>JBBGZY010000323.1:12607500-13270000 GCA_037952925.1 Lithobates clamitans | reverse complement strand
GACGTATCCTTGACTAATCTTTCCGCCTTCTTTGACGCACTAGGTCAGCTGTATGATGACCCCCAGCTGTCCGTGACTGCAGAAGCGGCTTTGCACACCCTTCAGCAGGGTCGCAGGGCTGCAGAAGACTATGTGGCGGAATTCAGAAAGTGGAGTGTAGACACGAATTGGAATGATGCGGCTCTCCGCTATCAGTTTTGAATGGGACTTTCTGACTCTCTGAAAGATGAATTGGCCAGTTTGGGTACCCCACAGACTTTGAACGCATTGATCGATCTAACCATCCAGATCGATCGACGTCTAAGAGAACGAAGGACTGAGAGAGCGATGGGAACCTCTCGCCCAACTTGGGTTCCTAAAGTTCCCCATCATACATCACCAGCACCACCAATGTCTACATTTAACCCACCTGAGCCAATGCAATTAGGGGTTCTGCGGCCTTCTCTTACTCAGGAGGAACGACAACGTCGTCAAGTGAATAATCTGTGCCTGTATTGTTGGGAACCTGGGCACTATGTCAGGAACTGTCCCCTTAAACTCTGTAAGTGCCTATCTCTGTCCTCTGACTATGTTGCACCTCTGGTTAAGAACACTACTCACCTTGCTCTCTCTCTCCTGTTACAGCTTCCAGGAGAGACCCTGCAAATAGCCGCCATTATTGACTCTGGAGCTTGCAGTTGTTTCATGGACTCTCTTTTTGCTACCCAACACCGGATACCTCTGTTGCCTAAAACCCATGGACTTTCCATTCATCTAGCTGATGGCACAGCCATTAAGTCAGGGCCTGTAACCCAAGAAACTGTTCCAATACCCGTTTCCATCTCCAATTCTCATCAAGAACTGTTACGCCTAGATATCATCGCTTCACCTATGTTCCCCATAATCCTCAGCATGCCATGGTTACAGGCCCACAATCCTGACATTAATTGGATCACAGGTGAGGTTACCTTTTCCTCCCCATATTGCCAACAGTCTTGTAGACTTCAGGACACTCAGAAGAATCCTACCCTGCTCTGTTTGAACACAGATCCTAGTCTACACCTTTCCATCCCTTCTGCATATCATGATTTCTTAGATGTATTACTCCCCGGTGTCAAGATACCTTTTGGAAGAATATTTCCTTTAACGGAAGTGGAACAAGGGACTTTAAAGGAATATATAGATGAGAATCTAAAGAAAGGCTTCATTCGTCCATCCACGTCTCCAGCAGGTGCAGGTATCTTCTTCGTACAAAAGAAGGACAAGACCCTCAGACCATGTGTAGATTACCGTGAGCTGAACAAAATCACTGTAAAGAACCGTTACCCTCTTCCTCTGGTACCAGAGCTGTTCCAAAGACTTGGGACAGCTACCATATTCACTAAGCTTGACCTCCGTGGAGCCTACAATTTGGTTCGTATTAGGGACGGAGACGAATGGAAGACCGCCTTTCCTACCCGTTATGGACATTTTGAATACCTTGTGATGCAGTTTGGGCTGTGCAATGCTCCTGCTACATTCCAGTACTTCATCAATGATGTTTTACGAGACTTTCTAGATCTGTTTGTTATCGTCTATTTAGACGACATACTAATTTTTTCTTGTTCCCTTGAATCCCATCGCAGGCACGTCAGAAGTGTATTGGCCCGGCTTCGACAACACGGTCTATATGCAAAAGCTGAGAAATGTGAATTTGAACAGGAAAGTATTCCATTTTTGGGGTTAATCATTCCCAGCAAGGGCATTAAGATGGACCCCCAAAAGGTCACTGCATTACTAGACTGGCCAGTCCCAACAGATAAGAAGGGGATCCAGCGATTCGTTGGATTCGCTAATTTCTACCGCAAATTTATTAAGGGGTTTTCAGCCATCATCACACCCATCACACAGCTAACTAAACAGGGTACACGTTTCCACTGGTCTGCTGAGGCTCAAAAGGCTTTCGAGACTCTCAAGGGCCTTTTTACCTCTGCTTCCGTGCTAAAACATCCAGATTCCTCTCTGCCATTTGTACTAGAGGTGGACGCATCCGAAATTGCGGTAGGGGCAGTGTTGTCCCAAAGACAGGGAACTAAGGCCCTGTTATATCCTGTGGCCTTCTTCTCTCGTAAATTGTCCAGAGAGAAATTATGATGTAGGTGACAGAGAATTATTGGCTATCAAATCCGCGTTGGAGGAGTGGCGCTATCTGCTAGAGGGTGCCGCTCATCCAGTCTTAATTTTTACAGATCATAAGAACCTGGAGTATTTGAGGTCTGCAAAAAGGTTGAAGCCACGCCAAGCCAGGCGGGCCCTCTTTTTCTCCAGGTTCTCTTTTCATGTCACTTATCGCCCTGGTTCCAAGAATACCAAGCCTGATGCCCTATCCAGGATGTTTCATAAGCCCCAAGAGGTTTCCCCTCTGGACACCATTCTGTCCCCGGGGAATTTTCTTTTGCTTCAGGGAGATCTGCTTTCCCGGATTAAGCAGGCTTCCGCAGAATTGGGGTCTTCCATTAGGCCAGAACTCCAAGTTAAGGATGAGAGAATAGGATTTTTATACCTGAAGAACTACGAGTTTCAGTACTAGAACTCTGTCATGACCATGCATTTGCTGGGCATTTTGGAGTGGCTAAAACTACTGATCTGGTACAGCGTACCTTTTGGTGGCCACAGTTACGTGATGTTTGTAGGAAATTTGTTGAATCCTGTACCACTTGTATCAGAAACAAGGGGCACAAGACCAAGGCATGGGGCTTGCTAAAGCCATTACCTGTCCCAGATAGGCCTTGGAAGATGCTTTCTATAGATTTTATTGTGGAATTACCTCCGGCTGGGGGTTTCACCTCAATTTTTGTCATAGTAGACCGGTTGTCGAAGATGGCCCACTTTGTCCCAATGAAGGGCACTCCCTCAGCTACAGAAACGGCACAGGCATTCATTAAAGAAGTCATCAGGCTCCATGGGGTACCAGGTAATATCGTTTCAGATCGGGGGGTACAGTTTACCTCCCGATTCTGGAGGTCTCTATGCAAAACATTGAAGATTGAACTCTCATTTTCATCTGCTTACCACCCCCAGACTAATGGGCAAACAGAGAGAACAAACCAGACTCTTGAACAATATTTACGCTGTTTTTCTTCATTTGCCCAGGATGATTGGATTTCTGTTCTTCCATTGGCTGAGTTTGCCTGCAACAACTCTATTCATTCCGCTATCAAACAAACCCAATTTTTTGCAAATTATGGTTACCACCCTTCTTTTCTGCCTAATTCTCTTCCAGAGTGCACAGTACCCGCAGTTCAGGAGAGGTTGGACTTCTTCACTTCCAACAATCAAGTTTTGCAGGATACCATGACCAGGACCCAGGAGTATAATAAAGCAACTTTTGATAAGAAGAGACAAGGTGAGCTGTTACTTACACCCGGGGACCAGGTATGGTTATCTACAGTAAATCTCAGGATGGCTTGCCCATCAAAGAAATTGGGTGCCAAGTTTCTTGGCCCATTTCCTGTTAAGCGAAGGATTAATGAGGTGGCATACGAACTTGAACTTCCGGATTCATTGAAAGTGCATCCAGTATTTCATGTGTCTCTACTCAGACAATCTATTTCTAACCCATTTCCAGGCCGAAGTACGGATCCTCCTGATCCAATTTTGGTGTATGGGGAGGAAGAATTCGAGGTGGAGGCTATCATGGACCATAGGAGAAGAGGCAACCAAAATCAATTTTTGATAAAATGGAGGGGGTTCGGCCCAGAAGAAAATTCTTGGGAACCCGAGGATAATATTCATGCTGAAAATCTTTTACAATCTTTTAAAAGAGCCCATCCAGAGAAATTCCTTCAAAGGGGCATCCGGAGGCTGCCCCTTGGGGGGGGCAATGTCATGAAGATCCTGCCAATAATCAGCGATCCAGACGCAGGGGGACACGGCCACGGGTTCCACTGCTCATGCGCGCGCGTTCACGGGTGCTGTCACGCACGGGCACGCGCGCGCACACTCCCGCTAGTGCCAGGCGGGCTATTTAAACCGGCCTGTCACACTCCATCCCCGCTGTCTGCTCTACAGCATTCCATGTGCCTTAACCTGATCTGACCTGTGTACTCTGCTATCTGAACCGGCTTCCTGTTAGACCATCCTGCTATCCGCCTGCACCAGACCCTCTTGGCTTGCCTGAACATCCCTCTGTGTTGTCCCTGGTACCTCTGCTGATCGACCGATACCGACCTCTGGCTTGTTTGATCACCCCTCAGTCTGACACCTGTATCCAGCGTTCCAGTCTACTACCTGCTGCCTTGTTTCTGCTTCCAGTCCAGCATTCCAGTCTACTACCTGCTGCCTTGTTCCTGGTTCCAGTCCAGCGTTCCAGTCTACTACCTGCTGCCTTGTTCCTGGTTCCAGTCCAGCGTTCCAGGCTACTACCTGCTGCCTTGTTCCTGGTTCCAGTCCAGCGTTCCAGTCTACTACCTGCTGCCTTGTTCCTGGTTCCAGTCCAGCGTTCCAGGCTACTACCTGCTGCCTTGTTCCTGGTTCCAGTCCAGCGTTCCAGGCTACTACCTGCTGCCTTGTTCCAGGTTCCAGTCCAGTGTTCCAGGCTACTACCTGCTGCCTTGTTCCAGGTTCCAGTCCAGTGTTCCAGGCTACTACCTGCTGCTTGTTCCAGTTTCCAGTCCAGCGTTCCAGGCTACTACCTGCTGCTTTGTTCCTGGTTCCAGTCCTGCTTACTTACCTGCTTCCTTATCTGCTGTGGCTCCGGGTCCTCTCTGTGATCCAGCGTCCTCTTCAGCTTCTGGACCCAGAGGGTGTCACCACTCCTGAACTTCCGGTGACTGTCGATCCTGCCAGGCACCCATACCACTCCTGACTCCTGGCTTTCTGTCTCCATTCCAGAGGAACAGGAGTGGGAGCTGTAAGGGAGGTCCTTCTCTGCACTCCAGGCTCACAACCTACCAGGTACGTGACACTCCCCCTATGTGAATGAGTATGGGATACTCACTACCCATTCACCAAAAAAGTGTCAAAAAGTAATAAAAACACAGAGAGAGTTTTTGACACATCCTTTATTAAAAAATGAAAAATAAAAAACAGTGTCCTCCGATGTAAATGCATTGTCGATCACGTCGCCTGCAACACCCAAAAAAGAACAATAAAAAATGCTCTGCCTTCATGGACAGCCAACCACTGAATGCCTCCTCCGCTGTTTGACAGTTCTTATATAGGTAAGGGAGGGGCTACCTTTTGACATAACCTGGTGGCACCGCCCCCCTTTTGACATCACAGACTGGTGCATGCTTGACCGCCGACCTCACAGGGGATAGGTGCCACCAGGTGATGTTTCCAGGTGGCCCCGCCCCATAGCTATTTAGGAAATGTCCAATGGTGGGCCAGCCAGACCGCAGGAAAGTTTGTCACGTGTGGACTTCTTTTTTGTTTTTATTTTCTTTTTTCAGGTGCGACTGGTGTTGGGATTGATGCTGGATCTACAGTGGGGGACATTGTTTTTTTATTTTTTAATAAAGGATTTGTAAAATATTTTGTCTACTGTCTTTATTAACTTTGTACACTTTTTTGGTGAATGGGTAGGGGTACTATGTACCCCTACCCATTCATACAGTGGGGATCGAAAGTTTGGGCACCCCAGGTAAAAATGTGTATTAATGTGCATAACGAAGCCAAGGAAAGATGGAAAAATCTCCAAATGGCACCAAATTACAGATTAGACATTCTTATAATATGTAAAAAAAAGTTAGATTTTATTTCCATCATTTACACTTTCAAAATTACAGAAAACAAAAAAATGGCGTCTGCAAAAGTTTGGGCACCCTGCAGAGTTAATATCTTGTTCTGCCCCCTTTGGCAAGTATCACAGCTTTTAAACGCTTTTTGTAGCCAGCCAAGAGTTACTCAATTCTTGTTTGAGGTATCTTTGCCCATTCTTCCTTACAAAAGTCTTCCAGTTCTTTGAGATTTCTGGGCTGTCTGTCACGCACTGCTCTTTTAAGGTCTATCCATAGATTTTCAATAATGTTGAGGTCAGGAGATTGTGAAGGCCATGGCAAAACCTTTAGTTTACTCCTCTTGATGTAATCCCCCGTGGATTTTGAGGTGTGTTTAGGATCATTATCCATTTGTAGAAGCCATCCTCTCTTTAACTTCATTTTTTTCACAGATGGCAAGTTACCATCCAAAATTTGCTGAAATTTTATTGAATCCATTTTTCCTTCTACTCGTGAAATGTTCCCTGTGCCACTGGCTGCAACACAACCCCAAAGCATGATTGATCCACCCCCATGCTTAACAGTTGGACAGAGGTTCTTTTCATTAAATTCTGTGCCCTTTCTTCTCGAAACGTACCTTTGCTCATTCCGGCCAAAAGTTGTATTTTAACATCATCGGTCCACAGAACTTGTTTCCAAAATGCCTCAGGCTTGTCTATATGTTCATTTGCAAAGTTCAAACGCTGATTTTTGTGGTGAGGATGTAGAAGAGGTTTTCTTCTGATGACTCTTCATGAAGACCATATTTGTACAAGTATCTCTTTATAGTGGAATAGTGTACCACAACTCCAGTATCTGCCAGATCTTTCTGGTGGGATTGTGCAGTCAAACGTGGGTTTTGAATTGCTTTTCTCACAATCCTGCGAGCTGTTCTGTCTGATATTTTTCTTGGTCTTCCAGATCTTGCTTTAACTTCCACTGTTCCTGATGACTGCCATTTCTTAATTACATTCCGAACAGAGGATATTGACATCAGAAAACGCTTTGCTATCTTCTTATAGCCCTCTCCAGCTTTGTGAGCGTCAACTATTTTCAGTTTCAGTTTTCTAGACAACTGCTTAGAAGAACCCATGGTGCTGATTGTTTGGGCAAGGTAAGATGAGTCTGGCCATTTAAAACCTTTGAGATTGACATCACCTGGTTTTCCCAGACGATGATTGAGAACAATCCATGACACCGGCAGGTCTCAGCTTTGCAAAGGGGGCAGTGCATGCTATAAATTCTGCAGGGTGCCCAAACTTTTGCAGACGCCATTTTTTTGATTTTTGTAATTTTGTAAGTGTAAATGATGGAAATAAAATCTAACTTTTTTTGACATATTATAAGAATGTCTAATCTGTAATTTGATGCCATTTGGAGATTTTTCCATCTTTCCTTTGCTTCGTTATGCACATTAATACACATTTTTATCTGGGGTGCCCAAACTTTTGATCCCCACTGTATAGGAGGGAGGCTGTGATCTGGGGGGCCCCTTGTTAAAGCAGGCTTTCAGATACTGATAAGCCCCCCACCCGCAGACCCACCACAGACCCACCACAAATACAGTTCAGGATTGTGGGGAAAAGACCCTTGTGCCCATCAACATAAGGTGCTTTGGGGTAGGGGAGCAGAGCCCCTTCTGCCACAAAACACCCCCTCATGTTGAGGGCATGTGGCCTGGTAGGGTTCAGGAGGGGGGCACTTGCTCACCCCCCTTTACTTGACCTGCCAGGCTGCATGCACGGATAAGGGTCTGGTATGGATTTTGAGGGGAACCACACACCTTTTTTTTTTTTTTTGGCTTGGGGTTCCCCTTAAAATCCATACCAGACCCATAGGTACCGTAGGTATGCTTGGGCTGAACTGTTTGCCCAACACTACCAATAGTATATGGCAATGGCATACTGCTACCTGGACATATTTTACCTAAATGCAAAGAATGCATTAGGTTAAAAAAATGTATGACTTTAGAATCACTTTAACTTTTCCACAACACTGCACGTTATTGACACTGTTATTGGCAATAGCCCTTTAAATGCCCCATAACTAATTTTGCAGATTTAGATTTGTGAAGCAAAGTTTCACCTCAGTGATGCACAATTTCAATTTGAAACCCAGAAATCTCCAATGAAGCAATTTTTCACTGTTTGCTTATCTCTAATAAAAAGCTGAAAAAATGTATTTGATAAAGATTTTTTTCTTCCCTAAGCTAATACAAATCTCTTTAAAGGTGTTATATGCGGAATGCAAGTATGGTATATCTATCTACGTAATTCTTGAAATACAGTTCTGGCTATCTATAGTTTGTATATTCTGAATATAACCTCAAATTTTCACTATCAAAAAGAAATACAACTTAGATGAATCATGTGGTGATATTTGTATACCTAAATAAAATTTCACATAGTAAAAGTAATAAAAATAGCACTGCCAGTAAAAGCAGGCACTGAACAGATTTTTTAGGCTGAATACACACAGATTGCATTCTTTTAATAGACTAGTTTGTATTTGAGGAGGCTTAAAGTCTATCCAGATATTCCTGCCACATAGCCACAGTCAGGTTCTACCCTCCAGACTGGTATATGTATGACCAAGCAACGAACAAGCAACAGTATACTAATGAGATCCTCACTCTGCCCTGATCAGGAATCACATTTGACAGTTTTCTGTACTTTCCTATTCTGAGTGCTGTTATACAGGGAATAACAGAGAATAACAGTAGGCTGCTATCAAGAGAGATTCAGATACCTTTGCCTGATGTATGTAAAAATATATCTGCTACTAAGTTTTAATTATTCCCTAACTGGAAAAAAGTGTTCTTATAGCTGCCACGAATAAAGGTCTTGTAAAGGGTGCAGATTGTCCAGCACAAACCTGAATGCCTGAAAAGATTTCCAAATGTAATTTTGACACCATGTTTTGTTTACAGTGACAGATAAAAAGAATAGTAGGGTGCACAGCAAAATGACATATAGTAGATATTAAATGTCTCAATTTGTACACAATTAAGTATGTGACCTCTTATAGAAAACAAAAATCTAATGCCCATCTAATCAAGGGAATTGTAGAATGTGGATGCTTAAGATGTAAGGATCAATTACTGGAGTATGCAAATGATGATTAAACTTAAAGCTTTCTTTTGTGGGGCATTGCTCATGTGGAAAATTTTGACTTGGAGTTCATCAAACTCCTCAGGTCAATGATCCCTTCATGGAATTTTAGATTGCTCATCAACCTCTAAACATATCTAAAATGAAAATAATGTAATAAATACCACTTTAAATAATAGTGCTATAATTATTAATAGTAATAATAATCTTATGAATACAGCTGACACTTCCTCTTGTTATAAGCAGCTTCCATTATGGTGATTACCATGCTGAATTCATAGTAAATTAGTGTACTTCAGAGTCTCCAGCATAAATTGATAGTGGTGCACTCATTGACTCTCTGGCAGAGTTTGAGCTAGAAAATAATTACAGGAAGTCAACATACAGTCCTTTCCAGAAAAAAGGAAGGTGTAAGTTAATTAGCAAATAGCACAAAATTATGTGGTAAACAAGGCCAGTGGCAACTGACAGACAGCTGACAGAGACATCTTCAAACAGCTCTTACTGGTGGTTGACCATTCAACCCAGGGGCATACGCTGTTGTCGCTAGCCACAATTCCTTCAAGACTAGGGATGAGCCGAACACCCAGCGGTTCGGTTCGCACCAGAACCTGCGAACGGACCGAAAATTTGCACGAACGTTAGAACCCCATTGACGTTTATGGGACTTGAACGTTCAAAATCAAAAGTGCTCATTTTAAAGGCTAATTTGTATGGTGTTGTCCTAAAAAGGGTTTGGGGACCCAGGTCCTGCCCCAGGGGACATGTTTCAATGCAAAAAAAACTTTTAAAAACGGACGTTTTTTCGGGAGCAGTGATTTTAATGATGCTTAAAGTAAAAAAAAAAAAGTGAAATATTCCTTTAAATATCGTACCTGGGGGGTGTCTATAGTATGCCTGTAAAGTGGCGCGTGTTTCCCGTGCTTAGAACAGTCCCTACACAAAATGTCATTTTTAAAGGAAAAAAAGTCATTTAAAACTGCTTGCGGCTTTAATGTAATGTTGGGTCCTGGCAATATGGATGAAAATCTGTGAGACAAACGGCATGGGTACTCCCCAGTCTATTACCAGGCCCTTTGGGTCTTGTATGGATATTAAGGGGAACCCCGCACCCAAATTAAAAAAGGAAACAGAGGTATACAGGCTCTGTACTCTGAACAGCAGTATACAGGCGGTGCAAACAAGACAGGGACTGTAGGTTTGTTGTTAAGTATAATCTGTTTGTAATTTTGAACTGGTACATTTTTAACGTGTTTAGCTCCAGCCAAAAAATCTATTTTAAGCTTTTTGGAAAACATAGGGAAGGGTTATCACCCCTGTGACATTTGTTTTGCTGTCTGTGCTCCTCTTCAGAAGATTTCACCTCACTTTTTGTCCCAATGACAAATGTTTTTTGAAAATTTGGGTTTTTTGTGAAACAAGGATTGGTGATAAAGCATCAGTGGAAAGGAGAAATGTTTTTCCCATATTAACTCTTACAGGAGAGAATTTCCCTTCCTAGGGGTAGATTTTATCTCACTTCCTATTGTCTCCTTCCGTTTGCAAGTAGGAGTCGTTTGTAAGTTGGATGTTTGAAAGTAGGGGCCTGCCCTATATACTCAGCAGAAATTTGGACCTTAGGTGTTGTTGTGGCCACAACACTGTAAGCCCTCACAGGGCCCTGCTGTGAAATATTAGATCAAGAATTGTAATTACATGCCCCTGTTGAACAGGGGCAGAAAAATTGGGCCTTTGGTGGTGGTGCTGGTGCCACAACACTGTAAGTCCTCACTCGCTCTTGGTGGGCGCAGAAACGGGCCCTGCTGTGAAATATTAGATCAAGAATTGTAATTACATGCCCCTGTTGAACAGGGGCTGAAAAATGAGGCCTTAGGCACTGGTGCTGGTGCCACAACACTGCAAGCCCTCACAGATATTCTAGTTGGAACGCAGGAACGAGCCCTGCTGCAAAGTATTGCATCAAAAATTGTAATTACACGCCCCTGTTAAACAGGGGCTGAAAAATTAGGCCTTAGGCACTGGTGCTGGTTTCACAACACTGCAACCCCTCACAGATACTCTAGTTGGAATGCAGGAATGAGCCCTGCTGCAAAGCATTGCATCAAAAATTGTAATTACATGCCCCTGTTAAACAGGGGCTGAACAATTGGCCTTAGGCACTGGTGCTGGTGCCACAACACTCCACCCCCTCACAGATAATCTAGTTGGAACGCATAAACAAGCCCTGCTGCAAAGTATTTTATCAAAAATTGTAATTACACGCCCCTGTTAAACAGGGGCTGAAAAATTAGGACTTAGGCACTGGTGCTGGTGCCACAACACTGCAACCCCTCACAGATACTCTAGTTGGAACGCAGTAACGAGTCCTGCTGCAAAGTATTGCATCAAAAATTGTAATTACACGCCCCTGTTAAACAGGGGCTGAAAAATTAGGTCTTAGGCACTGGTGCTGGTGCCACAACACTGCAACCCCTCACAGATACTCTAGTTGGAACGCAGGAACGAGCCCTGCTGCAAAGTATTGCATCAAAAATTGTAATTACATGCCCCTGTCAAACAGGGGCTGAAAAATTAGGCCTTAGGCACTGGGGCTGGTGCCACAACACTGCAACCCCTCACAGATACTCTAGTTGGAACGCATAAACAAGCCCTGCTGCAAAGTATTGCATCAAAAATTGTAATTACATGCCCCTGTTAAACAGGGGCTGAACAATTCGGCCTTAGGCACTGGTGCTGGTGCCACAACACTGCAACCCCTCACAGATACTCTAGTTGGAACGCATAAACAAGCCCTGCTGCAAAGTATTTTATCAAAAATTGTAATTACACGCCCCTGTTAAACAGGGACTGGAAAATTAGGCCTTAGGCACTGGTGCTGGTGCCACAACACTGCAACCCCTCACAGATACTCTAGTTGGAACGCAGTTACGAGTCCTGCTGCAAAGTATTGCATCAAAAATTGTAATTACACGCCCCTGTTAAACAGGGGCTGAAAAATTAGGCCTTAGGCACTGGTGCTGGTGCCACAACACTCCAACCCCTCACAGATACTCTAGTTGGAATGCAGGAATGAGCCTTGCTGCAAAGTATTGCATCAAAAATCGTAATTACACGCCCCTGTTAAACAGGGGCTGAAAAATTAGGCCTTAGGCACTGGTGCTGGTGCCACAACACTGCAACCCCTCACAGATACTCTAGTTGGAACGCAGGAAAAACAGGGGATGTTAAACAGGGGCAGAAAAATTAGGCCTTAGGCACTGGTGCTGGTGCCACAACACTGCAACCCCTCACAGATACTCTAGTTGGAACGCAGTAACGAATCCTGCTGCAAAGTATTGCATCAAAAATTGTAATTACACGCCCCTGTTAAACAGGGGCTGAAAAATTAGGCCTTAGGCACTGGTGCTGGTGCCACAACACTGCAACCCCTCACAGATACTCTAGTTGGAACGCAGGAACGAGCCCTGCTGCAAAGTATTGCATCAAAAATTGTAATTACATGCCCCTGTCAAACAGGGGCTGAAAAATTAGGCCTTAGGCACTGGGGCTGGTGCCACAACACTGCAACCCCTCACAGATACTCTAGTTGGAACGCAGGAACGAGCCCTGCTGCAAAGTATTGCATCAAAAATTGTAATTACACGCCCCTGTTAAACAGGGGCTGAAAAATTAGGCCTTAGGCACTGGTGCTGGTGCCACAACACTGCAACCCCTCACAGATACTCTAGTTGGAACGCATAAACAAGCCCTGCTGCTAAAGTATTTTATCAAAAATTGTAATTACACGCCCCTGTTAAACAGGGGCTGGAAAATTAGGCCTTAGGCACTGGTGCTGGTGCCACAACACTGCAACCCCTCACAGATACTCTAGTTGGAACGCAGTTACGAGTCCTGCTGCAAAGTATTGCATCAAAAATTGTAATTACACGCCCCTGTTAAACAGGGGCTGAAAAATTAGGCCTTAGGCACTGGTGCTGGTGCCACAACACTGCAACCCCTCACAGATACTCTAGTTGGAATGCAGGAATGAGCCTTGCTGCAAAGTATTGCATCAAAAATCGTAATTACACGCCCCTGTTAAACAGGGGCTGAAAAATTAGGCCTTAGGCACTGGTGCTGGTGCCACAACACTGCAACCCCTCACAGATACTCTAGTTGGAACGCAGAAAAAACAGGGGATGTTAAACAGGGGCAGAAAAATTAGGCCTTAGGCACTGGTGCTGGTGCCACAACACTGCAACCCCTCACAGATACTCTAGTTGGAACGCAGTAAAGAGTCCTGCTGCAAAGTATTGCATCAAAAATTGTAATTACATGCCCCTGTTAAACAGGGGTTGAAAAATTAGGCCTTAGGCACTGGTGCTGGTGCCACAAGACTGCAACCCCTCACAGATACTCTAGTTGGAATGCAGGAACGAGCCCTGCTGCAAAGTATTGAATCAAAAATTGTAATTACACGCCCCTGTTAAACAGGGGCTGAAAAATTGGGCCTTAGGCACTGGTGGCAGCGCCCAGAACCAAAAATGTTTTTACAAGCTATCAGCATGATCATTGAGGAGGAAGAGGATAATTACTCAGGATAGTCACTCAGCATCAGCATAGGCAGTCTTTGAAGGGATCTGAGATTTTAAAAAAAATTATTCGGTTACATCAGCATCAGGTGCTTGGTAGCTGGTGGTGATCCGAGACTAATTCATTTTTATGAAGGTCAGTCGATCGACCAAGTCGGTCCGAGTCGCACCCTGTGATCAGTTACAAAGCCTCCAGCAACACTGAATGTGCGTTCAGAAAGAACGCTGGATACAGGACAGGCCAGTAGCTCAATTGCATACCGTGCAAGCTCTGGCCAGTGATCCATCCTCAAGACCCAGTAACCCAGAGGATTTTTGGTGGCAAAGGTGTCCAAGTCAGATCTTTCCCCTAGGTATTCCTGCACCATGTAAAACAGACGCTGGCGATGGTTGCTGGAACCGATCAAACCTTGGGGCTGCAGACTAAAAAATTGTTTGAACTCATCGGTCAGGCGGCCACCTTCTCCACCTCTCCTTCTTTGACTGACCTAAGCCTCAGCAACACGTTGTCCAGAAACAAAGGAAGTCCTCCTCTTCCTGCCTCTGTTCTGCCTCAAATGCCCTGTCCATTATTCCACGCAGCGTGTGCTCCAACAGGTGGACAAAGGGCCAGTGTCACTGATGCATGCACTGTCACTGCTCACCATCCTCATGGCCTCCTCAAATGGTGACAGGACAGTGCATGACCCACTAGCATTGGGAAAAAAAACAAGCTCCCCTGACCCTGTCCTGGTGCCATAGTCGCACAAGTACTCATTGATGGCCCTCTGCTGCGTGTGCAGCTGCTGCAGCATGGCCAACGTTGAGTTCCACCTGGTGGGCATGTCACAGATTAGGCAGTTCTTGGGCAGGTTAAACTCTTTTGGAGGTCTGCCAGCCGAACACTGGCATTATATGACTGTCAGAAATGCACACAGACTTGCCTAACCTGCCTCTGGACAACCTGTAAGCCCGGGTACCTGCCAAAGAACCACTGCACCACCAAGTTAAGGACGTGAGCCAAACAAGGCACATGGCTCATTTGTCCATGTCGGAGGGCAGAGAGAAGGTTGGTACCATTGTCACAAACCACCATTCCTGCCTTAAGTTGGCGTGGTGTCAACCACCTCTGAACCTGCCCCTGCAGAGCTGACAGAAACTCTGCCCCAGTGTGGCTCCTGTCCCCCAAATTCACCAGCTCATACACCGCATGGCATCTTTTGGCCTGCATACTTGCGTAGCCCCTTGAACGGCTACGGAGCACCGCTGGTTCCGAGGACAAAGCACAGGAAGAGGCCATGGAGGGAGAAGAAGAGGAGGGGGTGGAGGAGAGAGGTGTGTCACAATAATTAGTAGTGGCATTTTGGAGGCGTGGTGGTGGAACAACCTCTAACACTACTGCACCTTGTCCTGCATCCTTCCCAGCTGCCAGCAGAGTCACCCAATGCACGGTGAAACTTAGGTAACGTCCCTGTCCATGCCTGCTGGACCATGAGTCAGCGGTAATATGCACCTTACCGCTGACCGCCCTGTCCAACGAGGCCAAGACATTGCCTTCCACATGCTGGTAGAGAGCCGGAATCGCCTTCCATGAGAAAAAGTGGCGTTTGGGTACCTGCCACTGAGGAACCGCACATTCCACAAACTCATGGAAGGGGGCAGAGTCTACCAACTGAAAAGGCAGCAGTTGAAGTGCTAGCAATTTTGCCAAGCTAGCATTCAACCGCTGGGCATGTGGATGGCTGGGAGCGAACTTCTTTCGGCGGTGCAGCAGCTGGGACAGGGAAATTTGCCTGGTACAATCTGACGTCTGTGTACCGAAAGCAGATTGCCCACAAGTACTTGGCTGTGACACACCTAATTCTACACCTTCATTCCTCTCAGTGCAGGTCTCAGAGAGGACTGAAGGTATCGTTGGGTTGGAGATCTCAGCTGATGAGGAGCAAGGAGAGGTCCTCTTTGTTCTTTGGTGTGGGTCTTTTAGATATACTTGCCAACGAACTGCATGGCAGGTCAACATATGTCTGGTCAGGCATGTGGTGCCCAAGCGGGAGATGTTCTGGCCATGCGAGATACGCTTGAGACATATGTTGCAAATAGCAGCGGTGCGATCTGATGCACTCATCTCAAAAAAGGCCCACACCAAAGAACTTTTGGAATAACGCGCAGAGACAGCAGCGCCCTGTACATACGGAGCTTTGGGGTGTGATGCAGTCAGTGTGCTGCCCATTGGCTGGCCCCTGGAGGGCATCTTGCCTCGTTGGTGATGTGCCTCCTCCTCCTCCTCCTCTCCCCTATCAGGCACCCACGTTGAGTCAGTGACCTCATCATCCCCTCCCTCCTCATCGCTGGAGCAAACCTGGCAGTATGCTGCAGCAGGGGGAGCATGACTGCCAGATTGCTGTCCTTCTTGGGCACCCCCTCTGTCCGTGCTCACGTTACTGCCTTCATCTAGCTCAGTATCATCATCAGATCCTTCTAAACGCTGGGCATCCTCCTGGAGCATGTACCCAACACTGTGGTCAAACAGTTCGAGGGACTCCTCAGGAGGACATGGAGGGGCTAGGGAAGGAGTCACTGATGCCATTGAGCCGAGGGAAGAGGCCGCGTTGGCAGCTGCTTTGCCAGACAAAGTACCCTGAGCATGGGTGAGAGAGGATGAGGAGGATGAGGACGGCTTGGTCATCCACTCGACCAAGTCTTCCGCATGTTTCGGCTCAACATGGCCAGCTGCCGAAAAAAAGGCCAAGCGTGTCCCATGGCGACGTGCTGATGAGGATGCAGCATCTCCATGACCAGCACTGTTGTCTCTAGACACAGAGCCTGCTTGCCCTCTTTTATTGGCTTGTGACTGTCTGCCTCTCCTTGTTGGCCTTCCAGACATACCAATGGCCTGTAGCTGCACTAAGCTGGGATATATATACTGAAAATGCAGCTAGCAAAATCAACTGCCTGCCTGTAGTATGAGAACACCACCAACCTTCTACAGGTAGCTTTAGCTAAACACTGTGCAGAGCTCGCAAAAAACTAACTTGTAGTTTATTTAGCTGCCTACGGTAGTGATAGGATCAGGAAAACACCACCAACCTTCTACAGGTAGCTTTAGCTGAACACTTTGCAGAGCTCGTACTACACTAACTTGTAGTTTTAGCTGAACACTGTGCAGAGCTCGCAAAAAACTAATGCCGCGTACACACGAGCGGACTTTACGGCAGCCTTTGCCCGGCGGACTTTTCGTCGGACTTTGTACGCTAGGTGCGCCGGACTTGAAAACGGATGGACTTGGATACACACGATCACTCCAAAAGTCCGATGGTTTTGAACGCGGTGACGTACAGCACGTACGACGGGACTATAAAAAGGAAGTTCAAGCCCCACTACGGCACCCTTTGGGCTCCTTCTGCTAATCTCGTGTTTATCTCGTGTTAGTAGAAGTTTGGTTAGAGACGATTCGCGCTTTTCACACTTCAGCTTATTTCCATCATTTTCTGTGGTTCAGTTTGTGCTTGTGAGGTTTGTATCTGCTTTTCAGTGCGTGTTGGTCAGTTGGTAACCTGCCTAGCAGGCCATTTTGGTTCGCTCATTCCTGATTTTCCGGTCGCTCTTCATAGGCCTTGCTGTGCCTCAGTGCGTTTGTTATAAGTTTGTTTGTTTGACCAGCCGACCGTTTTGAAGCCATGTCGCATGGACATACTCATTCTCGAGTTCGTGCTGCGTGGGGACTTGGTGTTGGGGTTAATACTTTGACCCAAGTCCAGTCCATGAACAGGGCGAGAAGGAGTTCATGGATGAAGAATTGTTGCACCAGCGTGACCAATTCTCGCACATGCCTTTGCTCCGTGAGATCCGTGAGAATAATCCTGAGGATTTCAGGAATTATCTCAGAATGACGGACCCCGTTTTTGAATGTCTGCTGGCTTTGGTGACCCCCTATATCAGCAGGCAGGATACCTGCATGAGGCAAGCCAGGTGTCTTTTTAACCCAAATTAGAACCCCTCCCCCACCCCCTCAAATGTTTGCAACTGTCAGGTGTTTTTTTAACGCAAATTAGAACCCCTCCCCCACCCCCTCAAATGTTAGCAACTGTCAGGTGTGTTTTTTTAACATAATTAGAACCCCTCCCCCACCCCCTCAAATGTTAGCAACTGTCAGATGTGTGTTTTAACATAATTAGAACCCCTCCCCCACCCCCCCAAATGTTATCAGCTGTCAGGTGTGTATTTTTAACCAAATTAGAACCCCTCTCCCACCCCCTCAAATGTTAGCAACTGTCAGGTGTGTTTTTTAACATAATTAGAACCCTTCCCCCCACATTCAAATTGATCAATGAGCCATCAGAGGGGGTGAGTAATCTTATAAGTGGGCCTTATATTTTTTAGAATTAAAAGCAAAAAAACACATATTAATAATTTTCGACTGCTATTGTTCAAGAATATTTTTGTGTAATCTGATATCCAAGTTATGTTTAAAAGTACTTATCTTATTTTTTTATTGTTTCACTCCACAGTTTCCTTCCAGTACACAGGAATGGCAGACTGTGGCCTCCCAGTTCGCTGACCGTTGGGACTTTCCCAACTGTGTCGGGGTGATCGATGGGAAGCATGTCCGCATTGTGCCACCACCCCATTTGGGGTCTTATTTCTACAACTATAAGGGGTTCCATAGTGTAGTTTTGATGGCGGTGGTCTCGGCACAATTGGAATTTTTGTTCGTGGACGTGGGGAAGAACGGCCAGATGTCTGACGGAGGAGTCTTTGCACAGACCGAGCTGTGCCAGCATCTCCAGACTGGTGGCCTGGGATTGCCACCTGATGACCAGAATGTTGATGGACTCCCCTCAGTTTTTATTGCTGATGAAGCGTTTGCTCTTGGTGAGCACTTGATGAGGCCGTTCCCCCAAAGGACACTCACCCCTGAGAGGTGGGTATTTAATTACCGGCTGGCCAGAGCAAGAAAAGTTGTAGAGAATGCCTTCCGGATTCTGGCCAGCCGGTTCTGTTTGTTCCTCTTGGCCATAAATCTGGCGGACTATAAAATAAATCATGTCATACTCTCTTGCTGCATTCTCCATAACCTCTGTTGGACACACACGATCACTCCAAAAGTCCGATGGTTTTGAACGCGGTGACGTACAACACGTACGACGGGACTATAAAAAGGAAGTTCAAGCCCCACTACGGCACCCTTTGGGCTCCTTCTGCTAATCTCGTGTTTATCTCGTGTTAGTAGAAGTTTGGTTAGAGACGATTCGCGCTTTTTTACACTTCAGCTTATTTCCATCATTTTCTGTGGTTCAGTTTGTGCTTGTGAGGTTTGTATCTGCTTTTCAGTGCGTGTTGGTCAGTTGGTAACCTGCCTAGCAGGCCGTTTTGGTCCGCTCATTCCTGATTTTCCGGTCGCTCTTCATAGACCTTGCTGTTCTTCAGTGTGTTTGTTATAAGTTTGTTTGACCAGCCGACCGTTTTGAAGCCATGTCGCATGGACATACTCATTCTCGAGTTCGTGCTGCGTGGGGACTTGGTGTTGGGGTTAATACTTTGACCCGAGTCCAGTCCATGAACAGGGCGAAGAGGAGTTCATGGATGAAAAATTGGTTGCGCCAGCGTGACCAATTCTTGCACATGCCTTTGCTCCGTGAGATCCGTGAGAATAATCCTGAGGATTTCAGGAATTATCTCAGGATGACGGACCCCGTTTTTGAACGTCTGCTGGCTTTGCTGACCCCCTATATCAGCAGGCAGGATACCTGCATGAGGCAAGCCAGGTGTCTTTTTAACCCAAATTGGAACCCCTCCCCCACCCCCTCAAATGTTTGCAACTGTCAGGTGTTTTTTAACCCAAATTAGAACCCCTCCCCCACCCCCTCAAATGTTAGCAACTGTCAGGTGTGTTTTTTTAACATAATTAGAACCCCTCCCCCACCCCCTCAAATGTTAGCAACTGTCAGATGTGTTTTTTAACATAATTAGAACCCCTCCCCCACCCCCCCAAATGTTATCAACTGTCAGGTGTGTATTTTTAACCAAATTAGAACCCCTCTCCCACCCCCTCAAATGTTAGCAACTGTCAGGTGTGTTTTTTTAACATAATTAGAACCCCTCCCCCCACATTCAAATTGATCAATGGGCCATCAGAGGGGGTGAGTAATCTTATAAGTGGGCCTTATATTTTTTAGAATTAAAAGCAAAAAAACACATATTAATAATTTTCGACTGCTGTTGTTCAAGAATATTTTTGTGTAATCTGATATCCAAGTACTAAAAGTACTAAAAGTTTAAAAGTACTTATCTTATTTTTTTATTGTTTCACTCCACAGTTTCCTTCCAGTACACAGGAATGGCAGACTGTGGCCTCCCAGTTCGCTGACCGTTGGGACTTTCCCAACTGTGTCGGGGCGATCGATGGGAAGCATGTCCGCATTGTGCAACCACCCCATTCGGGGTCTTATTTCTACAACTATAAGGGGTTCCATAGTGTAGTTTTGATGGCGGTGGTCTCTGCACAATTGGAATTTATGTTCGTGGACGTGGGGAAGAACGGCCAGATGTCTGACGGAGGAGTCTTTGCACAGACCGAGCTGTGCCAGCATCTCCAGACTGGTGGCCTGGGATTGCCACCTGATGACCAGAATGTTGATGGACTCCCCTCAGTTTTTATCGCTGATGAAGCGTTTGCTCTTGGCGAGCACTTGATGAGGCCGTTCCCCCAAAGGACACTCACCCCTGAGAGGAGGGTATTTAATTACTGGCTGGCCAGAGCAAGAAGAGTTGTGGAGAATGCCTTTGGGATTCAGGCCAGCCGGTTCTGTTTGTTCCTCTCGGCCATAAATCTGGCGGACTATAAAATAAATCATGTCATACTCTCTTGCTGCATTCTCCATAACCTCTGTTGGGCCTGAGGCCGGACTTGTAATTGACCAAACACTCACAGGCCTGGAAATTGGCCGTTTTGGCTTGGCCCCCCAAACCGCACGTCAAGTGCGTGACCGATATGTGAATTATTTTAATGGTCGGGGGGCCATTGCTATTCAACAAGAGCTCTAATTTCTTAAAAAATAAAGAAAATTTATTTTTACAAAAATATCTTGTTTTTATTCTTGTTTGCATTTAGTTTTGTCTGTCTCCTAGTGCACTTGTAGTGGCAAGTGCATTTCCCTTTAGTTAATAAGGCCCTTTGTCACTGTAACCACACAAAAATTAGCAAAACATCTTATTTATAAATAATCAGCCACACACATTGTAGTAGTAAAAACATTTTACTGTGTGCACATTGAAAGGTGCATTTTTTGGAAAGGTTTTTTTATTTATTTATTTATTTATTTGGTTATTTTAGGCATATTTCCACAAAAATAGACCTTTTGTACAAAATTAAAATTAACAATAGTGTTTTTAAAAACATACAAAAAAAAACAAAAGAACTTACAAAGTTCAACATGTGAATAACGGTGCTGCTGATGTCACCCTTGTAAAGCCGACAATTTACAGATGCTCAAAATTGGGTATTAAAAAAGGTTCAATTCAACATCTGCTATCTCCCATCATGGGGGAGTAATGTACGTGTTTTGTGTGTGCAATCCCTTTGTTCCTCTCACAAACAAACATTTTGATGATGAAGGGGTTGCAAACACAAAACAAGTACATTGATATCCCCTGATGGAAGATAGCACATGATGACACACCGTGTGCATCTGAAATTGATGTTTTTAGGCTAAACGTTATTATATTCTGCCCAAAACATCAATCATGTTCTTCATTTCCTGTTGCATGGTGTCCAGCCGATTCCTCATGCTGTCAATTTGGGCACGCATTTGATCAATTTGGCCATTCCACAACATTATCTGGCCAATAAGTCTTTGTGCACTGTCTGTGCTAAATGGCTCTTCCACTTGGCCTTCCACAACCAGAACCTCACCTAAAATGTGTTGCAAAAAAAATGGGTTAAAATATGGACGCATAAATAGATTTCCTTAAGCTGGGGTGTAAGTCACTCACTTGGTGGGGTTGAAATGTCGCGCACTTCCTCTACCTCTCCTTCCTCCAGCTCGTCGGGTGGGTGTGGTCTTGGGCTTGGGGTAATGTCAGCTTCAGGCTGGTGACTTGGGGGGGTCCTGGGATCCTTGGACTGTTGTCTGAGTCTTTTCTCCCCTATGATAATTAAACAAAAGGTATAGTTAAAACACAGTGATATTTCTTTGTCAAAAAATTATTATGAAACGTTGGTTATGAGTTGGGGACAATTGACATTTTTTGGCCACAAAAATTTGGGAAGACAGGATGAAAATTCCCTCTGAACAACAATTAAAAACAATACACATTTTCATGCAAGTTTCACAAATGCAGACACCTCAATGATCTCCTATGTGTATTACCCCTCAAAAATTTCTTTATGGTCACATAGTACACTAGTGCTCGTGAGTCCAGATGTGGAACCAGCTGCTGTGTCCTGTCCTTACATTACACTGAATCATTTTTGAAGAAGCATTATATTATAAAACACATCTATACCACATCACCACATTTTTGGAATCCGACAAATTCTCAAGATCTAAATGTATGTCCAACCCTGTACCATCGTTTTTGGCGAAAAAAATACGTCATTTTCATAGTATCATATATATTTTACAAAGAACGGTCTTTACGAACGATGCTGTATAAACGACAAAAATATGGATCAGCATGCAAGTAAAGTATCTCAATAGGAACACACAAGTACTTGCTTTTTTTAAGCAGGGCTTTCCTCCACGCTACTTCCACTTAATCTCTCCGCCATCTTTCTCTATATACTCCCACTGTGCAACGAAGAGTGAAGGTGCGGGGACAAATCGTACTAAAGGACGTAAGGGGCGGGCGACTCAGGCGGAGCATGACACATGCGCAGTGTATATAAAGCTATTACGATGGCCTATGTATGTCCGTGCGGAAGTAGCGAGCATCAGAAACGAAGGTAAGGTTAAACGTGTGTGTGTGTGTTTATTGAACGTGTATGTGTGTGTGTGTGTGTGTGTGTGTGTATATGTGTCCCCTAGATTCTGCCAAATATAATCCTGGGAGTTCTGACTGACATTACAGTTTTTATCTTGTGTCTTGTCTTTCAGCAAAAAATTTAAGGAGGCTGATTTTTTGTCAAGATTCATTGATTTGTATCAGGAAAACAAAAACCTGTGGGAGGTCAAACGCCCATTATATTTCAAAAGAGATGTGAGGAAGGCAACACTGGGCACACTTTTGGAATTTGTGAAGACTTGAGTCCCCCAGGCAGACCTCAAGTTTGTGTACAAGAAAATTGGTATCTTGCGCAACATGTACAAGCGGAAACACAATAAGATCCAGGAGTAGCTCAGATCCGGAGCAGCAGCCGACCAGGTTTATGTACCAAAGCTGTGGTACTACCAAAAAATGAGATTTATAGATGACCAGACAGAAGCAAGGCAATCACTTTCGACCCTTCCCCCCACCCTTCCCCTACCCTTCCCTCCAGCCTTCCCCCCACCCTTCCCTCCAGCCTTCCCTCCACCTCCACCCCAGCTGAGGAGTCCCTGAGGAAGAAGTGGGCCTTTTCATCCTTAATGAAGTGGATGCGCCCAGCTTCTGCAAGGTATCTTTATTTGTTGAATTTGTGATTATGTAAATATTAATGATGTAAACGTCTCAAATTTTTAAGTGCTTCATAAAAAATGACTTCATCACAAATTTTAATATGTAGACATATCCCTAGACAGTAGTGGCCAAAAATATACTAACTTCAGATATTGGTGAGCAGCTGGAATAATGGTGGGGTCAAATAGATAGCCTTTACTATTTGTTTAGAATTATATTTGCAAGTCATGAGTTGAAAATTGTGTGTGATTGCGTAACCCAAAATTACAACTATGTCCCTTTTTTTTTACCCAGGATGAGCTCAGCCAGGAGGAGGCCTTGCCCAGTGGGAGAGAGGAGGAGGCCTTGCCCAGTGGGAGAGAGGAGGAGGCTGTGGCTGGGCCTAGTAGAAGCCGCACGGAGTGTCAGGTGCCTCTCCTCCGCATTACCACCAAAAGGCCAAGAAAAATGACACAAACTGAGGAGGAATCCCTAGCCCTCATTCGTGAAGCAAGCAAAATCATAAGCACACCACCCAATGCAGAGGAGGCGTATAGGACATATATGGCCAGCAGATTGCTGGAACTGGAAAAGGGGCAACGCCTCCTCTGTGAGGGTTTGATTTTTCAGGCCTATCAGAAGGGCTTGAGAGGGGAGCTTACTGCTACAACACATCTAGCAGATGAAGCCACTCCTCCTCCTCCTGCCCCTAGTACACCACCAGAGGCACAGCCTCCGATGAAGGCTGCAGAGAAGCGTGGAGGGAAGTCTGCAGAGAAGCGTGCAGGGAAGGCTCCACTGAAGAGTTGAAAGTGATTGCCTGGCTTCTGTCTGGTCTGACTGTGCTCCCTGTGCTCCCTAGTCGCAAAATACCAATTTTCTTGTCCTAAAACTTGATGTGTGTCCGGGGGGACGAAAGGCTTCACAGATTCCAAAAGTGTCTCCAGTGTTGCCTTCCTCATTTGTTTTTACCAAAAATAAATGGATTTTTTATTTACCTTACATTATTGACTATGTGTTTGTATTTCAAAATGACATTTAGTTTGGGAGTAGGCAGGTACAGGTCAAAAAGACTATGTGTGTTTTTTCAAAAAGGCTAAATCATTTAGAAAATCAAGTGCAAAGTACTAGTGAAAAGTGCACTTTAGAAATTGCACTGCAAGTGCACTTGTTGGAAGTGCAGTCGCTGTGAATCTGAGGGGAAGAGCTGAAATGAGGGGAAGCTCTGCTGAGTTTTATCATACAATCATGTGCAAGAAAAAGGTTGTTTTTTTTGTGGTTCCTTGCATGTGCCCCTCGGATCCACAGCAAATGCACTTCCAAATGCTCTTTCTGTGCAATTCCAAGTACAATTTGCACTTGTAGTGAAACATGAATTTGCCTTTTTAAAATAAACCCCCTATGTCTAATTAACAAGGGACACCAACCTCATTAAGGTTCATTAAAACAACACAAAATATTAAGGTTATTGTGGTAACTTGAAACTCCAAAACTAAAAAAAAAAAAAAAAAATTTTTGTATAATTCAGCACACATTGTAAAATAGATAGTGTTCAAATCTAAAAAAAAGAAAGATGTGTCCAAAATCTAATTTAATACTTTATTTATGGAGATCTGGCTTTTTTAAAATATCATATTAGTCATGGCATGAGGATAAATCATGAAGAAAGTAGTTTGTGAGAACTCTGTGTGAATATAAAGCAGCAAAACAACTTCATTCCTCTCGTATTATAAAGAAAAAAAAGTGCTGTATTAAAAGAAGAGGAATGTGCTAGCTTCAATACGAAGGCTAGTTTTACCAGACCGAGCGCTTCCATCTTGTACTTACTTCAGAGCATGCGTGAGTTTTGGTCCGTCGGACTAGCACACACACGACCGGCTTGTCATGTTTCTAATCTAAATCCGTCCAACTTTTGAGAAAACAAAGTCCGCTGGAGCCCACACACGATTGAATTGTTCGACCAAATCCGGTACGCCGGACCAAGTCTGCCGTAAAGTCCGCTCATGTGTACGTGGCATTACTTGTAGCATATTTAGTGATAGGATCAGGAAAACATCACCAACCTTCTACAGGTAGCTTTAGGTGAACACTGTGCAGAGCTCGCAAGAAAATAACTTGTAGCTTATTTAGCTGCCTGCAGTAATGATAGGATCAAGACAGCGGCGACAAGACAGCGGCGGCGAGACAGCGGCAGCAGACCGGGCCCCTCGCTGGCAATAGAGCTGGAAGAAGATAGCGACGGGGCCCGGGAGAAGAGGCCGAACACCGGGAGAAGAGGCCGAACACCGGGAGAAGTCGGAAGGAGACCCCCCGAAGTTGGAAGAAGATCCCGGAGCTGACTAATAAATTATTCTTAAAACCTGTGTATTGTGTTTTTTTTTTATATTGACACTTCCCTAGGTGAATGGGTAGGGGTACCATGTACCCCAAACTCATTCACACAGGGTGGGGGGCCGGGATCTGGGGGCCCCTTATGAAAGGGGGCTCCCGGATTCCGATAAGCCCCCCTCCCGCAGACCCCGACAACCAACGGCCAGGGTTGTCGGGAAGAGGCCCTTGTCCTCATCAACATGGGGACAAGGTGCTTTGGGGTGGGGGGGCCCCGCAGGGTGCCCCCCTCCCCCAAGGCACCCACTCCCCATGTTGAGGGCATGCGGCCTGGTACGGCTCAGGAGGGGGGGGGGGGGCGCTCGCTCGTCCCCACCCCCCTTCCTGGCTGGCCGGGCTGCGTGCTCGGATAAGGGTCTGGTATGGATTGGGGGGACCCCCACACCAATTTTTCAGCATAGGGGGTCCCCCTTACAATCCATGCCAGACCTAAGGGCCTGGTATGCTCCCGGGGGGGAAACCCACGCCGGTTTTTTCATTTAAAATTTGGCGCGTTGTTCCCGCCTCAGGATTCATACCAGACAGCTGTCAGCACTGCCTGTCACTCATCGCGGAAGGAAAACAAAGTGAGTGAGCCATCTCGGTGCTGGCTCCTGCGACGGGGCTCGCAGGTGTCAAATCTCGCCGAGAAATGCGGCGAAATTGACACAATATTGCGGTCACCTACTGTAGCTGCCTGCGGTAGTGATAGGATCAGGAAAACACCACCAACCTTCTACAGGTAGATTTAGGTGAACACTGTGCAGAGCTCGCAAAAAACTAAACTAAAAAATAATTTGGACAACATTCTGGTGAATTTAGCCTGAAATGGTGCTTCATAGTTCTATCAAATCTTCTAAAAGGTGTCCAGCAAAAAAAGTTGATTAAGGGCTCATTCACACTACCAGTGCTGTCTGAAGAGTGATCTGCATTCAAACCACTCTTCAGAGAGCATTTGTCAGGAAGTGGGGAGGTATTGTATTAGCTCCTCACTGCCTAATTTAACCCCTTGATCCTAGCACCAGCCAGCCACAATCGTGTGCTTTGCATTGATGGGCTCAACAACATAGTGCTTGCTGCAGCAGCAAAGCTAAGCATTGTGGTATGCTAATTCAATGCGCATACAGAAAGTGTTTGCACAAAATAATGTTTGGTGTCACCACAAATATAACCAACTCAAAGAAGAAAAAAGGAAATATCAAAAAAGCATCACAGACGGGACTTAAATATTGTGGAATATATCAGCCTAACCTATTGGAAAGAAAAGGAGACAGGGTTAGACTGCTCCTGCAGGAGAAAGCCAAATGGACATTAATATTGAACACATTACCCCCCCCAAGGTTTAAATAATGAACTTCACTGCAACCTTTTTTGTGAATTTTTTGGTGGGGTCACATCAAGGTTTCAATCATTAGATCTGGTTATCATTTATAATATCATTTTTGGTTTAACTTTCTGTGGTACCACTAAATATAGATGTGGGTCCCAGCAGCCTGTGTATGTAGTTATTATTTAGTTCATTAGGGTTAGCTGTTTTCTTCTTATTTCTTGGCTTAGATTTTGTCTGTCATTCTAAGTGGGCGGGTACTAATGCAAGCAAGGCAATGCACAAAATGCAGAAAGCCCTGCGTCACAGGGCCGAAATGCGTTGACATCACAGGGCAGGCTTTCTCAGGCTCACACTGTCTTCCATGGGCTGGAGTGCACGCCAGTCTGTTTTGGCAATGTGTTATCCTTTAGAAAAAGTTCAAAGTCAGCAGCTACAGATACTGTAATATTAGGACACTTACCCGTCCACAAAGTCACCTGGAAGTGGGAGTGGGTACCTGTCAAAACCAGGTATTCGCTCCCCCTCCCTCCTTCCCCCCTGGAAAGTGCCAAATATGGCAGTGGGGAGAGGCAAATAAGCAGAGCACTTATATCAGAATCTGGATTGGATGAGATGCATATATGCTACTGAGCATTGAGGCTATGTTTGCTGATGGATTATTACATGTGGGTGGGGATGAGCCGAACACCCCCCGGTTTGGTTCGCAGCAAAACATGCGAACAGGCAAAAAATTTGTGCAAACACGCAAACACCATTAAAGTCTATAGGACACGAACATGAACAGTCAAAAGTGTTAATTGTAAAGGTTTATATGCAAGTTATTGCCATAAAAAGTGTATGGGGACCTGTGTACTGCTCCAGGGAAAGTTTTTTTCAGGAGCAGTGATTTTAATAATGCTTAAAGTGAAACAATAAAAATGAAATATTCCTTTAAATATAGTGCCTGGGGGTCCCTTTAGAAGCAAGAAGATCCTGGACTGCCGCACTCCGTGAAAAAGGCATCTTTATTGAAAAAAGGTTATAAAATCCAACATGACAGTCAAACGAAGATGTGGACAAAACAGAAATAACTGGCTAACGTGTTTCACATCGTTTGATGCCTACTCATAGCTGAATTAATCAAGAACCAGTGGTGCATATAAGAAGGAAATCAGAAAAATGGACCACCAATCAGGATTGATATTTCGGTGAGTATACCTTCTGCATGATTGGAGCTTGAGATTCCAAAAGATAATGAACACCTGTGGGGCAGGAAAACGAACACTTATGTGAAGATACTAAAAGTATTCTGAAGTTAGTGTCACAAAAGAAAGTTTGAAATAAAAACATAGCCCATGATGGTGCACACATATAGGTGAGATTTAACTGGAACAACAACAAGTAAAAATACAAAAACTCTGAAATAAATGAAATGTAAACATAGACATAAATGAAAAAACGAATAGAAATCAACCTTGTAGGTGAATACAGAGATTCATTCATGGTAGGCGCACATGATAAATATATGATAGTACAAAAATAATAACCATGAATGGTAGTGTAAAGTGTTGGCCAGACAGCCTATCATAAATATCTCTGCATAGACAGTCACAGAACTGTCTTAGCTTCTCAATCACCATAGGACTTTAATGTTATAATAAAAATATTCACTAAATGAAATGTTTTTGTGAATACAGAAGTACATAATTGCTAGAAATCTAAACAACCAGTCCAATTAGTCTTCCTGTAAAGTAGCACATCTTTCCCATGTTCATAAAATTACATATCTAAAGGAAAAAATTTCATTTTAAATTGCTCATGGCTGTAATGTATTGCTGGAGCCCGGCAATGTACATAAAAAAATCATTGAAAAAAACAGTGTCCAGTCCATTACCAGGCCCGTCGGGTCTGGTATGGATATTAAGGGGAACCCGCGCCAAAATAAAAAAAATGGCATGGGGTCCCCCCAAATCCGTACTAGACCCTTATCTGAGCACACAACCTAGCAGGCTGCAGGAAAAGGGGGGGAATGAGAGAGTGCCCCCCCTGAACCGGACCAGGCCACATGCCCTCAACATTGGGAGGGTGCTTTGGGGTCAAGGGCCTTATCCCCACAACCCTTGCCGGGTTGTTGTGGGGGTCTGTGGGCGGGGGACTAACAAGGGGGCCCCAGATCATGCCCCCCTAATGTGAATGGGTAGGGGTACCCCTATCCATTGACCAAAAAGTGTCAAAAAAGTAAAAACGACAGGAGACAGTTTTTTAAAAATCCTTTACCAATAAAAAAAAGTGTCCCACGATGTCCATCCATCTTCAATCAAACAGCTTCTGTGGGAGGTGTCCCCGCGCCTGCCGTCTTTTTGCTTTGACAGCTCTTATATATCCAACGGTGGGGCCAGCCGCTGATGTAACCGAGTGACCCCGCTGCCTCTTGACATCATGTGATGTCAGAGGGGGCGGGGTCACCTATTTATGCCCTGCCCTTCACTATATCATTTTGGGACTGTCGGTGCCGTCATTGAAAATGGATGGACATCGCGGGACACTTTTTTTTAAAAAAAAAGGAATTGTCCAAAACTGTCTCCTGTCATTTTTACTTTTTTTTACACATTTTATGGTGATTGGGTAGGTGTACCAGGATCTGGGTGTCCCCCTGTTAAAGGGGCTTCCAGATTCCGATAAGCCCCCCGCCTGCAGACCCCCACAACCACCGGGCAAGGGGTGTGGGGATAAGGCCCTTGTCCCTATCAATATGTTGAGGGCATGTGGCCTGGTACAGTTCAGGAGGAGGGGCGCTCTCTCCCCCCCTTTTCCTGTGGCCCTCGAGGTTGCGTGCTCAGATAAGGGTCTGGTATGGATATTTGGGGGACCCCCACGCTATTTTTTTTTGCATTTTGGTGCGGGTTTCCCCTTAAAATACAGACCTGAAGGGCCTGGTATGGATTTGGAGGGGACCCCAACAACATTTTTTTTTTAATTTTGGCGTGGGGTTCCCCTTAAAATCCATACCAGACCTGTAGGGGACCCCCATGCCATTTAAAAAAAAAAACATTTTGCGCAGGGTTCCCCTTAACCACTTCAATACACTATATTATATTACTATACTACACTGCCTGAATATAGATTTTATACTGAATATCTAATCTACACTAAATGCGGAGTGTGAATATATATATATATATATATATATATATATATATATATATATATAAAGTCACGGAACCTACAGGAGTCATCAATGGACTGTACTTCATACTACTCATGGTTCTCAACCTGTACAGGGTGAGGACGTGGTATCAAGGTGGTAAAGTGGTTGCAGACCAAAGGTTTTAATAAGGAGACATGAAATACATTTGAAATATGCATATTAGAAGGAAGGTCTAATGCGTAAGCCACTGGGTTAGTCCTGCAAAGAATTCGGAAAGGCCCAATAAATTGAGGTGCGAACTTCAGAGAGGGAACACAAAGTCGGAGGTTGTAAGATGACAGCCAGACCCTGTCCCCAACCTGGAAGGAAGAAGAAAATATTACAGCGCACACATGCAAAAAAGACATTTACCTCCAGCAAGGCTAGTTTAAAACACCTAAACATTTTCAAAAAAACTTTATCAGAAAATATGGGGATTTGGTCACACCATATTGCTATATGGTGCTAAGCCCACTTACTGCGACAAAGTACCCCATGATTAGTGGGTCCTACACTATCCATAGATTGGGAAATCCTGCATCTCTGAACCATGAGAGCAACACATTCTTCTAAATGGGAGAATCTTGAGGTCGCCACCCATGACACAAGTGGACACTAATGAGAGGTACTTAATGAGGGAGTGGGGTGCTCCTCACCCAAAAGGATTTGGTCAGAATCCATACAATAGACAAGCAAGATATTTGGGGGGCACATCCTTAAAGATGCATTAAGATGGTGCAGCCATAAGACCATACAGTAGAAGAAAATATTACAGCCCACACATGCAAAAAAGACATTTACCTCCAGCAAGGCTAGTTTAAAACACCTAAACATTTTCAAAAAAACATTATCAAAAAATATGGGCACTTGGTCACACCATATTGCTATATTGTGCTAAGCCCACTTACTGCGACAAAGTACCCCATGATTAGTGGGTCCTACACTATCCATAGATTGGGAGATCCTGCATCTCTGAACCATGAGAGCAATACACTCTTCTAAATGGGAGAATCTTGAGGTCTCCACCCATGACACAAGTGGATACTAATGAGAGGTATTTATTGAGGGAGTGGGGTGCTCCTCACCCAAAAGGATTTGGTCAGAATCCATACAATAGACAAACAAGATATTTGGGGGGCACACCCTAAAAGATGCATTAAGATGGTCCATGGGGGATACGCAGAGGAGAAAGCAAGCTGAACTCCGAACTGTGCAAAAAAGGCTCACAAGAACAGGGACACAAACCAACCACCCCGTCTGAGACAATCACCCTGGGCAGCCCATGCAATCAAAAGATCTCCTGAGCAAAAATGGAAGCCAGTTCCTTAGAAGTGGGCAACTTCTTTAGTGGAATACAATGACACATCTTTGAGAACCGGTCAACCACCATAAGGATAACTGTGTTGCCCTGGGAGTTTGGTAACTCCACAATGAAATACATAGACAGGTGGGTCCAGTCTCTCTCCATTGGGGATGGGTTGTAGGAGGCCCACTGGAAGGTGTCCCGGAGTCTTACTTTGAGAACACATGGAACAGGCAGTTACGAAGGTGGTTACATCAGCACATAGACTAGGCCACCAGAATTGTTAGGAAATGGCCCAAAACAGTTGATTCTGCCCAGAGTGGCCAGCAGCCTTGGGAGAATGGTAAGTCTGGAGCACAGCAGTACGAAGACTTTCTGGGACAAAGCAGCGATCACAAGGTTTCTCAGAAGGAGCATGGACTTGAGCAGCAAGAATTTTGTCACCCAAAGGAGAAGTGAGACTGGTGCGAACCGTAGCCAGAATACAATCAGGAGGAATCACAGGAACTGGAACCGACTCCAACTTGGAAGTAGAGGAAAATTGCTGTGACAAGGTGTCAGCTCTTACATTCTTAGTACTGGGTAAGAATGAGACAATGCAATTGAAACATGACAAGAAAAGAGCCCATCGCACCCTTCTGGGAGAGAAGCTTTTAGCCTCAGACAAGAATGTGAGATTCTTATGGTCAGTAAGAATGAGAACTGGCACAGTGGTACCTTCGAGGAGATGTCTCCATTCTTTCAGGGTTAAAATGATCGCCAACAGCTCTCTGTCACTAATCTCGTAATTGCACTCCGCAGGTGACAATTTCTTAGAAAAGTAACCACAAGGATGCAAATCGCTCTCAGAGGTAGGACGTTGAGACAGAAGGGCGCCCACACCAGTCTCAGAAGCATCAACCTCAAGGGTAAAAGGTAACGTAGGATCAGTATGTGCCAACACAGGAGCAGAAACAAAGACAGCCTTGAGACTCTCAAAGGCCTTAACGGACTCCGCAGACCAACTCTGTGGGTTACCGTCCTTGCTGGTCATATCAGTCAGGGGCTTGACCAGAGAAGTTACGAATACCAGTGACATCATCACGCCCAGCGCTGCATTCCAGCACTCAGCAAGGGCCTGATCCAAGCCTTGGTTTCACCGCTGTGGTCCCAGAGACCCTGATGGTTAGGATTTATCCCCTACAGGTGAAAATCAGCTGTTTTGGAACACTGCTCTGCAGTGGACGCCACGCCAGTGTGGATGGACTCGTGCCTTATTTCTCTAACCTCCATATAAGTGGGTAATGCACCTGTATCTCATTAAAATGTTTACAGTTCTAACCTAGAGGCGCCAATGATAGTATAAAGGCTGGATACATCCCACGTTACTAAGATGGAATCAGGTGACACATTAAGGTTATTAATTTTGTTTAAAAAATCATTAGTATCACGTATAAATAACCGTGTATTAACCGCTTGCTGACCAGCCGCCGTCATTATACTGCAGCAGGTCGGCACGATCCCGTGAGCTGTCGTAGCTATATGTCGGCTCCTTTAAGTGGGATAGCAGGCATGTGTGTGCCGATGCACTGCGGGGGGTGCCGATGTTCATGGACGGTGGTCGCGATGGCTGCCGGCCATGAACAGACACGGGCATGAGAGGCAGAACAGGGACATGAGTGTGTAAACACACAAATCCCTGTTCTGTTCTGTGAGGAGAGACAGATCGTAAGTTCATAATAGCTAGGAACCACAATCTGTCATCCCCTCCACATCTGTCATCCCCTCTAGTCAGTCCCCTCCCCCTACAGTTAGAACACACAGTCAGGGAACACAGTTAACTCCTTGATCGCTCCCTAATGTTAACCCCTTCCCTGCCAGTGACATTTATACTGTAATGCCCCGTACACGCGGTCGGACATTGATCGGACATTCCGACAACAAAATCCTAGGATTTTTTCAGACGGATGTTGGCTCAAACTTGTCTTGCATACACACGGTCACATAAATGAGTAACAAAAGTTCCGCGCTTAGGACAATGAAATAAAAAAGGGACTGCTGCCCCCCTAAAAGTGGAAAACACCGAGGTGTAATCCAAACTAAAATATATGTTCTAGATAGGGGATTAGGCGCTGTCCTACTGTGTTTTGTGATGGATCTTCTCAAGAGAATAAAAGAAAATATTGGTTTATAAGCAAAAGTGTCATAAATATCAGGAGACAATTGATGTGCAAGAATAATTAATAAGTGAATCACCTGTGAGGTGAAAATAAAGAAAAAGTGCAAAGCGTGCTAAAGTGCATATAAAATGGCATATACAAAAAATCGCATGTGCAAAAAAATTGTAAAAAATTGTATATCTATGTAACATGAGAGATCCCTATACATGAAGAAGTGCTTGGGGAACCAAAACCAGTGGAATAAATATAAAAGGCATGTATTTGATGATCCGCTTAAACAATAATTAAAACAAATACATAGCGTAAACCTCAAAAAATGGAAAGTTTTCGTGTGGAAAAGACTTTAGTGTGTGTGAAAACACAATTGCAATCAAGTCAATCAAGGCAGACCCTTCTAAAGGTGTATAAACACACTCAGTGGATAATACAATCAATAATAAGTTCTTTGGAACAGATTATTTCAGCAACAGTTCTGGAAGTATGTCCCACTGGTGTAGGGAAAAAAAGTCACAATTTACAACCGTTGGTGTCCCGACCTCCGCTGCACCCCCACTCGTGTGTACACTTACCGGACTGCCTAACCCCTGCAGGGGTAAAAGGCATATGTAGACAGTCCTGCGATGACAACAGCGGGAAGTGGTCCTCGGTTCAAGGGTGCTATATACTGCTCCGGCGTGAGGTCAGTCCCAGTGACAGGTATCCGTGCAAGGTGAAAACAGAAAACACTTCATAGTGTGAATCCATAAAAGGTAGGAAGTTTATTGAAAATCCATAAAATAACAGTCCATAAACTGGATCCCTTCATTTGAATTATTATATAGGCCCCTGATCTATTTTCCACAGCGCTTATATGATCCTTCATTTGTATATAGGTCCGTGATCTATTACCATCATGCTATATTGTCCTCCCTATCTTTCACATAGATTTTGGTTGAGATCCCCCTTGATATTTATCCATTAACACCATAGATATAACATAGGCTTTTTATCCTCTGATCCTTTTTTATAATTTTAATATTCCATAGGCCTTGATTATGAATTAAGTTATTCTCCTTATGGGCCTATCATAGATGTATATATGCTATGGGTTTACAGTAATAGATTTAGATACGTAGCCTTAGATACATTTTTATTACGGCCCCCACCATAAATGTTTTCTTCCCTTGGTATACTACCCCTTTTTTGAGTTACTTATAAAGTATGTCTGAATTTTATATATTAATTATTTTTATAATATGATTTTAACATATTTATATTTCGTCCACATTTTTACCATTTGGAAGTTACAACATGTTGGGATATGTAATATCAAATGCATTTGGCTTGAGGGGACATCACCTCGCTGATCGTTTACCCTCCAGTCTTACTTATTATCTGCTTTACACCTTTCTCTGTTTTACATCTCTTAAACGGAGGCGCCCGAAAACCATTATATATTTTTGTACCACATGATGGCGCCAGACCAGCGAATTAGTTGGTTTCGTTTTGATGAGACAAAGGGGCGGGTTACTAGCATCCGATTGGCCAGAGCGGCACCTCCGTTTCTCTATTTAGACGTGTGGGGCACCAAGAGGGCCACGCCTCAGATGACGTCTTGATGACGAAACGCGTAAGGCGTGGCCTCGTGATACGCACACGTCAGCATCGCTCTCTTCCAGCTCGTGTCAGTTCCGCTTTCAGTTGTCGGGCGGTGGAACGCACGCCTTACCACGTTGCCCCTCGACTGTTAGTCGGCTTCCTGCACAGTGTTTTTAGTTGTGGTTTTAACTCCAGTTTATGGACTGTTATTTTATGGATTTTCAATAAACTTCCTACCTTTTATGGATTCACACTATGAAGTGTTTTCTGTTTTCACCTTGCACGGATACCTGTCACTGGGACTGACCTCACGCCGGAGCAGTATATAGCACCCTTGAACCGAGGACCACTTCCCGCTGTTGTCATCGCAGGACTGTCTACATATGCCTTTTACCCCTGCAGGGGTTAGGCAGTCCGGTAAGTGTACACACGAGTGGGGGTGCAGCGGAGGTCGGGACACCAACGGTTGTAAATTGTGACTTTTTTTCCCTACACCAGTGGGACATACTTCCAGAACTGTTGCTGAAATAATCTGTTCCAAAGAACTTATTATTGATTGTATTATCCACTGAGTGTGTTTATACACCTTTAGAAGGGTCTGCCTTGATTGACTTGATTGCAATTGTGTTTTCACACACACTAAAGTCTTTTCCACACGAAAACTTTCCATTTGTTGAGGTTTACGCTATGTATTTGTTTTAATTATTGTTTAAGCGGATCATCAAATACATGCCTTTTATATTTATTCCACTGGTTTTGGTTCCCCAAGCACTTCTTCATGTATAGGGATCTCTCATGTTACATAGATATACAATTTTTTACAATTTTTTTGCACATGCGATTTTTTGTATATGCCATTTTATATGCACTTTAGCACGCTTTGCACTTTTTCTTTATTTTCACCTCACAGGTGATTCACTTATTAATTATTCTTGCACATCAATTGTCTCCTGATATTTATGACACTTTTGCTTATAAACCAATATTTTCTTTTATTCTCTTGAGAAGATCCATCACAAAACACAGTAGGACAGCGCCTAATCCCCTATCTAGAACATACACGGTCACATAAAGTCCGATCATTCTGAATGCAGTGACGTAAAACACGTACGTCGGGACTATAGACGGGGCAGTAGCCAATAGCTTTCATCTCTTTATTTATTCTGAGCATGCGTGGCACTTTGTGCGTCGGATTTGTGTACACATGATCGGAATTTCCGACAACGGATTTTGTTGTCGGAAAATTTTAAAGCCTGCTCTCAAACTTTGTGTGTCGGAAAATCCGATGGAAAATGTGTGATGGAGCCTACACACGGTCAGAATTTCCGACAACAAGGTCCTATCACACACTTTCCGTCGGAAAATCTGACCGTGTGTACGGGGCATAACTGTAATCAGTGCATTTTTATAGCACTGATCGCAGTATAATTGTCAATCATCCCAAAAACATGTCAAAAGTGTCTGATGTGTCCTCCATAATGTCACAGTCATGATAAAAATCGCAGATCGCCGCAATTACTAGTAAAAAAATAATAATAAAAATGCCATAAATCTATCCCCTATTTTGTAGATGCTATAACCTTTGTGTAAATCAATCAATATACGCTTATTACAATATGTAGAAGAATGCATATCGGCCTAAACTGAGAAAAGAATTAGCTTTTTTTTAAAAAATTGGGGATATTTATTATAGCAAAAAGTACAAAATATTGTGTTTTTTCAACATTGTTGCTCTTTTTTAGTTTATAGAGCAAAAAATAAAAACCGCAGAGATGATCAAATACCACCAAAAGATGTCAATTTTGTTTGGGTACAGCGTCGCATGACTGCGAAATTGTCAGTCAGTGATGCAGTGCAGTATCGCAAAAAATGCTCTGGTCATTGAGCAGCCAAATCTTCTGGGGTTGAAGTGGTTACCCAACAACGGTGTTAAACATTTACCTAAATATTGTGCCAATGGTGCTGTCACCGATTCCATCCCAGAAACAATGGGGCATCCAGGTGGGTTAGTGGGGTCTTTTTGGATCTTTCTGTGTTTCATCATTAATAATTTCATCTTTCAATGCTGCAAAAAAAGTTTTTTTAATTTTATTTTGAATTTTAAATATTGGATTAGAGTCCAGCTGTTTATTTGTGTCGACGTGTGATAATTGTTTCAAAACTTCTGCTTCATACTTTGGGGTGTCCAAAATTAAAATGGCTCCCCCCTTGTCAGTAACAATATCTCGCTGGACCGACAAGAAGGACAAAGCTACAATTTCATTCCTACTCAGGTTGTTAGGTATATGGTCAATTTTATTTTTATCATCCAAAAAGGATTTAATATCATCATCGTTAATATCATCATTAACCTTGTCAATGAACACCTCAACAGTAGAGCAAGAAGTTGGAGGTACCATAGAACTCTTGGTTTTTAAATTTAAAATTTTCACTGATAAGGACACATATTCCCTATTTGGAACACTGGGTTTGGATGTACAATACGCTTTAAATCGTAGCTGTCTATAAAAGTGGTATAAATCCTGTTTCAAAATAAATGCATTCATTTTTTTCTTTTGGGCAAAAACCCAAACCCTTATTTTTTTCTTTCACAATAATATTTTTATTGTAAATGTAAAGAGAACAACATTTGCACAAGTTGTACCATAGTATAACCAATGTATACAAATACATATGAATTGTATGACTGTCATAACACATACTTAGCTCCATCAATTTGTTCCTAGACAATAAACAAAATGAATTGAAAAAACAGTATAGTCAGTTATGTGTAATTTTGATTTTAAAACCAAAGACTGATGTAATTATCAATCATTATGTTGTCTATGGTCTAATACCCTGTACACACGATCGGACATTCCGACAACAAAATTCATGGATTTTTTCTGGCGGATGTTGGCTCAAACTTTTCTTGCATACACACAGTCGCACAAAGTTGTCGGAAAATCTGATCATTCTGAACGCGGTGGCGTAAAACACGTATGTCGGAACTATAAACGGGGCAGTAGCCAATAGCTTTCATCTCTTAATTTATTCTGACATGCGTGACACTTTGTGCGTCGGATTTGTGTACACACGATCGTAATTTAACCGATTGGATTTTTTTGTCGGAAAATTTTATAGCCTGCTCTCAAACTTTGTGTGTCGGAAATTCCAACGGAAAAAGTCCAATGGAGCCCACACACGATCGGAATTTCCGACAACACAATCCGATCGCACTTTTTCCGTCTGAAAATCCGACCGTGTGTACAGGGTATAAGTGTTTGCTTAAATTGTGTAAGCATGGTATCTGCTATGTGGGCCAGAGTAAATACGTGTAATAAGAAGTATAAGTGGATGGTAGAGTTGAGAGAGAGACGTTAGGAAAAGGAAAGGAAAAAGAATGAAGATATAGAGCAAATAGTACAGGTGTCCAGGCATTGCCATGATTAGTTTCCAGTCAGTGAGTCATACTCTGTAGAGTATTTGAAGATGACCCAAGGCTGCCATGTTTTGGTAAACTTTTCAGTTGTTTCATGTGCAGTTGCCCTTATTTTCTCCATTGCGTATAGGTTGTGTACCTCATTTAGCCATTCCTTAATTGTGGAGGTATTTGTGGATTTCCAATGCCTAGGGATCACTGCTTTTGCAGCAGTGAGTAGGAATCTGGTTAGTGATTGTTTGTATGTTTTCATTGAATGATTCGAGACGTGATGTTGGATCTATGTTTCTGTTACATGTTTTATGAGTTCACAGACTTTTCGCCAGAATGGTTGTATCATGATACAATCCCACCATATGTGCAAAGATCCGGAGCCGTGGGAATCCATCTATGTAACTGTCAGGGCTGGGCTCAGCCCTTCCTTCTCTGAGCTGGCCGCTCAGCTGTCGACTAATTGCCAGCTCCTTTCTCCTCACAGTGACTCAGCTGTTGATGATCTGCTCATCAGCCCTGGCTACTTAAATCTGTCCAGCTCACTTCATCTCTGCCTTTGCCTTTGGTCACATCTCAGAGACTTTCTCCTGCGTTCCTGTTAAGACTTGCTCAGCTGACGTCCCTTCTGGCTCCTGATCCTGCTTGCTGTACTACTAAGTTGATCTCTGGCTCTCTGACATTGGCATTGGCTGACTACCCGATCTGGTTACTGAACTCTGGCTATGTATTGACTACACTTACTCTGTTTACTTTTTTATTATTATTAAACAAGTGATTCATGGTCTCTGACAGTATCTTAATTGGTGTATTGTAGCAACTAGTCAAAAGTTTGTATGATGTTTCCTGAAGGCGTGTACTGATTGCGCATTTATGCGCAAACACACAACCATGTAGCCATTGGTCATTGCTAAAAGAGGTGGTTAGAGTGGATTCCCAAAACTCCTTGTGTTTATTCCGCTCTGAGGCTCTCTAGGTCTGTAACCAGGTGTAAGTTAATGAGATGTTTTTTGTGCTTTCAATCGCCTTGAAGCATACTGTTTCAAAAGGGGTTAATGCTCTCTTAAAGTGTTTGTGTTTTTTAGAGTTGAAGACATAACTATGAATCTGGCGATAATCCCAGTTTGTCAGGTTTAATTGTTCCCCTTCTGATAGAAGTTCCAGCAATGTTTTCAGCTTGCCTCCTGTGAAACAGTGTGTGGCTAGGAGATGTCTTCCATTTTCTGTATGTAACCGTGGGGGCGTTATCATTCCTGGCGGGAAGCCTGGGTTGTGACCTAATGGGGTTAAAAGTCCCAGGGAGGTAGATAGGTCAGATACCTGGTTAATACTTTGTAGGATCTTATGCGTTGCTCCTACTAGGGGATGTTGTTTCAATTGTCTTAGGCAGGATTCCCAAATAATCCACGGAGAGAACGTCACTGGTATCGATCCTATATTGTTCTCCAGAGCCACCCAAACCTTATTTTCTGCATGACACGTCAAGTCAATAATTCGGGTAAGATGTGCGGCAAAATAAAAATGTTTGAAGTTTGGGAATCCCAAACCTCCATTCTCTTTGGCACGTGTGAGCAGTTGGATGCTAATACAGGGTTTTTTCGTTGCCCATAGAAATCTCATGAGCATGGATTTTAGGGCACAAAAGAAGCTCATTGGTAAAAGGATTAGAAATGGAAAAACCCCCTAGGGGTGGGACCTTAAAGGCACTACCCAAACATGAAACATGTATATCAAAAAGTATAAAGTTTATTAAATACATGAAACATAAATAATGAAAATATGATAAAAAAAATAGGGATGCATCATGTGGTACAAAAGTTCCAGCAAAGATGACAAGATATATAGTCCCAAACCCTAGGGGGGTTTTCCATTTCTATATTTACCTGGGATGTGGCACACCATCTATCACAGGCTATTTTGGACACCCTCATTCATTGGTAAAAGGATTGGGATAGTCTGGAAAAAATACAGCACTCTGGGCAGGACTGTCATCTTGATTATGGCAGCTCTATCAAACCATAAGAAGTATTTTAAAGCCCATGTTGCTAGATCCCTATTTATGGATTGTAATAGGGGTTTAAAATTAATTGCACAGAATGAGTCAAGATTTGGTGTTAGCCATATAGCCATATAGGTATTTGAGGGCTCCTTTCCTTCCACTTAAAGGTGCAATTATTTTGAATGAGTGTTCTCGCATTGTCTTTTAAGGATAGGTTCAAAGCTTCTGATTTCTTATAATTTATTTTAAAGTTGGAAATATAGCTATATTGTGCAAATATTTTGCATAAATTTGGCATAGTTATATGTGTTTGGGTTATGAAAAACAAAAGATTGTCAGCGTAAGCTGCGGATTTGTACATTTTCTCTCTGACTTGGAAGCCGTGTATGGATGGCAACATATTCACTGTACAAATTAGGGGTTCTAGGGTAAGAATGAAGAGCAATGGGGAAAGTGGGCATCCTTGTCATTGTCAGTACTAGGATCCCTTTAGGACCCAGCACAACTCACCTGACACAGCCTTTACCTTGGAAACAACAATGATTGGCCAGGTGACCTTTAAATAACTTGCAACAGCATTCATTCATTGCTCGTGTTAGAGTTTACCTTGTGTTTGATCCAGTTGATATCTGCTCTGTGTATTTCGTGTATGACCCGGCTCGTTTGACCCTGTTTGCTTGCTTCTGATTCGGTACCGTTTGGACTCTGATCTTCCTGTGTATGACCCAGCTTGCCTAGACTACGTTTGCCTGATTCCACTAGTAACTTCATCTGCAGCGGTGAACTACAAGCACCAGACATCTATCCTCACCTGCAGCGGTGAACTACAACACCAGACACCATCTATCCTCATATGCAGTGGTGAACTACAAGGTCCAGCAAACATTGACCTACATCTACAGCGGTGAACTACAAGCCCCAGCTGACCTGCTCTGCTCATGGTATGTGCTCTTGTTCCTTGAACTCTTTGCATAATCAGAACACCTGAACTGTTACCTGTTATATGCTCTAGCCTGACATTAACACGAGCCATACATAATAAAGGAAACCTATCATGGATCCTGAGCAGGCTCAGTTGTTTGCACAGGAACTTTGCCGCTTATCCCATCAAGTTCAGGAAATGGCCACAGAGCTCACCAAGGTGCAATCTCCTTCTATTACCACTGCTACAAAAACTCCATCTGAACCTAAAATTCCTTTGCCTGACCGGTTTTCTGGTGACCGTAAAGGGTTTTGCAACTTTAAAAACAGTTGCAAATTATATTTCAAATTAAGGCCATCCTCGTCTGGCCCTGAAACTCAGAGGATTCAAATCATTATTTCTCTACTACAGGGTGACCCCCAGGCTTGGGCCTTTAACCTGGAACCAAACCACCCAGCCTTGCTAACAGTAGATGCCTTCTTTGAAGCCCTAGGGTTGCTTTATGATGATCCAGATCATGCTGCTACTGCAGAATCAACCCTGCGTAACTTAAAGCAAGGAACTACCACAGCTGAAATGTATTGCTCAGAGTTTCGCAGGTGGGCCCCGGAATCTGGCTGGAATGATGCAGCAGTCCGCAGCCAGTTTAGAATGGGCCTTTCAGATGCAATTAAGGATGCTCTGGTCAACTTCTCCTACCCAGCCTCACTGGAGGAGGCTATGAGTCTTGCCATTAGAATTGATCGCCGCCAGCGAGAGAAGAGACGAGAACAAACTACAGCTGTGGCAAACTATATACCTCCCTTGCCACCTGACTATTCCACCTCCAATGCCAAATCTGAGGAAGAACCTATGCAGTTAGGCTCCACCCGGTTATCTGCCCAGGAACACACGCGCCGGCGTAACATGGGACTCTGCTTGTATTGTGGCCTCAAGGGTCATATGCTCCGTTCGTGCCCTACACGTCCGGGAAACTCCAGGACCTAGGTAATTGCAGGGAGGTTACCTTAGGTCTGCTCTCATCTCCCCAGGGGGACAAGCGTATTCTTTTACCCGCTGTCATTCACTTTGGGACAGGGGCTCATGAACTGCTGGCCTTGGTAGATTCTGGAGCCGCTGAGAATTTTATTGATAAGACTCTGATTACCTCTTTGTCCTTGGAAACTCATGCTCTAGATTGCCCAGTCCACCTGATTTCCATGGATAATCAGCCTCTCTCACAAGATCTAGTGCTCCAAGCCACCAATCCTTTCCAGTTACAATTGGGGGCTTTGCATTGGGAGAAGATTTCATGTCTTGTCATTGATTCTCCATCCACTCCTTTGATCCTAGGCCTTCCTTGGCTTCAGAAGCACAATCCTGTAATTGACTGGCGAACAGGAAATATTCTGACTTGGTCCAATCAGTGTAAGAAGAACTGCATCCAGCACCCTGTTCGACTGGCTACCTGTCAAGTGGGAATGGAACAGATTCCACTTTGTTATAAGGACTTTTGGGATGTGTTTTCTAAAAGGGATTGCTGACACTTTACCACCTCATCGCAGTTATGATTGTCCCATTGACCTCTTGCCTGACACTACACCTCCTCGAGGGAGAGTCTTTCCACTGTCTGAGCCAGAGAATCTTGCCTTGCAAGAATACATCCAGGAAAACCTAGCTAAGGGTTTCATCCGTCCCTCCACTTCTCCTGCAGGAGCAGGATGCTTCTTTGTCCCAAAGAAGGATGGGGGACTGAGACTTTGTGTTGATTACAGAGGTCTAAATAAAATAACTGTTCCCAATCGGTATCCTCTTCCTCTCATCACAGAATTGTTCTCTCAAATCCAGGGAGCCAAAATCTTCTCCAAACTGGACTTAAGGGGAGCCTATAATCTGGTGCGCATACGTACGAATGTCTTGTCATGCCTTTCAGTCTCAGAAATGCACCAGCTGTCTTTCAGAACTTTATGAATGACATTTTTCGGGACATGTTGGGTCGCTTCATGCTTGTATATTTAGACGACATTTTGATATATTCTCCCAATCTTGAAACACATCAGAAACATGTCTGCTCAGTATTGGCCCGATTAAAGACTCACTCCCTTTTTGTAAAGCCTGAGAAATGTTCATTCCATGTTAAACAAGTACCTTTCCTAGGCTACCTAATTTCTGACACAGGTCTCACCATGGATCCAGCCAAGATTCAAGCCATTTTAGACTGGGCACCACCTTCAGACCTAAAGGCAGTTCAGCGCTTCTTGGGCTTTGCAAATTTCTATCGAAAATTCATTAAGAACTTTGCCACCATTGCACATCCCATCACCTCTCTCACCAGGAAGACTCCAACTACCTTTAAATGAACTACTGAAGCCCAGGCAGCCTTCACTCAGTTAAAGAAAGCCTTTACCTCTGCACCAATCCTACGCCATCCTGTTCCTGAGCTACCTTTTATTGTGGAGGTAGATGCATCTGAAGTAGGGGTGGGGGCGCTTTTGTCACAAAAGGATCCTGTAAATGCTGCCATCCACCCCTGTGCCTTCTTGTCTCGGAAATATTCCCCAGCAGAGCGCAATTATGATATAGGCAACAGAGAACTTCTAGCCATAAAGCTCGCTTTGGAGGAATGGAGACATTGGCTGGAGGGAGCTCGCTATCCATTCATAGTTCTGACTGACCACAAAAACCTTGAATACATCCGTTCTGCTAAAAGACTGAACGCACGTCAAGCCAGGTGGTGATTGTTCTTCTCCAGATTTGACTTCACAATTTCATATTTACCAGGACCAAGAAACATTAAGGCTGACGCCTTGTCTCGCAGCTTTCTTTCAGAGTCTCCTCCTCTGCTTCCTCCACAACCCATTATCTCTGAGGATAGGATTTTGGCTTTCACCCAGACTGACATCTCTGAGGCCTTGTTACCTGCACAGGCTGAAGCCCCTCCCTCCACTCCCTCCGGTATGCTTTTTGTGCCCCTGGCTCTTCCTTTGCAGGTATTGCAACAGGTACATGCATCAAAACCTGCAGCACATCCGGGGTTTAGACAAACTTTTGAGATTATCTCTCGCAACCTCTGGTGGCCATCGATCAGGCAGGATGTGTTAGCCTTCGTCCAGGCCTGTGAAGTTTGTGCCAGAAGCAAGAGCAGTACCTCTAAGCCGCCCGGTCTCCTACGTCCTCTACCAATACATACCTGTCCCTGGACCCATTTATCTATGGACTTTATCACTGACTTGCCTCCGTCCCAGGGATGTTCCACGATCTGGGTGGTGGTAGACAGGTTCAGTAAAATGGCCCACTTTGTTCCGCTTCCGAAACTTCCATCTGCTAAAGAACTGGCATCTTTATTCATTAAACATGTTTTCAGGCTCCATGGGGCACCAATCAACATTGTCTCAGACCGTGGCTCTCAGTTTATAGCCCAGTTTTGGAAGGCCCTTTGCTCTCAGCTAGGGATTAAGTTATCATATTCTTCAGCATATCATCCTGAGACAAATGGCCAAACAGAAAGGACTAATCACTCTAGAGAAGATGGTACGTTGTCTGATGGCCAATGATGAGGTGGAGTGGGTCAACGTCCTGCCATGGGCAGAGTTTGCCTTTAATAATTGTGCCAGCACATCTACAGGGACCTCTCCCTTCTTCTGTGTTTACGGGTTGCATCCTCGTGTGTGCTCCTTTGATCTTCCACCCTCTGATGTGCCAGATGCCAACACCACAATTGAAAATTTCTCCAAAATCTGGTCCGATGTCAATCATGCTATTTCTCGCTCTGTGCAGGCTTTTAAGAAAATGGCGGACAAGAGGCGCTCAAAGGCACCAGGATATAAAGTTGGTGACAAAGTGTGGCTATCATCTAGGAATCTGTCCCTGCATGTTCCATCTAAAAAACTTGGCCCAAAATTCATCGGGCCCTATGAAATTTCGGAGATTGTTAATCCTGTATCCTATAGATTAAAACTCCCCCCATCCATGCGCATTCCAAATGTCTTTCATGTTTCATTGTTGAAACCTGTTCATTCCAGCCTCCAAGTAAATGAACCAGAAACTGTGGATGTGTTGGACAGTCAGGAATATGAAGTGGCATTTATTCTTGATTCCAGACGAGTGCGCAATTCCTTACAGTATCTCGTTCATTGGAAAGGTTTCGGCCCAGAGGATCGATCTTGGGTCCCAGCTCGTGATCTTCATGCTGACCGACTTAAGAAGAAGTTCCATCTTCGTTATCCAAGTAAGCCTGGGGGTGCAGGAGCAACCCCTCGAGAAAGGGGGGGGTACTGTCAGTACTAGGATCCCTTTAGGACCCAGCACAACTCACCTGACACAGCCTTTACCTGGGAAACAACAATGATTGGCCAGGTGACCTTTAAATAACTTGCAACAGCATTCATTCATTGCTCGTGTTAGAGTTTACCTTGTGTTTGATCCAGTTGATATCTGCTCTGTGTATTTCGTGTATGACCCGGCTCGTTTGACCCTGTTTGCTTGCTTCTGATTCGGTACCGTTTGGACTCTGATCTTCCTGTGTATGACCCAGCTTGCCTAGACTACGTTTGCCTGATTCCACTAGTAACTTCATCTGCAGCGGTGAACTACAAGCACCAGACATCTATCCTCACCTGCAGCGGTGAACTACAACACCAGACACCATCTATCCTCATATGCAGTGGTGAACTACAAGGTCCAGCAAACATCGACCTACATCTACAGCGGTGAACTACAAGTCCCAGCTGACCTGCTCTGCTCATGGTATGTGCTCTTGTTCCTTGAACTCTTTGCATAATCAGAACACCTGAACTGTTACCTGTTATATGCTCTAGCCTGACAGTCATGTCCCATTACATATAGAGACCGTATCAGATAGAGTTCATTTGATTTTTATTTTTGCGGTTGGGTTTTAAAAGAGGGATGCTAACCATGATAACGTGTGGTTTTAGTCCAATGTGAGTACAGGTCACTAGGAGAAAGTTCCACGATACACGATCGAAGGCCTTCTCCGCCTCTGTGGATAGTAGCATGCCTTCAAAGTCCTCTGTCTGTACTTTATGGATAAGGTTTAACGCTTTTGTCACATTGTCCCTGGCTTCTCTACCTGGCATAAAGCCTATCTGTTCTGGGCCAATTATATGATGTAATCGGTGCCTCAAACGATTCGCCAATATTTTGGCGAACAGCTTTAGGTCCAAGTTAAGCAAAGAGATTGGTCTATAATTTGAACAGTCTAATGGATCTTTATTTGGTATTTGGGTATTACTGTGATGCGTGCTCTCAGGAAATCCAATGGGACTTCTCTAGGATCTTTTAGATGATTGAGGGCTTTCAAGAGGTGTGGAATCAGGAGCGTGGAAAGGGTCTTATAATAGTGTGCAGTGAACCTGTCCGGGCCTGGGCTTTTCCCTGTTTTAAGAGTTTTAATGGGTTGTAGTAGTTTGTTATCTTTAATTGGATCTTCTAGTTGTTATGAGTCACTGTTACCTAATGTAGGTAACCTGCTGTCTGTGAGGAATTGTTGAATTATTTGTGTTTGCGTTCCGTGTAAGTCTTTCGGTTTGTGTGCTTTCGGGAGATTATACAAATCTGTATAATAGTCGTGAAATGATTGAGCCATTTTTCAGTATCTTGCACTAGATAAGTGTTTTTGTTTTTTATGGCAGGTATATTTGTGGACAGATGTACATCTTTTAATGCTCTTGCGAGAAATTTACCTGTTTTGTCTCTGTGTTCGTAGTAAAATCTCTTTCCTAAAAAGAGGATCCTTTGTGCTTTCAGGTTTAAAATTAAATGTAATTTTTTTCTCAGGTCTAGTAATTCAGTAGCTGTTTCCATCGCTAGGGTTTGTTTATGTTTTGCTTCTAGTTCACCAATTTGAACTACCAGATCATTCAATTCCTTTTCTACCTCCCTTTTTTTTGTGGCACCTAACCTGATAAACTCTCCCCTATTCACACATTTATGGGCTTCCCAAATTGATAGTGGAGAAAGCTCTTCTGTATCATTTTCAGTAAAGTAAGTTTTTGTTGATTCTGTTATTTTGACAACTCTTGGGTTGTCTGTTAGCAAGGACTGGTTTAGCCTCCAAGTGTTATTTTTAGGGCATCTAACAGGTGTCTGTAAGGTTAGCGAAATTGGGGCGTGATTCAAAAAGGATTTTATACCTATTTTGGCATTTTTCAGTAGGTGCAAACCCCTCTGAGAAAGAAAAATGTAATCAATAAGCGTGAATTTGTTATGCAGAGCAGGGAAAATTGAGAAATCCCTGCCAGAAGGGTTAGCCGTGCGCCATGTATCAACTAATGTAAGGGAGGCTAACAAAGACTGGATTTTTCTCAGTTTTCTATATGGTAAGCTTGATTTGCCATCAGATGTATCCTGTAATGGGTTCAACAGTATGTTGAAATCCCCTCCTAGTATAATGCAGCCTGTAGCAAAGCTTTTCAGCTCCTCGACAACATGTTGAAAAAAAGTGACTAGTGCCGAATTTGGGAAATACATGTTTGCCAATGGGATTGATATCCCGTCCCACTGACCTTTAAAGAACAGGAATCTCCCTTCTGTGTCTGCATGTTGCTGTGATATTTCTAAGCCTGAGTTTTTGTGGAGCAATATTGATACTCCCTTAGATGTAGAGATAATATTAGTAGCATAATATGCATAAGGGTAATGTTTATTGTGTAGCCGTGGTATAGTCCCTGTTTTAAAATGTGACTCTTGAATAAAAACTACCTTGAGTTTTACCTTTTGTAGTTCTCAAAGTAGTGAGACTCAGAATATTTAGGCCTCTAACATTATGAGAGACCAAAAAAGGTTGTTTGTGAAGTGTGGAGTACGTCATGGCCACTAAACAGACAGTTAGTCTGAATTAAGTGTTTGTTGTGGATCCCCTCGGAGAAAGAGAAAGTAATAGTAGGAAGGAAAGAGATGAAAGGAATAATAGAATGTTAGTTGCTGAACTCTCTATAGGTAGAGAGTCCAAATAATAGAGAGGTTGGAATATAACGTCTCTTGGTATAAACCTTAAAGAGAGAATCAAGGGATTTTTGTTCAGCTATATGCCTGAATAGAATCCGTTGGTAGAGGCAGTGGGAGGTTATTACTACAGGAATGTTGGTAACAAAAAAGCAAACCTGTTGTAATATAGGGTATAAATGCCTTGCCTTGCCTCCCACGACTTAGAAATAATGTCATTAATATTTTAATATTCATGTACCCCTTCCAGCCATTTGGGTAGTAACATGAACAAACAATTGAAAAGCATGAAGTAGTATAGCAATAAACAAATAGACTAGTTTAAGCGTACTTCATGAGTAACTGATAACTAACTGGTAGCAGTCAGAAACTAGCAAACTTTAACTGTACCTAAGCATCCATGGGACGGTTTGGGTTTTAAAATAGGGAGCATTATATAGTGATACATATTGTTGTGGTTGACAGCAAGCATTACCTAATCTGCTGTAGTCCTGAGTATAATAAAGAGGCTACTGCACGACCAATGCAGGACAGGGTATGAGAAAATGTTATAAATGTATTATGGTGCACTCTTTGGCATATGATCTCTCAGTCCATTAACTAAAGTCCCCGAGTTCAGTGAATTGGACGGTAATCAAAGAGATTCACCTATATCCTGTTTGGTCGAGGCATAGATCTGGGGGATCAACAAGTAAACCTGTATAACCATTTATAGAAACATAGGAATTGGAGTGTGAAGGGTCAGACATAAAAGTATATATATATAAATGATAAATTACATTCGCAGTTAATTCTTATTTCTGACAACCTAACCAACTAATAATAACCACCAAAGAGTAGTCAAGTGTCCGCATTATGTAAAATACTTGTTTTACGATTGACGTGGTGAGTATGTCTCTCTTGTGTGCTAGTGCACATCATGTTTTTTTTAAAGAGGAACCTGGGAATCACCTCATCGGATCTGTTCCCTGGATAGCCAAGGAGGAGATACCGTTCGATCAAGCCAGGTTAGATAGTGAAGGATTAATATAAATTTTTGTTAGTAGCGTTTAGTTTGAGGAGGGGTTCCTTTGCATGTTTCAACATGGATAATATATACCATGAGACCATCGGACCATGATATTCTTACACATTCTGTCTTTGGCTATTGGTCAAACTGAAGGTCTAAGATTTAAATAAAAAACATCTATGGCCAAAAACTATATGAGAGAGGTGTGTCTAGCAATGTGAAACAGCCTATTCCGTGGGACGGAATAGGCTGTTTCACATTGCTAGACACAGAACGAGTTCGCTGCTCGTAGGAGAGAGGTTTGCTACATTGTTTTTATGTGAGTACATCTACTTAAAGTTTTTTAAAAAAGCATTACCTGGTTAAAACATACTTCACTATCAAGTACCTTTGTCCTGCATATTCCTGTACATACATACCTGAGATGTGGAGGCTGAGCTAGGATCCGCGCTGGTCCAGGACCCCTGATAGGACCATAGCCACTTGTAATCAGCTGCCATTAGGATAACCCAACACTGGCAAGCGTGGATATAGGGATGCGATGGAGGCTCAGGACCTGGCGTTTTAGCTACAATGCATGCGGTTGACCTAGCACCGCTAGGTAAGGGGCCACTGCTTACATTAGTGTTTTATGCACGAAGAGGACACTGAGTGAATTGCATCCCAGACACCCCACTGTTGTTTTGTTGAATACACCAGAACTTGCTTTCAATGACTTTTACACTGGCACTTTAAGTTTGCTGCACTTACTAGCATGTCATTGGTCATTTGTTTCGCAGGCCAGCACAAAATATTTTATATCACTATTATTGGGACATTTATTTATATTATTTATTATCCATATTGCATTGGATTGATGTGTTTTATTTGCGATATCTAGATCACCTTTAAGCACTGGCACTTTGTACGTTTTGCACCATTTATAAGGATATGTTTTTGATGGTTATTTCTGATTTATTCTATGTATTTTTATTTACAATTATTCACATGAAGTAGTGTTTATGTCCCTTTGTGCACCTACACATGATTATCTAGATTTATATGTTTTTAGTGTCAACACTTATTTATGCGATTTTACATGCAATTATTTTTTGTCATTTAGTATATACCAACTGAAAAGGATTTTTTATGCACTTTTTTTCACATACACATGATGCTGATTATTAAGACTTGAATGTTTTTAGTGTCAACACTTATTTATGTGATTTATGCGATTTATTATGCGATTTTATGTCATTTTATTAATTGACCACAGACAGAGATTTACAGCTTTCTTCTGGTTAGCGCAGCACCTCCCCCCCTATACCTCAGTTTGATTTTGGGCTTATGTCTGACCCTTGCTTCGGTGAATGCAGCTGTCCAGTCGCATACATGCGTTTTTACTATTTTTCTGAGTTCTTGTTTTCTTTTCCTTTTCCAATTGGGTAGCACAGGAATATTCTTATTACATTTAATGTCCATAGATGGTGTATAAGGATAACATTCGCTGTATGAGAAGAATTTCAGCAAGAGAGGTGAAAAGTTATAATCTGGAAAGGGCACTGTGCCACAAATGGCAGGATTATCCACCAAAGAGTGAAAGATGCAGGGTACAATTAACCCCTGGGAACAAATAGGTCAGTTAGGTTTGGAACCAACGGGGCAACGATGACTTGTAGAAATACAGTTAAACGTGTCATCGTTTGTACCCTGCATCTTCAACTCTAAAGTAAAATGTGAGCAGAGTTAAATGGGTATCGTAGTTCAGGTGTTGTCTTGAGATCTGGGTCCCTTGGCCGAGTAAGGGGATTTGCCATAGTTGAGGCCCATGCGTTTGTTGAACTTAAATTTTTAGTGGAGTGTGGTTTGGAAGGGGACACCTATGGGGTGTGGGGGGAGAGGTTCCCTGAATCGGAATGCAGATTTCTTTGTACAGTAACATTATGGTAATTCAATCAGTGGCAGGTAGGGATGGGCTTCGTGTTCGAGTCGAACGCATGTTCGACTCGAACATCGGCTGTTCGCCCGTTCGCCGAATTGCGAACGATATGGGCTGTTCGCGCCAAATTCGTGTGGCGCGTCACGGCCCATAATTCACTGCGGCATCGCAGTGCATTGCTGGCTGATGATTGGCCAAGCATGCACTATGACCCGCATGCTTGGACAATCACAGCGCCGTCTGAACAGAGTCGTAATTGGCCAAAGCCAAGGAGGCTTTGGCCAATTATGGCTCAGGGGATTTAGTACACTCCCCACACGATATAAGGCCGCCTGCACGGCGGCCCTGTGTAGTGTGTGTTCCGGAGTTCATTGAGAGAGAGAGACAGACAGTGACATTTGATTTGAGTTAGATAGATTAGGCAGAACAGTCAGTCAGTTAGCTGCACTTACAGTGTATTGTGTATATATATGCATCCCAGGTGTTGCATATATATATATATACTCTGTATTCAGTTTAGCTAGATCCGTTCCTGTTATCTTCCTACTGACAGGCAGGCTTGTCTTGTTACAGTATTTACAGCTACCTGAAGAAAATTACTGGTGTTCTTTTGATCCTATTAGTACCACAGTCAGGCAGCTAGACTATTTACAGTTAGTGCAGTGCGTCCTGCTCACAGTGTTCAGCTAGATCCATTCCTGTTATCTTCTTACTGACAGGCAGGCTTGTCTTGTTACAGTATATACAGCTACCTGAAGAAAATTACTGGTGTTCTTTTGATCCTATTAGTACCACAGTCAGGCAGCTAGACTATTTACAGTTAGTGCAGTGCGTCCTGCTCACAGTGTTCAGCTAAACCTACAAGTTAGTGGGGTGCGTCCTGCTCACAGTGTTCAGCTAAACCTACAAGTTAGTGGGGTGCGTCCTGCTCACAGTGTTCAGCTAAACCTACAAGTTAGTGTGGTGCATCCACCTCACAGTGTTCAGCTATACCTACAAGTTAGTGGGGTGTGTCCTGCTCACAGTGTTCAGCTAAACCTACAAGTTAGTGGGGTGCGTCCACCTCACAGTGTTCAGCTAAACCTACAAGTTAGTGGGATGCGTCCTGCTCACAGTGTTCAGCTAGATCCGTTCCTGTTATCTTCTTACTGACAGGCAGGCTTGTCTTGTTACAGTATATACAGCTACCTGAAGAAAATTACTGGTGTTCTTTTGATCCTATTAGTACCACAGTCAGGCAGCTAGACTATTTACAGTTAGTGCAGTGCGTCCTGCTCACAGTGTTCAGCTAAACCTACAAGTTAGTGGGGTGCGTCCTGCTCACAGTGTTCAGCTAAACCTACAAGTTAGTGGGGTGCGTCCTGCTCACAGTGTTCAGCTAAACCTACAAGTTAGTGTGGTGCATCCACCTCACAGTGTTCAGCTATACCTACAAGTTAGTGGGGTGTGTCCTGCTCACAGTGTTCAGCTAAACCTACAAGTTAGTGGGGTGCGTCCACCTCACAGTGTTCAGCTAAACCTACAAGTTAGTGGGATGCGTCCTGCTCACAGTGTTCAGCTAGATCCGTTCCTGTTATCTTCTTACTGACAGGCAGGCTTGTCTTGTTACAGTATTTACAGCTACCTGAAGAAAATTACTGGTGTTCTTTTGATCCTATTAGTACCACAGTCAGGCAGCTAGACTATTTACAGTTAGTGCAGTGCGTCCTGCTCACAGTGTTCAGCTAAACCTACAAGTTAGTGGGGTGCGTCCACCTCACAGTGTTCAGCTAAAGCTACCTTTAGAAGGTTGGTGGTGTTCTCATACTACAGGCAGGCAGTTGATTTTGCTAGCTGCAGTATCAGTATATATATATATATATATATATATATATATATATATATATATCCCAGCTTAGTGCAGCTACAGGCCATTAGTATGTCTGGAAGGCCAAGAAGGAGAGGCAGACAGTCACAAGCCAATAAGAGAGGGCAAGCAGGCTCTGTGTCTAGTGCTGGTCATGGAGACGGTGCATCCTCATCAGCACGTGTTCGACTCGAACATCGGCTGTTCGCCCGTTCGCCGAATTGCGAACGATATGGGCTGTTCGCGCCAAATTCGTGTGGCGCGTCACGGCCCATAATTCACTGCGGCATCGCAGTGCATTGCTGGCTGATGATTGGCCAAGCATGCACTATGACCCGCATGCTTGGACAATCACAGCGCCGTCTGAACAGAGTCGTAATTGGCCAAAGCCAAGGAGGCTTTGGCCAATTATGGCTCAGGGGATTTAGTACACTCCCCACACGATATAAGGCCGCCTGCACGGCGGCCCTGTGTAGTGTGTGTTCCGGAGTTCATTGAGAGAGAGAGACAGACAGTGACATTTGATTTGAGTTAGATAGATTAGGCAGAACAGTCAGTCAGTTAGCTGCACTTACAGTGTATTGTGTATATATATGCATCCCAGGTGTTGCATATATATATATATACTCTGTATTCAGTTTAGCTAGATCCGTTCCTGTTATCTTCCTACTGACAGGCAGGCTTGTCTTGTTACAGTATTTACAGCTACCTGAAGAAAATTACTGGTGTTCTTTTGATCCTATTAGTACCACAGTCAGGCAGCTAGACTATTTACAGTTAGTGCAGTGCGTCCTGCTCACAGTGTTCAGCTAGATCCATTCCTGTTATCTTCTTACTGACAGGCAGGCTTGTCTTGTTACAGTATATACAGCTACCTGAAGAAAATTACTGGTGTTCTTTTGATCCTATTAGTACCACAGTCAGGCAGCTAGACTATTTACAGTTAGTGCAGTGCGTCCTGCTCACAGTGTTCAGCTAAACCTACAAGTTAGTGGGGTGCGTCCTGCTCACAGTGTTCAGCTAAACCTACAAGTTAGTGGGGTGCGTCCTGCTCACAGTGTTCAGCTAAACCTACAAGTTAGTGTGGTGCATCCACCTCACAGTGTTCAGCTATACCTACAAGTTAGTGGGGTGTGTCCTGCTCACAGTGTTCAGCTAAACCTACAAGTTAGTGGGGTGCGTCCACCTCACAGTGTTCAGCTAAACCTACAAGTTAGTGGGATGCGTCCTGCTCACAGTGTTCAGCTAGATCCGTTCCTGTTATCTTCTTACTGACAGGCAGGCTTGTCTTGTTACAGTATATACAGCTACCTGAAGAAAATTACTGGTGTTCTTTTGATCCTATTAGTACCACAGTCAGGCAGCTAGACTATTTACAGTTAGTGCAGTGCGTCCTGCTCACAGTGTTCAGCTAAACCTACAAGTTAGTGGGGTGCGTCCTGCTCACAGTGTTCAGCTAAACCTACAAGTTAGTGGGGTGCGTCCTGCTCACAGTGTTCAGCTAAACCTACAAGTTAGTGTGGTGCATCCACCTCACAGTGTTCAGCTATACCTACAAGTTAGTGGGGTGTGTCCTGCTCACAGTGTTCAGCTAAACCTACAAGTTAGTGGGGTGCGTCCACCTCACAGTGTTCAGCTAAACCTACAAGTTAGTGGGATGCGTCCTGCTCACAGTGTTCAGCTAGATCCGTTCCTGTTATCTTCTTACTGACAGGCAGGCTTGTCTTGTTACAGTATTTACAGCTACCTGAAGAAAATTACTGGTGTTCTTTTGATCCTATTAGTACCACAGTCAGGCAGCTAGACTATTTACAGTTAGTGCAGTGCGTCCTGCTCACAGTGTTCAGCTAAACCTACAAGTTAGTGGGGTGCGTCCACCTCACAGTGTTCAGCTAAAGCTACCTTTAGAAGGTTGGTGGTGTTCTCATACTACAGGCAGGCAGTTGATTTTGCTAGCTGCAGTATCAGTATATATATATATATATATATATATATATATATATATATATATATCCCAGCTTAGTGCAGCTACAGGCCATTAGTATGTCTGGAAGGCCAAGAAGGAGAGGCAGACAGTCACAAGCCAATAAGAGAGGGCAAGCAGGCTCTGTGTCTAGTGCTGGTCATGGAGACGGTGCATCCTCATCAGCACGTGGCCGTGGGACACGCTTGGCCTTTTTCTCGGCAGCTGGCCGTGTTGAGCCGCAACATGCGGAAGACTTGGTCGAGTGGATGACCAAGCCGTCCTCATCCTTCTCATCCTCTCTCACCCATGCCCAGGGTACTTTGTCTGGCAAAGCAGCGGCCTCTTCCCTCGGCTCAATGTCATCGGTGACTCCGTCCCTAGCCCCACCATATCCTCCTGAGGAGTCCCTCGAACTGTTTGACCACAGTGTTGGGTACATGCTCCAGGAGGATGCCCAGCGTTTGGAAGGCTCTGATGATGATACTGAGCTCAATGAAGACAGTAACATGAGCACGGACAGAGGGGGTGCCCAAGAAGGACAGCAATCTGGCAGTCATGCTCCCCCTGCTGCAGCATACTGCCAGGTTTGCTCCAGTGATGAGGAGGGAGGGAATGATGAGGTCACTGACTCAACGTGGGTGCCTGATAGGAGAGAGGAGGAGGAGGCGGCATATCACCAACGAGGCAGGATGCCCTCCAGGGGCCAGCCTAAGCGCAGCACATTGACTGCATCATACCCCAAAGCTCCACATGTGCAGGGCGCTGCAGTCTCTGCGCGTTATTCAAAAAGTTCTTTGATGTGGGCCTTTTTTGAGACGAGTGCATTAGATCGCACCGCTGCTATTTGCAACATATGTCTGAAGCGTATCTCGCGTGGCCAAAACATCTCCCGCTTGGGTACCACATGCTTGACCAGACATATGTTGACCTGCCATGCAGTTCGTTGGCAAGCGTATCTGAAAGACCCACACCAAAGAACAAAGAGGACCTCTCCTTGCTCCTCATTAGCTGAGATTTCCAACCCCACTATACCTTTCAGTCCTCTCTGAGACCTGCACTGAGAGGAATGAAGGTGTAGAATTAGGTGTGTCACAGCCAAGTACTTTTGGGCAATCTGCTTTTGGTACACCAACGTCAGATTGTACCAGGCAAATTTCCCTGCCCCAGCTGCTGCACCACCGAAAGAAGTTTGCTCCCAGCCATCCACATGCCCAGCGGTTGAATGCTAGCTTGGCAAAATTGCTAGCACTTCAACTGCTGCCTTTTCAGTTGGTAGACTCTGCCCCCTTCCGTGAGTTTGCGGAATGTGCGGTTCCTCAGTGGCAGGTACCCAAACGCCACTTTTTCTTATGGAAGGCGATTCCGGTTCTCTACCGGCATGTGAAAGGCAATGTCCATGCCTCGCTGGACAGGGCGGTCAGCGGTAAGGTGCATGGTCCAGCAGGCATGGACAGGGACGTTACCTAAGCTTCACGGCGCATTGGGTGACTCTGTTGGCAGCTGGGAAGGATGCAGGACAAGGTGCAGTAGTGTTGGAGGTTGTTCCGCCACCACGCCTCCAAAATGCTAATGATTGTGACACACCTCTCTCCTCCACCCCCTCCTCTTCTTCTTCCTCCATGGCCTCTTCCTGTGCTTTGTCCTCGGAACCAGCGGTGCTCCATAGCCATTCAAGGAGCTACACAAGTACGCAGGCCAAAAGATGCCATGCGGTGCTTGAGCTGGTGTGCTTGGGGAACAGGAGCCACACTGGGGCAGAGGTTCTTTTTTTTTTTTTTTTTTTTTTTTTTTTTTTAATCTTTATTTAAATTTTTCACAAACCATACAAAACCCAAGAGAGTGCCGAGGCAACAACATGTAACATAATAAAATTTATCAAAAGCATTTCATAATCTCAACGTACTCTCTCTATAATCCCTCCCAACCCACCCCACCTCACCCCTCACCCATCTACCCTTCCACCCCCAGCAGCCCTCTACCTCCTTTTCCCTTACTGCGAAGTGGTTACTGGAGACCCCCTTGGGGCAGCTCACTTCGAGACTAATTCAGCGTATAAGAGAGAATTCCTAAAGATCAACCACGTTGCCCATTTACTTCTCCTTGATGTATCATCTCTAAGAAGCCCCTCATCATCCCCTTTCTCTAGAATGTACAGTCCCTGTATTTTTAGTAACCAATCCCTAACATTAGGACCTTCAGTGTTTTGCCAGTTCTTGGGGATTTCGCTTTTTGCGGAGTTTAATAGTACTGGAATTAAAGACATATCGTACTCCCTTTTGCCTCCTTCTGCACTGTGGAACAGACAAATCCATGGGTCACATGGTATTGATCTGCCCGTGATTGTTTTAATTATCTGGATTACCTTTGCCCAGAATTTTTTGACCACTGGGCAGCTCCACCAAATATGAGCCATGGATCCCGGTATCCCACATCCCCTCCAACAATTAGGGGACCTATCTGGTTGGTATTTATTAATCTGTACAGGGGTAGAATACCATCTGGATAGGCATTTGTAGTTTGACTCTATTGTTTTTATGTCCGAGGCCGTACTGTGTGTGGCTTTTAATATGTTGCCCTTTGCGTTTTCGTCTAATGGCACCCCAAGGTCTATCTCCCATTTCTTAACGAATGGCGGCACACCCAACTCCTCCGCACTCAGTAGTATTTTATATATGGCCGAAATATAACCTTTCGACTTATTGTTATTAAATAACTTCTCTATTGGCAAGAGATTGTTCTCCCCCCGTATCGGAGCCGGGAGGCTTTTAATAAAGTGCGATAGTTGCATATACCGCCATCGGTCAAGCCTCATTAACTCTCTACATGTGTTTATGTGCTCGTACGTGCCTATTTTCCCTTTTTTCATAATATGTTTAACTTGTGTCTTATTGTTTATGATCCAGTTGCCCCCCACTTCCTCCATCCCTGGGGGGAATAATTCATTGTTTTTTAAATAGATCATTGGTGAATTGTATTCCCACCCATTTAAAGTGTGCATCCAATCCCAAATTTTGAAAGTGTACTGTGTAATAGTGTGTGTATTTGGACCTAGTGTTCTACAACCTGGGGGGTTCCAAAGTATAGTGTTCAAACGTGCTCCACTTAAACCTATTTCAAGGTTGACCCATCTTTTAGTGGTTTCACCCTTAACCCAATCGACAACACGTGCTAGTGCTATTGCATAGTGAAATTTTTTAAAATCCGGGAGGGCCAGTCCCCCATAGGCTTTCCCTCTACATAGTACTTTGTGTGCTACCCTTGGTCTCTTATTTTTCCAGATGAGACCCTTTAGTGTTTGTGTTAACTTTTTAAAGTAAATTTGAGGTAATGGGATAGGCAACATTTGCATCTTATAAAATATCTTTGGGGCCAGCACCATTTTTATTGCATTGACTCGCCCCATCCAAGAGATGGGGCAATGACCCATCCTCTTTGTCTCTAATCTGACTTCGTCTAACAGGGGCAAAAAATTCAGGGCGTACGTCCTCTCGATAGAGTTTGTCAACTTAACCCCCAGGTATTTGATATTATCCCTTACTGGGAAATTAAAAGTGTCCCTAATCCAGATCTCATCCCTCCTGTTCATGCCGACACTCAGAGCTTCCGATTTTCCCAAATTGATCTTGTAGTTTGATAGCTCACTGTATTTCTTAATGATCGCTAATATGTTAGGGATTGAGATCCTCGGGTTTGTGATGTATAGGAGGACATCGTCGGCATATGCCGCCAGTTTGTGTTCTTCTTTCCCAACCCTACACCCCTTAATATCAGGATTTTTACGGAGAGCAGCAAGCAACGGCTCCAGTGTCAACACGAACAGGAGGGGGGACAACGGACAGCCCTGTCTAGTGCCGTTTCTCATCTCAAACTGAGCCGAGGGGGAGTTGTTAACCTTGACAAAAGCGGAGGGGTGATGATACAAAACTTTCATCCATTTCAACATTTTTTCTCCCACCCCCATAGCTTCTAACGTTTTGAACATGAAACCCCAGTCTACCCTGTCAAAGGCCTTTTCGGCGTCGATTGACAGGAATAGACCTGGGGTTCCATTGCTTTTAAAGGCCTCCATCAGGAGCAAGGACCGCACCCCATTGTCTTTGCTTTCTCGCCCAGGGACAAAACCCGCCTGATCCGGGTGGATCAGATACGCCATCTTCTCCCTGAGTCTGGAAGCAAGCACCTTTGCGTACAACTTAGTATCAGCGTTTATAAGTGCTATAGGACTATAACTGGAGCAGAGGGTACGGTCCTTGCCCTCCTTAGGGATCAGGGTCACCGCTGCCAGCAGAGCTCCCTTGCTCATCTCGCCCTGGGATCCTAATTCATTCCACAGCCTACACATCCTCGGGATCAGAGTTTTTCCAAATGTTTTAAAAAAGGCCGCTGTAAAGCCGTCCGGTCCTGGGCTTCTCCCAGAGGGGGAGGAACCCAGTGCAAGACTAATCTCTTCCTCTGTTATGGGTCTATCTAGTTCTTGGGAGTCTGATTCGGATAATCTATGCAACCCTGCTTCTGTAAGAAAGGCCTCTGCACTATTGTTGGTCCCTTTATTCCCACCTGGTTTACTCACTGAATATAGGGCTTTGAAGTAACGCCTAAATTCCTCTCCAATTTCCCCGGAAGCGTATTTAACTACTCCATTTTTGTTTTGTATCTTGTCTATAAAATTTATGTCCCGTTTTCTCCTCAAGGTTTTGGCCAGGTGTTTTCCCGCTTTGTTACCCCACTTGAACCTCTCTCTTATGTATCTGTTCAATATGTGTTGCGTCTCCTGATCCATTAAATCCCTTAATTCATCTCTTTTGGCGGTTAGGTGCATCAATAGAGTCTTGTCTGGGCCTCTATAAGCTTTATGTAGCTGTTCTAACCTAAATATGTCTGCAATGAGGGTGTTTTTTCTTTTTGTTCTTTCTTTCTTCAGCCCTGCACCTATCGAGATCAATATCCCTCTTATATATGCTTTGAAGGTTTCCCAAACCGTCATCCCTCCTATTTCGCCCGTATCGTTGGTTAGGAAAAAGTCATCTATCTCCCGCTGAATCCTTTCTACTATTTTGGGGTCTTTAATTAGGTTCTCGTTTAAGCGCCACGTGAACGGGGGCTTAAGCGTCTCTTTTAGTTTTAATTTCATTGTAACAGGGGCGTGGTCTGATAGGGTTCGAATCCCGATTCTAGTCTCAGATACTGAGTCTACCAGTCTGTGATCTACCAGTATATAGTCTAGTCTAGAATGTGTATTATACACAGGGGAAAAAAAGGAATAGTCCTTCACCCCCGCATGCTGGATCCTCCACATATCTAACAACTGGCTGTCGTGTAGTTTAGCGCTTACTCTTCGCAGGATGCTTTTGCTCGTCCCCCGTGTGTTTGATGAGCTATCAAGAGATGGGTCAAAACAAAAATTGAAGTCCCCTGCTACAATCACCTCTCCCTCTCTAAAATCCAATAACTCATTTAGGACCTTCAGCAAAAATTTTGGTGGGTCTCTATTTGGGCAGTAGATGTTAGCGAGGGTGAGAATTCTGGCTCCCAGCCTAATCTTTAGGAACAGAAAGCGCCCCTCTGAATCGCTCTTCCTATCTACCAGACAGAAGTTGATGTTTTTCCCGAAACCAATTGCCACCCCTTTTGCTCGCTTTGTTGGAGAATCGCTATAGAACCAGGATGGGAGATGTTTTGAATAAAGTTTTATATTGGAATTGTGTGAAAGATGGGTTTCTTGCAAAAATACTACCTCAGCTCTGAGGTGGTGTAGTTCTTTTAGTAATTTATGTCTCTTGTTAGGGGAATTTAGGCCTTTAACGTTATATGTTAAGCATAGAAAATCTATTTGACCTAGGCCTTGTGCCGTATTAAGAACCTTATGAAAAGGGGGTGGTCATCAATGGAAAGAAAAGACTGCCCTGGGTGGCCCCCCCTCTTACCCTCCCCCCCCCCCCACGCTTCCCAAAGTCCCCTACCCCCCCTCCACACCCTCCCCCCCGCCATTCCTAGGCAAGTGTTTCGCAGGGTGGACATCAATACACGCCCGCTCTGCGACCCATGTGCCCCGGGGTGGTCCTCGGTACAGAGGTGGTGTCGGTGATTACTGTCACCAGTTATAACACATGTTTACTCCCATCTTCGTTATCCATCCTCCTCCCTCCCGCCACCCCACCCCCATCACATCCCCCACGCCCACCCCCTCCCCCCTCAAAAAATAATTTTACGGGAAAACATTTTCAGGAATGACAGGAACCCCAATTTCGAGTTGCCCACAAAAGTCCTGTAAGTCCTCTATTTGTCTCAGGGTGCAGGACCTGCCGTCTTTGGTTACTGTCAAGGACAACGGAAACCCCCATCTGTACTTTAGGTTTGCATCTCTTAATAGATCCAATAGGGGCCTCAGTTGTCTCCTTCTTGCAAGTGTACCAGCCGATAAATCAGCATAAATCTGTATCTCTTGATTATTAAATTTGATCGGCCGAGCCCCTCTTAATCTAGTCCAGATATTGGCTTTATCCTCGAACTGGTGAAATTTCACGATGATGTCTCTAGGTGTGTCGGCTCTTACATTGTGGGGTTTCCTAATTCTATGGACACGGTCAATTTTCAGATCACTATCTGGATTTTTCCCCATTAGGGGGTTAAAAAGCTCTTTACAAATTAGGAACAAGTCCTCATCTCTGTGTTCTGGTAGTAATCTGATCCTTAAATTTTGCCGTCTATTTTGATTTTCTTGTTCTTCCATTTTGAATAACAGCTCTCTGTGTCCCCTCTGTAGTGTTTTTACTTGTTTTTTTAAAATGGCTATTTCTCCTCCTTGTTGTTCCACCTCCTTCTCCATCCCCTCCACTCTTGTTAGAAGATGTCCCATGTCAGTTCTCACATTCAAGATTTCGGCTTTAATTACTTTTTCTAAGTTCACGAACATGTCTTGAATTTCCATTTTTGTAGGGAACACCTCTCTTGACGGATCTGTTTCCGGGTTAAACATTAAGGGTCCTTCCGTGTATGTCTCGAGGGTAGCGGCCCCCCCCTGGGCTCCTTTACTTTTGGGGGCTGCCTTTTTCCTGTCCTTAGTGTCCATTGGTTCTTGTTGTTTATTTTCTGAACTAGGGCTTTTGAGAAATTTTTGAATAGTGCTTGAGTTCAGACTGTCTCTAGATTTATTAGAGTCCGCCGTTCCTTGGGGGCGCCCTTTCATGTTCGACCCTGTACCCCTTCTGCAGACTTAGTCACGAAGGCCCTAGTTGGACCCTGGTTGGTCCCACCACCGGTTTACTGGCTAAATCGAGGCTCCTCTTCTGCCCGTAGGGAGACCCTAACCCCGGGGAAGGTACCCTGCCTTCGCCTCTCACGTAAGGGGGGGGCCCACTGTAGCGCCCTTAGTTTGTCTAAGTTTAGCTGGTACAGCCCGGGTATTTGCCTCAGTTCTGTCTTAGAGAGGAGGGCCAAAAATAACAGCTAGCCCCAGTCTCCCCCTGGGATCAGCTTGAGACTACCATGAGGGGGCGTATGCTCAGGTTAGGTCCTTTGAGGGGGTACTTCTTTTGCTGATTCCAATATTTGGCGACCCCCCTATTTAAGTGCCCGCTCTAAGCACAGCGGTGATGTATTCTGGCTCTTATGTCGGTGCCCAGCTCAAAATTATTTAACAAAGAAAATATGCCTTTCCTTCCACCAGTGTGAATACTATGGTAGTTGTCATGGCAAGTTACAAGTCCACCAAGGCATTAATGTCAGCCAGGCTGATCCTACCTGGCTCCAAGCGTACTCCGGGGGGACTCCTTCAAGTGCTGTGTCCACGCGTCGATGGAGGGGAGGGGAGGCGGGTGGGACGGTCCACAATCGGCACTGCTTTCCTCCCCAGCTGATTTAGACAGGCAGCCCGGGTCGCGCTGCTGTAGTCCCGCCACCTGTTTCAGCGCAGGGGGGGTGGTGGAGACAGAGGGGTCAGGAGAGTTCTATGACAACTGCCTCGGAGGGGGGGGGGGGTGGCCGAAAGTACTAAGTGCCAGTGCGGGAGATCCTCCTTCCAACCGCTACATCCAAGCTCCAGGTACGGTCCCGGACTCCGGTGTTCCCGGGTGGCTCTCTCGCCCGCTCGGTCAGCCGGGCGGCAAGCACTTTCTGCGCCGGGGGAGGGGGGGGGGAAGGCTGAAGGGAGGAATGCCTAAGCAGCCACGGTCTCTCACTCCTGGCTGTAGGGATACGAACATGCAGCACGCGCCGTCGCACACACCGCTCTCATCCCTCTGACACCAAGGCCCTCCCCCAGCTCACGGCACGTTACGTCATACCTCCCGTACCGTTGAGCTGGTGTGCTTGGGGGACAGGAGCCACACTGGGGCAGAGGTTCTGTCAGCTCTGCAGGGGCAGGTTCAGAGGTGGTTGACGCCACGCCAACTTAAGGCAGGAATGGTGGTTTGCGACAATGGCACCAACCTCCTCTCTGCCCTCCGACAGGGACAAATGACCCATGTGCCCTGTTTGGCTCACGTCCTTAACTTGGTGGTGCAGCGGTTCTTGGGCAGGTACCCGGGCTTACAGGATATCCTGAGGCAGGCCAGGAAAGTCTGTGTGCATTTCCGCCGGTCATATAATGCCAGTGCTCGGCTGACGGACCTCCAAAAAGGAGTTTAACCTGCCCAAGAACCGCCTAATCTGTGACATGCCCACCAGGTGGAACTCAACGTTGGCCATGCTGCAGCGGCTGCATACGCAGCAGAGGGCCATCAATGAGTACCTGTGTGACTATGGCACCAGGACAGGGTCAGGGGAGCTTGGTTTTTTTTCCTCACGCCAGTGGGCCATGATCAGGGATGCATGCACTGTCCTGTCACTATTTGAGGAGGCCACGAGGATGGTGAGCAGTGACAGTGCATGCATCAGTGACACTGTCCCCCTTGTCCACCTGTTGGAGCACACGCTGCGTGGAATAATGGACAGGGCACTTGAGGCAAAACAGAGGCAGGAAGAGGAGGACTTCCTTAGCTCTCAAGGCCCCCTTTATCCAGACAGTGTTCCTGCGTGCCCGCCGATCACACAGGAAGAAGACGAGGAGGAGGAGGAGGAGGAAGATTGTGTCAGTATGGAGGTGGAGCCTGGCACTCAGCATCAGCAGCAGTCTTTAAGGGATCAGTCCCAAGAAACACATGGACTTGTACGTGGCTGGGAGGAGGTGGCTGCGGACCATGTCGTCCTTAGTGACCCAGAGGACTCCGGACCGAATGCCTCAGCAAACCTACGCTGCATGGCCTCCCTGATCCTGCAAAGCCTGCGTAAGGATCCTCGTATTTGTGGTATCAAGGAGAAGGACTAATACTGGCTGGCAACCCTCCTTGATCCATGTTACAAGGGTAAGGTTGCGGACCTTATCTTGCCATCGCAGAGGGAGCAGAGGATGAAACATCTTCGGGAGGCCTTGCAGAAAGGTCTGTGCAACGCGTTCCCAGAGACTGGGAGGTTACAAACTCCTGTTTCTGGACAACGTGTTGCTAAGGCTTCGGTCAGTCAAAGAAGGAGCGGTGGAGAAGGTGGCCATCTGACCGATGCGTTCAGACAATTTTTTGGTCCGCAGCCCCAAGGTACCATCGCCAGCGTCTGTTTTACATGGTGCAGGAATACCTAGGGGCAAGATCAGACTTGGACACCTTTCCCACCGAAAATACTCTGGGTTACTGGGTCTTGAGGATGGATCACTGGCCAGAGCTTGCACAGTATGCAATTGAGCTACTGGCCTGTCCTGCATCCAGCGTTCTTTCGGAACGCACATTCAGTGCTGCTGGAGGCGTGGTAACCGATCACAGGGTGCGTCTGTCCACTGACTCGGTCGATCGACTGACCTTCCTAAAAATGAATCAGTCTTGGATCACCACCAGCTACCAAGCACCTGATGCTGATGTAACCGAATAATTTTTTTTGAAATCTCAGATCCCTTCAAAGACTGCCTATGCTGATGCTGAGTGACTATCCTTGAGTAATTATCCTCTTCCTCCTCAATGATCACGCTGATAGCTTGTAAGAACATTTTTGGTTCTGGGTGCCACCACCAGTGCCTAAGGCACAATTTTTCAGCCCCTGTTTAACAGGGGCGTGTAATTACAATTTTTGATGCAATACATTGCAGCAGGGCTCATTTCAGCATTCCAACTAGAGTATCTGTGAGGGGTTGCAGTGTTGTGGCACCAGCAGCAGTGCCTAAGGCCCAATTTTTCTGCCCCTGTTTAACAGGGGCATGTAATTACAATTTTTGATGCAATACTTTGCAGCAGGGCTCGTTTCTGCGTTCCAACTAGAGTGTCTGTGAGGGGTTGCAGTGTTGTGGCACCAGCACCAGTGCCTAAGGCCCAATTTTTCAGCCCTTGTTTAACAGAGTCGTGTAATTACAATTTTTGATCTAATATTTCACAGCAGGGCTCATTTCTGCACCCACCAAGAGCGAGTGAGGACTTACAGTGTTGTGGCACCAGCACCACCACCACCACCACCAAAGGCCCAATTTTTCTGCCCCTGTTCAACAGGGGCATGTAATTACAATTCTTGATCTAATATTTCACAGCAGGGCCCATTTCTGCACCCACCAAGAGCGAGTGAGGACTTACAGTGTTGTGGCACCAGCACCACCACCACCAAAGGCCCAATTTTTCTGCCCTTGTTCAACAGGGGCATGTAATTACAATTCTTGATCTAATATTTCACAGCAGGGCCCATTTCTGCACCCACCAAGAGCGAGTGAGGACTTACAGTGTTGTGGCACCAGCACCACCACCACCACCACCAAAGGCCCAATTTTTTTGCCCTTGTTCAACAGGGGCATGTAATTACAATTCTTGATCTAATATTTCACAGCAGGGCCCTGTGAGGGCTTACAGTGTTGTGGCCACAACAACACCTAAGGCCCAAATTTCTGCTGAGTATATAGGGCAGGCCCCTACTTTCAAACATCTAACTTACAAACGACTCCTACTTGCAAACGGAAGGAGACAACAGGAAGTGAGATGAAATCTACCCCTAGGAAGGGAAATTCTCTCCTGTAATGCCCCGTACACACGGTCGGATTTTCCAATGGAAAATGTCCGATCGGAGCGTGTTGTCGGAAATTCCGACCGTGTGTGGGCGCCATCGGACATTTTCCATCGGATTTTCCGACACACAAAGTTGGACAGCAGGAGATAAAATTTTCCGACAACAAAATCCGATCACGTCAATTCCGACCGTGCGTGGCCTGTTCCGACGCACAAAGTGCCACGCATGCTCAGAAGAAATTCCGACACGGGACAGCTCGTTCTGGTAAACTTAGCGTTCGTAATGGATAAAGCACTTTCGTAACGCTGCAATGTAAAAAATGGTTTAATACAGCGCACTCTCTTCTTCTTTATAATGTGACAAGAATTAAGTCGTTTTGATGCTCATATTCACACACACTTCTCACAAACTTTTTTCGTTACTATTTATCGGGATTCCCTCAATATATTTTGATTTCTCACATCTGACAAAATATTTTTTATTTATTTTTTTTTTACTTTAATGTAGAATCTTTTTTTGTGTTTCTCTTTTTATTTTTTATTTTTTTGGTGATTTTGATTTGTATTCCCGAAAATGTTTGTGTGTTTTTTGTGACAAGTTCCCACAACACCATTGATATGTTGTTCTATTTAATCTGTAGGAGGAGATTGTTTGGTGTTGTTGTCCCTTGTTAATTTCACATTGTACTTTAGAAATGTACCTGAATACTCACCAACAAACTGTCCTTTTTGGATGAAAACACACACAGGAGAGTAGAATTTACCTAAAAATATTTTATTAAGGGGTCACAACTATAAAAAAACAAAGAGGGAGGCAACGCTGTAGAAACTGCAGAAGTGGGCGAATCCTTGGACCCCCAGGGCAGACATCAATTATTTAAAAGCAAAATTGGTGGCCTGAGGAGTCCTTATCTAAGGGAGGGCAGTCTGGTCCAGAAGTCCCAGAGATCCGGAAAGCAGCAGATGACATCTGTGTCCCCAGGCTGTGGTCATACGAGAGACTGCATCTTCTGTCAGACCAGACTGAACCCAGGGCAATCACTCTGTGGTCTTCCTTCCACGCTTCCTTCCAGGCTTTGGCTGTGGTGGTGGAGTTGTGGCAGCAGGAGGAGGATCGTCCCTCTCCATGACATCCGTCTTGGGTGTCAGTTCCCCACTCTCCCCCTTACGAAGGACTTTATAAATCAGGTCCTCGGAGATCTTGCGTTGGCCCTCCTGCATGCCCTGCAATTTTGTGGCAGCCATGCAGGCAAAGGCCTCTGCAGAACTGGGGAAGGCTCTGAGGGACGCCGAAGCCTCCTGGATCAGCCTGTACACTGAATCCTGCACAGGACTGGGAGTGGCCTTCCTGGCCCTTTTATATGGCAGGCGGAGGGGAGGAACCTGAGACTCAGTCAGGCTGCGACTTGTCCCTGGCTTCTCTTGGCTGACACTTAGCCCCGCCTCCTCCTGGCTGCCACTAATCCCCGTCTCCTTCTGACTGCCACTAATCCCCGCCTCCTCCTGACTGCCACATTCCACAGCCTCCTCCTGGCTGAGGTCTTCCTGTGTATGAAAAAGGGACATAGTTTTAGTATTGTTTTCATCAATCACACACAATTTTCACCTCCTGACTGCTGCAAATTCAATGTTAACAAATATAACAGACTATCCTTCTGAGCCCAGCATTTTGCATTCTTGTCCCAATTTTGGGTGCCCACTACTGTCTATTGGTATGAAAAACACTTTTTTAAATCAGCAATTAGTGATCAATAATAACATCTAGTAAACATCATTTTTTTATTGCCCAGAAATCTGTAGAAGAATGCTATACCTGACTCCAGCTGGGCTCCTCCACTTCTTCCTGGCTGGAAGGCCCAGGTTGGACATCGGAAGCCACAGCTGGGGTGGAAGGAAGGGTGGAAGGAAGAGTAGAGAGGGATTCCCTGACTTCAGTGTGGTCTGACAGAAATCGCAGTCTCTCATAGTACCACAGCCTGGGGACATAAACGTCATCTGCTGCAGCTTCGGACCTCTGGGAATCTGTGACCTTCTTGCGCTCCCTAAGATAAGTGCTCCTCAGGCCACCAATTTTTGCTTTTAAATAAAGGATGGTTGCTGTGGGGACCACCGGCTTCACCAACTCCAGCAGTTTCTCCAGCGCTGCCTGCCTCTTCTGTTTGTGGTTATAGTGGGGGTGTCTCACCTGCCACAGACAGGGCAGCTCCCTGTACTTGTCAATAAACAGGGGCAGGAAATTGTGGTCGTTGAACCCATCCATTTTCTCTGCAAGACACAACACAAGACAAACCCTAATGTCAGGCCAAACTCCCCTAATCTTGTTACAATATAGGCTTCAATTTCAAAGCAGTATAGGCCCAAGTTTAGATCCTACCTTCGTTAGCACGATCGGCGTCTCCGATGCTCCTTCCTCCGCTCACAGATCGTACGTAAGACGCGCGCGTTACGATTTATACACACTGCGCATGTGTATAACTCCGCCTGCCCCTGACGTTCTTTCTATTCTATTCCCCGCCCCTTTTTGTTCGGCGCAGTGGAGGAAGAGCACATGGCGGAGAGACAGCAGGATAGTGCTAATTACAGCAACGAGGAGGAGGAGGGGGAGGAAAGGCCGGAGCCTGAAACATCCCGATCCAGAAGGAGATTAAAGGACTCAAATATGTCCTTTGGGGAGATGTTGGAAATGGTGGACATCCTGAAGAAGGCCGACTATGATGGAAAGTATGGGCCTTACCCCAACCACAATGTCCAAAGGCCAAGATCATGGCGAAAGTGGTCAGGAGTCTGCACCGGAAATTCGGGGTACGGCGATCGAAAGATGAGCTCAGGAAGCGGTGGTCGGACCTGAAATTACGAGAACATGAGCAGTACAGAAAGATCCGGAGAGTGCTGCAAAAAAGTAAGTAGTTGTGCTGTGTTCCTATTGTTCTTGTGTTTATTACGTTCGTGCTGCTCCATGTGCTTTTAGGAACTGTTGTACAGTTTAAAATGGCAACTTTCATGTTCATGGGCACATTATTCGTTCGGATCACACATTTTTTTTTCGGACTATAAAATACCATTGTTTAGCCCATATGCATTTGGCCACCATTTTGAGGCCCTATACTTGTCTTCAAAGAATTGCGTTGTGTAGATGGCTTTGTTACTAGAATGAAATGCAAACTAGATTGTGTGTAAGGAGAGGACACTCAGCAGCTGTTTTCACATCTGGACACTGGAGCACTAGTGTGGGACCCCAGAACACCCTTTTTATTAGGGGGGCCACACAGGTGCTCCAGTGTATACTATAGGGGGGTCTCCATCTGTGAAGCTTGTACTAAAAATTTAAAGTATTGCAGCTTGACAAAGGACACTAAAAAAGCTACATCTTGGAACTCGGCTAAAATAGATAATTGTACCCCACTTCCAAGCAATGTTTCATCTTTAGAGTTCTGCCATCAAATATCTGTGTGCTAATTATACCATTTTTGTTTTACATAGGGGAGAAAAGACTCGGAGGACACCCCTCATCCGAGGAGACCAGAGCCCCCCCTCTCTGGAAGAAGGGAAAATCCCAACACAAGATGAGCAGGAGGAAGAAGACGTGGTGGAACTAGTCACCACAACAGGTGAGTGTCTGCAACCACAGGCTCAGATAAGAGATGGATGGCGGCATTTTTTTTAGACCTAATTTATTTTGGGTTTCCTCTCTTTTTAGGTGATCGTGAGGTTGTGGATGAAGATCCTTTCACATCCGAAAGTGCCCAGATCCTGATCGGGGAGATCATGGGGTGTAATTTACAATTGGAAAACATCAAGCAAAACATCAATGATGTTATTCCAAAATATAAAAACATCATTGATGTTTTGGGGCGAGTTTAAAGCCCCTCAAAATCACTTTCTTCTTTTGTGTGCTACAATGTGCGAAATGTTTTTGTGATTTTTCCCAAAGCCAAAATTGGAGGATGCACACAGTGTGCCAACATGTGCTATCTGCCATCACAGGAGATCAATGGACGCATTTTGGGGGTGCAACCCCTTCCTCAATAATAAAGTAACGATGAGGAAGGGCTTTCTCCCCCAAAACACGTCCCTTGATCCCCCCTGATGGCAGATAGCACATGTTGACATTGTGAAATTTGTGTGCATCTTCCAAATTTGGCTTTTCCAGGGGTGATTTCCCCCCATCTGAACGCAATATCAAACACAGTTCCTAAATACTCATGTCTGATATTGCCTTCAAGTTCTACCAAATGTGAACTTTGTAAGATCAAGATTTGTGTCTTTCTTGTTGGTTTTACACAGGCCTGTTTTCTATAAAATGCACATTTTGATTTTGGATAATGACACCACAAAATATGTTATACAACAAACATGTCGGTTTGTCAGAAAAACCTTTGGTAAATGCGCATGTTATTGTGCTGGTATTAAAAAGATTGTTCATCAAGAATGTGTGGATTATTGTCTCAACGCTGCAACACTTTTGGGGTGATGTAATTGTTGTTTTATGAGAAAATGGGGGTTATTTCCTAAGGGGAAATCCACTTTGCACTACAAGTGCAGTTTCAGTGCAGTTGCAAGTGCACTTGTAGTGAAAAGTGTCTTTGCATTTAGTAAATAACAGCCAACAGTGCTTTGTCTAAGGTTACACAATCACGACATTTTCTGGACTCCGCACATTTCTGTCAGGGTCAGCTCAAACAAACACAAGCAGTAAATGTCCAGAAAGAAGAGCCTGGGGGGAGATGCCTGTCGAGAACTTGAGGTCCTGCAGGCTTCTCCCTGTCGCCAAATACCGCAAGGTAGCGACCAACCTCTGCTCCGGAGTGATGGCTTGCCTCATGCAGGTATCCTGCCTGCTGATATAGGGGGTCAGCGAAGCCAACAAACGGTGAAACACGGGGTCCGTCATCCTGAGAAAGTTCCTGAAATCATCAGGATTATTCTCACGGAGCAAAGGCATATGACAGAACTGGTCACGCTGAAGCAACCAATTCTTGGTCCATGAACTCCTCCCCGCCCTGTTCATGGACTGGACTTGTGTCAAGGTCAGGACCCCAACACCAAGCCCCCGCACAGCACGAACTCTACGAGGAGTACGCATACGAAACATGGCTTCTCAGAATGAAGTAACAGAACGCACTGAAGAACAGCAAGGCCTGTGAAGAGCGACCTGAAAAACAGCAACGAGCGGACAAGATCACTCAGAGAACTCCAATACGAACTGACTGCACGCACTGAAGAGCAGATACAAACCCACAAGCACAAACTGAACGGCAGAAAACGTTCTGAAAGCCACGAGTCTGAAAAAGCGCGAATCGTCTCTCACCAAACTTTTACTAACACGAGATTAGCAAAAGGATCCCAAAGGGTGCTGCGCTTGGTTCTGAACTGGCCTTTTCTAGTCTCGTCGTACGTGCTTGACGTCACCGCGTTCTTGGCGATCGGAAATTCCGACAACTTTGTGCGACCGTGTGTAGGCAAAACAAGTTTGAGCCAACATCCGTAGGAAAAAATCAGAGGATTTTGTTGTCGGAATGTCCGAACAAAGTCCGACCGTGTGTACAGGGCATAAGAGTTAATATGGGAAAACATTTCTCCTTTCCACTGATGCTTTCCAATCCTTGTTCCACAAAAAACCTCAAATTTTCAAAAAACATTTGTCATTGGGACCAAAAGTGAGGTGAAATCTTCTGAAGAGGAGGAAAGACAGCAAAACAAATGTCACAGGGGTGATAACCTTTCCCTATGTTTTCCAAAAAGCTTAAAAAATATTTTTTGGCTGGAGCTAAACATGTAAAAATGTACCCGTTCAAAATTACAAACAGATTCTACTTAACAACAAACCTACAGTCCCTGTCTTGTTTGCACCGCCTGTATACTGCTGTTCAGAGTATATAGGGCCTGGTGGCCCCACACCTTTCCTTATTTTAATTTGGGTGCGGGGTTCCCCTTAATATCCATACAAGACCCAAAGGGCCTGGTAATGGACTGGGGGGTACCCATGCTGTTTGTCTCACTGATTTTCATCCATATTGCCAGGACCCAACATTACATTAAAGCCGCAAGCAGTTTTAAATGACTTTTTTTCCTTTAAAAATGACATTTTGTGTAGGGACTGTTCTAAGCACGGGAAACACGCGCCACTTTACAGGCATACTATAGACACCCCCCAGGTATGATATTTAAAGGAATATTTCACTTTTTTTTTTTTTTACTTTAAGCATCATTAAAATCACTGCTCCCGAAAAAAAGGCCGTTTTTAAAAGTTTTTTTTGCATTGATACATGTCCCCTGGGGTAGGACCCGGGTCCCCAAACCCTTTTTAGGACAATACCATGCAAATTAGCCTTTAAAATGAGCACTTTTGATTTCGAACGTTCGAGTCCCATAGACGTCAATAGGGTTCTAACGTTCGTGCAAATTTTCGGTCCATTCGCAGGTTCTGGTGCGAACCGAACCGGGGGGTGTTCGGCTCATCCCTAGTGGCAGGTTTATCTGGTCACAGAAGACTGGTATGTCCTCAGTAGGGATGAGCTTCGTGTTCGAGTCGAACCCATGTTCGACTCGAACATCGGCTGTTCGGTCGTTCGCCGAATTGCGAACGATATGGGCCGTTCGCGCCAAATTCGTGTGGCGCGTCACGGCCCATAATTCACTGCGGCATCGCAGTGCATTGCTGGCTGATGATTGGCCAAGCATGCACTATGACCCGCATGCTTGGCCAATCACAGCGCCGTCAGTAGAGAGAGCTGTAATTGGCCAAAGCCAGGGTGGCTTTGGCCAATTATGGCTCAGGGGATTTAGTACACACCCCACACTATATAAGGCCGCCTGCACGGCGGCCCTGTGTAGTGTGTGTTCCGGTGTGCTGAGAGATAGAGAGAGAGAGAGACAGTGTCATTTGATTTGAGTTAGATAGATTAGGCAGAACAGTCAGTCAGTTAGCTGCACTTACAGTGTATTGTGTATATATATGCATCCCAGGTGTTGCATATATATATATACACTGTATTCAGTTTAGCTAGATCCGTTCCTGTTATCTTCTATCTAGACTATTTACATTTAGTGCAGTGTGTCCTGCTCACAGTGTTCAGCTAGATCCGTTCCTGCTATTTACATTCAGTACAGTGCGTCCTGCTCACAGTGTTCAGCTAGATCCGTTCCTGCTATTTACATTCAGTGCAGTGTGTCCTGCTCACAGTGTTCAGCTAGATCCGTTCCTGCTATTTACATTCAGTACAGTGCGTCCTGCTCACAGTGTTCAGCTAGATCCGTTCCTGCTATTTACATTCAGTGCAGTGCGTCCTGCTCACAGTGTTCAGCTAGATCCGTTCCTGCTATTTACATTCAGTGCAGTGCGTCCTGCTCACAGTGTTCAGCTAGATCCGTTCCTGCTATTTACATTCAGTACAGTGCGTCCTGCTCACAGTGTTCAGCTACATCCGTTCCTGCTATTTACATTCAGTGCAGTGTGTCCTGCTCACAGTGTTCAGCTAGATCCGTTCCTGCTATTTACATTCAGTACAGTGCGTCCTGCTCACAGTGTTCAGCTAGATCCGTTCCTGCTATTTACATTCAGTGCAGTGCGTCCTGCTCACAGTGTTCAGCTAGATCCGTTCCTGCTATTTACATTCAGTGCAGTGCGTCCTGCTCACAGTGTTCAGCTAGATCCGTTCCTGGTATTTACATTTAGTGCAGTGCGTCCTGCTCACAGTGTTCAGCTAGATCCGTTCCTGCTATTTACATTCAGTGCAGTGCGTCCTGCTCACAGTGTTCAGCTAGATCCGTTCCTGGTATTTACATTTAGTGCAGTGCGTCCTGCTCACAGTGTTCAGCTAGATCCGTTCCTGCTATTTACATTCAGTGCAGTGCGTCCTGCTCACAGTGTTCAGCTAGATCCGTTCCTGGTATTTACATTTAGTGCAGTGCGTCCTGCTCACAGTGTTCAGCTAGATCCGTTCCTGCTATTTACATTCAGTGCAGTGCGTCCTGCTCACAGTGTTCAGCTAGATCCGTTCCTGGTATTTACATTTAGTGCAGTGCGTCCTGCTCACAGTGTTCAGCTAGATCCGTTCCTGCTATTTACATTCAGTGCAGTGCGTCCTGCTCACAGTGTTCAGCTAGATCCGTTCCTGGTATTTACATTTAGTGCAGTGCGTCCTGCTCACAGTGTTCAGCTAGATCCGTTCCTGGTATTTACATTTAGTGCAGTGCGTCCTGCTCACAGTGTTCAGCTAGATCCGTTCCTGCTATTTACATTCAGTGCAGTGCGTCCTGCTCACAGTGTTCAGCTAGATCCGTTCCTGGTATTTACATTTAGTGCAGTGCGTCCTGCTCACAGTGTTCAGCTAGATCCGTTCCTGCTATTTACATTCAGTGCAGTGCGTCCTGCTCACAGTGTTCAGCTAGATCCGTTCCTGGTATTTACATTTAGTGCAGTGCGTCCTGCTCACAGTGTTCAGCTAGATCCGTTCCTGCTATTTACATTCAGTGCAGTGCGTCCTGCTCACAGTGTTCAGCTAGATCCGTTCCTGGTATTTACATTTAGTGCAGTGCGTCCTGCTCACAGTGTTCAGCTAGATCCGTTCCTGCTATTTACATTCAGTGCAGTGCGTCCTGCTCACAGTGTTCAGCTAGATCCGTTCCTGGTATTTACATTTAGTGCAGTGCGTCCTGCTCACAGTGTTCAGCTAGATCCGTTCCTGCTATTTACATTCAGTGCAGTGCGTCCTGCTCACAGTGTTCAGCTAGATCCGTTCCTGGTATTTACATTTAGTGCAGTGCGTCGTGCTCACAGTGTTCAGCTAGATCCGTTCCTGGTATTTACATTTAGTGCAGTGCGTCCTGCTCACAGTGTTCAGCTAGATCCGTTCCTGCTATTTACATTCAGTGCAGTGCGTCCTGCTCACAGTGTTCAGCTAGATCCGTTCCTGGTATTTACATTTAGTGCAGTGCGTCCTGCTCACAGTGTTCAGCTAGATCCGTTCCTGCTATTTACATTCAGTGCAGTGCGTCCTGCTCACAGTGTTCAGCTAGATCCGTTCCTGGTATTTACATTTAGTGCAGTGCGTCCTGCTCACAGTGTTCAGCTAGATCCGTTCCTGGTATTTACATTCAGTGCAGTGCGTCCTGCTCACAGTGTTCAGCTAGATCCGTTCCTGGTATTTACATTTAGTGCAGTGCGTCCTGCTCACAGTGTTCAGCTAGATCCGTTCCTGCTATTTACATTCAGTGCAGTGCGTCCTGCTCACAGTGTTCAGCTAGATCCGTTCTTGGTATTTACATTTAGTGCAGTGCGTCCTGCTCACAGTGTTCAGCTAGATCCGTTCCTGCTATTTACATTCAGTGCAGTGCGTCCTGCTCACAGTGTTCAGCTAGATCCGTTCCTGGTATTTACATTTAGTGCAGTGCGTTGTGCTCACAGTGTTCAGCTACATCCGTTCCTGCTATTTACATTCAGTGCAGTGCGTCCTGCTCACAGTGTTCAGCTAGATCCGTTCCTGGTATTTACATTTAGTGCAGTGCGTCCTGCTCACAGTGTTCAGCTACATCCGTTCCTGCTATTTACATTCAGTGCAGTGCGTCCTGCTCACAGTGTTCAGCTAGATCCGTTCCTGCTATATACATTTAGTGCAGTACGTCCTGCTCACAGTGTTCAGCTAGATCCGTTCCTGTTATCTTCCTACTGACAGGCAGGCTTGTCTGGTTACAGTATATAAAGCTACCTGAAGAAAATTACAGGTGTTCTTTTTGATCCTATTAGTACCACGGTCAGGCAGCTAGACTATTTACATTTAGTACAGTGTGTCCTGCTCACAGTGTTCAGCTAGATCCGTTCCTGTTATCTTCCTACTGACAGGCAGGCTTGTCTGGTTACAGTATATAAAGCTACCTGAAGAAAATTACAGGTGTTCTTTTTGATCCTATTAGTACCACGGTCAGGCAGCTAGACTATTTACATTTAGTACAGTGTGTCCTGCTCACAGTGTTCAGCTAGATCCGTTCCTGTTATCTTCCTACTGACAGGCAGGCTTGTCTGGTTACAGTATATAAAGCTACCTGAAGAAAATTACAGGTGTTCTTTTTGATCCTATTAGTACCACGGTCAGGCAGCTAGACTATTTACATTTAGTACAGTGTGTCCTGCTCACAGTGTTCAGCTAGATCCGTTCCTGTTATCTTCCTACTGACAGGCAGGCTTGTCTGGTTACAGTATATAAAGCTACCTTAAGAAAATTACAGGTGTTCTTTTTGATCCTATTAGTACCACGGTCAGGCAGCTAGACTATTTACATTTAGTACAGTGCGTCCTGCTCACAGTGTTCAGCTAGATCCGTTCCTGTTATCTTCCTACTGACAGGCAGGCTTGTCTGGTTACAGTATATAAAGCTACCTTAAGAAAATTACAGGTGTTCTTTTTGATCCTATTAGTACCACGGTCAGGCAGCTAGACTATTTACATTTAGTACAGTGCGTCCTGCTCACAGTGTTCAGCTAGATCCATTCTTGCTATTTACATTCAGTGCAGTGCGTCCTGCTCACAGTGTTCAGCTAGATCCGTTCCTGCTATTTACATTCAGTGCAGTGCGTCCTGCTCAGTGTTCAGCTAGATCCGTTCCTGCTATTTACATTCAGTGCAGTGCGTCCTGCTCACAGTGTTCAGCTAGATCCGTTCCTGGTATTTACATTTAGTGCAGTGCGTCCTGCTCACAGTGTTCAGCTAGATCCGTTCCTGCTATTTACATTCAGTGCAGTGCGTCCTGCTCACAGTGTTCAGCTAGATCCGTTCCTGGTATTTACATTTAGTGCAGTGCGTCCTGCTCACAGTGTTCAGCTAGATCCGTTCCTGCTATTTACATTCAGTGCAGTGCGTCCTGCTCACAGTGTTCAGCTAGATCCGTTCTTGGTATTTACATTTAGTGCAGTGCGTCCTGCTCACAGTGTTCAGCTAGATCCGTTCCTGCTATTTACATTCAGTGCAGTGCGTCCTGCTCACAGTGTTCAGCTAGATCCGTTCCTGGTATTTACATTTAGTGCAGTGCGTTGTGCTCACAGTGTTCAGCTACATCCGTTCCTGCTATTTACATTCAGTGCAGTGCGTCCTGCTCACAGTGTTCAGCTAGATCCGTTCCTGGTATTTACATTTAGTGCAGTGCGTCCTGCTCACAGTGTTCAGCTACATCCGTTCCTGCTATTTACATTCAGTGCAGTGCGTCCTGCTCACAGTGTTCAGCTAGATCCGTTCCTGCTATATACATTTAGTGCAGTACGTCCTGCTCACAGTGTTCAGCTAGATCCGTTCCTGTTATCTTCCTACTGACAGGCAGGCTTGTCTGGTTACAGTATATAAAGCTACCTGAAGAAAATTACAGGTGTTCTTTTTGATCCTATTAGTACCACGGTCAGGCAGCTAGACTATTTACATTTAGTACAGTGTGTCCTGCTCACAGTGTTCAGCTAGATCCGTTCCTGTTATCTTCCTACTGACAGGCAGGCTTGTCTGGTTACAGTATATAAAGCTACCTGAAGAAAATTACAGGTGTTCTTTTTGATCCTATTAGTACCACGGTCAGGCAGCTAGACTATTTACATTTAGTACAGTGTGTCCTGCTCACAGTGTTCAGCTAGATCCGTTCCTGTTATCTTCCTACTGACAGGCAGGCTTGTCTGGTTACAGTATATAAAGCTACCTGAAGAAAATTACAGGTGTTCTTTTTGATCCTATTAGTACCACGGTCAGGCAGCTAGACTATTTACATTTAGTACAGTGTGTCCTGCTCACAGTGTTCAGCTAGATCCGTTCCTGTTATCTTCCTACTGACAGGCAGGCTTGTCTGGTTACAGTATATAAAGCTACCTTAAGAAAATTACAGGTGTTCTTTTTGATCCTATTAGTACCACGGTCAGGCAGCTAGACTATTTACATTTAGTACAGTGCGTCCTGCTCACAGTGTTCAGCTAGATCCGTTCCTGTTATCTTCCTACTGACAGGCAGGCTTGTCTGGTTACAGTATATAAAGCTACCTTAAGAAAATTACAGGTGTTCTTTTTGATCCTATTAGTACCACGGTCAGGCAGCTAGACTATTTACATTTAGTACAGTGCGTCCTGCTCACAGTGTTCAGCTAGATCCATTCTTGCTATTTACATTCAGTGCAGTGCGTCCTGCTCACAGTGTTCAGCTAGATCCGTTCCTGCTATTTACATTCAGTGCAGTGCGTCCTGCTCAGTGTTCAGCTAGATCCGTTCCTGCTATTTACATTCAGTGCAGTGCGTCCTGCTCACAGTGTTCAGCTAGATCCGTTCCTGGTATTTACATTTAGTGCAGTGCGTCCTGCTCACAGTGTTCAGCTAGATCCGTTCCTGCTATTTACATTCAGTGCAGTGCGTCCTGCTCACAGTGTTCAGCTAGATCCGTTCCTGGTATTTACATTTAGTGCAGTGCGTCCTGCTCACAGTGTTCAGCTACATCCGTTCCTGCTATTTACATTCAGTGCAGTGCGTCCTGCTCACAGTGTTCAGCTAGATCCGTTCCTGCTATATACATTTAGTGCAGTACGTCCTGCTCACAGTGTTCAGCTAGATCCGTTCCTGTTATCTTCCTACTGACAGGCAGGCTTGTCTGGTTACAGTATATAAAGCTACCTGAAGAAAATTACAGGTGTTCTTTTTGATCCTATTAGTACCACGGTCAGGCAGCTAGACTATTTACATTTAGTACAGTGTGTCCTGCTCACAGTGTTCAGCTAGATCCGTTCCTGTTATCTTCCTACTGACAGGCAGGCTTGTCTGGTTACAGTATATAAAGCTACCTGAAGAAAATTACAGGTGTTCTTTTTGATCCTATTAGTACCACGGTCAGGCAGCTAGACTATTTACATTTAGTACAGTGTGTCCTGCTCACAGTGTTCAGCTAGATCCGTTCCTGTTATCTTCCTACTGACAGGCAGGCTTGTCTGGTTACAGTATATAAAGCTACCTGAAGAAAATTACAGGTGTTCTTTTTGATCCTATTAGTACCACGGTCAGGCAGCTAGACTATTTACATTTAGTACAGTGCGTCCTGCTCACAGTGTTCAGCTAGATCCGTTCCTGTTATCTTCCTACTGACAGGCAGGCTTGTCTGGTTACAGTATATAAAGCTACCTTAAGAAAATTACAGGTGTTCTTTTTGATCCTATTAGTACCACGGTCAGGCAGCTAGACTATTTACATTTAGTACAGTGTGTCCTGCTCACAGTGTTCAGCTAGATCGGTTCTTGCTATTTACATTCAGTGCAGTGCGTCCTGCTCACAGTGTTCAGCTAGATCCGTTCCTGCTATATACATTTAGTGCAGTACGTCCTGCTCACAGTGTTCAGCTAGATCCGTTCCTGTTATCTTCCTACTGACAGGCAGGCTTGTCTGGTTACAGTATATAAAGCTACCTTAAGAAAATTACAGGTGTTCTATCCCAGCTTAGTGCAGCTACAGGCCATTAGTATGTCTGGAAGGCCAAGAAGGAGAGGCAGACAGTCACAAGCCAATAAGAGAGGGCAAGCAGGCTCTGTGTCTAGTGCTGGTCGTGGAGACGGTGCATCCTCATCAGCACGTGGCCATGGGACACGCTTGGCCTTTTTTTCGGCAGCTGGCCGTGTTGAGCCGCAACATGCGGAAGACTTGGTCGAGTGGATGACCAAGCCGTCCTCATCCTCCTCATCCTCTCTCACCCATGCCCAGGGTGCTTTGTCTGGCAAAGCAGCGGCCTCTTCCCTCAGCTCAATGTCATCAGTGACTCCTTCCCTAGCTCCACCATGTCCTCATGAGGATTCCCTCGAACTGTTTGACCACAGTGTTGGGTACATGCTCCAGGAGGATGCCCAGCGTTTGGAAGGCTCTGATGATGATACTGAGCTCAATGAAAGCAGTAACATGAGCACGGACAGAGGGGGTGCCCAAGAAGGACAGCAATCTGGCAGTCATGCTCCCCCTGCTGCAGCATACTGCCAGGTTTGCTCCAGTGATGAGGAGGGAGGGGATGATGAGGTCACTGACTCAACGTGGGTGCCTGATAGGAGAGAGGAGGAGGAGGAGGAGAAGGAGGAGGTGGCACATCACCAACTAGGCAGGATGCCCTCCAGGGGCCAGCCTAAGGGCAGCACATTGACTGCATCACACCCCAAAGCTCCACATGTGCAGGGCGCTGCAGTCTCTGCGCGTTATTCAAAAAGTTCTTTGGTGTGGGCCTTTTTTGAGACGAGTGCATCAGATCGCACCGCTGCTATTTGCAACATATGTCTCAAGCGTATCTCGCGTGGCCAAAACATCTCCCGCTTGGGTACCACATGCTTGACCAGACATATGTTGACCTGCCATGCAGTTCGTTGGCAAGCGTATCTAAAAGACCCACACCAAAGAACAAAGACGATCTCTCCTTGCTCCTCATCAGCTGAGATTTCCAACCCCACTAGACCTTCAGTCCTCTCTGAGACCTGCAGTGAGAGGAATGAAGGTGTAGAATTAGGTGTGTCACAGCCAAGTACTTGTGGGCAATCTGCTTTTGGTACACCGACGTCAGATTGTACCAGGCAAATTTCCCTGCCCCAGCTGCTGCAGCGCCGAAAGAAGTTTGCTCCCAGCCATCCACATGCCCAGCGGTTGAATGCTAGCTTGGCAAAATTGCTAGCACTTCAACTGCTGCCTTTTCAGTTGGTAGACTCTGCCCCCTTCCGTGAGTTTGTGGAATGTGCGGTTCCTCAGTGGCAGGTACCCAAACGCCACTTTTTCTCACGGAAGGCGATTCCGGCTCTCTACCGGCATGTGGAAGGCAATGTCCATGCCTCGCTGGACAGGGCGGTCAGCGGTAAGGTGCATATTACCGCTGACTCATGGTCCAGCAGGCATGGACAGGGACGTTACTTAAGTTTCACGGCGCATTGGGTGACTCTGCTGGCAGCTGGGAAGGATGCAGGACAAGGTGCAGTAGTGTTGGAGGTTGTTCCGCCACCACGCCTCCAAAATGCTGATTGTGACACACCTCTCTCCTCCACCCCCTCCTCTTCTTCTTCCTCCATGGCCTCTTCCTCGGAACCAGCGGTGCTCCGTAGGCGTTCAAGGGGCTACGCAAGTACGCAGGCCAAAAGATGCCATGCGGTGCTTGAGCTGGTGTGCTTGGGGGACAGGAGCCACACTGGGGCAGAGGTTCTGTCAGCTCTGCAGGGGCAGGTTCAGAGGTGGTTGACGCCACGCCAACTTAAGGCAGGAATGGTGGTTTGCGACAATGGCACCAACCTCCTCTCTGCCCTCCGACAGGGACAACTGACCCATGTGCCCTGTTTGGCTCACGTCCTTAACTTGGTGGTGCAGCGGTTCTTGGGCAGGTACCCGGGCTTACAGGATGTCCTGAGGCAGGCCAGGAAAGTCTCTGTGCATTTCCGCCGGTCATATAATGCCAGTGCTCGGCTGACGGACCTCCAAAAGGAGTTTAACCTGCCCAAGAACCGCCTAATCTGTGACATGCCCACCAAGTGGAACTCGACGTTGGCCATGCTGCAGCGGCTGCACACGCAGCAGAGGGCCATCAATGAGTACCTGTGCGACTATGGCACCAGGACAGGGTCAGGGGACCTTGGTTTTTTTTCCCCACGCCAGTGGGCCATGATCAGGGATGCATGCACTGTCCTGTCACCATTCGAGGAGGCCACGAGGATGGTGAGCACTGACAGTGCATGCATCAGTGACACTGTCCCCCTTGTCCACCTGTTGGAGCACACGCTGCGTGGAATAATGGACAGGGCACTTGAGGCAGAACAGAGGCAGGAAGAGGAGGACTTCCTTAGCTCTCAAGGCCCCCTTTATCCAGACAGTGTTCCTGCGTGCCCGCCGATCACACAGGAAGAGGACGAGGAGGAGGAGGAGGAGGAGGAGGAAGATTGTGTCAGTATGGAGGTGGAGCCTGGCACTCAGCATCAGCAGTCTTTAAGGGATCAGTCCCAAGGAACACATGGACTTGTACGTGGCTGGGAGGAGGTGGCTACGGACGTTGTTGTCCTTAGTGACCCAGAGGACTCTGGACCGAATGCCTCAGCAAACCTACGCTGCATGGCCTCCCTGATCCTGCAAAGCCTGCGTAAGGATCCTCGTATTCGTGGTATCAAGGAGAAGGACCAATACTGGCTGGCAACCCTCCTTGATCCACGTTACAAGGGTAAGGTTGCGGACCTTATCTTGCCATCGCAGAGGGAGCAGAGGATGAAACATCTTCGGGAGGCCTTGCAGAAAGGTCTGTGCAACGCGTTCCCAGAGACTGGGAGGTTACAAACTCCTGTTTCTGGACAACGTGTTGCTGAGGCTTCGGTCAGTCAAAGAAGGAGCGGTGGAGAAGGTGGCCGTCTGACCGATGCGTTCAGACAATTTTTTGGTCCGCAGCCCCAAGGTATGATCGGTTCCAGCAACCATCGCCAGCGTCTGTTTTACATGGTGCAGGAATACCTAGGGGCAAGATCAGACTTGGACACCTTTCCCACCGAAAATCCTCTGGGTTACTGGGTCTTGAGGATGGATCACTGGCCAGAGCTTGCACAGTATGCAATTGAGCTACTGGCCTGTCCTGCATCCAGCGTTCTTTCGGAACGCACATTCAGTGCTGCTGGAGGCGTGGTAACCGATCACAGGGTGCGTCTGTCCACCGACTCGGTCGATCGGCTGACCTTCATAAAAATGAATCAGTCTTGGATCACCACCAGCTACCAAGCACCTGATGCAGATGTAACCGAATAATTTTTTTTGAAATCTCAGATCCCTTCAAAGACTGCCTATGCTGATGCTGAGTGACTACCCCTGAGTAATTATCCTCTTCCTCCTCAATCATCACGCTGATAGCTTGTAAGAACATTTTTGGTTCTGGGCGCCACCACCAGTGCCTAAGGCACAATTTTTCAGCCCCTGTTTAACAGGGGCGTGTAATTACAATTTTTGATGTAATACTTTGCAGCAGGGCTCGTTCCTGCATTCCAACTAGAGTGTCTGTGAGGGGTTGCAGTGTTGTGGCACCAGCACCAGTGCCTAAGACCCAATTTTTCAGCCCCTGTCTAACAGGGGCGTGTAATTACAATTTTTGATGCAATACTTTGCAGCAGGGCTTGTTCCTGCGTTTCAACTAGAGTGTCTGTGAGGGGTTGCAGTGTTGTGGCACCAGCACCAGTGCCTAAGACCCAATTTTTCTGCCCCTGTCTAACAGGGGCGTGTAATTACAATTTTTGATGCAATACTTTGCAGCAGGGCTCGTTCCTGCGTTCCAACTAGAGTGTCTGTGAGGGGTTGCAGTGTTGTGGCACCAGCACCAGTGCCTAAGGCCCAATTTTTCTGCCCCTGTCTAACAGGGGCGTGTAATTACAATTTTTGATGCAATACTTTGCAGCAGGGCTCGTTCCTGCGTTCCAACTAGAGTGTCTGTGAGGGGTTGCAGTGTTGTGGCACCAGCACCAGTGCCTAAGGCCTAATTTTTCAGCTCCTGTTCAACAGGGGCATGTAATTACAATTCTTGATCTAATATTTCACAGCAGGGCCCTGTGAGGGCTTACAGTGTTTTGGCCACAGCAACACCTAAGGCCCAAATTTCTGCTGAGTATATAGGGCAGGACCCTACTTTCAAACATCTAACTTACAAACGACTCCTACTTGCAAACGGAAGGAGACAACAGGAAGTGAGATGAAATCTACCCCTAAGATGCTTTCCAATCCTTGTTCCACAAAAAAACCCAAATTTTCAAAAAACATTTTTCATTGGGACAAAAAAGTGAGGTGAAATCTTCTGAAGAGGAGGAAAGACGCAAAACAAATGTCACAGGGGTGATAACCCTTCCCTATGTTTTCCAAAAAGCTTAGAAAAGATTTTTTGGCTGGAGCTAAACACATTAAAAATGTTCAAAATTACAAACAGATTCTACTTAACAACAAACCTACAGTCCCTGTCTTGTTTGCACCGCCTGAATACTGCTGTTCAGAGTATATAGGGACCTTTCCTTATTTTAATTTGGGTGCGGGGTTCCCCTTAATATCCATACAAGACCCAAAGGGCCTGGTAATGGACTGGGGGGTACCCATGCCGTTTATCTCACTGATTTTCATCCATATTGCCATGACCCGACATGACATTAAACCCGCAAGCAGTTTTAAATGAGATTTTTTCCTTTAAAAATGACATTTGGTGCAGGGACTGTTCTAAACATGGGAAACACGCGTCACTTTACAGGCATACTATAGACACCCCCCAGGTACGATATTTAAAGGAATATTTCACTTTTTTTTTTTTACTTTAAGCATCATTAAAATCACTGCTCCCGAAAAAACGGCCGTTTTTAAAAGTTTTTTTTGCATTGATACATGTCCCCTGGGGTAGGACCCGGGTCCCCAAACCCTTTTTAGGACAATACCATGCAAATTAGCCTTTAAAATGAGCACTTTTGATTTCGAACGTTCGAGTCCCATAGACGTCAATGGGGTTCTAACGTTCGTGCGAACTTGCGGTCCGTTCGCGGGTTCTGGTGCGAACCGAACCGGGGGGTGTTCGGCTCATCCCTAGTCCTCAGGCATCCGCAGATAGTATTGTTTTTCTTGAAATGTGGCGTTGAGGGCAAATGGAAATTGCCAGCTGTAGGGTGTCAGTGTCTTTAGAGCGATTAAGAAGTTCATCAAAGACATCCTGGAGAACTTGTTTAATCTGGGATGGCTCCACCGTTTCAGGGATCCCCCTAACCCTGATGTTCTGCCTCCTTCCTCTGTTATCAAGGTCCTCCAAATGCCTGTTAATGAGGATTAAATAAGTAGTGTGGGATGAGCCTGCCATCTCTAAACGCTCCACCATTCTGTCCCTTTTAGCATCTCCTCTCTCTGTGTGGGATAAACAGTCAGACAGGGCTAAAAAATATGCTTTTAAGTCAGTGATAGCAGAGGAGAAGGTATTTTTTAGATCTGCTGCTATCTGTGTCATTTCTGACAGTTGGAGAGGATGGTCTGTGTATGCAGGCTCCCTTACCATGTCCTCAGAAGCCGACAGGGAGTCTTCACTGTGTTCAGCCTCGTGCTGCAGAAGCGCCATTTTCGCTGCAGAGCGGCCTCTGGTCCGGTGAGTCTTAGTCCCAAAAAGTTTGGGTATGCTGCGGGATCCTGGAGTGGAAAGTGATCAGCGTTGACTGGGGCTGGGTGTATGTCTGTCCCGCTTGCCCATTACCGATGCTGAGAGGCTGGAAGGGGTTGTTTTCAGCCACGGGTATGCAGAGCTCTGTTAGTCAGTGACCTGGCCATTTTATAGATAGCCAACTTCTATTGATTAGTGATTCCAAATTAATAACTACTGCACTAGTGAACAGACACAAAACATACACTCCGCATTTTTCCAAATAACTGTTCTACTTTATTATGACGCCATTGAAGGTTTTTATACACATGATTACGTAGGTATCACATTAATATTACAATTGTACCTTTATGGTAACAAGGGGCATAACATAGGCAGACTAATTCTAATCAGGACTCGAATGAATGCAAACATGTAATGAATACATTATTAGTGCCGTGTGCATAAAAATAGAATACAATTATATACAGAACTTACAAATTTCCTTTACAGTCTCTTTTGATCAATATTTTGATCACTAACCATAACTGCTATTACTTTTAACCTGGAACCTCCACACGCTTAGGTGGAGGTAGTCCTGGCCAAAGAGGCAAATCTCCATTGTGGAGAATATAATAGCTGAGCAGCTTTTTCATTACAAAATGACTTTTTATTGTGAAAAACAAATGATTGATAAGACATATTTACAGAGTACTGGCTGTACACTCCTGTGGCCAGAATGGTCTTCTAGCTTAATTACTGGCATGCTGACTTATCAGCATATGTAAACAAAGACAATACCCTAGACTGTGATCGCAAGAGGGAAACAAATCAAAGAGATTTCTTTAATTTAGTCATTTTTGCAGTGTCTGGTGTGGATCCAGGTGACTTTTCCTTCAAGTTTTGCACAACTGTACATGAAATAGATGCTGTATTGAGTCTTCAAACATTTTGTCATATATATAAATGTCTCTTAAACAATCCACAAGTCACCTGGCTTTAGTTTTAGATCCTTCAAAACTTTTGGGATCTTGAATTGGGGAGAAAACACATAAATGAGTTTGTCAAAAACCTTCAAAGATCAGCAACATTCTCTGTTAGATCCAAATGGAGGACTTCAGCTGCTGAGGCAAAATATAAGCAAGTAAGTGACACACTCCCAAACCAAATCCCATAGGGAGAGAGTCCAAAATTCCCTTAGGGGCTTGATAATTTAAGAAAACATTCAGGCAAACGTTTTCTAGTTTCTTACACTACTTTCATTGTAGACAGTAGGGGGTGTAAAAATAAAACTTCAAAACTTCTAGTAAGCTTTTCCTATAAAAATGATTTCCTCTGTTACTCTCTGTAGATTCTGCACTCTGTACTTATATACTACTTCTGATAACACTTTTTACTGTGGCCTTTGCAGTGGCATTTGCCACTGGACATCCAGAAAATATACAGACAAAATGCATACTCGTAAGATCCTGACTTGGGAATCTGAATATATCTTTTTGTAATCCCTGTAAGAGATGTTCAGCTTTTGGTAACACCTTTGGTAACAGGTAAAACAAAAAGTGGTATGTTATAAAAAAGCAACTGTGGAGAACCACTTCTCTATCCCATGCTCATTTACTGAGGCAGCCATAACTGATTGTGACTGATGACACGGGCCATGTGTCAAGCTGGAGAGAAAAGAGTGGCTGGCAGGCATAAATGTTCACCTTTTCCTGTTTCATATGAAAAGTTGCCCCCTGTGGACCACTTGTTCTTCTCATTCTGGTGTCCTTAAAGTTGAATTATTAATCCCAGCTATACTGGGCCAGAACAAGGGTGGAATCTGTGAGTTGCACAGACCCAGCAATTGTCCGGGGCTGTAAATGCAGCAACCTTATGCCCCGTACACACGGTCGGATTTTCCTATGGAAAATGTGTGATAGGACCTTGTTGTCAGAAATTCCGACCGTGTGTAGGCTCCATCACACATTTTCCATCGGATTTTCCGACACACAAAGTTTGAGAGCAGGATATAAAATTTTCTGACAACAAAATCCGTTGTTGGAAATTCCAATCGTGTGTACACAAATCCGACGGACAAAGTGCCACGCATGCTCAGAATAAATAAAGAGATGAAAGCTATTGGCCACTGCCCCATTTATAGTCCCGACGTATGTGTTTTACGTCACCGCGTTTAGAACGATCGGATTTTCCGACAACTTTGTGTGACCATGTGTATGCAAGACAAGTTTGAGCCAACATCCGTCGGAAAAAATCCTAGGATTTTGTTGTCGGAATGTCCGAACAAAGTCCGACCGTGTGTACGGGGCATTAGAGTTGCCTGGTCTGCTTCCATGTGTGAGTTTTAAAGTAAATATGGCTACCTCAACAAAAAGCTGGAAGGCTGAAAATAGCCAATCAATTAACTTGGCATGCTTTATTGATTTACCTGTCGAAGTAAAAAACAAACTTCTGGCCCTGCAAATGGAACCAAAAGATCTTTAATTCTCTACTATCTATATGAATATATATACTCTTTTTATAGCTCACAGGCTTTGCTAAAACATGAAGCTCTGCTTCTTGAGCTGGGGGGAAAGGATCCAATGACTCTGAATACAGAGTATCCTTCTGGGTGATAAACTGGATACTCAGTATGGGTATTGCCATCCTCAGTATAAAACTGGGATCAAATCTACAAAAAATGAAATATCTGGGTCTTCAGGGAGTGTGTCCTGCACTGAGCTCACAGCAGCTGATTCCTACGTCATCAATTTAACACATGTGGTTTTTCTTCATCTCCAGCCTCCTCCAATAGAGGCAATAAGGTGGTTGGATTCAAGTGTACGCATTTTTCATTGTTAGATTTGTACAGAAACAAACGAAACAAATTCATATTTTGAACCTTTCATCAGACAAGCATTTAATTAGCTATATATTTGCTGCGCAGAATGTGGGACCATTAAAAATTAAATATTTGACCAAAATAATGTCTGTAAGTTTGTCTAATAGCACCTTTGCATAAAGCTACAGCTCTGATATATCAGGGTGAACCCTCCATTACTGGGTCCAGCTTGCATAAATATATTACAATGGCTTGTTTTCTATCATGCTGTTTGTGTAAGAACTCCAGTTTCATGTTTCAAAAAGACAACTTTTTTTCCTGGCAATATTATAAATTTCTCATTGCGTGCTCTGTTGTTAGTTTTAGCTAGACAACACAAGTCCTTAATTTCCATTTGACATTATTTTCCTGATGTCATAACATAATAAATTATAACAATATCCTGCCATCATGCAGAGATGTCCATAAATCCAAAGTATTCCTCTGCTTATACCACAACACTTACAAGATAAATGGGCACATCATTTCACAATCCACACATTCTGCTTTGGATTTCAAAAATAAAAATAAATAAAAACAAAAGGACCAACAAGATGTATATGACAGAACAGAAAGCTCTCAGCCAGATCAAAAACTATAAAACAACTGGCTGCAGGTGGCATCTATCGTAGCAGAGTGTGTGGACTTGATGTGATGGGTCTGTTATATTTAAATTCTATTTATTATTACTCTCACATCATCGACCGCACATTGAGTTATTATCAGACCTTTAGATTTAATTTTTGTAGAAAAACTTCTTATGTATCCCATCCATCTTGGTTTTGGTAAACATTATGGCAGCTGTATTCCAATTAACAACCTCATCTTAATTTTTTTTTCTCTTAATAAGGGTTTATTGTAAATATTATTGTAAATGTAAAATTACAAAATTGTTATCTTAATCTAAACTAATCCCATTTTACAAATTTCCCAAAACCTGGATTTCATTTCCAACCAAAGGTTATCTAACTCAGTTACAATATATCTATACTATTAATAATATTGTTAAACTCATATTAGAAATTAATACTCAAGTGATAATCTCAAAATCACATCCTAATTCTAATATATAGCCACAGATATATTTCCTCAAAGGAGGACATTTTGCTTAAATTCTCTGTTTTAAATGCACTGTTTCCACTATCAAAGGGTATTCAATTTGTGTAATACACGGTTAAATCTAACCTTAATTTTACCATGTTTGGAAAACAGATTCAAAATAATTGTGATCGCATTGTTTATCGTTAGATTAATTAACCTGGCACATTTTGTTATGTTTTGTCTAAAACACAGAAATTGACATGGGGGCTGATTTACGAAGCATTTGCACTATGATTTGTGGTGCATGCCGCTGCGCAAATGACATTTTCATATTTACAAAGCATTTGCGCCGGTAACACAGCGCGATCCCCCATTTACTATTCTCTTCCCGGCGCATGGGAAGAGGTGATCTGTACGCCACTATAGACTTGGTGCACGGCATGTTTAACTTAAAATTTAAACAAGCTGGAAGTGCCAATAATATGGGGGTGATGTGGGGTGATGTGGGGAAGTATAGTGCTAACTGCTCAAGTCACAAATATGGCCAAAATAGAATGAGAAAGTGACTATCTCTGAACAAGCCAGCAGCGCTGGCAAATACATTTAAACTGCGGGAGGTGAATTTATGCACTGCGCATGCTCAAACTGCATTTGCGCTTGTTCAAATACTTTAGTTCAGTGCGCCGGCAAAATATTAGTAAATGTCAGGCAACATAAAAGCATTTGCATAGGTTGAACGGGCACACCTCTAGACTTTTTTTTTTTTTAACGCTGGTTCACTTCGTGCGGCTCTAATGAAATATCGGTCCGGCAATACACATAAGATTTCATTGATAAAAACAGCATTAAGAAAACAAACAAAATTCACAAAAAAAAATCCGTGGGGTTCCCCCGAAATTCAATACCAGGCCCTTCAGGTCTGGTATGGATATTAAGGGGAACCCCGAGCCAAAAAAATTAAAAAAATTGCGTGGGGTCCCCCTGAAAAATCCATACCAGGCCCTTCAGGTCTGGTATGGATTTTAAGGGGAACCCCGCGCCAAAAAAATAAAAAAAATGGCATGGGGTCCCCCCAAAAATTCATACCAGACCCTTATTCGAGCACACAACCTGGCAGGCCGCAGGAAAAGAGGGGGGAGGAGAGAGCGCCCCCCTCCTGAACCGTACCAGGCCACATGCCCTCAACATTGGGAGGCTGCTTTGGGGTCTCCCCCAAAGCACCTTGTCCCCATGTTGATGAGGGCAAGGGCCTCATCCCCACAACTCTGGCCGGTGGTTGTGGAGGTCTGCGGGCGGGGGGCTTATCGGAATCTGGAAGCCCCCTTTAACAAGGGGACCCCTAGATCCTGGCTCTCCCCCCTGTGTGAAATGGTAAGGGGGTACAAAAGTACCTCTACCATTTCACAAAAAAACTGTCAAAAATTAAAAAAATTACAAGAGACAGTTTTTGACAATTCCTTTATTTAAATGCTTCTTCTTTCTTCTATCTTCTTTCTTCTATCTTCCTTCGGTTTCTTCCTCCATTTTCTTCTTCTTCTGGTTCTTCTGGTTCTTCCTCCGGAGTTCTTGTCCAGCATCTTCCTCCGCGACATAGGCATCTTCTTCCCTGCTTCACCTCGGGCCGCTCCGCATCCATGATGGCATGGAGGGAGGCTCCCGCTGTGTGACACTTCTCTCTTTATCTTTTTCTCTTCATCTTCTTTTCTTCATCTTCTTGCCTTCATCTTCTTTTCGGGCCGGTCCGCATCCAGGATGGCATGGAGGGAGGCTCCCACTGTGTGACACTTCTCCTCTTCTGATGGTTCTTAAATAATGGGGGGTGGGGCCACCCGATGACCCCGCCCCCCTCTGACACACTGGGACTTGACTGGGACTTCCCTGCGGCATTCCCCGTGATGTCAGAGGGGGCAGGGTCACCGGGTAACTCCGCCCCCGTTATTTATGAACCGTCAGAAGAGGAGAAGCGTCACACAGCGGGAGCCTCCCTCAATGCGATCATGAATGCGAAGAGGACCGGAGAAGAAGGAAAGAAGACGCTGACGCTGCGGAGGAAGATGCCGGACGAGAATATCGGAGGAAGAACCAGAAGAACCAGAAGAAGAAGAAGAAGATGGAGGAAGAAACCGAAGGAAGATAGAAGAAAGAAGATAGAAGAAAGAAGAAGGATTTAAATAACGGAATTGTCAAAAACTGTCTCTTGTCATTTTTAACATTTTTGACACTTTTTTAGTGAAATAGTAGGGGTACTTTTGTACCCCCTTACTATTTCACACTGGGGGGGCCAGGATCTGGGGGTCCCCTTGTTAAAGGGGGCTTCCAGATTTTGATAAGCCCGCAGACCCCCACAACCACCGGCCAAGGGTTGTGGGGATGAGGCCCTTGTCCTCATCAACATGGGGACAAGGTGTTTTGTGGGGCTACCCCAAAGCACCCTCCCAATGTTGAGGGCATGTGGCCTGGTACAATTCAGGAGGGGGGGGCGCTCTCTCGTCCCCCCTCTTTTCCTGCGGCCTGCCAGGTTGCGTGCTCGGATAAGGATCTGGTATGGATTTTTGGGGGTCCCCACGCCATTTTTTTTTCTACTTTGGTGCGGGGTTCCCCTTAAAATCCATACCAGACCTGGAGGGTCTGGTATGGATTTTGAGGGGGACCCTACGCCATTTTTTTTTTACATTTAGCCGGGGTTCCCCTTAATATCCATACCAGACCTGAAGGGCCTGGTATTGAATTTAGGGGGACCCCCACGTCATTTTTTTTTTAATCTTGGTTCGGGGTTCCCCTGTGGGGAATTCCCATGCCGTTTTTATCAGTGAACTTTTATGTGTATTGTCAGACCGATAATTCATTAATAGCCGCGAGTAGTTTAAAATGACTTTTTTTTCTTTGAAATGTCATTTTGCTGTCAGACTGTTCTAAACACGGGAAACATGTGCCCCTTTACAGGCATACTATAGATACCCCTCAGGTACGAAATTTAAAGGAATATTACCCTTTTATTGTTTCACTTTAAGCATTATTAAAATCACTGCTCCCGAAAAAACAACCGTTTTTAAAACTTTTTTTGCATTGATCCATGTCCCCTGGGGGAGGACCCGGGTCCCCAAACACTTTTTATGACAATAACTTGCATATAAGCCTTTAAAATTAGCACTTTTGATTATTCATGTTCGTGTCCCATAGACTTTAACGGTGTTCGCGTGTTCGAACAAATTTTTTGCCTGTTCGCAAGTTCTGGTGCAAACCGAACAGGGGGGTGTTTGGCTCATCCATAGCACATGCATGGATTGTGCGTATGCTGCCATGGATAGTGACCAGGAAAGTAACATTTTAGAGTGGTAAGTACCGTATTTATCGGCGTATAACACGCACTTTTTTCCCCTTAAAATAAGGGGAAAATCGTGGGTGCGTGTTATACGCCGATCCCCGCTATTTTGTGATGTGTCGGAGCGATCGCCGCGATCGCCACCGACATTCACATAGCTTGTATTTTTAAACCTGGTGCCGCGGAGTTCGGAGGGACTCGGGGGCGCTCGTTCAGCTGAACGAGCGCCGCTGAGGACACAGTGACTGGGCGGAGCCGAGATACACATAGCCGAGGGTTCTCGGCTTTTCTCAGCGCCGTTCACAGTCACGCCCAGTCCCGCCATTGGACCTGTGTTATGTCCATCATAGGGACTGGGCGTGACTGTGAACGGCGCCGAGAATAGCCGAGAACCCTCGGCTATGTGTATCTCAGCTCCGCCCAGTCACTATGTCCTCGGCGGCGCTCGTTCAGCTGAACGAGCGCCCCCGAGTCCCTCCGAACTCCGCGGCGCCATGTTTAAAAATACAAACTAAACGTTTGTATATCGGCAGCGACAAGGCTGCACGGACCACTGGGGACAAGGCTGCACTGGGGCAAAGCTGAACTGGGGCAAAGCTGAACTGGGGCAAAGCTGAACTGGGGCAAAGCTGCACTGGGGCAAAGCTGCACTGGGGACAAGGCTGCACTGGGGCAAAGCTGAACTGGGGCAAAGCTGAACTGGGGCAAAGCTGAACTGGGGCAAAGCTGCACTGGGGACAAGGCTGCACTGGGGCAAAGCTGAACTGGGGCAAAGCTGCACTGGGGACAAGGCTGCACTGGGGCAAAGCTGCACTGGGGACAAGGCTGCACTGGGGCAAAGCTGCACTAACAAGGCTGCACTGGGGCAAAGCTGCACTAACAAGGCTGCACTGGGGCAAAGCTGCACTGACAAGGCTGCACTGGACACTGGGGAAAGGCTGCAGATGAACACTGATGAGGCTGCATTGATGGGCATTTAAATGTAAGTTTTTTTTTTCCTTAAACTCCCCTCCTAAAAGTTTTTTTCCTTAAAATTTCCTCCTAAACTTGGGGTGCGTGTTATACGCCGGCGCGTGTTATACGCCGATAAATACGGTATTCAATTTTCTTTTTGATCAGTGGTTTTCAGCCTCAGTCCTCAAGTACTCCCCTGACAGGACATGTTTAGGAAATGTTATCTTATCTAAAATAGCTGCCCAAAATACAAAGCCATTGACTTTGATATAAAGCACCTGTGCAAGATGAAGGAAAACTTGCAAACATGGCCTGTTGGGGGATACTTGAGGACAGGGTTGAGAAGCACTGATTTAGAGCACTGAACTAAAATCAAGCTGAAGACAATCCTATTCTAATTGTGGATGTTTGAGAGAAATCAAGATTTTTTTTTTTTAAAGGTTGGGCTTTGTGTCCATTTTATTAAAATTGGCTTCATTTCCTGTCACATAGCCAAACAGGAAGTGAGAGTAAAACCCTAATATTTTTCCTTGGGGACACACAGGTCAATCTAACTAGTGCCCCCATTATGCAAATTGCACTCTAGCACTTTGTTGTGTACACCCCAAATTATTAGGTATTTTGGGGTTTATTAAAGGCAAATCTTTCTGCAATACAAGTGTAGTTGATGAAAATCAGAGGGGTAGCATTGGTGATTTTATCATCATGTAGAGGCAAAGATGCTGTTTTTTTTCTTTTCCTTGCATGTCCCCCTCGGATTTACCTTTTAGTAAATAAACCCCAAGATACATAATAATTTGGGATGTACATGGCAAAATGCTAGAGTGCAATTTCCCGAATGGGGAAACTATTTAGATTGACCTGTGTGTCCCCAAGGACATACATTGGTAGGGTTTAACCTCACTTCCTGTTTGGCTATGTGACAGGAAGTGAATAATTTTGAATGCGAAATTGGCAAAATTTGGGAGGTGTTTTTACCCTATCGGGTGTAGACATTCCCCAAAACTTATAATCCCTCTGCAGTCTATCCCCAAGCAAAAATAAGAAAGGATTTTAATGAGTTTAACTTTGCAAAGACACATTCCTAAGTTCAATTGTGATGCATGTTAATGGCCCATTTAGACCTTTAATAGAAAGTCATCAGTTGCCTTTGACTATAAACCAGGGATCCTCAAACTACGGCCCTCCAGCTGTGGCAGAACTACACATCCCATGAGGCATTGTAAGACTCTGACATTCACAGACATGACAGGAATTGTAGTTCCTGAACACCTAGAGGGCCGCAGTTTGAAGACCCCTGCTCTAAACATTATTTTTGGCCAGTCCTAGAAATCTGCATCTGTTTTTCTATTAACCACTTGGTGTCTGTGCTATAGCCAAATGACGGCCACAGTGTGGACCTGAATTTCTGGGAGGCTGTAATAGGACGGGCTCCCCGTATGATCCCTGCTGCGCGCGCACTGAGTCACTGAGACTCGGGTGATCACAGATCGAAATAAGGGCCGATCTGTTTTTTTACTCACGCTGACAGCATGAGAATAAAAATAAAAGCTGTTCCCCGGCTTAGGGGCAAGGGACATTGGTCCCGAAGAGGCAATTCTGCCTCATCTGTGCCCACCAGTACCACCTTCCAGTGCCACCTATCAATGCCCACCAGTGGCCCCAAGCAGTGCTGCCTATCAGTGTAACCAATCAGTGCCGCCTCATCAGCGTACATCAATGAAGGAGAAAAATTACCCGTTTGCAAAATTTAATATCAAAATATACAAAAATATACAAAATTATTTTTAAAAATCTGTCTTTTCTTTTGTTTGAACAAAAGAAAAAAAACACACAGGTGATCAAATACCACCAAAAGAATGCTCTATTTGTGGGAACTTAAGCGTAAGCAAGTCGCACACATATGAACGGTACTCATTGTAAATCATGGGGTACAACTTGGGATGGAACTTTTCAGTCCCAAGTGGCCTTAGGCTCTCTTTCCACTACTGCGAGTTGTTGTGCGACTTGACACATGTATTTCAATGTTCCCCCATTCTAATTGGTGCAAAAAAGCTCTTGCACTACTTTGTTCCAACTTCAGTGCGACTTTTTCTCAGATGTTTTGAATTAGTCGCATGACACGACATTAGGGCTCGATTTCCACTATTGAAAGCCCAAAGTTGCGTGTTTTTTGCCGCGAGTTTCCCACAACTTTTTGCCAAAACTTGAAGCAATGCCTGTGTATTTTTGAGGTCTATGGATCTCAAGTCGCATCAAAGTGGGACCAAAGTAGTGCAAGGACTACTTTGAAGTTTCTGCGACTTGGGGGTTGCACACATATGAACTGTACTCATTGTAAATCATGGGGTAGAACTTCTGATGCAAATTTTCAGTCCCTAGTGGCATGACAAGTTGCAATAGTGGAAAACAAGCTGAAAAAGCACATTGTAAATCACGCAACTTTGGGGTTGAAATAGTGGAAAGAGAGCATTAGGCTAAAGCGGTAATAGGAAGATGCACTGTAAGAATTGTAGAAAATCAAACAGGCTCTTGCACTGAATCTAATTTATGGAAGATCTAACTGATTGGCCAGTGTATGGTGACCTTTAAGGATATGAAAACTTGAATTTCTGGTGTTTAAGCCTCATACACACGATGGGACTTTGTACCCTGTGTACGGAGCCCGCTCTGCTCAGAGGGTCGATCGCTCCGTCGATCCCCGCTGGGCAGGCAGATGACAGGTCTGTCTCTGCACACTGTGCAGGGACAGATCTGTCAGAGTGCCGCTCTCCTCTATGGGGGATCGTGTGATGATGGACCGTAGAGTCCGTCGTCACCCGATCCGATCCGCAGATGGATGGAAAAATAGGTTTTTCCTCCGTTACACTTTTTAGGATTGGAGTGGGTTGGATGTCAGCGGATATGTCACCACTGACATCTGACCCACCATAGAGGTCTATGGCGTGTCCGTTCAGGTCCAAGGCGGACCTGAAAGGTCCGTCCGTGTGAGGGGAGCCTTAGGCCCCTTTCACACTGGGGCGGTGCAGGCGGCAGCATTAAAACTGCACTATTTTTTGCGCTGCTTTACCAGCGGTGTTCTGCCGCTAGTGGTTTTAACCCCCGCTAGCAGCCGAAAAGGGGTTAAATCCGCCCGCAAAATGCCACCACCGCTGTGTTTGGCCGGCGGTATAGCTGCACTGTCCCATTGAATGGGCAGGAGCGGTTTATACACCGCTCCAAAGATTCTGCTAGCAGGACTTTTTTTAGGCCCCTTTCACACTGGGGCGTTTTTAGGCACTACGGCACTAAAATAGCACCTGAAAAACGCCCTAAAGAATCGGCTCCATTTACTCCAGTGAGGCAGCGCTGTGATACGGCCGGCAAAATGCCAATCCAGCGGCGTTTTGCGTGTGGATTTAACCCCTTTTCGGGTGCTAGCAGAGGGGTTAAAACCTCCTCGTGGGGGGTTAAAACTGCCCCGCTAGCAGCCGAATAACGCTGCTAAAACGACAGTAAAGTGGCACTAAAAATAGCAGCGCTTTACCGCAGACACCCCCCCGCCCCAGTGTGAAAAGGGCCTTAGGTTCTATTCACACTAATGTGTTTTTTGATGCATTTTGCAGAAATGCATGGGAATTTTTTAACATGGGTTCCTATGGAACATGTTCACATCAATGCATTTTTGTGCCTCTGTGTTTTTGGAAAGGGTCTGGGGCTTTTTTTCCCGCAAAATGCAGCATTTTGTTTGTAATAGATTACAATGGACCTGCATCCAAAACGCAAGTACCGCATTTTTACTGCAACTTGCATTTTTTAAAATTTTGTTTTACACTGTATATAGCTGGTTGCTAAGAAGGGGGCCGGGAAACTTTAACAACCTATAAGTCGACAGCTGACTTCCCCCTCAATGTAAAAAAAAAAATCGTGAAAAAAAACAGTGTGGGGTCCCCCCCAGGTCCATACCAGGCCCTTGGGTCTAGTATGGATTCGGAGGGGACCCCCATGCCAATTTTTTTTTTTTAAATGGCGTCGGGGTCCCCCCAAAATCCAGACCCTTATCTGAGCACGCAGCCCGGCAGGTCAGGAAAGGGAGGGGACGAGCGAGTGCCCCCCTCCTGAACCATACCAGGCCGCATGCCGTCAACATGGGGGGATGGGTGCTTTGGGCCAGTGGGGGCTCTGCGCCCCCCACCCCAAAGCACCTTGCCCCCATGTTGATGGGGACAAGGGCCTCTTCCCGACAACCCTTGCCCGGTGGTTGTCGGGGTCTGTTGTCAAAAACTGTCTACTGTATTTTTTAACACTACCCTACTTTTTATCCCCAGGTGAATGGGTAGAGGTACCATGTGCCCCATACTCATTCACATAGAGTGGGGGGCCGGGATCTGGGGACCCCCTTGTTAAAGGGGTTCCAGATTCCGATAAGCCCCCCGCCCGCAGACCCCGACAACCACCGGGCAAGGGTTGTCGGGAAGAGGACCTTGTCCCCATCAACATGGGGGCAAGGTGCTTTGGGGTGGGGGGCACAGAGCCCCCCCTGCCCCAAAGCTCCCATCCCTCATGTTGAGGGCATGCGGCCTAGTATGGTTTGGGGGGGCGCTCGCTCGTCCCCTCCCTTTCCTGACCTGCCAGACTGCGTGCTCGGATAAGGGTCTGGTATGGATTTTGTGGGGACCTCCACGCCATTTTTAAAAAAAATTTTGGCATGGGGGTCCCCCCCGAATTCATACTAGACCCAAGGGCCTGGTATGGACCGGGGGGACCCCACGCTGTTTTTTTTTCTTGTTTTTTTGTTTTTGTTTTTTTTTAGCTGGCTTTTTTTTTTTTATTTACATTGAGCGGGAAGTCAGCTGATGACTCATTGGTTGTTAAGGATGCGGCAGCCGGCTTTCTGGCCCCCTCCTTAGCAACTGGCTATATACAGTGTAAAAAAAGAAAAAACGCAGATCACAGAAAAATCACGGTAAAAACGCCGGTCCAAAAACGCGGCAAGCACCGCAAAAAGCACTGCAGAAACACTCAAAAGCAACATGCATAGATGTGAATTGAGCCTTACTGTCCTGCTAGCGCACTGCTCTAGTGTGAACTGGAGTGAATAGAGCCACTTCTTTAGGGCATTTTTCAGGTGCTATTTTTAGCGCTATAGCTCCTTAAAAACGCCCCAGTGTGAAAGAGGCCTTAGGGGCCTTTCACACGGACGGCTATACTGCAGTAGTTAAAAGCATGTTTATTTTTCTGTGAAATTTAACTCCAGGCACTGCGATCAGCTGCATTGGTACAGTGCGATTAGCTGCGGTTGTGTTTAGCTGCAGTTTGCCATTTCCATAACAACCCGACAGAGTACCGACTGTATTGAACTGGGATCTGACTTGGATCCCTGCCAATGCCCGGCACTGTTTGGTATGAATCTTGAGGGGGAACTCCACGCCAAATTTTAAATTAAAAACCGTCATGGGTTTCCTCCCAGGGGCATACCAGGCCCTTCGGTCTGGTATGGATATTAAGGGGAACCCCCTACGCTGAAAAAACGGCATGGGGAGTCCCCCCAAATCTGTACCAGACCCTTATCCGAGCATGCAGCCCGGCCGGTCAGGAAAGAGGGTGGGGATGAGCGAGCGCTCCCCCTCCTGAATTGTGCCAGGCCGCATGCCCTCAACATGGGGGATGGGTGCTTTGGGGAAGGGGGATGCGCTGTGGGCCCCCCCGCCCCAAAGGACCTTGTCCCCATGTTGATGAGGACAAGGGCCTCTTCCCGACAACCCTGCCCGTTGGTTGTCGGGGTCTGTGGGCGGGGGGCTTATCGGAATCCGGGAGCCCCTTTTAATAAGGGGGCCCCCAGATCCCAGCCCCCCCACCCTATGTGAATGAGTATGGGGTACATGGTTCCCCTACCCATTCACCTAGGGAAAAAGTGTCAATAAAAAAAAAAACACTGAACAGGTTTTTAAAGTAATTTATTAGATAGCTTGGGGGGTCTTCTTCCAGCTTCAGGGGTCTTCTTCCAACTTTGGGGGTCTCCCCTGTTCTTCTCCACTGTCTCCAGCCTTTTCTCCCATTGTTCGACCTGTTCTCCGTGCTCTCCGGGTCTTCTGCCAGGCTCCTCCGCTATATTCTGCTCTTTTGCCGCTGATCTCTCAGGCTGGAATGCTCTCTGAGTGCTCCGCTCTGACTTATATAGGCGGTGACCCCGCCCCCTTATGCCATCACAGTCCCTTTTTAAAGTAATTTATTAGATAGCTTGGGGGGTCTTCTTCCAGCTTCAGGGGTCTTCTTATGACTTCAGGGTCTTCTTACGACTTCGGGGGTCTCTCCGGTACTTCTCCACTGTCTCCAGCCTTTTCTCCCACTGTTCGACCTGTTCTCCGCGCTCTCTGGGTCTTTTGCCGCTCTTTAGCTAGTGGAGGAGCCCGGTCTTCTGCCGTCTTCCTTCTGCCTTCTTCCCTCTTCTTTTCTTCCTATGTTGACACGACGGTCTCTCAGGCTGGAATGCTCTCTGAGCGCTCCACTCTGACTTATATAGGAGGTGACCCCGCCCCCTTATGCCGTCACAGTCCCTGGGCATGCTGGGACTGTGACGTTTTAGGGGATGTGGTCAACATCACCTGTGACCACACCCCCTAAAACGTCACAGTCCCAGCATGCCCAGGGACTGTGATGGCATAAGGGGGCGGGGTCACCGCCTATATAAGTCAGAGCGGAGCACTCAGAGAGCATTCCAGCCTGAGAGATCAGCGGCAAAAGAGCAGAATATAGCGGAGGAGCCTGGCAGAAGACCCGGAGAGCACGGAGAACAGGTCGAACAATGGGAGAAAAGGCTGGAGACAGTGGAGAAGAACAGGGGAGACCCCCAAAGTTGGAAGAAGACCCCCGAAGCCGGAAGAAGACCCCCCGAGCTGTCTAATAAATTACTTTAAAAACCTGTTCAGTTTTTTTTTTATTGACACTTTTTCCCTAGGTGAATGGGTAGGGGTACCATGTACCCCATACTCATTCACATAGGGTGGGGGGCCGGGATCTGGGGGCCCCCTTATTAAAGGAGGCTCCTGGATTCCGATAAGCCCCCGCCCGCAGACCCCGACAACCAACGGCCAGGGTTGTCGGGAAGAGGCCCTTGTCCTCATCAACATGGGGACAAGGTGCTTTGGGGTGGGGGAGCCCGCAGTGCACCCCCCTTCCCCAAAGCACCCATACCCCATGTTGAGGGCATGCAGCCTGGCACAGTTCAGGAGGGGGGCGCTCGCTCGTCCCCACCCCCTTTCCTGACCGGCCAGGCTGCGTGCTCAGATAAGGGTCTAGAAATGGATTTGAGGGGACTCCCCACTCCGTTTTTTCAGCATAGGGGGTTCCCCTTAATATCCATACCAGACCGAAGGGCCTGGCATGCACCCAAAGGGGGAACCCATGCCGGTTTTTCTCGTGCTGCTTTAATAGGAAGATGTATTGCAGTGAGCGCGAGATGTACCTTGCCGAGAACCAGCGCGATCCTATCGCGCTGGAAACATTCTCGTGTGCAGGTACCCCTGTGTGTGCGCTGGTTCACACGCTGGATTAAGGATCTATCCAGTGCACCAATTAAGGGCTGAACCAGCGCAGTGCATTCATCTTAGTAAATGACCCCCCGGTGTCCTTCCAGCTTATCACTGATCTCTCATCCCAGCTACATTCTTTCATAAGAGCGCAAAGGAGGGGGTCACATCTGCATACATGACACATACAAGAGATAGAACTAAAGGTTCCAGCATTCACACACATACAAGAATATCTCTCTAAAATCGCTTACTGTCACGTACCTGGTAGGTTGTGAGCCTAAAGTGCAGGAAAAGACCTCCCTTACAGTTCCCACTCCCGTTCCCCTGGAATGGAGACAGAGGGCCAGGAGTGAAGAGTGGTATGGGTGCCTGGCAGGATCAACAGTTGCTGAAAGTCCAGTAGTGGTGGCACCCTCTGGAGTCAGGAGTCTGAGGAGTAGACTGAGGACAGAGACCGGAATGCAGGACTGGAGCCCGCAACAACAGCAGGTAATAGCAGACTGGAAGCTGGACTGGAACCAGGAACAACAGCATGTAATAGCAGACTGGAAGCTGGACTGGAACCAGGAACAACAGCAGGTAATAGCCTGGAGCGCTGGACTGGAACAACAGCAGGAGATAGCCTGGAACGCTGGACTGGAACCAGGAACAACAGCAGGTAATAGCCTGGAACGCTGGACTGGAACACAGCAGAATATAGCCTGGAACGCTGGGCTGGAACAACAGCAGAAGTTAGCCTGGAACGCTGGACTGGAACCAGGAACAACAGCAGGTAATAGCCTGGAACGCTGGACTGGAACACAGCAGGAGATAGCCTGGAACACTGGGCTGGAACACAGCAGAAGGTAGCCTGGAATGCTGGACTGGAACCAGGAACAACAGCAGGTAATAGCAGACTGGAAGCTGGACTGGAACCAGGAACAACAGCAGGTAATAGCAGACTGGAAGCTGATGTACACAGCGGAGGGTCAACAAGCCGGTGGTCAGTAACGTTCAGGCAGCAGAGGTACCAGGGATAATGCAGAGGGATGGTCAGGCAAGCCAAGAGGGTCTGGTGCAGGCAGATAGCAGGATCGTCAAACAGGAAGCCGGGTCAGATAACAGGATACACAGATCAGATCAGGTAACACTCACAGAACGCTGTAGAGCAGACAGCGGGGATGGAGTGTGACAGGCAGGTTTAAATAGCCCGCCTGACACCAGCGGGAGTGCGCGCGCGCGTGCCCGTGCGTGGCCGCACCCGTGAACGCGCGCGCATGCGCAATGGGACCCGTGGCCGGGTTCCCGTGCGCCTGAGACGCCGGTTACTGGCAGGATCTTCATGACACTTACATTTTTCCCCTTTGTACACAACACATATCATTCTCTCACTTTCTTTTAACTCTTTAATATTTCCCTGCTTAAATTCTGCTTTCCTTATTTTGTTCTGATATCCTTTGCATCCCATATATTGTAATCCCATACTTCACATACTCTAGCTTCTATGATCAGATGGGCAGCCATAGTGCTCATCCCATCTTCCCTCTCTGACAACATATAAAGTATTCTGTTTTAACTCTAATTTCTCTGTTTTAACTTTACTAGTTGTAGTGCCTAACACCAAATTCATCCCACAATTTAACATCAAAATGTCCCTTTCTGTCTAGTGTTAATTGTCACCCTTGATCCATCCTGCTCACATAGATAGATGTTTACTCTGCATGATTCTTAGTCCCTATGGACTTTGGTAACCCAATTACATATTGTGGATCTCTTGCGCTGGGCATTTTTGAGGGTCTCTTGCCCTTCATTCCCTTACTTAATTTAATGCCCATAATGACTGGCCAGTCTTCTCTATGTGTGCCTATACCCTCTTGCCTCTAAACTACTTTATATAGCAGATGTGTACTACATATAATCTGTTAACAGCACTATTCTTACCTTTCTTAACTATAACACTCTGATGGACAGTAGACAGTGACAACATAACATATAACCACCAATCAATACAGTTCGAATAAGGGGAGTAAAATAGGTACCCTTCGTCCCAAAAATGCCTTACTGATCAAGGAAGTCTGATAACTTAAATGTAAGTAAAAGGCTTACCTCAGCCGGCCGATTATCAGAAATTCCCAGATCGTCTCAAGCTCCTCGTTTTGGATTCTCAGGGTCACCTGTAAATCCTCTCCTGGCTGGCTCACCATCTGACCTGACCATTTTATAGATAGGCAACTCCTATTCTTATATTGATTAGTGGTTCCAAATTAATAATAACTACTGCAGTAGGGAACAGACACAAAAGATACACTTTGCATCTTTCCAAATAACTATCCTGCTTTATTATGACGCCATTGAAGGTTTTTATACACATGATTACGTAGGTATCACATTAGTATTACAACTGTACGTTTATGGTAACAAGGGGTGTAACATAGGCAGACTAATTCTAATCAGAACTCAAAAGAATGCAAACATGTAATGAAAACATTATTAGTGCCGTGTGCACAGTGAGAGCAGTGTGCAATACATACAAAATAGAATACAATTATATACAGAACTTACAAACTTCCTTTATATTTGTCCATTTCCATCGAGCTCCAGACCATGCCCCCAAACCCTTATTCATTACCCGCATTTATGTCTCAGATAAAGATATAGAGGAAATGTTATGTACCACATTATCATTTAAAGTGTGAGGGTAAATTATGTAATCTGCGTGTGAACCCTCTAGCTTGCGCGCCTGAGTTCGTAGCTACTTTTAATATTTGTGTCTGGTCGCGTAAATTCATGTTTTCAATCGCTCTGCGCGGCTTTTCAGCACTTAATTGGAAATATGGAAGATACCAGCATTCCAGTAGCTATGCTTGGTCTTATGGCTAGCCAAAATGTACTTAACCAATAAAAAAGTCAAGGCGTAGAGTGTGGAGTAAAGAATGGCTCCTCAAGCGTGCCAAGTACTCCCATATGCAACTCATCCTGGAAATTCAAGAAAATTACCCAGATGACATCCGCAATTATTTGCAAATGAACGATGAGTGCTTCCAGCAACTCTTGGCAGCTGTCACTCCACTGATCCAAAAACAGGATACATCAATGCATTGGGCTATCAGTGCCGAGCAAAGGCTGATAGCCACCCTGCGTTATGTGGCGACAGGTGACACGTGAAGAATTAAATCGTGAGCTATCCCCAAAAATACTCCCACTTCTTGCAGTGAATAATCTGATTCAGTGAACACCCCTTTATAGGTGTATACATAAAAAATATATAACAATATATATAAGTGTATATAATACTATTAATGAACCAAATGAATATAAAACACCAAAAAAAACAGTACATAAAGTGACTCCGTGCCAATACTGCTCCAAATTATATCAATTCCTATACAATGAGTACATCAAAATTAATAACAATCTTTGTGTGACACACAGTAACTATGTGACTATAACTAGGTGGAAACTCCACACATATGTGCAGGATGTCCATGATCGTGATCAGAAAAACACATCAAATGTGCCACAGCAAGTCTTTTTGTATTCCTAGAGTGTAATTATCTTCTACCTAATCCTTCCACCACACCTGCGTGTTCAGTGACCCCTCTTCCAATGGAAAGTCACTCACCAGCTCCTTCTGCCTCCACTTTCATGTGAGGCTGTAAAGCATAGATGTTTAGGGCTAATGGTAAAGGTTAAACACATTCCTGTCGTGACAGGCGTAACGAAACATGTCGGGGGCGTGACTGAGCGAAGGATAAACACCACGTACTAGTGACAGGAGGAAGCGAGCTCTGCGGTTTACCTATTGGGGGAGACGGTGGATCCATCTGACAGACAGGCGAGGAGAGGGTGAGAGAGTCTTCTTAGACGCCAGCTGAGGCAGGGTCCGCCGTGACCGCATACCCCCTAGGAGGTTTATCCAAGCTGCTGTGTTGGTATTGCATTATACAGACTGCTGTGGAATTTGCTGTGCTTTTATATTGTTTACACAATGTGAGTGGAACTTTTGGAGTGTGATTTGGAGTGTTTAATAAATTGTTACGGTATCACACTATTGGGAGTCTTTTTTCATTTACATATGGAACGAACCTCTGGATGGATCTGATCACAACCTCATTACTTTCACTGTATCCTTGCCTCCAACCACCCATCCCTCCAAGCAGCAAACAATTACTTGTAGAAACCTTTGCCACTTTAACCCTTCTCTTCTCTATTCTGTTACTGACCACCTATATGACATAATCTCTCCCCTGTCCTGTCCTGACCTGGCCACTTCTGTCTACAACAGTTCACTCTCATCATCACTAGATGCACTTGCTCCTCTAACCACACGCAGAATTAGGCCCCGACCGTTACAACCCTGGCAAACTGACAACACTAGAAATCTCAAGAGACATTGCCGTGCTCTTGAACGACTGTGGCGTAAAACCAAATGCCTGCAAGACTTCACCCTATATAAATCTGCCCTTCTAAAATACAATTCATGCCTCCATGCTGCCAAACAAGCCTACTTTGTCTCTCTTATTAATTCCTTGTCATCCAGTCCCCGTCGGCTCTTCTCAACCTTTAACTCTCTGCTTCGTCCACCACCCCCTCTACCCACTAACTCACTCACTGCCCAAGAGATTGCCAATCACTTCAAAGACAAGATCGATGCAATTCGTGAGGACATCTCCACTGTGCGTACGTCTTCCCCACCCATCATACCTTGCCCAGCAGCACATTCAACACTCTCCTCTTTTGAATTGGCTACTACGGAAGAGGTTACAAAAATTTTCTCAGATGCCCACCTAACCAATTGTCCCTTGGATCCTGTTCCCTCACAACTACTACGGTCACCCTCTTCTTCTATCCTATGCTCCCTCACCCACATCTTCAATCTCTCCCTTTCTAGTGGCATTTTCCCCTCCCCTCTAAAACATGCACAGATCACTCCCATTCTTAAAAAGCCCTCACTGGACCCTACCGACCTGAACAACTTAAGACCCATCTCATTACTCCCATTCACCTCTAAACTTCTAGAACGCTTAGTCTACAACCGTCTTAGCTCCTATCTCATTGAAAATAACCTTCTTGACCCCTTACAGTCTGGCTTTCCCTCGCAGCACTCCACGGAAACTACCTTACTAAAACTCACTAACGATTTACTAACTGCTAAAACCAACAGCCAGTACTCCATACTCCTACTACTTGACCTCTCTGCGGTCTTTGATACTGTTGACCACCCGCTCCTTCTCAATAAACTACATTCCCTTGGCCTCCGAGATTCTGCTCTATCCTGGTTCTCTGGCTATTTATCACAGCGCTCCTTCAGTGTCACCTACAACTCTGTCTCCTCCTCTCCATTGCCCCTTTCTGTGGGGGTCCCCCAAGGCTCGGTTCTTGGACCCCTTCTCTTCTCTATCTACACCTCCTCCCTTGGTCACTTAATAACTGCCCACGGCTTCCAATACCACTTATACGCTGATGACACCCAAATCTATCTGTCTACTCCTCACTCCTTCAGTCTCCTCTCGCATTACTAACTTACTAACTGACATATCAGCATGGATGTCGCACCACTTCCTTAAACTAAATCTCTCTAAAACTGAGCTATTAATATTCCCCCCCGCCCGTGCCCCCCTCCATGACTTTTCCATCAAAATCAACAATGCAACCATCAGTCCCTCCCCTCACGCCAGGGTACTAGGTGTAATCCTAGACTCTGACTTGTCATTTCAGCCTCAAATCCAATCGCTGTCAAAAGTTTGTAGAATTCACCTCCGTAACATCTCTAAAATTCACCCTTTTTTAACAAATGAAACCACCAAGCTCCTCATTCACTCCCTTGTTATCTCTCGCCTTGACTATTGCAACTCCCTTCTCATTGGCCTACCGCTCCATAGGCTATCCCCTCTTCAGTCTATCATGAATGCTGCTGCCAGACTTATCCACCTTACCAACCGCTCAGTGTCTGCCAACCCTCTACTCCAATCCCTACACTGGCTCCCAATCACCCAGCGAATTAAATTCAAAATTCTAACCACAACATACAAAGCCATTCACAACTCTGCCCCAAGCTACATCACTAATTTTGTCTCCAAATATCACCCAAATCGACCTCTCCGCTCTTCTCAAGACCTCCTGCTTTCAAGCTCTCTCATCTCCTCCTCCCATGCTCGTCTCCAGGATTTCTCCAGAGCCTCTCCCATCCTCTGGAACTCTAAATCTCCATCTATCCGGCTATCCCCTACTCTTGCTACCTTCAGGCAATCCCTGAAAACTCATCTCTTCAGGAAAGCCTATCACGTCTCCAACTAATCTCCTACCACTTCCACCAGCTCATTCCCCACAGTTACAACCTTTTGTACCACCTGCCCCACCCTATTAGATTGTAAGCTCTTCTGAGCAGGGCCCTCTTAATCCTATTGTATTGTATTATAACTGTATTGTCTCCCTTTTATATTGTAAAGCGCTGCGTAAACTGTTGGCGCTATATAAATCCTGAATAATAATAATAATAATAATAATAATAATAATAATGTGTTTAACCTTTACCATTAGCCCTAAACATCTATGCTTTACAGCCTCACACGAAAGTGGAGGCAGAAGGAGCTGGTGAGTGACTGTTCATTGGAAGAGGGGTCACTGAACACGCAGGTGTGGTGGAAGGATTAGGTAGAAGATAATTACACTCCAGGAATACAAAAGGACTTGCTGTGGCACATTTGATGTGTTTTTCTGATCACGATCACGGACATCCTGCACATATGTGTGGAGTTTCCACGGAGTTATAGTCACATAGTTACTGTGTGTCACACAAAGATTGTTATTAATTTTGATGTACTCATTGTATAGGAATTTATATAATTTGGAGCAGTATTGGCACGGAGTCACTTTATGTACTGTTTTTTTGGTGTTTTATATTCATTTGGTTCATTAATAGTATTATATACACTTATATATATTGTTATATATTTTTTATGTATACACCTAGAAAGGGGTGGTCACTAGATCAGATTATTCACTGCAAGAGGTGGGAGTATTTTTGGGGATAGCGCCACGATTTAATTCTTCACGTGGGGTGCAGTGCACTATTTTTACGTCACAGATTTAAATAAATATTTTTTGTTCATGCTATATGCACCAAGTGGCAGCTTTAGTTAGGATATACCAACCGGTTATAACTATCATCAAAGTTGACTTTCCGAGGCGCAGTGGTGGTCAACTAAGTATATGGTGGATATTATACCTAGGAGTATCGTTTATTAAAGGACTTGAAATTTACCACAGGAATTTCTCCTCAGGCCCTTGGCAAGATCATACCTGAGACATGCAAGGTGCTGATCACTGCTCTACAGAGTTATTATATAAAGGTAATGTGCATATATGTTAAATACATATCTTAAACAATGTTTTCATTTTGGTTGCAATTCATGTCTAAAATATATAGCTAGGTTTAAATTGTTGTCTGTAGCACATAGATTTACAAATCCTATCTGATTATTTTTTTCAGTCTCCTCAAAACCCAGAGGAATGGTTGGAAGTGGCCAAAAACTTCCAGGAGGAGTGGAACTTCCCAAACTGTGGAGGTACAATAGATGGGAAGCATGTTCGGATAACTCCACCAGCCAACTCTAGCTAATTTCATTACAATTACAAGGGATTCTTCAGCATTATCATGATTGCAGTTGTTAATGCCAACTATGATATCCTATACTTGGACATCGGTAAAAATGGATGGCACTCAGGTGGCAATGTTATAGAACAAACAGAATTCTATAGGCGCCTCCAGAATGAGACACTTAAATTGCCAAGCACTGCCCAGAATGTGGAAGGTATGAAATTTGTGTTTGTAGCTTGACCCCAGATCAGAGGATCTATAACTATAGGCTGTCCCGCGCATGAAGGGTGGTGGAAAATGCATTTGGAATACTGGCCAACAGATTTTGCATTTTCCAAACCGCAATTCATCAGGCCATGTACAAAATAGACACTATAGTTTTTGCTTGTTGTGTTTACACAACTACCTATGTCAGCATGCACAGGGGTATGTTGCTGCACATGGCTGTGGCTTACGCATGCGTTTGCAAATGCGTACGGACTGAACCCCTGTTTTTAACGCATACTGTTAGACAGGTCAATTGGTTGTCTGCGAGCTGGTGGTAAGTGGGCTTGGAGTTTTTTCCTGGGCATTCCCCAGGTTTTGTTGATATCTGTTTGTGGCCTTCCAATGCCTCTTACTGCAATAGCCAGCTATAAGTGAGGGTGGTGGCAAGGTTTTGTGATCACGTTGGTGTGTGTATTGGTCCAGCAACGCACCAGCACCTTTGCAGCCATTGTGCTACTTGCTGGGTGTTTGGTGTGCTCCTGTACCTTTAAGAGGGGATGGGCTCCCTTCAGTCCACCTGTCCTCACTTATCCATTAGAATGCATGTGCCTCCACAGTGGGGACACCCAAATTTTAGTGTTAGAACCACAGATTACAGGGTGCCGTGACGTGGCTCTGTGGCTTACGCATGCGTTTGCAAATGCGTGCGGACTGAACCCCTGTTTTTAACGCATACTGTTAGACAGGTCAATTGGTTGTCTGCGAGCTGGTGGTAAGTAGGCTTGGCATTTTTTCCTGGGCATTCCCCAGGTTTTGTTGATGTATGTTGCTGCAGCACCAGATCAGGGAGCAGAGAGAGTTGGAAGAAAGATCCGTGAGGAAAGGCAGGAGCACTTTGCTGAACTCGCATTTCTTGACTGAGGACATTCCAGACTACCAACACAAAGTGTCCAGCAAAGCAGGCTGGAGTATATGAATTATTTTACTGAAACTGGTCCAGTGAGCTGGCAGATTGACATGTAATTTGCATAAGTCAAAGATATGTACACTTTTTTGTTAAAAATCATGTTTACAAGAAAAACATAACAATTTAATAAAACGAACCATTTTCTTTATGTATGCTTGTGCGCTTGTATTTTTCAAAACTGTTGAAATAAAAAAAAAAAAATTGGACTGCTTTGTTCAAACAACTGAAAGGGTTAAGGTAATTTTATTTTTAAACAACAAACATGTATACTTACCTACTCTTTGTAATTGAATTGCACAGAGCGGCCGGGAACCTCCTCTTTTTGGGTCCCTAGCCATAGCTCCTTGCCCCTCCTCTCTGTCCAGTGCCCCCATGGAAAGCCGCTTGTGCGTGGGAGCCCTCTGTTACAGTAATAAGCGCTGAAGTTCCAGCAAGATATGCTGGACCTTCAGAACGCATGCACCGCTGACATCAGTGATTACATGCAGGTTGAATATCACCTAAAACGGTGTATTCATTTTACCTAAAAGGTAAACTTAAAGGTATGTAAAAATCACAAAGCTGGGTATACAAGTGGTTTCAAAAAAGGGTTATATTTGGAAAGTAATAGTCATAGCTAATGGTTATTAGGACAATACAAATCTTGGTCCAACCAATACCAAATTTCTTTGACAATAAAGTGTTATTACAGTAAAGTTGAGTCATTGCAGTTCTTGAACTTTTTTTGTCTGTTTTTTCTGCAAAAAACATGATACATAAAAAGTATTTTTATTTATTTATTTTTTTAAGAGTAACAAATTGAACATTTTACTCATACATTTTTAGACATTTTTGTTTTTGAAAGGTTACACTCACTTGTATGGAGGTTGGATGTGCTGTTGAAAATCTATATAGGTATGGCTACATATAGCATGCTGTACTGTTCTGTGAGGTGAGATGACAATGTTGTCCCAATCATGTTACAGAGGGACATAGTTTAGTTTGGTCAAGTCTAGGAAGATGTAAAATAGGTCAACATGTGATTTGGAGCTTATCATTATGTACGTGAGAGATCACAGCAGACATTTTAAAATGTAAAACAGTAAACAGGACATGATAGGCCATGTATGTCTGACAACATGCTAGACATATAGTACAAATGCAAACAGTCCATCATATTAGGAAGGCTGTAAAAAAAAATCAAACTACCTATGCAAGTGCTATGGCCACTCTATGCTGGGTAGTATTGCAGCAACAGGAAGAGAAAATTCCTGCTGTTATCAGCCATGTGGAGAGTCCAGAGAATGTAATAGGAAATTTACAGTGTTGCCAGTCATAGGCTATTTATGCAAAAGGTTTATTATCTCACGTCGAATTACATAAGGTAATAAATCTTAACGTGTGCAAATATGTTATTTTTCTACAAAAAAACATAAGAAAAAAATATTATGAATATAAAATGGTTATTAAAAAATAAACTATACCAAAAATATTGTTAACATTTACAAATTTGAAAACATAATATTGTTAACTTTTACAAATTTGAAAACATAAGTGCCATGATTGCTTTCCAAAACCTTGTTCTAAATGTAACTAGAACATCAATGAAATTATTCAATGAACACAGTATGGAACTTGTTGTGCCTTGTAGTTTCTGCAGATGAGTGCAGCAGCTATGCAAATCAGCAGTTAGACGGCCAATGGTTGCTAGATTCAAATTGGGTTCTGTTAAGTAAATAATAATAATTAATGGCCTGTTCTGGTGGAAACAGAAACAAAAAAAAAACACATGAGCGTGTCACTTACTGGAGAATAATACTGTCTCTGCAATGTCCTCATATGTTGGCTTCATGACATCTGCATCCACATTCTCCAAAGTGTCCCCTTCCAAAAGATCTGATATGCTATCGTAACTGGTCATTTCGTGAAGCTCCACACATTCTTTTTTTCTAGCATCTGCATTTCAAAAGATACCAATATCTACAGTCCGATTTATTGCATCAATAAACAAAATGTCTTGTGAACTATCATATAACCTGCTCTTGCGCATTTATTTTCATCAATGACATTATCAGTGCAGGGAAACTACACAAAATTGAAAGGTTGCAACCAATGTGCTACAGCTACCAACTTGTGCAAAATTGAGAATTCAAGACTCTGCAGTGGTCCATCAATGAGATCCGAAGTCTCTGAATACTCACCTACCAATCTGACAATACTTCATTGAATACTGATCTAATGCGAATCTCATGATTGGCTGGAACCTATACCCAACCCCTATACAGTATACAGCAATACTAAAATGCACGTTTTTTTGGGAGCAGTGATTTTAATAATGCTTAAAGTGAAACAATAAAAATGAAATATTAATTTATATATCGTGCCTAGAGGGTGTCTATAGTATGCCTGTAAAGTGGCACAGTTTTCCCGTGTTTAGAACATTACCACAGCAAAATGACATTTCTAAAGAAAAAAAGTAATTTAAAACGGATAGCGGCTGTAATGAATTGTCCGGTCTCGGCAATATAGATAAAACTCATTGAAAAAAATGGCATGGGTTCCCCCCAGTCCATTACCAGGCTCTTTGGGTCTGGTATGAATATTAAGGGGAACCCCAAAACCAAAAATTAAAAAAAAAAAATTGGGGGGTCCCCTCAAAATCCATACCAAGCCCTTATCCGAGCATGCAACCAGGCAGGCTGCAGGAAAAGAGGGGGGGAACGAGAGAGCCCCCCTCCTGAACTGTACCAGGCCACATGCCCTCAACAGGGGGAGGGTGCTTTGGGGTAGCCTCATCCCCACAACCCTTGCCCAGTGGTTGTGGGTGTATGCGGGCAGGGGGCTTATCAGAATCTGGAAGCCCCCTTCAACAAGGGGACCCCCAGATCCCGGCCTCCCTCCATATATGAATTGGTATGGGGTACATTGTAACCTTACCATTTCACAAAAAAAGTCTCAAAAATAGTAAAAAAGACAGGAGATGCTTAGGGACAAGTCCTTTATTAAAAGATAAAAAATTAAAAATGTCCCGCAATGTTCATTCATCTTCTATCACACCGCCCAATGAACCGAAAAAAAGAAAAAAAATGCAACAGCTCCGCCTCCATGGGAAGCTCCTGCCGAGTGATGCTTCTTCTTGGTGACAGCTGTTATATAGCTGAGGGCGGGGCCACTCGGTGATGTAAACAGGTGATCCCGCCTTCCTCTGATGTCACACTGCTTTATGGTTCAGGAGAGGGGGGCGCACTCTCGTCCCCCCTCTTTTCCTGCAGCCTGCCAGGTTGCGTGCTCAGATAAGGGTCTAGTATGGATTTGGGGGGACCCCTATGCCATTTATTTTTAATTTTGGCACAGGGTTCCCCTTAAAATCTGGTATGGATTTTGGGGGGACTCCTACACCTTTTTTTTTACATTTGGTGCAGGGTTCCCCTTCATTTAAATGAAAAATAAATTGCATGAGGATCCCCCCAAAATCCATACCAGACCTCAAGGTCTGGTATGGATTTTGGGGGGACCCCCACGCAATTTATTTTTTAATTTTTGGTTTGGGGTTCCCCTTAATTTTCATACCAGACCCAAAGGGCCTGGTAATGGACTGGGGGGGAACCCATGCTGTTTTTTTCAATTAGTTTTATCTATATTTCCAAGACCGGACAATTCATTACAGCTGCGATCAGTTTTGAATGATTTTTTTCCTTTAGAAATGTCATTTTGCTGTGGTACTGTTCTAAACACGGGACACCCCCAGGCACAATATTTAAAGGAATATTTCATTTTTATTGTTTCACTTTAAGCATTATTAAAATCACTGCTCCCAAAAAAGTCAATTTTTAAAACTTTGTTTTGCAATGATACATGTCCCCTGGGGCAGGGCCCGGGTCCAAAACACTTTTTATGACAATAACTTGTATATAAAATTAGCTTTTTTGATTTCATGTTCATGTCCCATAGACTTTAACGGTGTTCGTTTGTTTGTCCAAATTTTTTGCCTGTTCGGATGTTCTGGTGCGAAGCGAACTGGGGGGGGGGTGTTTTCAGCTCATCCTTAATGATAAGTAAAAACAAAACTTTTACATCAGTCTCTATTATAGATAAACCTTCCACCGTTATGACTCTACTGTCCTCATCAGTATGTAAACCTGTTTTTTCTATGCTTGAATCAACAAACTTTAGTCATCTCCTCTTGCGCTTCCCTTTAAAAAAAAAAGGGGTGTGTTGCAAAATTTTGGGATGAGAAATACAAAGGTGTTTCTATAGGGTACCTACTTGATTTAGATTTTCGATACTAACTTTTCATAATGTGGATTTGTTCAATTCGTTCCTTCTCACAGTGTTTTAAATCTGACCATCCTTTTTCTGAGTTGATCTTTTGATCTTTCTACTCCATGCATCTTAAGCATTCCAGAACTTTGTCCAAGATGATGACTTTTCTGTTGTGTTGGGCCTGTCATAAATGTGGAGCTTTCCATCATAATCATGCTTCTCCAGCTGGTAAACAAAATCGACCATTTCATTTCTGGACATCGCTGTTGCCTTTACCTTACTCCCACATGTCCCTCTGGCCTTTGGTCTGGGCTCCCCTTTGTTCTCCTAGTCCACCATTTCATACACTGTCTTCTGCGTGTGTTGCAGAGAAACCCTACGCATATACACACTGCTGCGTGAGTCATCAGGGTAAGGTGGAGCAACGGGCGCATGCTCACCATGTGTCACCAACTAACCCCTGCGGCAGACCCGAATGATCTGTAAACGAGCTTGGAACACTTTGATGGTCCGATTGATCCACTACACTAGTGATCTGTTCAACAAATGAAGGTAAAGTCACCCTTTTTGTATGACATGCATATGAGAACATTTTATGTTTTAGGTGAACACACTGGTACTGTAGCATCAAGTAGGCCTCACAATTTTTTGTTGGCTATTGGCCATGACTTTTGAATCAGGCCACATTTGGTTTAGGTTTGTTACAAAAGTTTATTCCAGATCTGTTATACCATGTAACATAGCTATTAATAGAACTTAATTATGTGCTATGTGCTTCATACCCGAGCATTACCATTTTACTTTACAGGAAGCATGACAGACAAGTTCACCAACTCCGAATTCCTTCAATGCTTCATTGAGTTGTACAGACAACTGCCTTGCCTTTGGAAGGTAAAGTCCAAAGACTAATCAGACCGCAACAAGAAGCATGAGGCTCACATGAAGCTAGCAGAACTATGTAAAGAGATTTGCCCTAATCCTTCAGTGCAATATGTGCGGAACAAAATTTCTCATATGAGAACAGTGTTCAAAAAAGAGCTCAATAAAGTAAGGGCCTCACAGAAATCAGGAGCAGGAGCTAAAGATGTTTATGTTCCACGGCTGTGGTAGTACGAAACCCTTTGCTTCTTGACAGAGCAAGTAGATGCCACAGCTTCGCTTTGTACCCTTGCAAACCCTTCTCCAGCTTCTGTAGATTTGCCAAAATCTGACATCGATCTTGATCAGGACATTCCCACCACTCAGGTAATTGCAGGATAGTTTGGTACTTTTACCTTGTATGAAATGCATGTTTCTATTTTTTTGTGAAACGTTTCTGTAATTTTATGGCCTTCAACAGTGTCTGTGCTGTGCAGTAGTAAAATAACACCATGTTATTAAATTACACATCTATATGCCGAGATTTGGACAAAACGTGGTTTCACTTTGCTGAAACTTTTCAGTGTCTTGGTGTTGTGGCCCGGCATTAACATACTCAGGTCCAGAATCATCAGCAGAAGGTCATGGAGGAGAGCAGCACGGGGCAGTTGGTTGTTTAGTGAGAGGACTTGGTGGAGCCATAATCAAACATAGACTTATTGTGGGAAATTGTCAAGGTCTCTACAGAGGACAATGAACACCTTTCTGATGTGGGACTTGATTTTTTTTGGTGACTTGCCTATGTTATAATTTCACGCAGTGTATAACAAATAGACTTTGTTGACAAACAGCAAACAGCAACGTGCTTTCAATGCAGCAAAGTCAGCAGGGAGCAAGAAGGCTTTTATTGGTGATTTACACAACAAAACCTCCTTCCAGAACAATTAGGGTGTGACTAGGGATGTGCTTCGTGTTCGAGTCGAACCCATGTTCGACTCGAACATCGGCTGTTCGGTCGTTCGCCGAATTGCGAACGATATGGGCCGTTCGCGCCAAATTCGTGTGGCGCGTCACGGCCCATAATTCACTGCGGCATCGCAGTGCATTGCTTGCTGATGATTGGCCAAGCATGCACTATGACCCGCATGCTTGGCCAATCACAGCGCAGCCTGAACAGAGAGCCGTAATTGGCCAAAGCCAAGGAGGCTTTGGCCAATTATGGCTCAGGGGATTTAGTACACGCCCCACACTATATAAGGCCGCCTGCACGGCGGCCCTGTGCAGTGTGTTCCGGTGTGCTTAGAGAGAGAGAGAGAGAGAGAGACAGTGTCATTTCATTTGAGTTAGCTAGATTAGACAGGACAGTCAGTCAGTTAGCTGCACTTAAAGTGTATTGTGTATATATATGCATCCCAGGTGTTGCATATATATATATACACTGTATTCAGTTTAGCTAGATCCGTTCCTGTTATCTTCTAGACTATTTACATTTAGTGCAGTGCGTCCTGCTCACAGTGTTCAGCTAGATCCGTTCCTGTTATCTTCCTACTGACAGGCAGGCTTGTCTTGTTACAGTATATAAAGCTACCTGAAGAAAATTACTGGTGTTCTTTTGATCCTATTAGTACCACAGTCAGGCAGCTAGACTATTTACATTTAGTGCAGTGCGTCCTGCTCACAGTGTTCAGCTAGATCCGTTCCTGTTTTCTTCCTACTGACAGGCAGGCTTGTCTTGTTACAGTATATAAAGCTACCTGAAGAAAATTATTGGTGTTCTTTTGATCCTATTAGTACCACGGTCAGGCAGATAGACTATTTACATTTAGTGCAGTGCGTCCTGCTCACAGTGTTCAGCTAGATCCGTTCCTGTTATCTTCCTACTGACAGGCAGACTTGTCTTGTTACAGTATTTACAGCTACCTAAAGAAAATTACTGGTGTTCTTTTGATCCTATTAGTACCACGGTCAGGCAGCTAGACTATTTACATTTAGTGCAGTGCGTCCTGCTCACAGTGTTCCGCTAGATCCGTTCCTGTTATCTTCCTTCTGACAGGCAGGCTTGTCTTGTTACAGTATATAAAGCTACCTGAAGAAAATTACTGGTGTTCTTTTGATCCTATTAGTACCACGGTCAGGCAGCTAGACTATTTACATTTAGTACAGTGCGTCCTGCTCACAGTGTTCAGCTAGATCCGTTCCTGTTATCTTCCTACTGACAGGCAGGCTTGTCTTGTTACAGTATATAAAGCTACCTGAAGAAAATTACTGGTGTTCTTTTGATCCTATTAGTACCACGGTCAGGCAGCTAGACTATTTACATTTAGTGCAGTGCGTCCTGCTCACAGTGTTCAGCTAGATCCGTTCCTGTTATCTTCCTACTGACAGGCAGGCTTGTCTTGTTACAGTATATAAAGCTACCTGAAGAAAATTACTGGTGTTCTTTTGATCCTATTAGTACCACGGTCAGGCAGCTAGACTATTTACAGTTAGTGCAGTGCATCCTGCTCAAAGTGTTCAGCTAAACCTACAAGTTAGTGGGGTGCGTCCACCTCACAGTGTTCAGCTAAAGCTACCTGTAGAAGGTTGGTGGTGTTCTCATACTACAGGCAGGCAGTTGATTTTGATAGCTGCAGTATATATATATTTATATATATATATCCCAGCTTAGTGCAGCTACAGGCCATTAGTATGTCTGGAAGGCCAAGAAGGAGAGGCAGACAGTCACAAGCCAATAAGAGAGGGCAAGCAGGCTCTGTGTCTAGTGCTGGTCTTGGAGACGGTGCATCCTCATCAGCACATGGCCATGGGACACGCTTGGCCTTTTTTCGGCAGCTGGCCGTGTTGAGCCGCAACATGCGGAAGACTTGGTCGAGTGGGTGACCAAGCCGTCCTCATCCTCCTCATCCTCTCTCACCCATGCCCAGGGTGCTTTGTCTGGCAAAGCAGCGGCCTCTTCCCTCGGCTCAATGTCATCAGTGACTCCTTCCCTAGCTCCACCATGTCCTCCTGAGGAGTCCCTCGAACTGTTTGACCACAGTGTTGGGTACATGCTCCAGGAGGATGCCCAGCGTTTGGAAGGCTCTGATGATGATACTGAGCTCGATGAAGGCAGTAACATGAGCATGGACAGAGGGGGTGCCCAAGAAGGACAGCAATCTGGCAGTCATGCTCCCCCTGCTGCAGCATACTGCCAGGTTTGCTCCAGTGATGAGGAGGGAGGGGATGATGAGGTCACTGACTCAACGTGGGTGCCTGATAGGAGAGAGGAGGAGGAGGAGGAGGAGGAGGAGGAGGCGGCACATCACCAATGAGGCAGGATGCCCTCCAGGGGCCAGCCTAAGGGCAGCACATTGACTGCATCACATGTGCAGGGCGCTGCAGTCTCTGGGCGTTATTCAAAAAGTTCTTTGGTGTGGGCCTTTTTTGAGACGAGTGCATCAGATCGCACCGCTGCTATTGACCAGACATATGTTGACCTGCCATGCAGTTCGTTGGCAAGCGCATCTAAAAGACCCACACCAAAGAACAAAGAGGACCTCTCCTTGCTCCTCATCAGCTGAGATTTCCAACCCCACTAGACCTTCAGTCCTCTCTGAGACCTGCACTGAGAGGAATGAAGGTGTAGAATTAGGTGTGTCACAGCCAAGTACTTGTGGGCAATCTGCTTTTGGTACACCGACATCAGATTGTACCAGGCAAATTTCCCTGCCCCAGCTGCTCCACCGCCGAAAGAAGTTTGCTCCCAGCCATCCACATGCCCAGCGGTTGAATGCTAGCTTGGCAAAATTGCTAGCACTTCAACTGCTGCCTTTTCAGTTGGTAGACTCTGCCCCCTTCCGTGAGTTTGTGGAATGTGCGGTTCCTCAGTGGCAGGTACCCAAACGCCACTTTTTCTCACGGAAGGCGATTCCGGCTCTCTACCGGCATGTGGAAGGCAATGTCCATGCCTCGCTGGACAGGGCGGTCAGCAGTAAGGTGCATATTACCGCTGACTCATGGTCCAGCAGGCATGGACAGGGACGTTACCTAAGTTTCACGGCGCATTGGGTGACTCTGCTGGCAGCTGGGAAGGATGCAGGACAAGGTGCAGTAGTGTTGGAGGTTGTTCCGCCACCACGCCTCCAAAATGCTAATGATTGTGACACACCTCTCTCCTCCACCCCCTCCTCTTCTTCTTCCTCCATGGCCTCTTCCTCGGAACCAGCGGTGCTCCATAGTCGTTCAAGGGGCTACGCAAGTACGCAGGCCAAAAGATGCCATGCGGTGCTTGAGCTGGTGTGCTTGGGGGACAGGAGCCACACTGGGGCAGAGGTTCTGTCAGCTCTGCAGGGGCAGGTTCAGAGGTAGTTGACGCCACGCCAACTTAAGGCAGGAATGGTGGTTTGCGACAATGGCACCAACCTCCTCTCTGCCCTCCGACAGGGACAAATGACCCATGTGCCCTGTTTGTCTCACGTCCTTAACTTGGTGGTGCAGCGGTTCTTGGGCAGGTACCCGGGCTTACAGGATGTCCTGAGGCAGGCCAGGAAAGTCTGTGTGCATTTCCGCCGGTCATATAATGCCAGTGCTCGGCTGATGGACCCCCAAAAGGAGTTTAACCTGCCCAAGAACCGCCTAATCTGTGACATGCCCACCAGGTGGAACTCAACGTTGGCCATGCTGCAGCGGCTGCACACGCAGCAGAGGGCCATCAATGAGTACCTGTGCGACTATGGCACCAGGACAGGGTCAGGGGAGCTTGGTTTTTTTTCCCCACGCCAGTGGGCCATGATCAGGGATGCATGCACTGTCCTGTCACCATTTGAGGAGGCCACGAGGATGGTGAGCACTGACAGTGCATGCATCAGTGACACTGTCCCCCTTGTCCACCTGTTGGAGCACACGCTGCGTGGAATAATGGACAGGGCACTTGAGGCAGAACAGAGGCAGGAAGAGGAGGACTTCCTTAGCTCTCAAGGCCCCCTTTATCCAGACAGTGTTCCTGCGTGCCCGCCGATCACACAGGAAGAGGACGAGGAGGAGGAGGAGGAGGAAGATTGTGTCAGTATGGAGGTGGAGCCTGGCACTCAGCATCAGCAGCAGTCTTTAAGGGATCAGTCCCAAGAAACACATGGACTTGTACATGGCTGGGAGGAGGTGGCTGCGGACCATGTCATCCTTAGTGACCCAGAGGACTCTGGACAGAATGCCTCAGCAAACCTACGCTGCATGGCCTCCCTGATCCTGCAAAGCCTGCGTAAGGATCCTCGTATTCATGGTATCAAGAAGAAGGACCAATACTGGCTGGCAACCCTCCTTGATCCACGTTACAAGGGTAAGGTTGCGGACCTTATCTTGCCATCGCGGAGGGAGCAGAGGATGAAACATCTTCGGGAGGCCTTGCAGAAAGGTCTGTGCAATGCGTTCCCAGAGACTGGGAGGTTACAAACTCCTGTTTCTGGACAACGTGTTGCTGAGGCTTCGGTCAGTCAAAGAAGGAGCGGTGGAGAAGGTGGCCGTCTGACCGATGCGTTCAGACAATTTTTTGGTCAGCAGCCCCAAGGTATGATCGGTTCCAGCAACCATCGCCAGCGTCTGTTTTACATGGTGCAGAAATACCTAGGGGCAAGATCAGACTTGGACACCTTTCCCACCGAAAATCCTCTGGGTTACTGGGTCTTGAGGATGGATCACTGGCAAGAGCTTGCACAGTATGCAATTGAGCTACTGGCCTGTCCTGCATCCAGCGTTATTTCGGAATGCACAATCAGTGCTGCTGGAGGCGTGGTAACCGATCACAGGGTGCGTCTGTCCACCGACTCGGTCGATCGACTGACCTTCATAAAAATGAATCAGTCTTGGATCACCACCAGCTACCAAGCACCTGATGCTGATGTAACCGAATAATTTTTTTTTGAAATCTCAGATCCCTTCAAAGACTGCCTATGCTGATGCTGAGTGATTATCCCTGAGTAATTATCCTCTTCCTCCTCAATCATCACGCTGATAGCTTGTAAGAACATTTTTGGTTCTGGGCGCCACCACCAGTGCCTAAGGCACAATTTTTCAGCCCCTGTTTAACAGGGGCGTGTAATTACAATTTTTGATGTAATACTTTGCAGCAGGGCTCGTTCCTGCGTTCCAACTAGAGTGTCTGTGAGGGGTTGCAGTGTTGTGGCACCAGCACCAGTGCCTAAGGCCTAATTTTTCAGCTCCTGTTCAACAGAGGCATGTAATTACAATTCTTGATCTAATATTTCACAGCAGGGCCCTGTGAGGGCTTACAGTGTTGTGGCCACAGCAACACCTAAGGCCCAAATTTCTGCTGAGTATATAGGGCAGGACCCTACTTTCAAACATCTAACTTACAAACGACTCCTACTTGCAAACAGAAGGAGACAACAGGAAGTGAGATGAAATCTACCCCTAGGAAGGGAAATTCTCTCCTGTAAGAGTTAATATGGGAAAAAAATTCTCCTTTCCAGTGATGCTTTCCAATCCTTGTTCCACAAAAAAACCCAAATTTTCAAAAAACATTTTTCATTGGGACAAAAAGTGAGGTGAAATCTTCTGAAGAGGAGGAAAGACAGCAAAACAAATGTCACAGGGGTGATAACCCTTCCCTATGTTTTCCAAAAAGCTTAAAAAAGATTTTTTGGCTGGAGCTAAACACGTCAAAAATGTACCCGTTCAAAATTACAAACAGATTCTACTTAACAACAAACCTACAGTCCCTGTCTTGTTTGCACCGCCTGTATACTGCTGTTCAGAGTATATAGGGCCTGGTGGCCCCACACCTTTCCTTATTTTAATTTGGGTGCGGGGTTCCCCTTAATATCCATACAAGACCCAAAGGGCCTGGTAATGAACTGGGGGGTACCCATGCCATTTGTCTCACTGATTTTCATCCATATTGCCATGACCCGACATTACATTAAACCCGCAAGCAGTTTTAAATGAGATTTTTTCCTTTAAAAATGACATTTGGTGCAGGGACTGTTCTAAACATGGGAAACACGCGTCACTTTACAGGCATACTATAGACACCCCCCAGGTACGATATTTAAAGGAATATTTCACTTTTTTTTTTTTTACTTTAAGCATCATTAAAATCACTGCTCCCGAAAAAACGGCCGTTTTTAAAAGTTTTTTTTGCATTGATACATGTCCCCTGGGGTAGGACCCGGGTCCCCAAACCCTTTTTAGGACAATACCATGCAAATTAGCCTTTAAAATTAGCACTTTTGATTTCGAACGTTCGAGTCCCATAGACGTCAATGGGGTTCTAACGTTCGTGCGAACTTTCGGTCCGTTCCGTTCTGGTGCGAACCGAACCGGGGGGTGTTCGGCTCATCCCTAGGTGTGACAATGACCATTGATTTAAAGTGACAAGAAGTGCCTTGACATGCACAGAGCAGTTAAGTGTTTTTTCTAATCCCCCCATTGCTAAATTAGTGGACAATATATCTAAAATATTTTCAAATATGATGGAAAAATTAAGTTTGCTGCAATTGCTGAAATCCTTATTAGTAATAAGATAAACAGATAATTTAATAGTAATACATATATCAAGAGATAATACATTCTTTTTGGATATATTCTTGTAATTGCATGTTTCAAATAACACATCAAAGAATGTAATTTCATTTCAAATAATGTAAGAAGTTACTATACAGAATTTGTGCAGAAAAAAAAATTATAAAAGGAATCTGAAAATGATCATCTTGCTCATCTCTAGTTCTAGTGGTTTGTGTATTCATTTTCTACAGGACTGTAACCTTTCCAAGAAACTGCACATCAAAAGACTACTCATGAACATCAACCTAAAAATGGATAGAGGTAAATTTATTTTGATCTTTCAGGGGGTAAATTAATACTTTTATAAACGCCGAAAGAAGACAACAATTCAAAAAGCTTTAATACAGCTATAACATATTTACTCATATTTACTACCCAAATAAAAAATACATATGCTGATCATTTATTAAAAAAATTGCCTAAAAATAATCTACATATAACAAATAAATGTGAGAAAGTGTATCAAGGAAGTTACAAACACTAGACAAAGCCCATTGGGTTGACAAACATTAGACAAAGCCCATTTTTTTGGTGACGGTGCTGCACAATTTGTTAACAGGTGCCATTATTTATGTCCCTGCTGTCTTTTTTAACTGCTTCATCATTTAGAAGTTCCATTTATATATCCCACGGGCCATGTCTCTACTTGGTATCTTAAAAAAAAGGAAGATTAAGGTCTGGTGTGACCCCTCTGACACCTCCATCCCTAATAGTGCAAAAAAACAAGAAAAATAGCCCTGGGACTTTAGATGAGGTGAGAGAAATTTAGCCAATGTCCACAGTGAACACTGAGACAAAATCAATTTATTCATTTCAAAATGTTATGTAACTGAGCGGTAACAACAATGATTGTGAGTTACCAGGCATAATAGCCAATGTGCACAACACAGATGAACGTAAATATACAAAGATTTATTACAAATGTTATACATCAATGAGCAACAATAAAACTTGAAAGTTGCTGGGTCAGTAAGTACACATACAAAATAAGATGATAAAATGTACATACATGTGGACAAGGAAGTATGTAAACATAATGCAGACATCAATAATACCCAGCATGTACCGGCATAAAATAAGCATCAATAAAGCCCTATGCATTTCGCGAGACCCTGCTCGCTCTTCAGGGGCGTATGCATGAATGTTGTATCGAAGTCTGAGATGAATCGCCAAACGCTGGAAATCAAGATGGCAGCAGTGTAATGCATCCAGCTCGGGAGCTGAGGAGGTGGAACAAAACAAAGGCCACAATAGGGGAACATCCGGAGGATCAGCACGGACTGGATAGGGGTATTTCTCACTGTGGTCTCCACTTAGCCCCTTAAAATTGTGTCTGGAAAATGTCTCAATGGAGTGAAAAACATCCAATGGTTGTCAGTTTGTTCTTAGAGATGTGACCACTCTATCCAATCGCCAAGTATCTTATGTTACACCTCTGGCTGTTGTCCTCTTGGTTATCCCTGAAGAAGAGCATGTGTCTCAAAACGCAGTGGACAGTTGGCCTTCACTCATCAGATACTGAGATTGTCTGTTTATAATAAGGGGTTTATGGAATGTGGATATATATTCAGAGAATTTTTGTGCTGTCATGTGATTACCACTAGTTATATGAGATTCAATGTTCCAGGCCTGTTACATGTTTTTACTGTATATATACAATATATATACAATAGTGTGTTTTGTGTCTCTTAAAATCCCTGCCACGTATATATTATTGAATATATATATATATATATACATACACACAGGTATATATTGTCCTGAATATTCAGTCAGAATAAGTTGTGCCTTTTTAAGGACAGGTTTCCCGCACAATAATTATCCTTGAGTAATTTTTAACGAAGATATTTTTAAGATACAAAATCAATCAATATGACACAGTCTATACTTGTGAAACGTATTCACGGAGACGTGTGGTCACACAAAATAGAAATTTTATTGGTAAACAAACACAAATAATCACATGAAATTAAGATACCGATTGCATTACATGAACATCTTGAAAATCAATAAAAACACTTGCAAAAATGGGCGTACCGTCCCTTTGACCTAATACCACCATGATAACTTCTCGGTAGAATCAATAACCTTGTGAACTTGACACTTAAACAGAACATCTGTATTTCACACGTGCAACCGTTACTATACTGCAGGTAAGTAAGTGGTTAAAATTGTGAAATAAATTAGACGTTTGTTTTGTCAATAAATGTGGCAACTATGCAAAAAGAAAAATATAATGAAAAATTTGAATCTTTAGAGAAAAATCTACCAGGCGGTTATTGATTCGGGAGAATGATTATCAGTTGAATAATATTCAATACATCAATATTTGAGAGAACATATCAATATTTGAGAGAACATACAGAATAAAATCAACATGACATAATTACCCATTCCAGGATGGCTACAGTTCCTATTGGCTGGTTACCAGAGTTAAGATGGCTGCCGTAGTTTCAAAATGGATACTCCTAAAGAGGATTTACTTCTTGTGACCTCCGAGTTCTAAGTATTAGGTGTTGAGGAATTTTCATGAATGTAAAGAGATGTATTCATGCATGGTGCATGAGTGTCAGTCTGGGAGTGTGTGTGTCTCCCAGTGTCCCCCCTCTGGGTGGATCCCTGAGCTCTCCCCCTGAGCTCTCTCCTCCTTCCATCCTCCCTTCTGCCATCTCACTTGCCTCTAAATACCATTTCAGATAATAAGACCATAAAAATTATAATGGCTCTGCCCAAAAGGAGGTGGCTCACTTCCCATTGGGTTAGGAGACGTAATGATTAACTTCCTCTGGAAATTTAGTGAGTTCAAATAATACCACCTTGAACCACCAGGTGTCTCACACGTGTTTTGAGTCCATCCTTTTAAATCAATACGTTCTATTTTCATAAGGTGTATAATGGTAAGGATAAGTATATACCTTTAAATATTCTGGTACTCGGTCTAATGTAAAATACACTCAGTATAAGTTTGATTAATCATCATTACATAACTTGGTTATATAACTGTATCTCTATAAATGTATATCTGTAAAACTGGTCTATCTAGGAAATACACACATTGTTATATATTTCATCAATACTACATAAAAATGATTATCTATATGGATACCTGTATAACTTCTGGTATCTCCACTGAACATTTGTTTATCTTAAGTGTAGGCTACAATCTTATATGATTATAATCATGATTATATGTTTTTCCTAATACTAATTCGTTACTTAAAACACTTCTACTTATAAAATCACACTTTCATATACATTTTCTTTATAGCAAAGTTGTTGGGTCCGCAGACGCCAACATTATAATGTCTCTGTGACCTACAATGTCAGAGATAGTTTAAAATGACTTATAATAACCTTATTGATACCTTAAATTATTTTTGACTGGCACAATATTCAACTTTCTCTAACGTGTTGAGAGGGACCTTGAACATTCTCACTGGGTGTTTTAGAAATGACTTGTTTGTCTAAACCATCCTAAAAGTTCATACAATGAGTTTTGTTAACCAAGGTGTTAGCTATTTAAACAGTTCTCCACTCGAACACAATAAGTTAGGTTATCTCTATGCGAGAAAAGTTTATATAACCTTGTGTCCTGTGGCAGCTTTTGTTTATTCACAATACCATGTAAATATCTCCTTGTTTTGTGACAAGAGCAGTCTTTGTTCCAACAGCTTCCTTTACAATACATGCTTGTAAAAGTCTTCAATATTTAAAGAAGTAGAGAAAGGCTTGGTCAAACATGAGAATGTGCATTTTATCCTAAAAGTCCCCAAGAGGGCAACAGTTCCAATATTTAACATCACAGTTCATCTACTTGGTGAGGCCTAAGCATCTCTCATGTTTCTGCCAGTAAAGATAAAATATATTTCTTCATGAATTCACAACAATATATTGTGACCGTATGCAAGGTAAGGTAATGGACAATCAATATATTTCACCTCGCGTGCGTTCTGTTGTAAGAGACTGGAGCAGAATCTGGCCCAGGTTTTTTAAGCATCTGTGGCAGGCTTGGTTCCGGTCCGGATGTTGTGGTCCACTTGAGTCCACGCTCATGTGGACTTTAAATGAGCAGGAAGAGAGCACAGGATAGCTCAGGCCTGAGACTCAAAAGGGAATCTGAGAGAGAGAGAGCTCTGTTTGGATTTAAAAAAGAAGGTTTGCTTTACCACATGTTTTGTGGGTGTCAGGGACCAGTCCCACACCGTGTAGAGAGGATACTACTGTATAGTTTAGCGCCGGACAGCAAGGATTTGTTTTACTATTTTTTTGTTTGTTTGTTTCGGCAACACACCAAATATGAATGAAATTGCCTACACGCTGACCTTGTTTTCCAGAAAAGGTGATCCCACAAGTTAATCTCCCACACGTGGTGGACTCAGTGGGCAGTTTCTAAAGATGGAGGAAATGTTAAAGGCCCTGCTACAGGCCAATGCAGCTCAGCGGGAAACCAACCGCCAAGTTGCAGAGGCTGCTGCAGCACATCAGGTGGCTTAGCAGGAGATGAACCGGCAGTTCACAAAGGCTCTGGTGGAATTGAAAAAGGGGTTCGCACCTCCTGTGGCGGTGGAACCAAAGTTGGTACGTTCCTCCTACCACCTACAGAAGAGGACACCTGCTGATAATTTCGAGGCGTACCTTGCGACTTTTGAGAGAGTCGCTGTCTGCGAAGGATGGCCAAAGGAACAGTGGGCGGGTCTGTTGGCACGCTGACCTTGTTTTCCAGAAAAGGTGATGCCACAAGTTAATCTCCCACACATGGTGGACTCAGCGGGCAGTTTCTAAAGATGGAGGAAATGTTAAAGGCCCTGCTACAGGCCAATGCAGCTCAGCGGGAAACCAACTGCCAAGTCGCAGAGGCTGCTGCAGCACATCAGGTGGCTTAGCAGGAGATGAACCGGCAGTTCACAAAGGCTCTGGTGGAATTGAAAAAGGGGTTCGCACCTCCTGTGCCAGTGGAACCAAAGATGGTACGTTCCTCCTACCACCTACAGAAGAGGACACCTGCTGATAATTTCGAGGCATACCTTGCGACTTTTGAGAGAGTCGCTGTCTGCGAAGGATGGCCAAAAGAACAGTGGGCGGGTCTGTTGGCACCATTTTTGACAGGAGAACCTTAAAAGGCCTAATTTGATCTGGAACCGGATAAGGCCCAGGACTATGAGACTCTGAAAACAGAAATACTCGCACGCTTAAGTGTCACAATGGCAGTCTGGGCCCAGCGCATGCATCAGTGGACCTACTCTGGCGACAAGCCACCCTGTTCTCAAATCTTCGACCTGGTCCACCTCACCAGTAAGTGGTTGCAGCCAGAGACCTTGACAGGCCATAAGATCGTGGAGCACGTGGTAATGGACTGGTACCTGCTTGCTCTCCCTGCTGCTCTGAGGAGATGGGTCAGACAGGAGGACCCCAAAATTGCAACCCAATTGGTGGACCTAGTGGGGAGGTACACTGCTACTGAGGACTTGGTGAACCCGTCTACACCCCACTTCGGTGTGTCTAGGGGTGCAAGATCGCCCAGTGGTTCTGGTAGGACTGTTCCAGGTTTCAAGAGCATGGGGAAGATTGATAAGACTGCTGTTACAGCTAATGATACTGTGAGTGCTAGACCTGGAGACTGGCCAAAGAAGCCAGGAAGGTCTTTGGGACCGTTAAGGGGACTGGGGGTAGAGCACATACAGTGTTATCGCTGCTATGCATTAGGGCATATTGCTGCAAACTGTAGTATAAATGATGAATCTACGCAATGCGATTATGCTTATATGAAAAGAAAAGAAAATATATAAAAAACACTGTGCTCTATATATAAAACAAAATGAATCAGCAGCAGCATAAGTTTTGACAAAAAAAATAAGATAAGGGTGAAAAATGCAGCACTAAAAAAAAGTAATAAAGTAGGTCGGTTACCCCCTCTCCATGCTGCCCTTGTTATTATCTTTGTGATCACTATTTTATTTGCATGGCTTTTTAGCAATAAAAATCCCCCTGTTTTTACCTGCACTATGCAGAAGCGGTAATTTTTCTTTTACATAACCCCTGGACGAGATCAATATCCTTTCTGGGCGATCTGTGTCAGGCTGTGGCTTTGAGGCTCTGCACCTGGAAATCTCTACCCTGAGGACTCACTGAACGACCTTTGGAGGTTCTGCCAGCTGAAGTTCACCCTGCCAGTTCCAGCATTCCGGATTTCCCTTCCTCAGCCCGATGGGGCTTATTGCCTTACTGACTCCATGTCGCTGACAGGGGAGTCCACCTCATCTGGTAAGAGTACCCATCTTCTTCTACTTATTTGATGTTGAGCACCATTGATGTTGTTTCACTCCCACGGATCTACATCACGTATACCAGTCCTTTTCGGACTTCAACCATCCACTTCTGTTCTTCCTTCAGTGTGTGGACACAAGTAGACACCTTATCTACACATCTTTTTTATTTTGCATATTTGGACCATATGATTTATTTACCACATCATTCACCACCAAGACCACACCCATGGACTTGATTTATGGTTTTCTTTCCTTTATTACTTTTTTTTAGCATTGCATTTTTCACCCTTATCTTATATGAAAAGACATATATCTTATTTTGCACAGGTCACATGTACTGCATCATGTCAGAGTCACATCGAAAAACATGTGTGTTATTTCAGTGGATGGAAAGCCACTCACAGCCCTGCTAGACTCTGGTAGCATGGTGACCCTAGTAAGAAATTATTGTGTAAACCCCACAAAACTACATCCCAGTACTATTGGGTCATTTGCATCCATGGGGACACTCTGGACTACCAGACAGCGGTGGTTGAGGTTGATACCCCTTGGGGCAGTGTGACACATTCATTGGGAGTGGTGCCTTCACTGCTTCATGAAGCTATAGTGGGGAGAGATTTAACCCATTTTTGGAGATTATGGGGGAGCAAAGGGAGGCTGGTAGATAGATCTTCCCCTGGTGGGGATGCATGGGAACTCTCACCAGATCCTGTTTGCCAAAGGGAAGGCTGTTGGGAGAATCGAGAAAGCCAGAAATCCTCTTCCTTTTCCTGTCTTTGCTGGGGAGCCGGAGGAACTGGAAGCTAGCTCCCAGCCTGAGGGTAATGAACAGGAGAACATCTCTGACCCTGACAATGAGAGTAGCCAGAATGTGGTACCTGACTTAGAGGTCAGGAGAGAAGATTTCTGTACTGAGCAACTGCGAGATATCACCTCATTAGAGCCAGAGAAAACGTTAAGATGGTGGTGTCAGTACTAGGATCCCTTTAGGACCCAGCACAACTCACCTGACACAGCCTTTGCCTGGGAAACAACAGTGATTGGCCAGCTCACCTTTAAATCACCTGTATCAGCTTTCAGCCAGTGCTTGTGTTAGAGTTTACCTTGTGCTTTATTCAGCTGATATCTGTTCTGTGTATTTCATGTATGATCCAGCTCGTTTGACCCTGTTTGGTTGCTTCTGATTCAGTACTATTTGGACTCTGATCTTCCTGTGTATGACCCAGCTTGCCTAGACTACGCTTTGCCTGATTCTACTGTAGTACCTTCATCTGCAGCGGTGAACTACAAGCACCAGACATCTATCCTCATCTGCAGCGGTGAACTATAAGCACCAGTTAACATCTATCCTCATCTGCAGCGGTGAACTACAAGGTCCAGCAAATATCTACCTTCATCTACAGTGGTGAACTACAAGTCCCAGCTGACCTGCTCTGCTCAGACCTACTCATGGTATGTGCTCTTGTTCTTTGAACTCTTTGCATAATCAGAACACCTGAACTGTTACCTGTTATATGCTCCTAGCCTGACAGGTGGGTCTTTCTCCAACATGGTCCTTAAAAACAATTTAATGTATCAGGTGATAAAACACGGAGAGGAGGGGGTAGAACGACTACTGGTTCCCAAATCCTTCCGCAGGGTGGTGCTAGACCTGGCCCATGGTCATGTCATGGGGGGAACAAAAGGAATATTCCCCCTTAGATTGGACTTTAAAGGCCACAAACACTGAAGTGCGTAGAAAATGAATTTATTGATACATAACAAAGATTATTTTAGATCAAACAAATGATCTAACATTATGCCCTGTACACACGATCGGACATTGATCGGACATTCTGACAACAAAATCCATCGGATTTTTTCCAGTGGATGTTGGCTCAAACTTGTCTTGTATACACACGGTCGCACAAAGATGTCGGAATTTCCGAACGTCAAGAACGCGGTGATGTACAACGCGTATGACGGGACTATAAAAGGGAAGTTCAATACCAAGCGCGCCACCCTTTGGGCTCCTTTTGCTAATCTCATCTTAGTAAAAGTTTGGTGAGAGACGATTCGCGCTTTTCAGACTCGTGGTTTTCAGATAGTTTTTCTGCTGTTCAGTTTGTGCTTGTGGGTTTGTATCTGGTCTTCAGTGCGTGCAGTAAGTTTGTATTTGAATATTCAGTGCGTTCTTGTCCGCTCGTTGCTGATTTCCAGGTCGCTCTTCACAGGCCTTGCTGTTCTTCAGTGCGTTCTGTTACTTCGTTCTGACCAGCCGACCGCTTTGAAGCCATGTTGCGTTTACATACTCATCGTAGAGTTCGTGCTGTGCGGGGTCTTGGTGTTGGGGTTCTTACTTTGACACAAGCCCAGTCCATGAACAGGGCGAGGAGGAGTTCATGGACCAAGAATTGGTTGCTCCAGAGTGACCAATTCTGTCACATGCCTTTGCTCCGTGAGATCCGTGATAATAATCCTGATGATTTCAGGAACTTTCTCTGGATGACGGACCCCGTTTTTCACCCTTTTTGGCTTTGTTGACCCCTTATATCAGCAGGCAGGATACCTGCATGCGGCAAGCCATCACTCCAGAGCAGAGGCTAGTCACCACCCTACGGTACTTGGCGACAGGGAAAGGCCCGCAGGACCTCAAGTTCTCGACAGGCATCTCCCCCCAGGCTCTGGGGATCATTATCCCAGAGACCTGTTCTGCCATCTTTCATGTCCTGAAGAAGGACTATATTAAGGTAAGATTTCTTCTTTAACATCACATTCTATGCATTTAATGTTTGCTAATGCATTGTATTTCTTTCATCATTCCCTAATTACAAGGATTGTAATATGCTGTGAATGTCCCCTTTGTTCTCATGCATGCTGTAAGTTTTTAAAGTTTGTCTTTTGTCCTTCATGCATATTTGCCTTCACTTACCTCCCCAGCATGCTATGCTAGGCCCATATCCACCTTGCCTAGTCACTTAACAATGTATTTTGTCAGCTCTATAGTAATGCTTTACCCTAAACACCCCCTAAAATGTGTACAAATGTTATTTGTGTCCTTAAATTCATGCAGAGTGCCAGAGACTTTTTTTGGGGGTCCCAAAAACATTTGGAACCCCCCCCTCCCCCAACCGCTATCTCAGCAGATACCAATCCCCTATCTGCTGACTTTGCCAAACCCATACACACTATACCTACCTCTTTTCTGGTCATATTTATGGATGAATTCCCCAAAGCATGTAGTGTAAGGGCTTGTCTGAATACTTTCAAATGGTACTGTTTAAAGTTTTTGTATCCTATTATTATCTTGATAGGTAATTGCAGAATGTAAAAAAGTGCTACAATTTGGACAGTGTGTATTTATATATTTGTATTATGACACTTCTTACCTGTCCAGTGGGCTGCCAATAGTGTAAGTAAGGAGGGGCTGTCCAAAGTAACACACATTATGTATGCATTCATCTCTCAATGACGTGGAGAGGGTTACCTGTCCAAAATATCCCCCCCCTAAAATTTTTACAATGGGCCATCAGAGGGGGTGAGGAATCTGATAGGTGGACCTTATACTTTTGTCTTTAAATACTCCCTAAAATCAATGTTATAGTGATTTTGGCAAAGAATATTTGTGTCTAATCTTTCCCAACTGCGGAGGGGCAATTGATGGGAAACACATCCACATAGTCCCACCCCCCAACTCGGGGTCATACTATTACAACTACAAGGGGTTCAATGGTATTGTGATGTTGGCGGTGGTGTCTACTTATGAGATCCTCTATGTGGACGTGGGGAAGAATAGCCGGATGTCGGATGGTGGAGTCATCGCCCAGACCGAGTTCTACAGGCGCCTCCAGAATGGCAGTTTGTACTTGCCACCTCCTGAGAACAACGTGGAAGGACTCCCATTCGTCCTCATTGCTGATGAAGCGTTTGCGCTGGGGGACCATCTTATGCGGCCATTCCCTATGAGGACCCGGACCAGAGGGTTTGTAATTACCGGCTGGCCAGAGCCAGGAGAGTGGTGGAGAACACATTTGGAATAATGACCAGCCGGTTCCGCCTTTTTCTTACACTGATACACATGGTGTAATATAAACTCAATCACATCATCCTGTCTTGCTGTGTTCTCCAGAATTTTTTCAGGAGAAATTCTGTGAACTATGCTGCCTCAGTTGGGCCTGAGGCCGGAATTCTGAATGAACCAACCCTGACGACGCTGGAAACTGGCCGTCCTGGCTTGCCCCCCCAGAGTGCCTGAGGTCCGTTTAAGATACCTGGAATATTTTGAGGATAGGGGGCCATCGATATTCCAGACAATGTCTAAGATATTTTTTAAATAAAAATATATTTGAAACTGAACAAATATTTGCTTTAATTTACTGCTTGGCTTTCTATTAGCTGTCTCCTCGGTTATCTTTTAATGGTATTTTTTTTTTTTGGCCTTTTTCTTCAACAGTGCAAACAAAATTTCTTTGAGACATGAGGTGACAATCTCTTCTTCGGATAACTATTATTATTATTATGTTGTGGGTCTGCTACACACACACCTTGTTTTTGTTGTTAATGTATGTAATGCATTACTGACAAAAATATTCATCATTTTCAGCACCATGACCGAAATTTGGGTCATGAAAATGGCGTGATTGTGTAAAATTATAAAGCACTGTTGGGTGTTATTTACTAAAGGAAAATCCACTTTGCGCTACAAGTGCACTTGAGACTGCACTGAAATTGCACTTGTAGTGCAAAGTGGATTTGCCTTTAGTGAATAACACCCATTGCCACAGAAAAAAACAACTTTACTCCAAAAACTGCTTTTGAGCATTGAAAGAAGAAGCCACACATTGTTCATTATCAAACTTTTTACTTAAAGCACAATCACATGTGCATTTATAAAAGGGTTTTTGAACAAACCAACTTGTTTGTTGTATAACATTTTTTTAGGCCACATTAAGTAGAAATCACCTTTTTTTTTTTTTTTTTTTTAGGTAAAACATGCATGTTTAAAACCATAAAACAATACACAACTCTGGAACTTACAAAGTTCAACTTTTATAAAGTGAAGGCAATATCAGAGATGAGTATGTACAAACTGTGTTTGATATTGCCTTCATCAGATGCGGTGATGTCACCCCTGTAAAAGACAAATTTTGAAGATGCACACAAATTGGGATTCAAAATGGAGATTTCCCTCCCGATCCCATGCCTAATGTCAACATGTGCTAGCTGCCATCATGGGGGATCAATGGACGTGTTTTGGGGGTGCAACCCCTAACTCTCACCTACTTTATTATCGAGGAAGGGGTTGCACCCACAAAACGCGTGCATTGATCTTCTGTGATGGCAGATAGCACATGTTGACACACTGTGCATCTTCAAAATTTGGCTTTTCAAATATGTAAAAAATTAGTCAGAAAAACAAAAATAACCAAGAAAAAAGTTAGGGATTTCTGGGTGTTTTAGATTCTCCATAAAAACATCAATGATGTTCTTTATTTTCTTTTGAACCTCATTGATGTTTTCCTTTAGGTTTTCTAAATCCCTATTGCGGCCCATTATCTCCCCAATGAGGATCTGGGCACTTTCACTGGTGAAATGACCTTCTTCCACAACACCCCGATCACCTAAAAATAAACAAACACACCATGTATTATAAATATGCAGGCATACATCTATTATCTGAAGCTGTGGTCGCAGACACTCACCAGTGGTGACAACTTTGCCAATTTCAAAGTCTCCCTCCTCCTCCTCTGGTTGGGTTTGGGGGATTTCCCCTTCTTCCTGAGGTGTATAGTCCCTGGTGTCCTCTGATGACTGGTGTCCTCTGAGTCTTTTCTCCCCTATGTGAAAAAAAATAGGCATACTTAGCACACAGATATTTGACGGCAGAAATAGGAATATGAAACATTGCTTGGAAGTGGGGTACAATTGTCTGTTTTTGCAGAGTTCCAAGCTAAAGAATTTTTTGTTTTACCTTTGTAAAGCTGGAATACTTACCTGTTTTGTGCAAGCTTCACAAATAGAGACACCCCTATAGTATCCACTGGAGCACCTGCGTGGGACACCCTAATAAAAATTTTGTTCTGGTGTCCCACACTAGTGCTCCTGTGTCCAGATGTGTAAACAGCTGCTGAGTGTCCTCTCCTTACACAGAATCTAGTTTGCATTTCATTCTAGTTACAAACCCATCTAGACAACAAACTTTCTTTAATAGAAGTGGGCCAAAATGTATTGAACTGCATCTGGCCAAAACATTGTCTTTTAGTGGCCGAACGAACAATGTTTCCTACGAAAGATTAATGTGCCCATGAACATGAAAGTTGCCATTTTAAACTGTACAGTTTAAACAGTAAAGAAAGGCACATGGAGCAGCACGAACGTAATAAAAATAAAGAATAGGAACACAGGACAAATACTTACTTTTTTGCAGCACTCTCCTGATCCTTCTATACTGATCATGCTCCCTTAATTCGAGGTCCGACCACCGCTTCCTCAGTTGATCCTTGGATCGTTGTATCCCAAAATTCCTGTGCAGACTCTTCACTTTAGCCATGATCTTGGTCTTTCTCACATTTGGGTTTGGGTAAGGTCCATACTTCCCGTCCTAGTCAGCCCTTTTCAAGATGTCCACCATCTCTACAAAGGCCATGTTTGAGGCCTTAAATCGCCTGCGGGATTGTGACATTTCTGGCTCCGGGCTTTCCTCCTCGTTGCTGGAATTATCATGCACCTGCTGTGTCTCCGCCACATGCTCTCCCCCACTGCGCCGAAAGAGAAGGGGCGGGGAATAGACTAGAAAGAACATCAGGGGTGGGCGGAGTTTCACGCATGCGCAGTGTATATAAAGCGTAACACGTGTGCGTCGTACGTACGATCTGTGAGCGGAGGAAGGAGTATCGGAAGCGCCGATCGTGATAACGAAGGTACATTTTTAACTTGGGCCTATACTGCTTATAAATTGAGGCCTATATTGGGACAAGATTAGGAGAGTTTAGCCTGACATTAGGATTTGTCTTGTGTTGTGTCTTGCAGACAAAATGGATGGTTTCAATGATCACAACTTCCTCCCCCTGTTTATAGACAATTACAGGGAGCTGCCCTGTCTGTGGCAGGTCAAACACCTGCATTATAATTATAAACAAAAGAGGCAGGCAGCGCTGGAGAAACTGCTGGAGTTGGTGAAGTCGGTAGTCCTGAGGAGCACTTATCTTAGGGTGCGCAAGAAGGTCCAGGATTCCCAGAGATCAGAAGCTACAGCAGATGACACTTATGTCCCCAGGCTGTGGTACTATGAAAGACTTTGTTTTCTGTCAGACCAGACTGAAGTCAGGGAATCCCTCTCAACCCTTTCTTCCACTCTTCCTTCCACCCTATCTTCCACCCCAGCTGAGGCTTCTGATGTCCAACCTGGGCCTTCCAGACAGGAAGATGTGGAGGAGCCCAGCCGGAGCCAGGTATAGCATTGTTCTACAGATTTCTGGTAAAAAAATAAATGATGTTTACTAGATGTTATTATTGATCACTAATTGCTAATTTAATAAAGGCTTTAACTTATCAATAGACAGTAGTGGCCAAAAATGATTGCGACAATGAAAAATGCTGGGCTCAGAATGATAGTCTTTTTTATTTATTAACATTCAATTTGCAACAGTCATGAGCTGAAAATTGTGTGTGATTGATGAACCAAAAACTAAAACTGTCACTTTTTCATACATAGGAAGACCTCAGCCAGGAGGAGGCCATGGAATGTGGCACACAGGAGGAGGCTGTGGAATGTGGCAGCCAGGAGGAGGCAGGGGTTGGTGGCAGCCAGAAGGAGGCAGGGGTTAGTTGCAGCCAGGAGGTGGCCGGGCCAAGTAGGAGCCTCACAGAATCGCAGGTTCCTCCCCTCCGCCTTCCAACCAGAAGACCCGGGAAGGGGAGGAACCTGGAAGAATCAGTGCTCAGGCTGATTGGGGAGGCTTCTGCGGCCCTCAGAGCCACCCCCATTCGTGAAGAGGCCTTTCCCTCCATGGCTGCCACAAAACTGCAGAACATGCTGGAGGGGCAATGCCTCATGTGTGAGGAAATCATTTTTAAAACATTAAATAAGGGGTTGAGGGGCCAAATCACACCCAATACCCACCTGTGAGTGAGTTGCATCCTCCTCCTGCCATACCTCCAACACCACATCCACAGCCTGGAAGGAAGAGTGGAAGGAAGACAAGAAAGTGATGGCCTGGGTTCAGTCTGGTCTGACAAAAGATGCAGGCTCTTGTATGACCACAGCCTGGGGACATGTATGTCATCTGCTGCTGTTCCTGATCTCTTGGTCTTCTGGACCAGATTGTACCTTATATAAGGACTAGGCATGAGCTTCGAGTTCGAGTCAAACTCATGTTCGACTCAAACATTGGCTGTTCGCCAGTTCGCTGAACAGCGAACAATTTGGGGTGTTCGCGGCAAATTCGCAACACTTCTTAAATAACGGAGGGCCACCCGGTGACCCCGCCCCCTCTGACATCACGGCGAAACCCAAAGGGAAGTTCCCGTCAAGTCCCCGTGCTTCAGAGGGTGGTGGGGTCACCAGGTGGCCCGCCCTCCATTATTTAAGAAGTGTCAGAAGACGTGAAGCGTCACATAGTGGGAGACTCCCATCATGGATGCAGAGCGGCCCGAGAACGAAGAAAGGAAGATGCCGGACGAGAACACCGGAGCAAGAAGCAGAGGATTGGAGAAAGAACCAGAGGAAGAAGAAGATGGAGGAAGAAACCGAAGGAAGATAGAAGAAAGAAGATGGAAAGAAGATAGAAAGAAAAAGACTTTAAATAAAGGAATTGTCAAAAACTGTCTCTTGTCATTTTTAACAATTTTGACACTTTTTTTGTGAAATGGTAGGGGTACTTTTGTACTCTCTTACCATTTCACACAGGGGGGGCGGGATCTGGGGGTCCCCTTGTTAAAGGTGGGCTTCCAGATTCCAATAAGCCCCCCGCCCACAGACCCCCACAACCACCAGGCATGGGTTGTGAGGATGAGGCCTTGTCCCTATCAACATTGGGACAAGGGACCCCAAAGCACCCTCCCAATTTTGAGGGTATGTGGCCTGGTACGGTTCAGGGGGGGCGCTCTCTCGTCCCCCCCTCGTTTCCTGCAGCCTGCCAGGTTGCGTGCTCGGATAAGTCTGGTATGAATTTTTGGGGGGACCCCACCCCATTTTTAAAAAAAAAATTGGTGCGGGGTTCCCCTTAAAATCCATACCAGATCAGAAGGGCCTGGTATGGTATTAAGGGGGGCCCAAACGCCATTTATTTTTTAAATTTTGATTCGGGGTTCCCCTGTGGGGAAATCCCATGCTGTTTTTATCAATTAACTTTTATGTGTATTGTCGGACCAACAATTCATTAATAGCCATGAGTAGTTTTAAATGACTTTTTTTCCTTTGAAATGTCATTTTGCTGTCAGACTGTTCTAAACACAGGAAACATGCACCCCTTTACAGGCATACTATAGACACCCCCAGGTACGAAATTTAAAGGAATATTACACTTTTATTGTTTCACATTAAGCATTATTAAAATCACTGCTCCCGAAAAACTGCCATTTTTAAAACTTCTTTTGCATTGATCCATGTCCCCTGGGGCAGGACCCAGGCCCCAAACACTTTTTATGACAATAACTTGCATATAAGCCTTTAAAATTAGCACTTTTGATTATTCATGTTCAAGTCCCATAGACTTTAGCGGTGTTTGCGTGTTCGAACAAATTTTTTGCCTGTTCGCATGTTCTGGTGCGAACCGAACAGGGGGGTGTTCAGCTCATCCCTAATAAGGACTCCTCAGGCCACCAAGTTTGCCAGAAAATAGTTGATGTGTGCCCTGGGGGCCAAAGGCTTCTCCAGTTTCTGTTGTTTCTCCAACGTTGCCTCCCCTATTTGGTTATGACCCCTTAATAAAGGTTTTTACTCACCTATGTGTGTTTTCCTTCAAAAAGGACAGTTTGTTTGTGAGTAGGCAGGTACATTTCCAAAATACAATGTGAAATTAACAAGGGACACCAACACCAAGCAACCTCCTTGTGATTAAAAAAGACAAGATAATAATGGTGTTGTGGTAACTTGACACACAAAACACACCCAACACAATTATGGAGATCACCAAAAAAAAAAAAAAAAAAACACAACAGGAGATCTGGATTAAAAAAATAAACAACAAATAATACAAAATATAAAAACATAAAACCAAAAATTTTTTTAGGTAGATCTGACAAATAAAAATATTATATTCATGAAATCACGAGAAATAATCACAAAATACGTTTGTGAGAAGTCTGTGTGAATATGAGCAGCAAAACAACTTCATTCTTCCAGCATTATAAAGGAGAAGAGAGTGGGCTGCATTAAACTATTTAAAATATTGTAGTGTGACGAAAGTGCTATATCCATTACGAATGCTAATTTTACCAGACCGAGCAGTTCCTTCTCTTAATTTATTCTGAGCATGCGTGGCACTTTGTGCGTCGGAATCGTCTACACAGGGTCGGAATTTACGTGAACGGATTTTGTTGTCAGAAATTTTTATAGCCAGCTCTCAAACTTTGTGTGTCGGAAATTCCGATGGAAAAAGTCTGATGGAGCCCACACACGGTCATAATTTCCGACAACAAGCTCCGATCGCACATTTTCCATCAGCAAGTCCGACCGTGTGTACAGGGCATAAGCGTCTATAACTGTATACATGTGACAAACGTAACAAGAAACAAGATACAACAATACATATAAAATGACACTAGTAATGAGTACTAGTGTCTCATTGCAGAGAGAGGGGACGCCACATACACTGACATGATCACCAATATATGGCGCATGCATGAAGACAGAGACTGTCTGGTGTTACCCACTGATTTTGGAGCTTCATTGAAGGCTCTGGCTAGTTCCCGTTCCGACCTTCTGCAGAGCATATACCGTCCACACTCAACTGCTGGAACTCAGTTGCTGCTGCCCATCTGTTATTAAACAGATCTGGGAACTGACTATCCCAAGCCCATATTGACCCTGGGCTGGCGTTTATCTGCACCTCCATCCTGACAGTTGCCTCATCTGCTCTCGACATGGAGTCACTCCGTTTGAGTTAAACTATTTATGACCGCACTTATCTCTACTTTCTACCCCTGATGAAGGTGTTAAACTGGAAACATGTCCGCATCGGGTTCCAGGGATTACCATCCACCTGAAGAGTACTAGTGTCATTTCATATGTATTGCTGTATCTTGTCTCTTGTTACGTTTGTCACACGTATACAGTTAAAGACGCTAATGTTAGATCATTTGTTTGATCTGGATTAATCTTTGTTATGTATCAATAAATTCATTTTCTACGCACTTCAGTGTTTGTGGCCTTTAAAGTCCCATCTAAGGGGGAATATACCTTTTGTTCTACATATTCCAGGGATGTGGCAACTACATTGCTCATTCTGACAGGGTGGAAACCTCTTTTCTCTTTATGTAATGGGGGACATCTCGGTATCGAAAAGACCAGGGAGAGAATCGCATTGTAAATCATGCCCCGAGTGCCAAATGTTGGCACAGTCACCCAATTTTTGCAGTCCCCTTGTCCCTCTACCAATAATCAAGGTCCCTTTTGAAAGAATTGGCATAAACCTGGTGGGGCTGGTAGTGAAGTTTACCCGGGGTCACCAGCATATTTTGGTAATCCTGGACTATGCAACGCGCTATACTGAGGCCATACCCTTGCGTAACACCTCCACTAAGGCTATGGCCAAGGAGTTAGTCCAGAAGTTTAGTCAAGTGGGGATCCCAATCAGAGCACCCCATTTATGTCCAGGGTTACCAAGGAACTTTGTAAATTATACAAAATCTCCCATCTCGGTACCTCTGTCTACAACCCCCTAATGGATGGTCTTGGGATAAGATTTAATAAAACTTTGAAAAGTATGCTGAAAAAAGGTGGTCTACAAAGATGGGAGAAATTGGGATTTTTTGCTACCATATCTCATGTATGCCATACGAGAGGTTCCGCAAGCATCCACAGGCTATTCTCCCTTTGAGCTCTTGTATGGTAGACATCCTAGGGGGCTGCTAGATGTCGCCAAAGAAAGATGGGAAGGAAGAGAGGCCACCCCATATAGAATCATCATAGAGCATATCTCTGTGATGCAGGATTGAATCGCAGCTGTCCTGCCCCTGGTATGAGAACATGTGGAGCGAGCCCAGGAGGCCAAGAGGAGAGTCTATGATTGGGGTGCCAAGGTCTGTACTCTCAGCCCGGGGACAGAGTATTGGCACTGGTTCCCACAGTTGAAAGTAAGTTCCTAGCCAAGTGGCAGGGTCGAAAGTTGTCGAAAGGGTAGGGGAGGTAAACTACAAAGTCCACCAACCAGGGAAAAAGAAACAAATTTATCATGTGAATCTCTTAAAGCCCCGGAAGGACAGAGAGACTTTATTGGCCACATCCCCACCCCCAACAGACCATGTATTGGTGACACCTAATGTCCCCATAATGGTTTCCCTGTCCGTGGCACAACAAAGTGACGTTAGGGGGTTTGTGTACAAAAACAGAGACTTTTTCTCCCCTTACCCAGACTGACCAACGTGATCCAGCATGATATAGTGTCTGAACCGGGGTTTTGCGTAAATAGTAAGCCATATAGAATCCCAAAGGCCAGACAAGAGGCAGTCGGTGAAGGAAATCAATAATATGTTAGAATTGGACGTGATAGAAGAGTCCCACCGTGATTGGTCGAGCCCCATAGTTCTGGTCCCAAAACCCGATGGCACTATCAGATTGTGTCCAAGTTCGATGCATACCTGATGCCTCTGGTCGACAAACTCGTGGACAGGTTCGGACAGGCCCGCCACATAACAACCCTAGACCTAACAGAAGGCTATTAGCAAATACCCCTAACTGAATCGCCAAGGAGAAGACTGCCTTTTCCACTCCTGAGGGCTCTATTCAGTACAAGCATATGCCTTTTGGTCTGCATGGGGCCCCTGCATCATTCCAGCGAATAATGGACAAAACTTTGAGACCACATTGCCCGTATGCAGCCCCTTATTTGGACGATGTGGTCATCCACAGCCCAGATTGGGAATCGCACCTGCCCTGAGTACAAGCAGTAGTAGATTCCCTTTAGGGAAGTAGGTCTCACGGCCAAACCAAAAAAGTGTGCCATAGGCCTAGAGGAGGCCAAATACCTTGGGTGAGTTATTGGCTGGGTACTGGTCAAGCCGAGGAGGCGTTTCAGAAGTTAAAACAGGCCCTTTGTGTACTACCGGTGCTGGTGACCCTGGACTTCACAAAGGGGTTTGTGGTACAGACAGACGCCTCTGAGGTTGGCCTAGGTGTTGTACTATCCCAGAACAGAGATGGTGAGGAGCACCGGTTGTATACCTGAGCTGAGAATTGAACAGGCATGAAAAAAATTACACCATTGTTGAGAAGGAGTGTCTCGCTATTAAATGGGCCTTAGACTCCCTGAAGTGTTAATTGTTGGGGAGGTCATTTAAGCTGGTCATCGACCATGCTCCCCTAAAGTGGATGGCCATGTATCAAGATGGTTTCTGGATTTACAGCCCTTTAAGTTTACAGTAGAGTATAGGCCAGGCAAGCTCCAAAACAATGCAGATGCCCTCTCCCACATGCACTCTATGTTTGGGACAATTGCTTAGCAACAGGGGCTTGAGCAGATGGGGAGGATATGTGACAGTATGCGAGGTGAGGTAATGGACAATCAATATATTTCACCTTGCATGCGTTCTGTTGCAAGAGACTGAAGCGGAATCCGGGCCAGGGTTTTTCCAGCTTCTGTGGCAGACTTGGTTCCGGTCCTGATGTTGTGGTCCACTTGAGTTCACACTCAGGTGGACTTTAAATTAGCAGAAAGAGAGCACAGGGTAGCTCTGGCCTGAGACTCAGAAGGGAATATGAGCGAGAGAGCAGTGTTTGGATTTAAAAAAGAAGATTTGCTTTACCACATGTTTTGTGGATGACGGGGACCAGCCCCACACTGTATAGAGAGGAGACTACTGTATAGTTTGGCCCCGGATGGCAAGGTTTTGTTTTACAAATTTTTTGTTTGTTTTCATTACTTTGCAAATCTTGCTAAATAAACCTGGCACCAACCCGCCAGATTTAAAAAAAATTGCCTGCACGCTGACCTTTTTTTCCAGAAAAGGTGATCCACTATATATATATATATATATATATATATATATATATATATATATATATATATATATATATATATATAGTAAAGTTGGGAGTTGTTTAGCTCTCGTAGTAGATGCCTTTGCTAGTGATTCAAACCAGTCAGGAACTGTATTTTAGGGCATGGTAGCGCATTTTTAATAAAAAGGCAAATAAAAGTCCATAACATAATGGTTTCCCACGCAGGGGTTCTTCTCCAGCAAATACACACAACAGAAAATGCTAGCCCACCTGGCTCTCTGTAACAGTACTTCTGCTCTTTATCCTGGTCACACAGACCACAGGATCCTTCAGTGTGGATGGCTTTACTTTAGCGCCGACAGCTCCGCTCTGGCCTTAGTCCTCAGGCTGTTTCACTGCCTCTTGCTGTCAAACATGTTCTGGCTGCCTCCTGCAGCCCATCTGACTCCTGGAGACCTCCTGTCTCTTGGTGTGGAGCAGTCTCCAACTGGGAGCCCTGAGGTATTCCCATAAACCCATTATAAGGGCTGTGCTCACCTGAGCACACACCCTGTTGGTCATCTGAAAAATCTGGACACAGGGTTGGAGATCCCATTCCACCCAAGACACTGTGGAATCTCCAAACTACAGAGCCCCATGACGGAATACCAAAACCTGGAGAAAGCTGTGAAAGCAGTTTTCTCCAGTCCACATCTCCTTCAGTCCACATTACAAAAGAGAAAAGCTCAACTTTTTTTAATGATATTTGTTTTACTTCCACCTAGTTTTTTGTTAGTAAGTAACAAATCAAGAAATATAAACAAATCCTCATGAGAGGAAACTAGGGTAAGTCAAGAGTGTTATAAATAAAATGGGATATTCATCCCCTTAAGTACAATGTACCAGTCAGTAGCATGAGTACATATAATAAGCAAGAGGGAGTACATTTGAACAGCCAAGGTAATGTGTAAGATTAGAATAATCTGAGCAGCCCATGTAGGAGGTATAGTGGATTATAGTGAGTCCATGTCCTAAGAACCATGCTCCTACTTTGAGGGGTTATAAAATGAGTTGGCAGGTTAAGTATATAATCTAATATCTATTGACATCAGGGCCAAAAGCCATAAAGACGATTGATAAGATAGAGAAAGAGTAAAAGAAAAAAAGGGGGGGGGGCATAGAATAAAGGTGAGAGAGAGAGACAGATTAGTGGGGAATAGATCAAATGGAGTAGCCTCCACCTCTCTCAGATACAGTTAATATGTTTGGAAAGTTGGTCGGCCTAGGGTATGTTTTGCCGAGAGTTCACCATGTGTCAGGTGAAGTCTGCGGATTCTTGGTAATGCAGCCAACAGGCTCAGGTGTGGGTAAACTTTGAACGTTCTATTAGCTATACTTATGAGCACTACTATTTCTGCAACTTTCTAAATGTGTTTGAACCAGTCATTAAGTTTCGGTGGTGGGGGGTCTGTGGAGCCCCATCTTACCGGTATGCACATCCTGGCAGCATTAACTAGATTTAAAAGATTTCTGATATGCCTTCTTAGAAAGAGATGTGTGATGGAGGAAGAATTGAGCTGGGGTAAAATCCAGAGTATATGAGTGATAACATCATGAACGTCCTTTTAGTAAGGTTGTCAAATGAGACAGGACCACCAGGTATGCAGTAGGGTTTCTAAGTCACGTCCACAGCACCAGCATGTGGGTGAGACAGTGGGTTAAAATTTGTAGAGTTGTGTCGGTGCTCTATACCATTGAGATAATAGTTCATAACTATTTACCTGTGTGTAAACATTTATTGACCCCTTATGCAGTTGTAGATAAATATGTTCTCAATCCTCAGCAGATCAGTTCAGAGCAAGATCCTGCTCCCATGCCCTACCGGTATTCGGTTGATGGTCAGTAAAAAGTATGAAGTAGATCATAGAGATCAAGTGGCTTTGTGGGGCAAATCTGGTACAGATTACCTCAAATGGCGTATGGGGACGAGTCCACACTGGTATAAGGCCCTCGCAGCATAAAAAGTAGCGTAGCTGGATAAAAGTCCAAAATGGAAACTTTTTCATTCCATCCATGCTGTCAAAGAGTGATAGCTCAAGAGAGCATCTTTTTCAAAAGAGTATTCTACGTAAAAGCATTTATATGGCCGAAGGCCTGATAGGAAGTGTGAAGACATTCTCAATGGGAAATCATGGTTGTGTTTGAGGTGGGTTAAAGTTCCCAGCAAGGAGGATATCACTAACGTTTTACAAGCCATATGGAAGTTCTGGATGAAGGGGTCTGAAAAGCAGGTGTTCTTTGTAAGCAGAGGGACCATTTTGAGAAGTCAGCCAGGGAGTCATGTGCAGGGGCATTGGGTTGAATATATTTTCAAACTTGACCCATGCTTTAGTTTGTGTGTGGACATTCCAGTCCACTTTAGTAGTAAGCTGACAGGCCCGATAGTAGTGTAGGAGGTCAGGGAGACCAATCCTGCCCTTTTGATTTAGGTAAGGTCAAGAGTTTGTAGTTTAATCTGGGGCATTTGGAACTCCAGACAAGGTGGCGCAAGTTTTCCGATATGAGGAAAGTCTTTAATGATTTTTGAGGTAATTTTTTCTTTTTATACCTTTTCCATTGTGTTGTGCATGATCACGGTCACTAATCAGAGTCACGCAAGATGTATTAAAAACAGCATAAAAGTAGATACACCCTCCCCAAACTTTTTAAAATCTATTATTACTTTTAATTTCCCATGTTTTTGGCTGTTATTTGAAGCATTGTAGATGATAACAAAAAAAAAGAATAAAAATTAGAATTGTGCACAGCGGAAAATTTCATTTAGTTTTGGTTCGTTGTAATACATATTTTAATATTGTAATACATATAAAATACATAATTTTGTTCTGTTATATTCGTTATGTTACGTTAATACATTTTCGGATAATTCGTTATTATTCGTAGAGTGGCGATATTCATTATACTGAATCTCGAATCATGTCTAATTCATTCTTTATATGCGCTATAATTTCGTTCGTATTCGTTGAAATTCGATATTTATGTATGTATATATATTCGTGATAATGATTCGTAGTTTGGAAAGTCGTTTCCTGTCGCATCATGGCAGCATACACGTTGGGTTGTGACTCCGCCTCCAAAACCTGATAGGACCACATAGTTTTAAATTAGAGAGTAGACACCTGCCCCAGTATTCTCTTATTTTTCCTCACCTGTCAGGACGCACGGATCGGCACCCCCTTACCGCTTCGCCCCAGCCAGGTTCTAGCCTCTCCTGGGTGGAAGTCCTTCTTGTACAGCCTCTAAATGAGCTAAATAGAAGGAGCCCCACTCTGGTGATCTCAGGGGCACTCTCTCATCTCACTCAGCTGTCTGACCACAATATAAGCCTTAAACAGGCTTCAAGTGCAGCAGCCCACAAAAGCCTTAAACAGGCTTGCTGGAGGAATGGCCAGGGAAGCTTCAGTGTGGCCTCATGAAATAAGCCTTAAACAGGCTTAGTTGTGTGCAGCGGTCTCCCCCCCCCTCTTTCCCGCTCTCCTACCAGTACCTCTGCCCATCTGCTGGGCTCTGTGGTTCTCCAATCTGCCGTCCGGAGCACCGAGCATTCTCGGCGTCCTCGCGCATGCGCAGTGCGTCGTTTGGGCACCTCTGGGCCTCTTTCCAGCTTCCAAGATGGCGCCGGGTGTCCCGCGGCGCTACTGCGCATGCGCGAGCGTCCGACGCTGATGGCGGCGGATTTAAAAGCCCAGCAGTAGCTGTATTTGCTACTGCTGGTTGTCTGTGCATGACAGATCATTTTGGACTTCAAAAGCACTCTACAAAGGTAGGTGGCCTTCCTCTACTCGGCTTTTAAGTCAGGATTCCTGCTCCCTCTGCATAGCGCTGTTTATTTTTTTCTCCCTGCAGGTTTCCAGTCCGCTTTCGCTCCATGGAGACCGCTGCCCCAGTAGATCACCGCCAGCCTATTAGGTAAGGGGGGAAGACAAGTGTAAGTATTGAAGACTGAAAAAGAGAGCACTACTAACGCTGCCTAAATTGGTCAGCCCTACCAGGTCTTCAAGAACATCTGCTTCAAGACAAAGAGAGTCCTCACGCAGGAGAAGTCGCTCCAGACACAGAAGGAGCCGTTCCTATCATAGAAGAAGCCGCTCGAGAGGAAGCCGCAGAAAAAGCCGCTCCAGGTCGCGCTCTAGACATGGCCGATCCCGCCATAGAAGATCGCCCTCACGCAGACATCGTTCCCCCGCACGCCACTCCCGTCCTGCCGGGAACGCATGCTGGGTTTGCGGCGCAGCGGCTCTTCCGGAGAAACTGGTCTGTCAAAAATGCCTGGAAGAGGCCACAAGAGAGAGAGAGAGAGAGTCTTGGAGGTCGGAGATTCAGCTGGGGCCGTAGCCCCCCAGGCCTCGATATCAGATGTGGATTTCTCCACTACTACCTCTCCAGCCCGGGCTAGCACATCAAAGGAGCAAGACTCCCTGTCTGATAATGAGGGTCTGGAGGTATCGGCCGGATTCGACTTCAGTCTGATAGAGCCGTTTGTTAAATCAGTTAAGGAGGCAATAGGATGGGAGGAACCCCAGGAAGCCCAACCGAAACAAAGGAAGTATTTTCCTCAGCTCAGAAAGGATCCAGAATCTTTCCCGTTCATTGACGAACTAGAGGACCTAATCAAAGAAGAATGGCAGAGGCCAGAAAAAAAGTCTAGTCTGAATAACAGACTCCTGAAGCTATACCCACTCAAGGAGCCTAAGGTGAACCCTCTGGTGTCCCCTCCGGTAGTGGACGCATCCCTGATGCGCCTAGGCAGGCATGTTACCCTCCCGTTAGACGCGGTAACGTTTAGAGATGTCCTCGACAGAAAGATCGACACAGATCTCAAGCGGGCTTACCTGTTGGCTGGAGGCGCCTGCAGGCCTGCAATAGCACTCGCTGCAGTAGGAAGAGCCATCTTGAGCTGGTCCACAAGCGCAGAAAAGCTTGTATTAGAGGGTGCAGACCAAGAAAGAATAGTAAAGGCGTTGCAAGAGCTAAGCTTGGCGGGAGACTTTGTGGCTGAAGCTTCGGTCGACACCATCAGGTCTGCATCTAAATCTATGCTGGCCTCAGTAACAGCCAGAAGAGCATTGTGGCTGAAGCCCTGGACGGCGGATCCAGCTTCCAAATCTAACTGGTGTCGTATTCTGTTCGATGGTGAGCACCTCTTCAGAACAAAATTAGACACAGCCATCTCCAAAGTAACCGGCGGAAAGTCCGGGCTCATCCCCTCAGACAGGAGGCCCAAGCAGCAGAGACCTCCTCCCTTTAAGCGGAACCTCCCAGAGAGATATAGGGACGCCAGAGCATACAGACCAGGCAAGGAGTATCGAAGGAGCTGGAAGAATCCTCAAACCTCCTTTATGAAGTTTCAGAAGCCTAAGGCGCCTGCTTCCAGTGACCAAAAGCCCTTTTGAAGGTGCGCCCGTCCGACCAGTGGTAGTGGGAGCAAGACTCTCCAGTTTCAAGCTGGTCTGGGCGGAAACCATAAGGGATACCTGGACCCTGGCCACTATCACCTTCGGCCACAGGTGGTCCTTCAAAAACCGGCCCCCAGGGGATCAGTTCTATTCCACCCGTATTCCTCAATCTCGGGAAAAAAGGTTGTCGCTACTGAACTACATCCAAGATCTTCTCCAAAAACGAGCAATAATAGAGGTTCTGCCAGCACAACGAGGCAGGGGATTCTATTCTCCATTATTCCTCGTCAAGAAGAAGTCAGGGGACTTTCGACCGGTTCTAGACCTAAAGAACCTCAACAAGTCCATCAGAGTGGAGTCATTCAGAATGGAGAGCTTGCAGTCTATCCTCCAGGCCATAAACCTGGGAGACTGGATGCTCTCCATAGATCTCCAGGATGCCTACCTGCACATTCCAATCCACGGGGCATTTCAGAAATTCCTGCGATTCTCGGTGGATCAAGGGCACTTCCAGTTTCGAAGCCTTCCCTTTGGGATCTAAACAGCCCCAAGAACATTCACGAAGGTGTTACTACCAGCAATAGCCTTTTTGAGGGAGAAAGGTCTAAGGGTCCACCATTACCTGGACGACATCCTCCTCCTCTCAAGCAGCCAGGAATCACTCGTCCAACATCGCGAGATCCTGGTTTCCACCCTAACGAGTTTAGGATGGATAATCAACTGGCAGAAAAGCAACATCCAACCTACCCAAAGGATGGTCTTCCTGGGAGCCAAACTAGACACCCGAGCAAACACAGTGGAATTGCCAAGGGAGAAGTTGTCCCTACTAATTCAGAAAGTGAAAGAGGCTGTCCCAGCGTCATGTCTACCGGCCAGAGCATACCTCAGCCTCCTAGGTTTCCTATCAGCAACCATTCCAATGGTCAGAAGGGCGCAATGGAATACCAGACCCCTGCAAGCCTCCTTCCTGCGTCAGTGGGATGGATGGTCCATGTCCCAATTGATTCGCATCCCAGAGGAAGCCAGGCTATCTCTACGGTGGTGGACCCACCCCGACAACCTCAGCAGATGCAAGCAGATAGTCATCCTCCACCAGGAGGTATTAACTTCGGACGCCAGTCTGGAAGGATGGGGGGCACACTACCTACACTATGCAGCTCAGGGCCGCTGGCTCTTCAAAACCAAGGATGTAGTATCAAACGTCCTAGAGATGAAGGCAGCCTTCCAAGCCCTCTTGGCATTCAGCTCACTTCTGAGAGGGAAACAGGTCCTCATTCAAATGGACAACCGAGTGGCTGTAGCCTACATCAACAGGCAGGGGGTACCAAGAGCATCTCCATGATGCGGGAAGTCGGTCCGGTGATGCAATGGGCTCAACTGAACCTGTGGGACCTGAAGGCGGCCTATATTCCGGGGGTTTAGAACTTACTGGCGGATTCTCTCAGCAGAACATTCGTTTCCAACAACGAGTGGTGTCTAAGCCCACAGGCCTTTGCCCTCATATGCCAGACATGGGGTCATCCAGACATAGACCTCGCAGCAACACCAGAGAACAAGACGTGTCAGAGGTTTCTGTCGAGGAACCCCTTTCCCGCAGCGGAGGGTACGGATTGTCTCCAGCACGCCTGGAACTTTCGCCTAGGCTACATTTTTCCACCGACCCCACTGATAGCCAAGTTCCTTCTGAGGCTCAAACACTCAACAGCTCTAGTACTGGCTGTGATTCCCTTTTGGCCACGGAGGCCTTGGTTCACCACCCTCCTGCAACTGAGCACAGCGGATCCACTTCCACTCCCGGTAACAACGGATCTACTAACCCAGGGCCAGCTACTACATCCGAATCCAGAGAGATTGCACCTAGCGGCCTGGAGACTGAAAGGTCTAGACTCCTAGATCAAGGATGTTCTCAGAAGGTAGTCGATACCCTGCTTCAAGCCAGGAAATCCTCCACGAATAGCACCTACGAGAGAATCTGGGGAAAGTTCTCTTCCTTTGCTCAGGAACAAGGTTGGGACCCTTCTTCCCCATCAGCAATACAAGTGCTTGAGTTCCTCCAGTCAGGTCTAGACAAAGGCCTTAGATCTAGCACCCTGAAAGTCCAAGTCTCTGCCATCTCTGCTTTGACAGGGGTTAAATGGGCACTTAGCCATCTGGTGGTGCAATTTCAAAGAGTCTGAAGTTAAGACTTTCCAGGAAACCTTCATTTCCAACATGGGATCTATCAACTGTCCTAGAGGTTTTATCCGGAGAACCATTCTCCCCACTTGAGGATACCTCCCTCTGGGACCTGACTCTAAAGGTATCATTCCTAATTGCCATCACATCAGCGAAGAGGGTCTCAGAAATGCAAGCCTTGCTGATCAAAGAACCGTATCTGATGGTTTACCCAGACAGGCTAACCCTGAAGCCTTCAGACAGGTTTATCCCAAAAGTCTCCTCTTCGTTCCACTTTAACCAGGAGATTGACCTCCCGGCTTTGATCACGGATCAGGGCATCCCTCATCCCCTGGATGTCAAGGGCAACATTCTGCATTACCTTTCGGTAACCAAGCCATTCAGAAAATGCGAGAACCTTTTAGTCATCCCACATGGGTTCAGGAAGGGCCAGGCAGCTTCTGCCCGTACCATCGCCTCATGGCTCGTGAAAGCTATCAAGAAGGCCTACTCCTTAAGCACCTTGCAGATTCCGGAAGATCTAAGAGCGCATTCCACCAGGGCAATGGCTACTTCATGGGCAGCTTACTGTAAAGTTTCAGCGGAAACCATTTGTAGAGCGGCCACTTGGTCTTCAAGAAACACCTTCATTTCTCATTATAGAATAGACGCTGCATGCTTAGCAGCAGTTGAATTTAGGAGGGCCATCATACAGGCCAATTCTTCTGTTTCTTGTCAATAAATTTGATTTTGCATTCCCATCCAGTTTGGCGAGTTACTCCCCAACGTGTATGCTGCCACGATGCGACAGGAAAACGGAAAATTGTATACTCACCTTTCCGTAATTTTCCTTTCCTGTCGCATCTTCATGGCAGCATACAATCACCCACCCTCTGAGGTGACATGTGTATATATTTACAGAGAATACTGGGGCAGGTGTCTACTCTCTAATTTATAACTATGTGGTCCTATCAGGTTGTGGAGGCGGAGTCACAACCCAACGTGTATGCTGCCATGAAGATGCGACAGGAAAGGAAAATTACGGAAAGGTGAGTATACAATTTTCCGTTTTGTTTATTGACTCTTTTAGCACACACAATGACAATATCTCTTCTCTTCTGCTCAAATACAATACAACACCCTTCTCACTCAGTTCTCAGGAATGCACTTTGCCAGTAATCCAACCTCCAGCACAAAATTATTCAGCTGATTGGACTGTAAGATTTACTTTCAGTTGACTTTTTGTTTCATTAGATCTTTAACAAATTACCGCATCATGTCAAATTCATTCATTATATCCGCTATAATTTATTTCGTATTAGTTGAAATTCGTTATTTTTTTATTCGGACATTCGGCCGGATTTCGATTCGTTACGAAACGGATTGCACAAGCCTAATAAAAATAAAATAACTTTTGCACAAAAGTGTATGCATGCTTGTATATATCTTTATAATTTGCATGTTGCTTTTTGGATTCCATTTTTTGCATTTGTTTAACCACTTCAATACCGGCACTTTTACCCCCTTCCTTCCTGCCAAGGCCGATTTTCAGCTTTCAACAGTGTTGCACTTTGAATGACAATTGCGAGGTCATGCAACATTGTACCCAAACAATCTTTTTATCTTTTTGTTCACACAACTAGGGCTTTTTTTGTGGTATTTAATGACCACTGCGTTTTTTACTTTTTGCTAAATAAATGAAAAAAGACAGAAAATTTGGAAAAAACATGTTTTTCTTTTTTTCTGTTATAAAATTTTGCAAACAAATATTTTTTCTTAATAAATTTAGGTCAGACTGTATACTGCTACATTTCTTTGATGAAAATAACCCAAATCAGGGTATATTATTTAGCCTGTGTGAAAGTTATATGTTATATATCTGAAAATTGATCAATCCTGATGTACTGATGGCCTATCTCATTTCTTGAGGCCTGAAAACCCCAGGACAGTACAAATATCCTTCAAAATGACCCTTCTTTGGAAAAAAGACACTCCAGGGTAATTAGTAAGAGGCATGGCAAGTTTTTTGAAGGTGTATTATTTTGTCAGAATTTTTTATGAAAAAAATACTCAATTTTGTCTTTTTATTTATACTGTCGCCAGTGCAGTACATCATTATCATATAACTGGTGCGGCAGTGATCAGAGACACTGACTGATGACAGTACGAGAAAAAAAAAGTAATTTTCTTTTAATTTTATTTTTTGTATTTTTTATTATGTTGTTTTTCTTTTTTTTTTTAATGTTTTTTTTTTTTTTTAACACACTCTGACCAGAGCAATATGATGTTACCATAGTAACACTGTACTGGGGAATTGATCCAAATTGTTTTCTTTTACACATTATGATTGCTTATAGCAGTGCATTACATTACTATAAGCAAGCATTTTACTAATGGAAATTATTAATTCAGTTTGTTTTGATTTGATTATCTGTGATTGGCCAGGGCTAATCACATCATACAGATGAGCTTGATTGGCCCTGTCTGTTCCATGTGATTACACCAACCAATCACAGCTAACAACACAATTGTACACAATGGATGGCATGAACAGAAGACAGACACTGTCATGTGACTTGCTGTGATTGGTCACAGCGGTCACATGGTACCAGCAGTGAGACTGTATTCTGATCAGTCATCAGCTATGTCTAGTGGACGCAGCCGGAGACAGATTGCACCGTCATATGACGTCCACCTGGATCGAGGAGAAGCCCGCCCAGCCATCATGTGTTAAAGGCTGGGGAGGAGGTGGTTAAAGAAAGTTCAAACAATTGAAGAACACACCATAAATAAGGCAAAGATGAAAAGAAAATTTTATTTTATTTTTTACTTATTTCATTTACGTTTTTTAAGCTATCTGCTTTGATCTATTTCTTCTCTCCTTGCAGTGCCACAAACCTAATTTAGGGGATAATTTCCCTGAAATGTGATGAGAAAATCAAGGTTGCTGAATGTTTGGGCTAGTGATAAGCTAAGCAAGTCAAGTAATAGTACTACACATTTTCTATAATAGATAACACACTCTTGCAAATATTCTTGTCATTGATCCTTTCACTTGACACGTCACATAATTACACAGTACATTTCAGTATAGATCATGTAAGGAGTTACTATACAGAACCCATGCAGGAAAAATTATAATAGGAATCTAAAATAGATCTTCTCATCTGTAATACTGGTTGTTTGTGCATTAATTTTCTACCTTAGTGTAACCTTTCCAAGAAACTGCACATCAAAAGACTACCTATGATCATCAACTTGAAAATGAATATAAGTAAATTCGCTTTGATCTTTCAGGAGGTAAATTAATGCTTTATTTCATGCAGAATGAAGACCACAATTCCAAAAGCTTGAATGCAGCCATAAAATACTTACTACATAAAAAAGTATACACGCTGATCATTCATTAATAACCATGCCTGCAAAAAAAACACATATAAGAAATAAATACGAGAAAGTGTTGTGATCTGTTGTTTTGGTCATTGAAGGAGTGAAGGAGATATCAGTGAGCCTCCAGTTCTGTCATTCAGACTATCACTTAGCTTCGAGGTAAAAAATAATTAGTATGAAAATTCATTGTAGCTAAAAGTAAAATTCAAACTCAAATACCTGTATATTAGGGTTGACCTATGCTGAAAAAGCTTCAGAACAAAGTTACATTTACAACTAACAAGTTTATACAGGCTGTCTGCACACTGGATTGATGGATGTTCTAGCTGTGCATCGTCTTCACTTCACTGTCCATGAAAGAAAGCCAATATTTTAAGGATCTTCCTTAAAAAAGTTTCAGATTGTTTCTATCCTTGTAGCTCACTGTTAGATAAAAATAAGTACTGAAAAGAACTGTGCTGCATTACCAGTGGTGTAACAACAGCCATATGAGGCTGGGGGCAGAAGAGAACCACATAAGGGGGTATCTTGAGGACAATTAAACAGATAATTTGTGTACATATGAAGTAAAAACAAATCCAGTACTGTATCAGTAAGGATGGAGGAGATTGCTGTTGACACTGACCCTATTCCCCCTGTGACATTACCAATCAAGAATAACTGGCACAGGGAGGCAATTTCAGAATCACTTTTGTTAGTCACATATCCCCCATACAGTACGGAGAGTTTGATTAGCCATCTTAGTAGTGTAGATTTATTGACCTCAGAGCTTCTGGTCATCCCTGGCAGCACTGAAATGTATTCATTAACCACTTAAGCCCCGGACCATTTGGCTGCCCAAAGACCAGAGCACTTTTTGCATTTCGGCACTGCGTCACTTTAACTGACAATTACGCGGTCGTGCGACGTGGCTCACAAACAAAATTGACGTCCTTTTTTTCTTTTTTCCCCACAAATAGAGCTTTTTTTTGGTGGTATTTGATAACCTCTGCGGTTTTTATATTTTTGCGCTATAAACAAAAAATAGTGACAATTTTGAAAAAAAAACATTGTTTTTTACTTTTTTCTATATTAAATATCCCCAAAAAATATATAAAAAAAACATTTTTCTCCTCAGTTTAGGCCGATATGTATTCTTATACATATTTTTGGTAAAAAAATTGCAATAAACATTTATTGATTGGTTTGCGCAAAAGTTATAGCATCTACAAAATAGGAGATAGTTTTATGGGATTTTTATTAATAATTTTTTTTACTAGTAATGGCGGCGATCAGCGATTTTTATTGTGACTGCAACATTATGGCAGACAGATTGGACACTTTTGGTGCATTTTGGGACCATTCACATTTATACAGCGATCAGTGCAATTAAAAATGCATTGATTACTGTGTAAATGTGACTGGCAGTGAAGGGGTTAACCACTAGGTGGTGCTGTAGGGGTTAAGTGTGTCCTAGGGAGGGATTCTAATTGTGGGGGGGAGGGGCTATGTGTGACATGACACTGGTCACCGCTCCCGATTACAGGGAGCGGTGATCAGTGTCAGTGTCACTAGGCAGAACAGGGAAATGCTTGTTCACATCAGCATTTCCCTGTTCTTCCTCTCCATGAAACGACCCGCAGGACCCACAATCACACTCACGGAGGTCGCGGCATGCCTGCAAACCGCTTCTTAAAAGGCACCGCACAGGTACGTTAATCTGCCTGTACGTGTCCTTCTGCCAACGTATATTGGCGTGAGCCGGTTGGCAAGCGGTTAAAGGCAGGCATGTTAAAGCAGAGTTCCACCCAAAAATGGAACTTCCGCTTTAAGAGAAAGTGACCCCAAGACATTTGGCGTGATATTTTTTGTGGGGGGGGAGCGGAAACCCTCTTTTTAAAGGGTTCCAGCTCCCACTTCCTCACGGGGCACCGCGGTGCCAGAAGGAAGTTCACCTCTACCCACTCCCTGGACAGGTAAGTGTCCGATTATTAAAAGTCAGCAGCTGCAGTATTTGTAGCTGCTGACTTTTATTTATTTTTTGGCAGAACTCCGCTTTAAATCCCCTTCCTATCTAGGGTATTTTTCACTTTTTGGCATTGTAATACTTTGACTAACAACTACTTCATTTGTTCATGCAACACTGTACCCAAACAATTTTTATAAAACATTTTGACAGATAGAGCTTTCTTTTAATGGTATTTGATCACTACTGTTGTTTTGCCATATAAAAGAAAAAGGACTTCAAATTTCCTTTAGTTTCTGTTACACAGCTTAGCAAATAAATAATCTTTATTCATAAATTTAGGATAGCATGTATTCATTTTTCAAAATTTTTATTTATAGAAATAAGGATAGAATGTAGTCCAAGCCCCTGAAAAGCAACCACAGTCAGGAACTTCACATGTGATATAGCAATAATGAGAACTGATAGACAATTTAGATACAATTTCGTTTGGTGGTATTTGATCACCACTGTTTTGTTTTTTTGCTCTATAAACCCAAAATGTATATTTTCTACTTTGTTATAAAAAATATCCAATAAAATCAAAATCCGTCATGAATTCAGGCCGAAATGTATTCTGCTACATGAAACATAGAACAAAACAGAGGGTGCATAGGCCTAGCGCATTATCCTCAATAAATGTCTTTAATAAATAAACAGAGGTAGGTATCATACTCACCAACAAATGCTTGAATCATAGCATATCATAAAACCATTGGCTTAAGTCCATGTGAGGTTATCCACACCACAAAAGACTATCTTGCAGAAACATAGGCTAATGTGTTTCAAGGTTTCCCTCTTCCTCAGAGCCAGCCTGAGTCTTGAAACGTGTTAGAATATGTTTCGGCAAGATAGTCCTTTGTGATGTGGATAATCTTAGTGGAGAACACAGGAAGAGCCACCTAAGTGCAGTATTACAAGCAAATTTTAATGGCAAGGTAACGAAAAACACCCACACAAAGAAGTAAAAACATGGGCTCATCTGTAATCTGATGGCGTAGTGGGATCCAGGTGCTCCAAGTGTCAGAGAAGGGCTCCAGTGTGGCTGGAGAGTCCGCACCATGTTCTATGGCCACCAGGAAGGCGTCCGGAACCAGCGTGGAATGCATGGAAATTACATCACGGGCAGCTGGGCTACTTCCATCACTGTTCCAGTTCCAGGGGATGGGCAGGCAGGCTACATGCTTGGAGCTCAGCTCCTTCTACAGCCCTGGGGTGGTAGTGTCCTTAGCGGTGCTATTTATATGAATGGCTTCACTGTGGAAAAACAGGTCCCAGCATGTACACTAGATGTAAAAGACCACATAAAACAGCACAATGGTGACAGGGGACCATAGAGAAGCTCAAATACACATTTAAAAGTTATTTGGTTAGAAAATGGTGAAGGAAAGGGTTACACATTGGATAAAACAACATATTTGCAATGCTTAAGAATGAAGATGATAAAAAAGATGATAAAAAATTATATATAAAAAAAATGCAATCATATACACGCACACACATAAGGATATCAATTAATACACGTATACACTTGGGCATGGACGGAGCCCAACTGTACTAGTACTCAGTCGCAGTACTGGAGAATACCTGTGTGGAGGGGGGCAGGGAACTAAGAGGGTGTTAGACAAGTGGATGCGTCTACTAGAAATGCATTCACATTCATGTGCTATTGCACAAGCAGATGATATGGAAGCACACGTGTACTTTAGCACACATCGGGCTACTTGATCTCATAGGGGGGCTCTGATTAGATGTGTGTGTAGTACAATTGGGTCCTTTATGTCTATCCAGAACAGTCAGTGTCATATTTAGGACCATGACACATGACTAGTAACGTTTGCAGCATGGCCTGAGCATGGACAGTTATCAATGATGATATTAATTAAAATACATATACGTTTGTATATATACATATGTGTATAAAAAAGGATTTTGGGTCTAAAAATTGGAGATTACAATTAGATAAATTAATAAGAAAAAATGGTAAATTCCATTTATAAGCTCTATAGATGCCATATGGGCTTAGAGGATACTATACTTACTATGGATGTAGATCTTAGATGTGGATAGGAGGGTGGGACTATAAGGGTCCAATAGAAAGAAAGGAAAGGAAATGTTATTTAAAATGGATACTCACATACCGTATAGGGAAAAACACTATGTGCAATAAAAAGGACAATTGCAGGAGGTAGAGGGTGTTCATAACACATTGTGGACCTCTATATCCTCATTCAAACCTCCTGGGACTAAAGTAGTAAAGTATAGATTCAGAAAGTTTCTTGTTGGCACAAATGTTTATAACGTTCGGCTGCAGGGAATGACCCAGGGATAGATTCAATAACCCATACCCTGAGGTCAACAGTAGATTGGTTGTGATGCACTAAACAGTGCTTCGGAATGTTGTGGTGTTCACGACCCCTCTCAATTAAGCATCTGTGCTCACCAAAACGTGCCCTAAGGGCCCTGATAATTCTTCAAACATAAAAAAGTCCAGACAGACAGGTAAGGCAATATATGACATACTCTGTGGAACAGTTGTAAAATTCTTTAAGGGTATGTGTTTTCCATTTCACAGTAAAAGTTTTTTGGCCATGATGGACAAATTTACATGTCATGTGGAGAGTTTTTTTGCACTGGTACATCCCCACTAGAGGTTTAGAGATAGGTGGAGTGGACTTGATCTTACTAGGAGCAATCTTACTTTTAAAGTTTCTCGCTTTCTTATATGTTATTTTAAGTTTGGTTACCAATGTATTTTTTTTAGATGTGGGTCTTCAAGTAGTATTGACCAATGTGCAGAGAAGATTGTTTCCATTTTTTTATATTTAGCATGAAATTGTGTAATAAATCAAGTGGGTTGTTTGGCAACAGAGGGTGGTGGTGTACGAGGGCGAGTAGGTAAGGTACGGTAGTTATCAAAAGCTTCTTCGACTAGAGAAGTCACGTAGCCTTTATCCAGAAATTTTTGTGAAAGAAGTTGGCCATGATTGTTGAAATTCATGTCCCTGGTGCAGTTTCTGTGAAAGCAGCAGAATTGGCAGCGTGGGATATTACTGACCCACCTGGGATGATGGCAGCTGTCAAAGTGGATTAATTAGTTCCCTGCAGTGGGTTTAATAAAATTCTTTGCATATATTGTTCCGTTATCATGGCATAATTCCAAGTCCAAAAAGGCAAGAGAATTGGGGTCAAGGATATGGGTAAAGGATAGGCCCAAGGAGTTCTGGCTACAGTACTGAACGAAGGTGTGGATGTCCTGGGATGATTCGTCCCATATGATCACTATATCGTCAATGTAACGTCCAAAGAAGACCACATGGGCGGCAAATGGATGATCAGCATAAAGATACATATGTTCCCAGAACCCCATTGTCAGATTTGCATAGCTGGGGGCAAAATTGACCCCCATAGCTGTGCCATTGATCTGCAAATAGTGGGTCCCATCTGATTCAAAATAATTGTGTTTAAGGCAAAACGTCAGGGCTTCCAAAATGAGATGGCATGGTCGAGGATTGGTATTGGGATCCTGCGCCAGAAAATGTTTAACCTGCATCCCCACGTCATGGGGAATCGAGGTATAGAAGGATGATACATCCAGCAAGAGACACCAATAGGACTCCCATTGTATCGGATAAAAGCCTGCGTGATTCCTGTCAGTAGTCAGCTATGTCCTGGACCGCTATGCTGCCACCTTTGTCAGCTGGCTTTATGACAACAAATTCATTATGGGTTAGTTGCTCTAGAGGCTTGTGTTCCAGTGGACAGAGATTGGATATGGAATGAATGTGTGATGAATCTGATTTGCACATTAGATCGGAGTAGACTACCTGATAAAAGGTCTGAAGATATGGACCTTTGTTATATGTAGGGTTAAAGATTGATGTGGGGCGTAAGGCGGTATGTGTAATTGGGGGAGATGCGGGACAGTGCTGATTCAGCCAGTCCTCATAGCAATTATCTGCATATAGTTCCTCCAAATGAGCGAGTATAGGGAGATCTGTATCATCTAATAAGGAGACATCTGAAGCAGAATGTGTGGGGATGTCAGGATCTGGGAGTCATGCATGTTTAGAGGCTTGGATATTGTAAAACCTTTGAACAATAAGGTCTCTAATTAATTTATTTAGATCCTTAAATAAGGTAAATGGGTTGGGCTGTGTGGTAAGGGCAAAAGTGAGGCCTCTGCTAAGTAGGGAAACATCATGTGGAGTTAAAACTGTGCGGGATAGGTTATAAATCTTTACAGTTTCTGCATCTTCCCTATTCTACCTTCCTCTGCCCCACTCCTCCGCTGTCCTCTCCTCCATGTTTTCTTTTTGTGAGGTACTGTGGGGGGCTTACTACTAAAAAAAAATCTATGTCAAGGGTCTGTGTTAGGCTATTAGAAATAGTGCTATTGGGAAGTTCAGGAGGCAATAGATGGTTAATGGGCTGTAATTCTATAACGGGTTGTGAGGGCTGGTCTAGGGTACTGGCAGATCCGGAAGGATCACAGGGATCAAGTGTTTTTGTATTGGATAAATCCAGACCTGGGCCTGGGACTGCAGCTGGAATGGGAATGTTGTTACTAGAGAGTTCCTTGATAGACATGGGATCAGAGTTATCCTTTTTGGGTCTGTTTCTATAGCGCTGAGGCTTGGGGGCAAGTGGTGCTGGTTTGTGAGTTGGCTTGGGTGTGTGATTAAGAGGGTGGAAAGGTGGGTCCCTAGAGGGGGGGTGGGTCTGGTATTGAGTCCTGGATGTCTTCCATATGGACTGCAAGACATCAATGGAATGGGACCAACTTGACTCACTAAGTTAGGTTGTCGTGTTTGTTTCCAGCAACAAACTTTATTCATATTATAAACATTGAGAGCTCTTATGAATTTACCAAGTTTATTGGTGATTAAATTATCCTCATTTCTTAGTGTTCATCTTAAGCATGGTAAACCATGTGTAAAGCAGGTGGGGGATAGAGTCACAGATGATTTTACAAAGAGCCATGTATTTCCTGTCTCTTTGTTGAGTGATATTACCCATCCATTTGGTTGTACAACATTCAGAGATGTGTGACCATTCGGTAAGAAGGTCTTGGTCAAGGAATACACCCTGTTTAAGAATTCTGAGACCCCTGAGTGAGATTTTATGGGATATAATTATTGTATATAATTGGAGGAAGAACTTATCCCAACACTGTTGGTTAACAGTGGAGATTAAGCCCTCTAACCTCCGTAAGTGGGTGCAGAGATCCGGGATGGGTATTTAGGAACCAGTGATAAGGCATTTTGGTTTAAAGAAGGTGACAGGAAAGAGGGTATAGAACTCTTCTAAGATGGTGTGCTTATTATAATTAATAGCAGCAATTAATTCCATAATGGCAGAGGTACATAAGCAATATGGCAATGGCAGGTACAGTACACTTGTTATGCAGCTCAGTATAGCTTAAACAGACAAAACAATGGTAACAATTACTGTTAGAGCAAAAACATAGTGACTGAGTTTAAGGATTGATCATTAACATACAGTCTGTAGATGATTTGTCAGTCCATAGAACACGATGGTGTGATGGTATGCTGTCCTCAGAGAGAGCTAACTCTGTATGCAGAAAAGACGGGAGAACACAGGAAGCACCACATAAGTGCAGTATTACAAGCAAATTGTCATGGCAAGGTAACTAGAAACACTCACAAGAAGAAGTAAAAACATGGGCTCATCTGTAATCTGAAAAATGAGGGGAATAACTGCGCTACTGTGAAATACATAAACAATAACAATTATAGCCGCGATTCATCTATGTAACACAAACACAGTGAAATTAAATAAGAAAAAAGGGGGGTTGAATCGCGCTAAAACAGATTGGTGATCATACACATCATCACCAATCCAAATATTTAGAACTAAGTGAAGATTTCCCCTTATGTGTATACATAATATACAAAACACATATCAAATGAATAATCAATCCAAAAATAAAAATCTCAAAGTGATAATAAAAAGTCCATGTATTAAAAATAAATCACCCAAGTGATATAAAAGTATCTTAAAAAAATTCCAAAAAACATATATTCTTTCTGTGAGAAGAAAAAAGCATGCTTGTTCCACCACCGTGAAATCAGATTGACCGCTTACCAGAAACTCATGATCCCTCGTTACAGAGGATAAGAGAAAGCTGTTTGTTAATACTGCTTCGAACCATGACCAATGGATCAGAGACCTTATACCGAGATGGGACATCAAAGACTGCAGGGTCAGGCTAAAGATGTTCACACTGACAGGACATCAGCCCACAGCATTGCAGATATGGTCATAGAAGGAAAAAAAGGCTCCATATAGTGTAAAATTATTGACTTTATTGGATAAGTAAAAGGTTAAACTCACATATTAGTAGACAATAGTAGGCATGTAGTGTAGTCTGGAGCGCCGGCCGGAAGCTCACAGACAGCCCGTCCTACTGGAAACAACAGCAGCAATGGGAGGTGACGAGAACACGTCGTTCTGCCCTACGCGGCGTTTCGTGATAGAGTCACATCATCCAGGGGCAAGGGCGGCACGTCTCGTCACCTCCCCTTATAGTACTAAGAACCTGACCAAGCCTCGCTTTGAATCCCACTCCATCGGTAGACTTGCTCAAAAAATTGAAAAGTCCCAAGCGCTGATTGGTGCCTCACTAAACCAAGCCTCACTGTGAATGTTGAATCATCAGCGAGCCTACCCAGGTCAGATAATCCCAAACACTGAGTGGTGTCAGGTGTGCAAGTGTGTGCACAATCACTGGAGAAAGAATAATTCATGAATTGCAATAAACCGCTGGCTGGAAGGGGGTATGAGGTCAGGTATCTGGGAACCATAGAACTCATATGGAGATAGGTACCCCAAAAAAAGCAATAAAATGTCAACAAAATACTAAAATGATCAAGTCAACCAGTGCGATCCGTGTCACAGACCAGACATAAATTGACTTGAGCATAAGAGGACATTCTAAAGATAAAATAAACAAAGGCCACCCGGTGGCCATATTAAAAATTGCAAAAAGATATATAAATGAAAATAGAAATAAAATAAACTATAGGTAATAGAGCTGTGTATCCTTACGAACACACAGAAGTCATACCTATATTGTATAAATAAAATAAAGGCAAAAAAGCCCCAAAGTAATCCTAAACAAATAGGTCCCATCTAGCAGCACGGTCTGTGTCACAGACTGGAACCGGCTTATAAAAGACATAAGGAGACATGTCAATAAAAAGCACGGTGGCCACCTAGTGGCCATATTCAAATTGGCACAGCACTGTAGAGCCACGTCAGAAAACTAATCCCAATGGATATATTAAATCAAATGGAACCAATAAATCTGATCGTGACTGTAATAGGACCATAGTCCCACAAATTCATCTTGAGGAAAATATTGATAGAAAAAACATTCCAAGAATAGATCCCAAAAGACAAATAACAATATTTATTAATAATATTGATATTTTTAAATGAATCCTTATTTTTAGTTTTTTATTAAGGAAAAATCGGATGGGCCATAGAAAGATAATAAAGGACGGTATGTTTAACCCCGCCACCTCATTAATGGGGCTATGTAGGTGGTTTAGATGGATGGGAAGTCAAAGCATAAGCCTTCAAAAATTCACCAAGTTTGCACAGTTTGAACATCAAATAAAATACCATCTCTCAAACGCAGCTCATCCAAGTACCTAGAGATTTGGCTGCATACTTCATGTATATTGGTTAATGGCAAAAAGTTGTATCCCTCCTTAGGAATTATTAATAAAGGCATTTACGTCCACATCGACATTCATGCCGTGTGGTGCATAGCTTTTGAGCCTGTGGATCCAGGACATCTCACTCTTAGAGATCTCCCTGACCAACAGGCTACCTCGCCAATGTGGTTTGTACTTATCAATACCCATGTTATGTACCTGGTCGTAGTGTCTGGACACAGGATGCTTGTCATAACCTCTCTTAATATTCCGATATGTTCGTTTAGACGAACCCGCAATGCCCTTTTGGTCCTCCTCACATACTGAAGCCCACAGGGGCACTGTAAGAGATAGACCACCCCTACCGAGGTGCATGTGATAAAGGGTTTGATATCATATGATCTTAAAGTGCTGGTAGATGTGAACTGGGTAATTCGCCTAGCTCTATTGGCGTTTAGAGAGCAAACTTTGCATCTTCCACATTTATAATAGCCAGTGAGATTTTGGAGAAAGTTGTGATCCTCACATGGAGGATCTTGGACAAAGGGAGCTACCTTACTCCCAAGGGAGGCCACCCCCCTAAAGACCACTCTAGGTCTAACTGGTAGGATTGAGCTCAAAACTCTGTCACTACCCAGCAGATGCCAATGTTTCTGTATCAATTGTTTAATATCGCGATGCTGTACCGAATAGGTGGTAATAAATGGCACAGCATCTGACACAGTAGCATCAGACAAAAGTGAGAGTCTGTCTCTGTCTCGTGCCGTTTTCACGACCAGAGACAGAGATGCACGGTCATATCCCTTCTCGATGAACCTATCCATAAGAATGGATGATTGTTCATCAAAGGTAGTAATGTCTGAGCAATTACGTCTCAGACGTAAAAATTGGCCCTGGGGGATAGCTCTGAGCCAAGGCTCATGGTGACAACTATCCACCGGGATGTAAGAGTTCCTGTCGGTCACCTTGAAGTGAGTTGATGTCACAAAATGGTCCTCCACTATCTGGATCTTCAGATCCAGAAAGTGGATAGTGTCACGACTGGCCTCAAAATTGAACCTAATACCCCTGTTATTATCGTTTAGAGATGTCATGAAGTTCTGTAGCTCCGATTCACAACCATCCCACAGGAGGAGGACGTCATCAATGTATCTGGCCCACAGGAGCACCTCCGATCTCCTGGGTGCATCAACGACATCCTCCTCCCACTTGGCCATGAAAAGGTTGGCCAAGCTCGGAGAATATTTTGCCCCCATGGCCACACCACGATCATAATACAAAAGTTCCATGATGAAATTAATTTGTGCAGGAGGTAAGCCAGAGTCACGGGTGAGAAACAGCTCTACCGCTTGGAAGCCCAGGTGGTGAGGGATAATAGTGTACAATGAAGACACATCGGCCGTCACCATCCAAAGTCCCTCCTTAGGGGAAATGTTGGAAAGCAAATTAATCACATGTTTGGTGTCCTTGATAAATGAAGGTATCCTAGAGACCAAAGGTTGCAAAAAATGGTCGATATATTTGCCCACCCGGGACGTGATAGAATCTATCCCACTCACAATGGGATGTCCCGGGGCAAACAGGATCCTTATGGACCTTCGGGAGGTAGTAAATGACCGGAGTGCGAGGTGCACTGGGGACCAGAAATCATCTTTCCTTGTCATTTAATATACCTCTCCGGAAACCAACCTCTACGATAGATTCAAGCTCCTTTTTATATCTGACCAGAGGGTCTCTTTGTAAAACCATGTAAGTCTCGGTGTCATCAACCAACCAATGTATTTCCCTCTGATAGTCACAACGATCTAGGATTACAATCCCCCAACCCTTGTCAGCTGGTCTAATGACAAGGGATTTGTTGTGACAAAGGGATTCCAATCCAACTTATAGATCCTTATGCAAATTTGCCTTCTTGACCCTAAACTGCTCAAGGTCGCGGAGGACAACATCCCTGAATACCCGAATGGCCGGAGCCACGGGGCCAGGAGGATTGAAAAGAGAGGCATTAGAGAGGTTGGAATGTTGGTATTCTCCTCTCATTACATTACCCACCCCATTCATAGGGTTAGATAACATATAACGTTTAATGTGCAACTTTCTAGTGAATTTGTGCACATCCATAAAGGTTTGAAACTTGCTCAAGCTCCTAGGTGGAGCAAATTTCAAACCTTTATCCAACAGTCTCTTCTCGGGATCAGTTAGAGTCTGTTTGGATAAATTGAAAATGCCAGTTCCTAGGACCTTTTTCTTTTTGGATGACTGGACCCGGCCCCCCCCCCCCTGACTCCTCTTTTTATTCTACGGGGCGTTTGGCTGTCCGTGAATCCCTGGGAAAACCCCAATTTTGATTGTTTCTGCCATCGGAGGGACCAGGGTATTGTGGTGGACCAGAATATGTACAATCCCGTCTGGAATCTACAGGATAATGAGTACTCTGGTTCCTCATAGGGTAATTCTGTCTGTAACCATCGGTATTAGTTCTCTGGTGTCTGGGGGTATCCAGGTCGGACAGAGGATAGAACCGATTTTGCAATGGGACCGAATTTGTGTAACCATCAGAAGAGGGACCATAAGGGAGCTGGTTGGGTCTCATATTGTAATTAAGAGGGTTAGGACTCCATGATGAGTTTCCCCAATTAGTGAGGGGGGATATCATATGGTTGTGCATGATGACCAGGGTTTGAATCCCCATAGTAATCATATCTAGAATTCCCCTAGAGGGAGTACCCCCAGGGCCATGATTCAATCTATCTTTATGACCTTTAGATTTTTTCCCCATGGCCTTAGGACGGTCATCCCTCCTGGGTGTGTGCTGAGTCGCTTGTCTCTCCTGAGGTGGAACAGGCGTAGCACTGGGAGGAACAGGATCTTGTGATTGTGTGTCCATCCTCCTGTTAACTTCCTCAAGTAAGGCAAGTTTTTTTTGCCAGATAAACACAAACCCAGACTGGTAATCTTGCTTGTCTCTGGTGTATTCCTTTCTCTTTTTGGCTTTTTGATCTCTATCTTCCTTCTCCAATATTTTTAAGAGACCCTTGGAGTGTTCCTTATATTCTTCCTTGTTAATATGAGGGGCTAATTGGTCCTTAAAGGTCTTGATTTCCCCATCCAGATAAAAAAGTTTGTCTTTCTTTCTCTGAATGAGGAAACGTAGAAGGCCAATTCCTGAGTCATTGAAATGTTTGAACCAACCCTCCAAGTCTGGGTCACCCTTCTGAGGGGGGACCTCCCATCGCAGACTTCTCAGGACCATGGCTTCCCTGATATACGTTTCAAGGAAGGCAATGTCCCATTGGGTATGTGTCTCCGATGTTGTCAGATTTTTCAGTCTCATAAAAAGACCACTAATTCCTGAGTCTAAAGATAATGGGGTGGAATCAAAAACACCTGAAGTGTCTACCACTCTTTTTGCCCGGAATTCGAAAATATCCATACTGGTATGAGCCAGTCACCAAGCTGCAATTAATGTGTTCAAAACATGATAAGAAAAATGAGGGGAATAACTGCGAAGGCTTATGCTTTGACTTCCCATCCATCTAGTCCACCTACATAGCCCCATTAATGAGGTGGCGGGGTAAACATACCATCCTTTATTATCTTTCTATGGCCCATCCGATTTTTCCTTAATAAAAAACTAAAAATAAGGATTAATTTAAAAATATCAATATTAATAATAAGTATTGTTATTTGTCTTTTGGGATCTATTCTTGGACAGTTTTTTCTATCAATGTTTTCCTCAGGACAAATTTGTGGGACTATGGTCCTATTACAGTCACGATTAGGTTTATTGGTTCCATTTGATTTAATATATCCATTGGGATTAGTTTTCTGACATGGCTCTACAGTGCTGTGCCAATTTGAATATGGCCACTAGGTGGCCACCGTGCTTTTTATTGACATGTCTCCTTATGTCTTTTATAAGCCAGTTCCTGTCTGTGACACAGACCGTGCTGCTAGATGGGACCTATTTGTTTAGGATTACTTTGGGGCTTTTTTGCCTTTATTTTATTTATACAATATAGGTATGACTTCTGTGTGTTCGTAAGGATACACAGCTCTATTACCTATAGTTTATTTTATTTCTATTTTCATTTATATATCTTTTTGCAATTTTTAATATGGCCACCGGGTGGCCTTTGTTTATTTTATCTTTAGAATGTCCCCTTATGCTCAAGTCAATTTATGTCCGGTCTGTGACACGGATCGCACTGGTTGACTTGATCATTTTAGTATTTTGTTGACATTTTATTGCTTTTTTTGGAGTACCTATCTCCATATGAGTTCTATGGTTCCCAGATACCTGACCTCATACCCCTTTCCAGCCAGCGGTTTATTGCAATTCATGATTAATTCTTTCTCAAGTGATTGTGCACACACTTGCGCACCTGACACCACTCAGTGTTTGGGATTATCCGACCTGGGTAGGCTCGCTGATGATTCGGCATTCAAAGTGAGGCTTGGTTTAGTGAGGCACCAATCAGCGCTTGGGACTTTTCAATTTTTTGTGCAAGTCTGCCGATGGAGTGGAATTCAAAGCGAGGCTTGGTCAGGTTCTTAGTACTATAAGGGGAGGTGACGAGACGTGCCGCCCGTGCCCCTGGATGATGTGACTCTATCACGAAAAAGTAGGGCAGAGCGACGTGTTCTCATCACCTCCCATTGCTGCTGTTGTTTCCAGTAGGACGGGCTGTCTGTGAGCTTCCGGCCGGCGATCCAGACTACACTACATGCCTACTATTGTCTACTAATATGTGAGTTTAACCTTTTACTTATCCAATAAAGTCAATGATTTTACACTATATGGAGCCTTTTTTTCCTTCTATGACCATATCTGCAATGCTGTGGGCTGATGTCTGAGTACCTGTCAGTGTGAACATCTTTAGCCTGACCCTGCAGTCTTTGATGTCCCATCTCGGTATAAGGTCTCTGATCCATTGGTCGTGGCTCGAAGCAGTATTAACAAACAGCTCTCTCTGATCCTCTGTAACAGGGGATCATGAGTTTCTGGTAAGCGGCCAGTCTGATTTCACGGTGGTGGAGCAAGCATGCTTTTTTCTTCTCACAGCAAGAATATATGTTTTTTGGAACTTTTTTAAGATACTTTTGTATCACTTGGGCGATTTATTTTTTATACATGGACTTTATTATCACTTTGAACTTTTTTATTTTTGGATTGATTATTCATTTGATATGTGTTTTGTATATTATGTATACACTTAAGGGGAAATCTTCACTTCTAAATATTTGGTTTGGTGATGATGTGTATGATCACCAATCTGTTTTAGCCCGATTCAACCCCCCTTTTTTCTCATCTGTAATCTGATGGTGTAGTGGGATTCTGGTGCTCCAAGTGTCTGAGAAGGGCTCCAATGGGCTCAAATGTGGCTGGAGAGTCCGCAGCATGTCCTGTGGCCACCATTCTTGTATGTGTGCGCTCCCACATAGAGGAGTTCAGCTCCCATGGTTGAGACAAAGGATCTTCCATTCTATTATTAGAGTAGGACCCACTAATTCGGGGTACTTTGTCGCAGTAAGTGGGCTTAGCACTATATGACCATATAGTGTGACCAAACCCCCGTATTTTTTGAATATGTTCAGGTGTTTTTAACTAGCCCTGCTGGAAATGTCATTCTTGTATGTGTGCACTGTAAAATATTTTGTACTGTTTGTAGGTCTTATAGCAGCACCATCTTGAATTTAAACGCATTGTATGGTGTGCCCCCCAAATATGTTCTTGTATATTGTAATAGGCCCTGACCAGGTCTTTTGGGCTGGAGCACCCCTCCCCCTCCTCATTACCTCTTATTTAGTGGCCACTAGTGTATAGGATGTATCCCCTGCAGTTCTCCCACATAGAGGAGTTTAGCTCCCATGGTTGAGACAAAGGATCTTCCATTCTATTATTAGAGTAGGACCCACTAATTCGGGGTACTTTGTCGCAGTAAGTGGGCTTAGCACTATATGACCATATAGTGTGACCAAACCCCCATATTTTTTTAATATGTTCAGGTGTTTTTAACTAGCCCTGCAGGAAATGTCATTCTTGTATGTGTGCGCTGTAAAATATTTTGTACAGAATGAGCGTGGAACGCACGGAAACTACTTAACAGGCAGCTGGGCTACTTCCGGGATCACTGTTACAGTTTCAGGGGATGGGCAGGCAGGCTCCGGGCTCAGAGCTCAGCTCCTTCTACAGGCCTGGGGTGGTAGTGTCCTTAGGAGTGCTATATAAATGGATGGCTTCACTGTGGGACCCACAGAGCCAGGTCCCAGTGTGTACAGAAGATGTAAAAGGCTGCAAAAAACAGCACAACGGTGACAGGGGACCATAGAGAAGCTCAAATACATATGTAAAAGTTAATTTGGTTAGAAAATGATGAGCTATAATTATTAAAAACATATGCGCTTATGTACACACTTATGCATACATGTGAGGGGGGAAAGACAGGGAGGGAGTGAAGGAAGGGAGGGGGGGCAGGCGGGGGGAGGAAAGAAGGGGGAGCGGGCATACAGGTGGTTGAACATTTTGTGGCGAAGGATCCGAATCCTCGACAAGCCCATTTTTTATTTTGGAAGCCCTACAGTTTTGCCTTAAACACAATTATTTTGAATCAGATGGGACCCACTATTTGCAGATCAATGGCACAGCTATGGGGGGCAATTTTCCCCCAGCTATGTGAATCCAACTATTTAACTGGGGTTCTGGGAACATATGTATCTTTCCGCTGATCATCCATTTGTCTCCCATGTGGTCTACTATGGACGTTACATTGAAGACATAGTGATCATATGGGACGGATCCACACCTTCGTACAGGACATCCACACCTTCATACAGTACTGTAACCAGAACTCTTTGGGCCTATCCTTTACCCAATGTCCTTGACCCCAATTCTCTTGCCTTTTTGGACTTGGAATTATGCCATGATAATGGAACAATATATGCAAAGAATTTTATTAAACCCACTGCAGGGAACTAATTAATCCACTTTGACAGCTGCCATCACCCCAGGTGGGTCAATAATATCCCACACAGCAAATTCTGCCGCCTCCGCAGAAACTGCACCATAGACATGGATTACAACAATCATGGGCAACTTCTTTCACAAAAATTTCTGGATAAAGGCTACCCGGCTTCTCTAGTCAAAGAAGCTTTTGATAACTACCGTACCTTACCTATTCGCCCTCATACACCACCATCCTCTGTTGCCAAACAACCCACTTGATTTATTACACAATTTCATGCTAAATATAAAAAAATGGAAACAATATTTTCTGCACACTGGTCAATACTACTTGAAGACCCACATCTAAAAAAAATACATTGGTAACCAAACCTAAAATAACATATAGGAAAGCGAGAAACATTAAAAGTAAGATTGCTCCTAGTAAGATCAAGTCCACTCCACCTACTTCCAAACCTCTAGTGGGGATGTACCAGTGCAAAAAAAAACTCTGAATGACATGTAAATTTGTCCATCATGGCCAAAAAAACTTTCTGTGAAATGGAAAACACACACCCTTAAAGAATTTTACAACTGTTCCACAGAGTATGTCATATATTGCCTTACCTGTCTGTCTGGACTTTTTTATGTGGGTAGAACCATCAAGGCCCTTAGGACATGTTTTGGTGAGCTTAGGTGCTTCATTGAGGGGGGTCGTGACCATCACAGTGTTCCAAAGCACTTTTTAGTGCATCACAACCAATCTACTGTTGGCCTCAGGGTATGGGTTATTTAATCTATCCCAGGGTCGTTCCCTGCAGCCGAACGTTATAAACGTTTGTGCCAACAAGAAACTTTCTGGATCTATTCCTTAGGTACTTTAGTCCTAGAAGGTTTAAATGAAGCTATAGAGTTCCACAATGTGTTATGAGCACTCTACCTAACGCGATTGTCCTTTTTATTGCACATAGTGTTCTTCCCCATATGTAAGTATCCATTTTAAACAAAATCTCCTTGCCTTTCTTACTAGCAGACCCTTATAGTCCCACTCTCTTATCCACATCCAAAATTTAAAACCACAGTAAGTATAGTATAGAATTTACCCTTTTTTTCTTATTAATTTATCTAATTTTAATCTCAAATTTTTAGTCCTGAAATCCTTTTTTTATATACATATGTACAGTATATATACATATATATATATGTATTTTTAATTAATATTATCATTGATAGCTGTCCATGCTCTTACCATGCTGCAATCGTTACTAGTCATTAGGGATGAGCTTCGAGTCGAACTCATGTTCGACTTGAACATCAGCTGTTCGCTAGTTCGCCGAACAGCGAACAATTTGGGGTGTTTGCGGCAAATTCGAAAGCCGCGGAACACCCTTTAATAGTCTATGGGAGAAATCAAAAGTGCTAATTTTAAAGGCTTATATGCAAGTTATTGTCATAAAAAGCCATAAAAACTGACGTTTTTTCGGGAGCAGTGATTTTAATAATGCTTAAAGTGAAACAATAAAAGTGTAATATTCCTTTAAATTTCGTACCTGGGGGGTGTCTATAGTATGCCTGTAAAGGGGCGCATGTTTCCCATGTTTAGAACAGTCTGACAGCAAAATGACATTTCAAAGGAAAAAAGTCATTTAAAACTACTCGTGGCTATTAATGAATTGCCGGTCCAAGAACACACATAAAAGTTCATTGATAAAAACGGCATGGGAAAATGGCGTGGGGTCCCCCCAAAAATCCATACCAGACCCTTATCCGAGCACGCAACCTGGCAGGCTGCAGGAAAAGAGGGGGGATGAGAGAGCAGTCCCCCCCTCCTGAACTGTACCAGGCCACATGCCCTCAACATTGGGAGCGTGCTTTGGGGTTAGCCCCCTAAAGCACCTTGTCCCCATGTTGATGGGGACAAGGGCCTCATCCCCACAACCCTTGCCCGGTGTTTGTGGGGGTCTGTGGGCGGGGGGCTTATCGGAATCTGGAAGCCCCTTTTAACAAGGGGACCCCCAGATCCCAGGCCCCCCTTTGTGAAATTGTAAGGGGGTACTTTACCCCTACCATTTCACTAAAAAAGTTTCAAAAATGTTAAAAATGACAAGAGACGGTTTTTGACAATTCCTTTATTTAAATGCTTCTTCTTTCTTCTATCTTCTTTCTTCTATCTTCTATCTTCCTTCGGTTTCTTCCTCTTCTTCTTCTTCTTTTGGTTCTTCTGGTTCTTCCTCCGGTGTTCTCGTCCGGCATCTTCCTCCGCGGCGTCTTCTTCCCTTGTTCTTCTCAGGCCGCTCCCCATCCATGATGGGAGGCTCCCGCTGTGTGATGCTTCTCGTTTTCTGATGGTTCTTAAATAATGGAGGGCGGGGCCATCCAGTGACCCCGCCCCCCTCTGAAGCACAGGGACTTGAGGGGACTTCCCTGTGGCATTCCCTGTGACGTCAGAGGGGGCGGGGTCACCAGGTGGCCCCGCCCTCCATTATTTAAGAACCGTCAGAAGACGGGAAGTGTCACACAGCGGGAGCCTCCAATCATGGATGGGAGCGGCCTGAGAAGAACAAGGGAAGAAGACGCCGCGGAGGAAGATGCAGGACGAGAACACCGGAGGAAGAACCAGAAGAACCAGAAGAAGAAGAAAATGGAGGAAGAAACCGAAGGAAGATAGAAGATAGAAGAAAGAAGACGCATTTAAATAAAGGAATTGTCAAAAACTGTCTCTTTTCATGTTTAACATTTTTGACACTTTTTTGTGAAATAGTAGGGGTACTTTTGTACCCCCTTACCATTTCACACGGGGGGCTGGGATCTGGGGGTCCCCTTGTTAAAGGGGCTTCCAGATTCCGATAAGCCCCCTGCCCGCAGACCCCCACAACCACCGGGCAAGGGTTGTGGGGATGAGGCCCTTGTCCCCATCAACATGGGGACAAGGTGCTTTGGGGGGCTACTCCAAAGCACCCTCCCAATGTTGAGGGCATGTGGTCTGGTATGGTTCAGGAGGGGGGGCTCTCTCTCGTCCCCCCTCTTTTCCTGTGGCCTTCCAGGTTGCGTGCTCGGATAAGGGTCTGGTATGGATTTTTGGGGAGACCCCACGCCATTTTTTTTAAATTTTGGCGCGGGGTTTCCCTTAATATCCATACCAGACCTAAAGGGCCTAGTATAGAATTTAGGGGGACCCCCATGCCATTTTTTTTACATTTTGGTTCGGAGTTCCCCTGTGGGGAATTCCCATGCCGTTTTTATCAGTTAACTTTTATGTGTATTGTCGGACCGGCAATTCATTAATAGCCGCGACTTTTTTTCCTTTTGAAATGTAATTTTGCTGTCAGACTGTTCTAAACACGGGAAACATGCGCCCCTTTACAGGCATACTATAGACACCCCCCAGGTACGAAATTTAAAGGAATATTACACTTTTATTGTTTCACTTTAAGCATTATTAAAATCATTGCTCCCGAAAAAACAGCCGTTTTTAAAACTTTTTTTGCATTGATCCATGTCCCCTGGGGCAGGACCCAGGTCCCCAAACACTTTTTATGACAATAACTTGCATATAAGCCTATAAAATTAGCACTTTTGATTACTCATGTTCGTGTGCCATAGACTTTAACGGTGTTCGCGTGTTCGAACAAATTTTTTGCCTGTTCGCATGTTCTGGTGCGAACCAAACAGGGGGGTGTTCGGCTCATCACTACTAGTCATGTGTCATGGTTCTAGATATGACACTGACTGGTCTGGATAGACATAAAGGACCCCATTGCACTACACACACACATCTAATCAGAGCCCCCTCTGGGATCAAGTACCCACATGTGTGCTACAGTACATGTGTGCTTCCATATCATCTGGTTGTGCACTAGCACATATGTGAATGCATTTCTAGTAGACGCATCCACTTGTCTAACACCCTCCTAGCTCCCTGCCCCCCCTCCACACAGGTACTTCCCAGTACTGAGACTGAGTACTAGTACAGTTAGGGTCCGTCTATGCCCAAGTGAACGCGGTTATGAATTTATATCCTTATATGTGTGCATGTATACGATTGCATTTTTTTTATATATAATTTTTTATCATCATTTTTTATTATCTTTTTTAGCATCTCCATTCTTAAGCATTATGACTACGTTTTATTGAATGTGTAACCCTTTCCTTCTCCCCCCTCCGCCCCCCAGCTCTTCTCGAGTCTGCTTGAATGGACGACAGGATGAAAACATCCCATTTGTCCTTTCACTTCATTACGAGTAATTCACCATTTCTCAAGCAAGCTTTCTCCCTCTTTCTAAGACAGGTGTTAATGAGCCATTGAGAGAAGCAATGACGATTCCAAGAATGAATAAGTGTCAAAAAGTGACACGCTTGTATAGAAGTTGTCCACCTATAAAAGGGACACCTTCCGGAACAAGGGAGACACCAAGTCCCATGCTATCTTTCTACTGATCCCCATATAGTCTGGGCAGTCAGTTGGCTCTACTTCACTGTCGTTTCCCTCATAAACTCTAAATCTGTATGTATAGCCTGTGGCCCTCTCACAGAGATTATACAGTTTGACCCCATATCTGGCATGCTTGCTGGGGAGATACTGCTTGATTGCAAGATGGAAAGTAAAATGTATGAGGAACTCGTCTATGCAGATATTTTGTTGGGGAGTAAACATATCTGCAAATTTCTCAGAACGGTAGTTTATGAGGGGCTGAATTTTGTAGAGCCGATCATATTCAGGGTTACCCAAATGACGACAGAGTGTGTTACCACTAAAATACATAAAACGCATTATTGTCTCATATCTTTGCCCGGCCATTGCAGCAGAGAACACAGGATGAATTGGATCTGTGGACCAATATGACCATAATTCACTCCTTTTTGTAATGCCCATGTTGAGGGTTAAGCCCAAAAAAGTCCTAAATTCGGAAACTGTGATAAGTTTCCACACAAATTGGCTGGCGAGAGTTCAATTTGAGTGGACAGTGATGTATTGTTGTGCGTATAGATTGTCCACAATCAACTGATACAGTTCTTTTGTGAATAAACAGCTCAAGAAAATAAGGGGAGTTGTTAAATTTGCTGTTGCAACCTGAATTCCAGGTTGGGCAGTGAATGGTGGATAATGGGTGCTGCTGAATCTGGGGGCTGCCAATCAGGATTTGTAAACACCTCTGGAAGAACTACATGGGCTTTACTGGCCTATGTGCAATTTCATGATGGCTGCGGGATACTACGAGTGCTAGCCAGTGCACCAGTTTGGACTGCACTTCTGGAACTCACCACATTGCCATGAGATACTGCAGTGCTGGTGTGTAAAATGCCAGGATGTACTAGGCCACTGGTGCCTGCCAGTTCACCAAAAAGTAGTGTGGTACTAGTACTTGGACACTGCTGCATATGAGACAAGTCATGTGTTTCTAGCACTTCAGCTACCCGGGATCTAGTATGCCTGATCTTAACAGGGATCACTTGCCAGGAAATACAGGAGGCTGAACAAAGAGTCAACAAAACAGTTACTGTGATTGCAGGAATGCAATTTTCTGCAGGAGATGGCTGGAACTGGTTCAAATTCTGTGTGAGGAATAGCTGGTTGTTAAGCAGCAGGCCCGGGAAGCCGGCTACCGCATTGTTTTTTTTTTTTTCCCAAAAAAGTTTATTTTTTATTTATAGAAACAAACGGGGTAACGTGATATTGTACAGAAATATCGTACATGAACAGTACATTAGGCAAAGAACAAGGTATATGTACAGTAGGTACATTCATTGTCCCATTGACCCCACATAAACCTTAGCAAAGAGAGAAAAAAGGAGACCCTTGTCCCACTGCGTACGTACTGTTTAGAATGCTTTATAACAGGTGGAGTTGGCCATACAAGTGTCATCAATGTTGTCAATGTGTGACATAACCTAAAAAAAATTGGTGGTATTATTTTCGTAGGGTTTGGGAAATCTGACATGGCGTGAGTGTAACAGATGGTGTGAGATGTTTCACATCTGATGGAGGTCTCCTGTGGTAGGTTAGTTATGTTGCAGGGAAGTCTAGGGTGAGGTGTGTGGGAGGGTGTCATCAATAGTGCTTTGTACGGGTCATATAGTCCGGTCTGTGGGGGTAGGACTTATAAAAAGGTAATTATGAGATGGGCGGGTTAACAGGGATGAAGGAGGGAGATAGTGGAGAGGGAGGGGAGAGGAAAGCAGGAGGGGGGTAAGATCGGAAGAGTGTAGGTGCTAAAGTAGGATTGGGCCGTCTCTTGATTCCCTCCCCTGAGGTCTATCGTTGCTAAATTTGGATTTTGGGGGAGGGGGTCGGCCTTTATTTAGTAGGGTTCCAGTTTTGAATGTGAGATTTGATGAATTTTAGCTCTGAGCTTTGGGTTTCAGGAATTTTAGACTCTAAGTAGCTAGGTATGTGACGAGCCCATTTGATACCATATTTTCTGGGTGTATCTTGTGCAATGTGGATTATTTCTTCCATTTCTGCAATCCTATTGATTCTACTAAACCATTCTTCAGTCTTTCAAAAGTCGTTAGTTGTCTGGCGACGGGGAATTTTCTGTCTAGGGATCCCAGAAAGTGAGTGATCATTAAGTGTGTCCAAGTTGGTATTATGGTGTTTTCCATAAGTGTTGCAAGTTGGGAGGTGGTGCGAGGATTTCCTTGCTCATAGAAGTGGTGAGCCAAAATCTGTTCATCTAACAAATGTTGTGTAGGGAAATCCTTTGTCATACCTGGGGTAAAGTCTGGATTCAGACTTATCAGGGTCATTGGACCTGGCACAGTCGATGGGGGGGTGTTTGCATACTATGCGAAAGCTTTGTAACGTGGGCCTGATCAGTGGGTGTGAGTTGACTTTTGGAGGGGTATGACGTTCCATTATCCATGGAAGCGATTTGAGGGGTAACCTTGTGAAAGATGGTTCCAATCTGACCGAGTCTTTGGTGGTGGGATGTAAGTGCCAGTCAAATATTCTAGTCAAGTGAACAGTTTTATGATAGTTCATCAGGTCCGGGAGTCCCATCCCACCTAAGTGTTTGGGCCGAGTCAGTTGGTTGTGGTTAATCCTGGGTTTGTGGTTTCCCCAGAGGAATTTAGAACAGAGACTTCTATAATTTTTGAAGAAGGCCGGTGCTATGTGTATAGGTACTGTTTGTAGGATATATAGTATTCTTGTTAGTGCATTCATTTTAAGTATTTCCACCCTACCAAACCAGGAGAATAATGGTTTGTCCCATTGTTTGAGATCTGCTGTCAGTCTATTCAGGGTTGGTATGTAGTTTTTTGAATATAGGTCTTCCAGATTAGCGGGGAGCTGAATGCCTAAGTAAGTAATGACGTCTGTTTGCAATTTAAAGGGGATGTTTTCTTTACATTGTGATACTAATTGTGATGGCAAGGAGATGTTGAGGGCGAAAGACTTAGCAAAATTAATTCTGAGATTGGAAATTAAGTTAAATTTTTGGAATTCTTCTAGTAGTATCGGCAGTGTGGTGTGAGAGTTGGTAAGGAACAGGAGAATATCATCCGCAAAGGCGGCAAGCTTGTACTCTGTGTCATTGGCTTTGATGCCTTTGATGTTAGGGTTTTTCCTAATGTAACAGAGGAAGTGCTCGAGGGTAAGGACAAAAAGAATGGGAGATAGGGGGCAACCTTGTCTTGTCCCATTGCGGATAGAGAAGGCACTCGACAGGGTGTTATTCACTCTAATCCAGGCCGAGGGACTAGCGTATAGGGACAGGATGAGGGTGAGCATATGAGAGCCAATGCCCATAGCCTGCAGAACTGCTTGCATGTAGTCCCAAGCAACCCTATCAAATGCCTTCTCCGCATCCAGGGAAAGAAAGAAGCCTTTTTGATTTGATGTGGTTATGTGATGGTGTAGATTTATGGCTTTAATGGTATTGTCCCTGGCCTCTCTTCCAGGGACAAAGCCAACTTGGTCACTGGAGACAAGTGAAGGAAGTATTGTGAGGAGTCTATTGGGCAGGATTTTTGAGAAAATTTTGATGTCCACTAGGAACGAGCCGAACATCCCCCTGTTCGGTTCACACCAGAACATGCGAACAGGAAAAAAATTTGTTCGAACACGCAAACACCGTTAAAGTTTATGGGACACGAACATGAATAATCAAAAGGGCTAATTTTAAAGACTTATTGTCACTAATCGTTCTCACCGAGGCCGAAATGCCAAGAGCGGTTTTGCCCTTGCGACTAAGCGCAGCTCGCCCCCTGGAGTTGGTACAGGCAGAGAACGGCACGAAGAGGCACAGGCTCCCCAATGGACTGCGAAGACTTGCTTGTGGAGTCTTGACAGAGAAGAGCCGCTGTGCAGATACTTAGTAGGTAAGGTGCAGCTGAAGACCACAGGCGGGAAGTCCAGAAGCAGGCTGGGGCTCAAACACCGGGGTGGTGCTATGGCACTGCAGGATCTGCAAGGTAGGGAGACAAGAGAAGAGGGTCCAGGTACAAGCAAAAGGATCAGGCTAGGAGACAGGAGACAGTCCAGGTAGCAGGCCGAGGGTCAAACACAGGAGGTAGGTGGGAATCCAATAAACAGGCCGAGGTCAAGTCCAGGAGAGAGGCAAGAGAAGTCCAAGGGCAAATCCGGGTCACAACGGGTAATCAAGCAGAGATACAGGAAGGACACAAGTTCAGGTAACACAGGAAGCTGAGACAAACCAGCAACTTGTGTGATTCTCTGAGTGCCTTTTATAGGCCGCCCAGGGAATCACGTTGGGTGTGCACCAATGCGCGTGCGCGAGCACCGTAGCGCCAAGCCGCGAACGCGCATGCGCCGGAACGTCGTTCCGCAGGGAATGCGTGAGAAATGACCGGACCGGAACGAGGGCTTCTTCTGACACTTATATACAAGTTATTGTCATCATAAAAAGTGTTTGGGGACCTGGGTCCTGCCCCAGGGGACATGGATCAATGCAAAAAAAAAATTTTTTAAACGGCCGTTTTTTTGGGAGCAGTGATTTTAATAATGCTTGAAGTGAAACAATAAAAGTGTAATATTCCTTTAAATTTCGTACCTGGGAGGTGTCTATAGAATGCCTGTAAAGGGGCGCATGTTTCCCGTGTTTAGAACAGTCTGACAGCAAAATGACATGCACGGGGACTTGACGGGGACTTCCCTGTTGTATTCCCAATGACATCAGAGGGGGGCGGGGTCACTGGGTGGCCCCGCCCTCCGTTATTTAGGAACCATCAGAAGACGAGAAGCATCACACAGTGGGGGCCTCCCATCATGGATGCGGAGTGGCCCGAGAAGAAGGGAAGAAGACGCCGCTGAGGAAGATGCCGGACAAGAACACAAGAGGAAGAACCAGAAGAAGAAGAAGATGGAGGAAGAAACTCAAGGAAGATAGAAGATAGAAGAAAGATGAAGCATTTAAATAAAGGAATTGTCAAAAACGGTCATTTTTAACATTTTTGACACTTTTTTTGTGAAATGGTAGGGGTACTTTTGTACCCCCTTACCATTTCACACAGGGGGAGCTGGGATCTGGGGGTCCCCTTGTTAAAGGGGGCTTCCAGAGTCCGATAAGCCCCCCGCCCGCAGACCCCCACAACCACCGGGCAAGGGTTGTGGGGATGAGACCTTTGTCCTCATCAACATGGGGACAAGGTGCTTTGGGGGGCTACTCCAAAGCACCCTCCCAATGTTGAGGGCATGTGGCCTGGTTCGGTTCAGAAGGGGGGGCGCTCTCTCGCTCCCCCTCTTTTCCTGCAGCCTTCCAAGTTGTGTGCTCAGATGAGGGTCTGGTATGGATTTTTGGGGGGACCCCACGCCAATTTTTTTTTTATTTTGGTGCGGGGTTCCCCTTAAAATCCATACCAGACCTGAAGGGTCTGGTATAGATTTTGAGGGGGACCCCATGCCATTTTTAAAAAAAATTTGGCCGGAGTTCCCCTTAATATTCATACCAGACCTGAAGGGCCTGGTATGGAATTTAGGGGGACCACACCATTTTTTTTTTTAAATTTTGGTTTGGGGTTCCCCTGTGGGGAATTCCCATGCCGTTTTTATCAATTAACTTTGAAGTTCACATTCCCTGGAACAAAGCAGCTTCAGAAGCAAGTTCTGAAGGAAGATAGATAGAAGTGTGCTAAACTAAACAAGACCATATACCATGTCAAGATGGTCTTAAAGGCTGATTTCAATGTGAATATATTGATGGAGTGTCCTCGCTATACTTTTCACTGTGTGAAACTTGACATGCAGCTAAAGTCTCCTATTCTGCAATAAGCCAGCCTAAATGTAATGTTGAAGCTTTAATAACAAAATAGAGTGGGGGAAACTATTAGGAAAAACAGATACATACAATAATAAGTATATGAAATATACAGAAAACGCATTGAATAATTAGGCTGTGTATGGCAGTAAGTTCATGCTCACTAGCAATGCTGCCTTTAGGGATGCAAGTTTTAGCCCACAACATGTGTTTCAATAACTGGTTCCTTCTCGCTCATTTCCTAAGATGGAGTCTGAACTCCCAACATACACCTGGTTCCTTTTCTTATACTGAAGGATGATGGGAACTTTTATTAAAGCTGAACAGTTTCTAGTTTCTGCAAAACAGTAAATTTATTCTGGGCTCCATTTAGTGGCCAAATTTAATATTGTAGGCTGAATTTCCCTGATCGAGGCAGAGCATGGAGCATGAAGCCATCATGGACCAGATATGTGTCCAGTCCTACCTGTCTCTGGTGCCTTTGAGGTCCTTTTCCCCACTTGAAAATGTGACTGTTGAGACTTTTGCGATCATTCAACTGCGAATAGATAGCGGAAATAAGTCTAGGGGAGAGGGGTGTACAGTGACAAATATGTTCAAATATTGAAAGTTGGGACATCAGGTCTTTATTAGAAAGTACAGTGCTTAAACAATGCTTAATTACTTGCAGCCTGCCCACGGTACATTTATTACAAGCAGGCAAAAGCTACAGGCTCTGTGACGTACCGGTACATCACTCAGGACCCTTGGGGTGCACAGCAACGCAGTCCCTTGACTGGACACAGCAGATAATAGTGCTCACTGTGAGTAGCTGGGGTGTCCTATGATCTCTATGACCAATCATAGCCAATCATAGTGATCACATGATAACATGTAAGCATTCATGACAGCTTTCTTACTATTGTGATGCTGTGATTGGCCCACAGGTATCTCATGATACCTGGGCCAATTACATTATCCTGTACCATGTGATTAGCTGTAGCCAATCACAGCATCACAGTAGTAAGCAAGCTGTCATGAATGGCTTCCATTCATGACAGTTAAAACTATTGCTTATAACAGTGATAATCACTGTTGTAAGAAATAACAGTGTAAAAAGAAAACAAATCCTTGACCACCCCTCTAGAGTAGTACAGTGTCACTACACTATGGTGACAATGAACTACCTCTGATGACAGTATGTAAAAATAATGTTAAAAAAAAGAAAAAAAAAAAAAAAGGGGGGGCGTGGCCTGCTACAACATGGAGTAGGACGTGTAAGACCAGAGCTCCGTCCAATACTCCTGAATCCACATCAATCCTGCTTACCAGTGACATCCTGCAGCAATCTGACATATCCCCCAGAGGCCCTTCACATATACAGAGCCAACTCAGCAGGCATTTGATCGGACGGGGCATCCGATCGTCACGGCGTTCCTCCGCGGCGGCAGCCACAAATACAGGCCGCGGCTTCGGCCTAGTTGATTCCGGCGGCCATCTTGCTTCACCCGGCCTCCACAGCAATACTCCTTCCTGACTGACATCTGGATCTCCTACCACACGCAGACCCTGCACCACGGACCTCCAGTCAGGGGTCTAAACGGAGCGGTACCCTCCCGTACGGCGGCAGTTTAAAATCCAGGCCGCGGCTTCGGCCTGGTCCGGAGCTCCGGTGGCCATCTTGCTCCTCCCGGACTCTCCAGAGGTACTGTATCCGGGCCCCTCTAGTACTTGGAACCCCCACCAAACACTGATCCTGCTGTACCGGATTCTGACTGGGGGGTCTGAACTGAGCAGTGCCCTTTCACACAGCGACAGGCCCGAGTCTGAGCAGTGGTCTCGGCCTGGTCTTGGCGGCCATCTTGGTACTCCCGGCCTCTTCACCAGCACTACATTCCTCTTCCCTGGAATCTGCACCTAACAAAGTGTATCATTTAGCCCACCTTCTGCTCCCTGCAACTCCTCCGGAGACTTTACGGTGCCCGGACCTGCAGACGACCTCTGTATCTTCCAGGTGAGTGGCACCCATTTTGCTACTCTCTGTCGGGCACTCCTGACCCTCCCATCTCCCCTCTGCTTGACCTGAACCCCAGCTAATAATTTCAGTGCCCCTGCCAGCCAAAACACTGTCCTTACCCAAGCCTGCAGGGGGTACTCGTACCCGTCGGGGGTACATGGGGACTGAGGACCTGTCCAAGAAGATACGTGTAACAACTATCTCGCTGTTCCTGACCTCTAAGCTTCCTCAGCTTGCCCTCTGTGCCAACTCCGCATCTGCCCAGCTAGCTGCGTCTGCCGCCTCTTGCTAACAGACATGGCCCCGACGAAACCCAAGCCCGACGCAGCTGCCAAACTCGATAAGTACCGCCGTCAGGATAAAGACAGCCTGGGGGAAGATGGCGGGACTGTGTCGGGGGGGAGGGAGATGGCTGGCGCGGACACGGATAGAGTGTTGGAAGCCATCTCTGCACTACAGGCTGCCCTCACGACCAAAATTGAGGAGGTGAAGGTAGATGTCTCCCTGGTCCGACAAGACCTGCATAAGCTTAAGGAGCGAGTCAAGACATCTGAGACCAGACTAGGAGAGGTGGAGGATGCAATCCCACCATTACAGACTACCTCTGAACGCATGCAATACCAGATCAACCAACTTCTAGCAAAGCAAGATGACATGGAGAACAGGCTTCGCAGATGCAACCTTCGCTTCATTGGCCTGCCGGAGGGGACAGAGGGGAAAGACCCCACCACTTTCCTGGAACAATTACTAATTACAACATATGGCAGGGAGGCCTTTTCGCCCACGTTTGCTGTCGAAAGAGCGCATCGTATGCCCGCTAGGCCGCCGCCACAAGGTGCCCCGCCCCGAACATTGATCGCCAAATTACTAAATTATAAAGACCGCGACACAACGCTGCGCATGGCAAGGTTGAAAGGTAATATACCCATTGGCAATGTCAAGGTAGCCATCTTCCCTGATTTTTCAACTGAAGTACAGAAGCGGAGACAAAACTTTACCGAAGCCAAGAGGCGCCTGCGCATCAAAAATCTGAAATATTCAATGTTATTCCCCGCACGCCTTCGGGTGGAGGACGATGGCCGAGCCGTTTTCTTTGAAACCCCCGAAGATACCATCGCCTGGCTGGAGCGCCGAGACAACAGGAAAGAGAATGAATAACTCAACATATAAAGTACATGGCCGTGCACTGCAGCAAGAGATCACAGGCCTCTTTTCTTACAACATGAGGGACTTTGCCCTAAATACCTCAGGGGAAACTATACACTATCACTTATTATTTTGACGACTGGAGCCTCGGGTCAGTAATAGTCCTACAGAACACATGTAAGGTGCAGCGTGACTTTGCCCCACGCATTTTTAGGGAGATCAGTCACCAAACCTGGAATGAAGCCGTCCAACTACAATTATACACAATTATCCATCCCAGAGACTACACGCAATTACTTTCTTTATACATGATTTTGTGGGATTTGTTTACCCTGGGTTCTAAAACCCAACGGCTACCCCGGTTTTTTCTTCTTTTATTTCAGATGCAGCTGACTGTTTTTTCCCGGATTTCAATTTCAATTTTGTTTGGGAAGTATGCCCCCACAGGTTGGGGTCAGTGCAGGGCTGGGAGGGGGAGGGGAGGGAAAATGTTTAAGTTACTTTTCAAAATGCAAGAAGTTCTATGTACACACTTTTTGAATCAATATAGATTTTTGAATAATATTGAGAATTTGATTTTGCTACTGTTTTTTGTAGTACGGTACAAATTAATGCATAATTTTTGTATAGAGGTACTGGTGAGACTCAGGATACACACCTTAACACTGAAATTAATTGGTGAGAACAACATATGGCATCTATAAAATTTCTCACTTGGAATGTGAGGGGCCTGCGTGAACCGCTTAAGAGGTCGGCAACCCTCACATTCCTTAAGAAACAGAGAGCTGATATAATAGCACTGGTGGAAACCCATATAGATGGAAAGCTACAGATGGCCCTGCGCCGCCCATGGGTAGGATGGGCATTTCACTCGACGTTTACATCCCATTCCAGAGGTGTATCTATTTTAATTGCAAAATCCATACACTTTGAACCAGGAGAGATATGCACAGACCCTCAGGGCAGATATGTTTTCATATCTGCTAAACTATACGGAGAACCCTTCCTAATCTTAGCGTTCTATGTCCCCCCTCTGTTCTCTATTACTATAATACTGGAGGGTGTCTCCTTCATGGCAAGATTCCCCACGGTGCAAGCAGTATGGATGGGGGATTTTAATTCTACAATGAACGATACTCTAGACAGACTTCGCCCACTGACAGTAGCTGCAATGAATACAAATGACACTAAACTACATAAAATAACCTCATCCATTCATCTAATTGACACGTGGAGAAATAAATTTCCGCACACTAATGCCTATTCATGTTTCTCTTCCGCGCATAATTCGATGTCCCGAATAGATTTCATTCTGATATCTAAACAACTTTTACCTAGATTATTGACAGTGTCCTTTGGACCTAGACTGTTGTCTGATCATAGCTTTTACTCTATTACCCTTGGCGTGTCCCTTGCTAAGCAGAAGCGGGCCTGGCGCTTGAACCCATTCTGGTTGTCCTTGCTGCCAGAAGATGATATGCTTGAAGTAGAATGGACTCGGTTTTTTACTGACAATGAACACTCTGCTCCCGCGCCAGTAGTGTGGGACACGTTTAAGTTGCATGCCCGCGCGATCCTGACCTCACGCATTAATCAAATTAAAACAAACTCCGCGGAAGCCCTAGATAAAGCAATCATAGAATTATCCTCTTCAGAACAAGCATATATAGCTGACCCATCCATAACAAATGCTAATACTCTTAAACTACAGACAAGAGTGGTGTCTCAGATGCAATATGAAAAAGCCAAGCAGAAATTATTCTTCAGTAGACAGCGGTAGTTTGAACATGGAGAAAAAGCAGGTAAATTGCTTGCATATCTTGTTCATAGTGAAGACAAACCCCCAATTGTAATTACGCTTCACGATAGAGATAGACAGCCGATCACGGATCCTGTTGTATACATCAACAGTCTCGGAGGATACGACGATAATGGATCAGTTTTTGAGCAACACCATACTTCCACAACTCACGGAGAGTCAAATTGAACTTCTTGAGGCACCTCTCACGGTAGAGGAAATAAAGATTGCTATTGCAGACTTTGCCAAGTCCAAATCCCCGGGGTCTGATGGATTGCCCATTGAATTTTATGCACACTTTTCTGAGATACTTACACCCAAACTGCTGACTCTGTATAACACTGTGTTCGAAACCTTAACACTACCTGCATCCATGAGAGAGGCCACGATAGTACTTATACCGAAACCAGGGAAAGACCTAGGATACCCTGAGTCGTACCGCCCCATATCTTTACTCCAAGTAGATGTTAAAATATTGGCCAAAGTACTCTCCAAGCGTCTAAACCAAGTAATATTATCCCTTATACATGTGGACCAGTCAGGGTTTATGCCGGGCCGTAACACCTCCTTTAATTTAACCACTTGCCAACCGCCTCACGCCTATATACGTGAGCAGAGCGGCACGGGCAGGCAAAATCACGTACCTGAAACGTGATTGCCTTCCCGCGGGTGGGGGGTCCGATCGGACCCCCCCCCGGTGCCAGCTGCGGTCGGCATTTGGTTGGGAGCGACGACAGACGAGGGGGAGGCCATCCGATCGTGGCCCCCCCCTCGCGATCGCTCCCAGCCAATGACAAACATCCCCTGCCTCTGTATAGTACACAGAGGCAGAGGATGTGATGTCATCTCTCCTCGGTCTGGCAGTTTCCGTTCCAGCGCCGAGGAGAGATGACATGTAAGTGCACCAACACTCACACACAACACAGTAGAACATGCCAGGCATATATTACACCCCCGATCCCCCCCCGATCGCCCCCCGATCCCCCCCAATCACCCCCCCCCCCTGTCACAAACTGACACCAAGCAGGTTTTTTTTTTTTTTTTTTCTCCTGATTACTGCATAGTGTCAGTTTGTGACAGTTAGCAGTGATGGGACAGTTAGTATTACCCCCCTGTAGGTCTAGGGTACCCCCCTTACCCCCCCTAATAAAGTTTTAACCCCTTGATCACCCCTCCTCACCAGTGTCGCTAAGCGATCATTTTTCTGATCGCTGTATTAGTGTCGCTGGTGACGGTAGTTAGGGACGTAAATATTTAGGTTCGCCGTCAGTGTTTTATAGCGACAGGGACCCCCATATACTACCTAATAAATGTTTTAACCCCTTGATGGCCCCCTAGTTAACCCTTTCACCACTGATCACCGTATAACCGTTACGGGTGACGCTGGTTAGTTAGTTTATTTTTTATAGTGTCAGGGCACCCGCCGTTTATTACCGAATAAAGGTTTAGCCCCCTGTAGGTCTAGGGTACCCCCCTAATAAAGTTTTAACCCCTTGATCACCCCCTGTCGCCAGTGTCGCTAAGCGATCATTTTTCTGATCGCTGTATTAGTGTCGCTGGTGACGCTAGTTAGGGACGTAAATATTTAGGTTCGCCGTCAGCGTTTTATAGCGACAGGGACCCCCATACACTATCTAATAAATGTTTTAACCCCTTGATGGCCCCCTAGTTAACCCTTTCACCACTGATCACCGTATAACCGTTACGGGTGACGCTGGTTAGTTCGTTTATTTTTTATAGTGTCAGGGCACCCGCCATTTATTACCGAATAAAGGTTTAGCCCCCTGATCGCCCGGCGGTGATATGCGTCGCCCTAGGCAGCGTCAGATTAGCGCCAGTACCGCGAACACCCACGCACGCACCGTACACGCACCGTACACCTCCCTTAGTGGTATAGTATCTGAACGCATCAATATCTGATCCGATCAGATCTATACTAGCGTCCCCAGCAGTTTAGGGTTCCCAAAAACGCAGTGTTAGCGGGATCAGCCCAGATACCTGCTAGCACCTGCGTTTTGCCCCTCCGCCCGGCCCAGCCCAGTCCAGCCCACCCAAGTGCAGTATCGATCGATCACTGACACTTTTCTTTGTAGCGTTTTGGTGAACTGGCAAGCACCAGCGGCGTAGTACACCCCGGTCGTAGTCAAACCAGCACTGCAGTAACACTTGGTGAATGTTTTGAAGGCTACCATGCACTAGTTGAGTATTAGCGTAGCGTACAGCATTGCACAGACTAGGCACACTTTCACAGGGTCTCCCAAGATGCCATCGCATTTTGAGAGACTCGAACCTGGAACCGGTTACAGTTATAAAAGTTACAGTTACAAAAAAAAAGTGTAAAAAAAAAAAAAACACAAACAAAAATTAAAATAAATAGTTGTCGTTTTATTGTTCTCTCTCTCTCTATTCTCTCTCTATTGTTCTGCTCTTTTTTACTGTATTCTATTCTGCAATGTTTTATTGTTATTGTTATTGTTATTATGTTTTATCATGTTTGTTTTTCAGGTATGTAATTATTTATACTTTACCGTTTACTGTGCTTTATTGTTAACCATTTTTTTGTCTTCAGGTACGCCATTCACGACTTTGAGTGGTTATACCAGAATGATGCCTGCAGGTTTAGGTATCATCTTGGTATCATTCTTTTTAGCCAGCGGTCGGCTTTCATGTAAAAGCAATCCTAGCGGCTAATTAGCCTCTAGACTGCTTTTACAAGCAGTGGGAGGGAATGCCCCCCCCCCACCGTCTTCCGTGTTTTTCTCTGGCTCTCCTGTCTCAACAGGGAACCTGAGAATGCAGCCGGTGATTCAGCCAGCTGACCATAGAGCTGATCAGAGACCAGAGTGGCTCCAAACATCTCTATGGCCTAAGAAACCGGAAGCTACGAGCATTTTATGACTTAGATTTCGCCGGATGTAAATAGCGCCATTGGGAAATTGGGGAAGCATTTTATCACACCGATCTTGGTGTGGTCAGATGCTTTGAGGGCAGAGGAGAGATCTAGGGTCTAATAGACCCCAATTTTTTCAAAAAAGAGTACCTGTCACTACCTATTGCTATCATAGGGGATATTTACATTCCCTGAGATAACAATAAAAATGATTTAAAAAAAAAAAAAATGAAAGGAACAGTTTAAAAATAAGATAAAAAAGCAAAAAAAAATAAAGAAAAAAAATAAATAAAAAAAAGCACCCCTGTCGCCCCCTGCTCTCGCGCTAAGGCGAACGCAAGCGGCGGTCTGGCGTCAAACGTAAACAGCAATTGCACCATGCATGTGAGGTATCACCGCGAAGGTCAGATCGAGTGCAGTAATTTTAGCAGTAGACCTCCTCCGTAAATCTAAAGTGGTAACCTGTAAAGGCTTTTAAAGGCTTTTAAAAATGTAGTAATTTTGTTGCCACTGCACGTTTGTGCGCAATTTTAAAGCATGTCATGTTTGGTATCCATGTACTCGGCCTAAGATCATCTTTTTTATTTCATCAAACATTTGGGCAATATAGTGTGTTTTAGTGCATTAAAATTTAAAAAAGTGTGTTTTTTCCCCAAAAAATGCGTTTGAAAATCGCTGCGCAAATACTGTGTGAAAAAAAAAAAATGAAACACCCACCATTTTAATCTGTAGGGCAATTGCTTTAAAATAATATATAATGTTTGGGGGTTCAAAGTAATTTTCTTGCAAAAAAAAATAATTTTTTCATGTAATCAAAAAGTGTCAGAAAGGGCTTTGTCTTCAAGTGGTTAGAAGAGTGGGTGATGTGTGACATAAGCTTCTAAATGTTGTGCATAAAATGCCAGGACAGTTCAAACCCCCCCCAAATGACCCCATTTTGGAAAGTAGACACCCCAAGCTATTTGCTGAGAGGCATGTCGAGTCCATGGAATATTTTATATTGTGACACAAGTTGCGGGAAAGAGACAATTTTTTTTTTTTTTTTTTGCACAAAGTTGTCACTAAATGTTATATTGCTCAAACATGCCATGGGAATATGTGAAATTACACCCCAAAATAAATTCTGTTGCTTCTCCTGAGTACGGGGATACCACATGTGTGGGACTTTTTGGGAGCCTAGCCGCGCACGGGACCCCGAAAACCAAGCACCGCCTTCAGGCTTTCTAAGGCCGTAAATTTTTGATTTCACTCCTCACTACCTATCACAGTTTCGGAGGCCATGGAATGCCCAGGTGGCACAAACCCCCCCCAAATGACCCCATTTTGGAAAGTAGACACCCCAAGCTATTTGCTGAGAGGTATAGTGAGTATTTTGCAGACCTCACTTTTTGTCACAAAGTTTTGAAAATTGAAAAAAGAAAAAAAAAAATTTTTTTTCTGGTCTTTCTTCATTTTCAAAAACAAATGACAGCTGCAAAATACTCACCATGCCTCCCAGCAAATAGCTTGGGGTGTCTACTTTCCAAAATGGGGTCATTTGGGGGGGGTTTGTGCCATCTTGGCATTTTATGGCCTTCAAAACTGTGATAGGTAGTGAGGAGTAAAATCAAAAATGTATGCCCTTAGAAATCCTGAAGGTGGTGCTGGGTTTTCGGGGCCCCGTACGCGGCTAGGCTCCCAAAAAGTGCCACACATGTGGTATCCCCGTACTCAGGAGAAGCAGCTGAATGTATTTTGGGGTGCAATTCCACATATGCCCATGGCCTGTGTGAGCAATATATCATTTAGTGACAACTTTTTGTAAATTTTTTTTTTTTCTTTTTTTTGTCATTATTCAATCACTTGGGACAAAAAAAATAAATATTCAATGGGCTCAACATGCCTCTCAGCAATTTCCTTGGGGTGTCTACTTTCCAAAATGGGGTCATTTGGGGGGGTTTTGTACTGCCCTGCCATTTTAGCACCTCAAGAAATGACATAGGCAGTCAGAAACTAAAAGCTGTGTAAATTCCAGAAAATGTACCCTAGTTTGTAGACACTATAACTTTTGCGCAAACCAATAAATATACGCTTATTGACATTTTTTTTACCAAAGACATGTGGCCGAATACATTTTGGCCTAAATGTATGACTAAAATTTAGTTTATTGGATTTTTTTTATAACAAAAAGTAGAAAATATCATTTTTTTTCAAAATTTTCAGTCTTTTTCCGTTTATAGCGCAAAAAATAAAAACAGCAGAGGTGATCAAATATCATCAAAAGAAAGCTCTATTTGTGGGAAGAAAAGGACGCAAATTTCGTTTGGGTAGAGCATTGCATGACCGCGCAATTAGCAGTTAAAGCGACGCAGTGCCGAATTGTAAAAAGTGCTCTGGTCAGGAAGGGGGTAAATCCTTCCGGGGCTGAAGTGGTTAAGGAAGCTATTTATCAATCTCCAGGCCAAACATGATAATGTAGGCACAAGGGTAATAGTAACATTAGACACAGCCAAGGCATTTGATTCGGTTGAATGGAATTATCTCTGGAGATGCATGGAGGGATACGGATTTGGGCCCAAGTTTATTAGATGGGTGCAACTGTTATACCAGCAACCAACTGCTCGAGTGGTGGCCAATGGATGCCCCTCTCAGGAATTTAGCCTAAGCAGAGGTACGAGACAGGGATGCCCGCTCTCGCCTTTGCTATATGCTCTGGCATCAGAACCCCTCGCCGTGTCCATCCGTACTAACCAGGAGATAATAGGTTTAACATTCGGATCCCTCACCGAGAAAATTAGCCTTTATGCAGATGACACTCTCCTCTATCTAGTAGACCCTGGCCTCTCTCTACACACAGCTCTTAACGTAATTGAACAATTTGGGAAATTCTCGGGCTTGAGGATTAATTGGGGAAAGTCACAGATATTACCAATCGATAGTTTCCCACCTACAGAATCACAGTCTAATTTACCTCTTCAAAGGGTGGATATAATAAAATACCTCGGCGTTAAAATATCCAAGAATCCAGTAGAATATATTTCTTTGAATATTGAACCATTATTCTCCCTAATTAAATCTAAGATCCAGGTCTGGTCCCGCCTCCCCTTGGGAATATGGGGCCGGGTCAACTTAATAAAGATGGTACTACTGCCTAAGGTACTGTACGTCTTATGGCACACTCCAGTATACCTACCCCTTAAGTATTTAAAACTATTAGAAGCACTACTTAAACCATTTATATGGGGGAAATCTAGACACAAACTCTCATGGCAAACACTTAAAAACCCAACGGATATGGGTGGAACAGCACTACCTGATTTTAACCATTATTACATTGCGTCACAACTATCCCAACTATTTCATATTGACAAAACTGACAAGGAACGCTTTCTCATTCTACTAAGCCCCCGTTGGGCCCAACATACTGGGGACCCAATAAATGGGATAGCAGTGGGTGTAGGGAATACACAGTCAAAAGATTATAGACACTCTTTGCTGTATCATTATAGACGCATATGGGAATTGGCTTCTTCCAAACTAGAGACACCATCATTTAATGACTATACACCACTTTGGCATAATAACAAGTTGCAGGAACTTAACGGAATCCAGAACTCAGATTTATGGGCAGCCAAGGGCATATACTATTTACATCATCTGCTCACGAATGGAACTTTTAAAATGTTTGAGACACTTAAGATGGAGTTCCAGATCCCGAATCAAATGTTTTTTTGTTATCTCCAGATCCGTCATGCGATTCAAACGCAGTTTGCACAAGGTCTTCCACAGCCCACTCCTAACTCTATTATAGCCATAGTCAAGGATACAGACTCAAAAAAACTAATCTCCTGTTTTTACAACATGTTATCCGCCCCTACCTCTGCAAAATTAGCTTACGCGTTAAAACCAAGATGGGAGAGGGAGGTTGGGAGGATGGAGGATGAAGAATGGGAGGAGGCTTTGGAAACATGCAAGTTGGTTTCACCCAAACTTTCAGACAGACTGTCCCAGATCTTTATACTTCACCGCGCATACCTCACTCCTCTTAGGGTAGCTAGATATAAAAGAAGTCAACCCACCACATGCCCAATGTGTGGAACTGAAACAGGCACATTCTTTCACCTTATATGGTCCTGTCATAAGATACAAGAATACTGGAAACAAATACCGTATATACTCGAGTATAAGTCGAATTTTTCAGCACATTTTTTTTGTGCTGAAAGTGCCCCCCTCGACTTATACTCGAGTCAAGCACTTTTCTGCAGCAAAAAATTTCATTTTCCGAACCGACTTTGGGGCCCCGTATCTCAAGGCCACTTGGTGCTAGAAACCTTAAATTTGGTATGCAAACCCAGTGGACCTAGTACCACAACATATCCAAAGCTGAAGTTCCTAGCACTAAGTGGCCCTGAGATACGGGGCCCCAAAATCGGTTCGGAAAATGTCATTCTCTGCTGCAGAAAAGTGCTTGACATTTTCTGAACCGACTTTGGGGCCCCATATCTCAGGGCCACTTAGTGCTAGGAACCCCATATTTGGTGTGCAAACCCAGTGGAACTGGTACCATAACATATTCAAAGCTTGGGTTCCTAGAACCAAGTGGCCCTGAGATACGGGGGCCCCACAACTGGTTTGGAAAATGTCATTCTCTGCTGCAGAAAAGTGCTTGACATTTTCTGAACTGATTTTTGGGGCCCTGTATCTCGTAGCCACTTAGTGCTAGAAACCCCAGCTTTGGAAATGTTATGGTGCTAGTTCCACTGGGTTTGCACACCAAATTTGGGTTTCTTAGCACTAAGTGGCCCCGAGATACGGGGCCCAAAATTGCTGCAACTGTGTCTATCTGCAGCAATGTCATTTTGGGACCCTTTGGGTTCAGAGACCCCAAATTTTGGCTGCAGCTAGGGGGCATCTAGGAACCCTTAACTACCGAGTTTGAAGTTCAGGGGACCTATGGCTGCAAATGGGCACAGTGAGGCATGCAAATGGGCACAGTGATGCTGCAAATGGGCATTGTTGACCCTCTTTTCCACTTACAGTAGCTGTGCATTTCTCACCCTCGTCTTATACTCGGGTCAATAAGTTTTTCCCATTTTTTTGTGGTAAATTAGGGCCTCGACTTATACTCGGAACGACTTATACTCGAGTATATACGGTAGTTACCTTCTTACATGACGACATGGGGTCTCCATTAACCCTTGACCCAAAGCAATGCCTCCTGGGGATTTTTCCAGATGTACTAGATAAATTCACATTAATATTCCTACATGAAACTTTATTTTTGGCTAGGAAAATTATTGCCAGACAGTGGATGAGATCTGAACCCCCTCACTTGGTGGACTGGAAAAGAGACATTAACACAACCCTTCCATATAAAAAATTCCTTTATGTTAACAGAGGTTGTCCAAATAAATATAACAGAGTATGGGATAGATGGTTACAAGAGTCTACGACATGCACGTAAACTGTGCTTATCCTGATACTTACTAAGTATGAGTATGGAAGTATACGGATTATGCCAGAACCTAAAGAACTAACTATATGATAAAAATATAAGTGTATCATGCTCTTTGTATATGGAACACCTCGTGTATGTGGTTAAACATGTGTACCAATGCTTTCTATGTTTTTTGTACAATCTTGCAAATAAAAAGTTTGTTATAAAGTAAAAAAAAAAAGAAAAAAGTTTAAAAAAGAAAAAGATGTTAAAAAAAATTGAATACATATTTTTTTTTACATACTGTCACTAGTCAATATCCCTGATCACCACACCATTCATATGAGGGTGGAACATATAACCCCCCCCCCCCCCGTTAAAGCAGTATGGGGAGAAGTTTCCTGTACTAGCTGTCAGTTTTTGAAATCAGAGCTCTGTGTATGAATCAGCAAGTCCATCAATTAACTGCTGTGGAGCCCCGTGGTAATTCATTGATTATTCCTGTCAGTGTATCTGCTTGTCCATGCGGGATGCACTGGCACCCAGATACACTGACAAATCTGCAGGAGACCAGCAGGGCACCAGCTGGTGCAATGCTTTACAGACTCCAAAAAAATGCATATTCATCTGCAAAAAAAATTTTTATAATTTTTTTTTTTTAAGTGTACTTATCCTTTAATTTGACCCTGGTTGTGTCTATCTGTTCATGTAAAGACAAGTAAAGTAATACCTTGAACTGGGACTGTAGTGTTGCAGAGTTGAGGCCAGACACTTACACGCTAGGAAAAACGGTAAGTGGTCAGACCATGGTGTGGACAAAATCTTGAGGTCAATGATGCCTGGGTGGAAAGCTTGGGGAAAAAAGAACATGTATGGCAATTGTATGGTGCTGAGTATTAAGTGTAGTCCTGAACCCTAGGGTTGAATACCCTCCAAGCATCTGCCAGAATATACTCTTGTGTTTGAGAGTTAGAATCGGCGGCATTGAGAGGGGAAGAGATAGAAGAGCATCTGTTTAGCTGTCTATTTAGTACCATGGTGCTGTCTCCCATCATAATTAAAATCCCATTCATATGGGAAGAAATGACATATAGTAAGAAAAGAACTAGGGCATTGGGAGCAAAATAATTCACAATGGTCACTTCCATGTCAAAAATCGTCCCTGTATCAGGTAACACCCAGTGAGGTCAACCCATTCGAGGAAACATGTGAAAGGAGTATTTTTTTTTTAATGCATCCAATACGCCTTTCTTTTTTTCTGTAAAGGTTACCTGAAACACCAGGGGGTGGTTTTTGCGGAATTTTTTTGGGTGGGAGGAATGGATTTAAGCATACAAAGTGCACCTAGGTTTTCTAGGGGAGCTGAAACCTTGAATGCTATGTGAAACCAATGTAAATTTAGATGAGGCCATCATGGAGGCTGAAAGGAGATGTGATGTGGCAGCCTTGCTGAGGTTCATTGTCTAAGAGGGGTCTTAGGCCCAGGCACCCCAAAATAAAGAGAAAGCAGGGAAGGAAGAGGAAAAAAGATTATCATGACTCAAACAACTTCAGTTATGGAGGAGTTAAGCACAGATTTGCCTAAGCAAAAGTGTGTGAATACACTACCATAAGTGGAAGTCACCTAAACCCTCCAGGTGTGTAAGTGATAGCATATAGTGATTTGAAGGAATGGGAGAGAGAATTTTTTTTAACAGAAACTTTTTTATTGAACAAATCAGCATTACAATACAAATTGAGTTAGTGCATTCAGTACAAAAATAATAAGGACAGTAAGATCTCTACCATCATCCGGTAGCTACTATTTATCAAACATTCCAGCTGTGCAGATGTGAGAAGTATCACCCAACAGCATAGCTTAATGCATTATAGTATTATAAGATCTTAGGTAACATTATGTAAGTAACCAGTATTCGACTAAACCTGGGTGGGGGGGGGGGGGGTCGGGAAGGAGTGGGGGGGAAGGGGAGAGGGGAGGGGACGAAAGGGGATGGGGGGGACCAGGACAGAAGGAGAATAGACATGGGATATAAAATGTGCTCCAAGGTGTTTCACGTCATAATTAAGGGGTAGGGGGTTCAGGGTCCCCGGAAGCATCTACCCAAGAGGACCAGATTTTATCAAATTTCCCTGGGCATTGCCTACTTTCATATGTCAGTCTGTATAGAGGGAGTACCAAGTTAACCGACCTTTTCCATGAGGCTAGAGTAGGAGGCTCTACCAGTTTCCATCTGAGTAAAATTTCACGTCTAGCATAATATAATTAGAAGGTAAGACACAATTTACTATACCTATCTCCCTCAACATCTTCCAAATGGCTGAGTAATAATATTTGAGGATCAACTGGTACATTTAAACCCGTGACATTGCCCAGTGTGGAGGCCACTTCAGTCCAGAAGGGTTGGAGTTTGGGACAGGACCAGACCATGTGCCAGAAGGTGCCCACCTCCTGCCTGCATCTTTGGCAGTTGGGATCTCTTTGATGGTAAATGCGCACCAATCTCTGTCGGGTGAAATACGCTCTGTGTAGGAACTTAAGTTGTACGAATCTATCTTTTGCAGCGATTATGGAAGCAATGTAGGAAATCAAACACTCTTTCCACTCTTCCTCGTCCAAAGAAGGAATATCCATCCTCCACTTTTTCCCAGGTTTTAGTCAAATTGGTGTCATACTCCACTGTAAGGTATAGATATAATGTTGAGAGAGGTTTCCCCATCACACTGGAAATCAGGACCCGTTCAATGGAGTCAGGTTCCAAAGTGAGGGGGGCAGGGAACTGGGCTTCAAAGGCGTGCTTCAGCTGCCAGTACCTGAATCGAAAGGAGGACGGGATAGCAAACGACTGCCTCAGAGCCTGAAAAGTCATAAGCCTACCGTCCTGAGCTATATGTTTTAAGGTAAGGATTCCCTTCTTTGCCCACAGAGAGGGGTCCAGTATACTATAAAAGTGAGGAAGCATAGGGTTACCCCAAAGGGGCATGTGTGGTGAAATGTGAGTAGGTTTTGCATATTTCTTCCTAGCCTCCTGTCAGACCCTCATGGTGGTTCGCATTAAAGTTGTCATGGACGAACTGGCCCTAAGTCCACGAAACGGGAGATTGCTCAGGGCAGCGAAGGATCCCAGAATGGCTGCTTCCAGAGTGACCGCTGGGTTCTGTGCGGGCTGTCAGAACCACCACCGAATCATGACCAGGACAGCCGCCCAATAATAAATTTGAAAATTCGGCAGTGCCAGTCCACCCCCCGAAAGTGGGAGATAGAGGATCTGTTTGATCAGCAGACTCTCTAATCTCCGGAAAATAGCCTTGGGGATGTGAATGGGGGTATTGCGGAAGAAATATAGATATTTGAGAAGGTAAATCATTTTTAGCAGATTGACTCTGCCGACGGGGGTCAATGGAAGGGAACGCCATGCAGCACACCTAGCCGTTAGATGTGTCATGAGTGGTCGCAGATTGTTTTCCAAATAGTCCGATTAATTAGTTCCAGTGCAGTCTGTAAAGAGGACGACGCATCTGCTACATAAAGCAGAGCATCGTCCGTATACAGCGATATCTTTTCCTCGATTGGACCTACCTGGAGACCCCTTACACCAGGATCCGCCCTCAGCAATATAGCCAGGGGCTCCATTGCCAGAGCAAATAAGCCCGGGGAGAGGGGACAACCCTGTCTTGTGCCCCGAAATAATTGGAACTTCCCTGATAGGCAGCCGTTGGTACGAATTCTAGCTGAAGGATTACGGTATAGCATACAGAGCCAGTTCGTGAAACCCGGGCCAAACCCAAATTGTGAGAGCACCTCCTATTGGTAGCCCCACTCGGGAGTCAAAAGCCTTCTCCGCGTCGAGTGAGGCCACCGTTCCTTTAGTCTTCTCGTCTGACCTGTCTATGTGTGTATGAAGGTGTCTGATATTGATGTCAGTGCCTCTTCCAGGCATGAAGCCTGTTTGGTCCCTGTGGATCAGGGCAGTAATGACCAAATTAAGCCTATTGGCCAAAACTTTTGCCAGTACTTTTGCATCCACATTCAGAAGGGATATGGGGCGATATGAGGAGCATAATGTGGGATCTTTCCCTGGCTTGGGGATCACCACTATAATCGCGTCACTCATTGTGTCCGGGAGTTTCTCGAGGCACGTCGATGCAGAGAAGAGGCCCTGAAGCTTATCAACTAGTTCTATAGCATATTGTTTGTAAAACTCCACAGGGATGCCATCGGGTTCCGGAGTTTTCCCTGCTTGCATTGATTTAAGTGCCTGGATTATCTCTAAGGACGTAATTGGGGCGTCAAGTTTGTCACGATATGTTACCGTAAGAATTGGGATATTGATGTCATCTAGATATGCCACCAAATCCTCCCTTTCATAGTCTACCCTGGACGTGTAGAGGGATTCATAAAATTCTGCAAAACAACTATTGATCCCCTCTGGTGTGTGGGTCAGCTGTCCCGAGGAGTCCCGGATATGTGAGATGCTCATCCCTCCCGCCTGCTCTCTAGAGAGCTAGGTCAACAGACGGCCTGACCGCTCTCCCTGCTCAAAGATCCGTTGGGATTGAGCCAGCATTTTCTTCTGGGTAAGAGAGGTACGGAGACGAATAACCTCCTTCGTCATAAGTTGTAACTGTGAATAGTGTATAGGGTCTCGAGTACGAACAAAAAGAACCTCAGCACTACTCGCCTCTCTCTCAGCCTTTATCAAGTCTTCCTTATGCTCCCTGCGAACTCTGGCAATGATGGTCTGGTAATGTCCCATCGTCGTGGCCTTAAAGGCATCCCATACAACTGTGGGGTCAGCTGAGCCTATGTTAACCGCCCAAAAGTCAATCAATTCAGTTCTGAATTGGGAGTCCACAGCAGTGTCTGAAATCAGAATCTAGAGAGCCTCCATATCTTGTCTACTGAGCCCAGGAAGAGGTCCAATGACAACAGCAAGGGTGTGTGTGATCGGAGATTGCCCTAGGCAATATTTGTATATCTGACGCGTGGGAGGACCGGGCTTCCAGCAAATACTAAGTCTATACGGGGAAAAGGTTCTATGATAGGCCGAATGGCATGTAAACACCCTGGCCTGGGGTCTCCACCTCCAAACATCTGTCAGGCCATAGGTATCCGCCCACTCAGCCAACCCAGGGCAATGATGTCCCGCAGTCGTCAATCTGTCAAGAACCTGGTCAGGGACCAAATTAAAGTCACCCAGTATGATATTATTGTCAGATGCAAAGTCGCCCATTTTGCTGGTGATCTAATTGAGCACCAACAAGGAAGCCAGCGGGGGCAAATACAAGCCCACAATGGTCCACGTTAGAGAGTATATTTTAGCATGAATAATAACATACCGTCCATCAGGATCCAGGGCCAAATCCAAGAGCCGGAAAGGAAGGGATTTCAGTATCAGGATAGTAATACCCCTGGAAAAACTGGAGTGTGTGGAGTGGTAGTGGTAGCCCACCCATGGTTTTTTAAGGGCCAGAACCCTACTTCCAATTAGGTGCATTTCTTGGAGCACACATATATGTGGGTTATAAGCTTTAATGAATTGAAACACCAGGGAGCGCTTAACCGGGGAGTTCAATCCAGTGGTGTTCCAGGAAATGATATTAAGGGAGGACATGATTACTAGAGATGATAAGAATATTAGGATCAGTATGGGTCACGGCTCCTAAATTGGACCCCTGAACCCAAAATGGACACACCTGGAAACAATGCAATGCTGATAAATCAATTATTTTAGTGCAAATATAGAACAAAAACAAAACCAAACTAAAAACAAACATAGGAGCCCAATATCTACAGTAAATTGAGCTAGCCCCGTAAGGGGAACTTATGCCACCCCCCCCCAAACTGAGGCGGGTTTCAATCTGAAACTGATTCAGCTCGCCGGCTGCAACAGGGGGTCCGTGGAAGAGGCGAGCCCTACCCCCCCAGATTCCTACGGGGGGCAAGCAGCAGTTTAAGCAGCTTTCCAAGTGTAAGATCTCCGCTGTTGTAATATAACAGGCTGTGAGGATGTAAGAGTCAACCAGAGAAAAGTAAACCATGTTGCATCCCCACAGTAAAGTCGATCCAACAAAAGGAGGACACATAGCATGAACCCCAGTGCTCCGCAAAAGGGAGCAAGTAAGAGCAAAGGAACTTCATATCTCAACAGTCTCCTGCCCATATCCTCCGGCAGGGGCACAAACTTAGATGTTTCTGGTAGGAATAATTAGCTACCCCATCAAGTCCGCACACACCATGGGTTTATACTGGGCATAACAAGTGCAACAGAACTAGGCATCCATGGGGTAATTCTTGTGGAAACTCAGACCTGAGCCCAGGTCACCGTGAATAAGCAATGGATGGAGGTCAAGCGGCACATACCGGTTAGTCGATCAACGGATCTGTGGTAACGAGTCCAGCCAGGTAGAGGCCTCTTTTGGTGTACTAAAGAATCAAGTTGTTTCGCCGTCTTGGACTCTTAGGCGAGCAGGGAAGAGTACACTGTAGCGAATGCTGCGTGATCTCAATGCCGCCTTGACTTGATCGAAAGATTTCCTGAGCTTCTGGGTCTCCACCGAGTAGTCAGGGAAGATCATCAACTTAGCATTTTGGTATCTGAGGTCACCAACATTTCTGGAGGCGCAGAGGACTTCATCTCTGTCTCTGAAGTTAAGGAGATGGAGAATGAAGGTGCGGGGAGGGGATCCAGGAGGCCCCGGTTTAGGCAGAATGCGGTGTGCCTTCTCAACCGTGTAATGGGGGGACCAACGGGCCTCGGGTAGAAGGTCACGCAACATACCCTCTATAAAGGAGGTAGAATTGTTCCCCTCCGCCCCCTCTGGTAAACCAATAATACGGAGGTTGTTGCGCCGATTTCTGTTCTCCGCGTCTTCGGCTCTGTATTCTAGGGCCTTTACTTTGGTTTGAAGTGTGCGGAGAGCTACTCAATGCTCCGCCATAGTGTCTTCAGTGGTGCTCAGTCTTTTCTCTGACTCAGTGGCTCGCGACCTGAGTTTGTCTATATCTTGGCGGATTAGTCCCATATCCAACTGAACAGCCTCAATTTTTGTTGTGAGCGTTGATTGGCAAGTGGCGATGGCCGCCATTACATCCGCCAGCCAGGGGGGTCGGGAGTTGTCGGACTCCAAGAGGCTCGTCTGTGAGGCTCTATGGGCGCTGCGGGTGGAATGAGCCGCTGGACAGGGGTAGGTGGGTGTCGGAGGGGAATCCGGCTGTGGCGGAAAGGTTGGTTTTTTGCCCCCTTTACTATACTTTGCGCTAGAGTTCCTGCGCCTCATTCAGCTGTCCGGGGTCTTGCTCTGTGCAATAATCAGTAGGTATCTGCGGGAGTCTAACGGGGGGACAGGGATAGTCAAACGGTGCAGTATAGCAGGTGTCCCTCCAGACAGATCCCCCACCTGCGGCCCACCGATCACAAGAGCTGTCTTCAGACTTCCAGGGGTCTACAGGGGTTTACAGTCCATCCCCAGCCTGTCTAACTCAGGGTGTCTAGGGTGGGGGAAGCCTCAGGCCCTCCCAGAAAGCACTCACCTGTCCTCTCAGGCCACCCTGGTCCAGGGCTAGGGCTTGATCCCAACTCCAGGCTGGTCCAGAGTCCGCAGGCCGTCAGGAAAGGCCGCGGCTGCGGCCTAGTATCTCGCTGGAGGAGAGACTGGTCTGGGATCAGCCTGTATCTCAGCTAGGCCTAATGTTCCGACCTCCGTCCACGGCCCGTGGCGATCCAGGAATCCCAGTCTGTATGGCCGATCGCGCCAAAGGTCCGCCGACTCGCGGCCGGGCCCATCTGGAAAGGCTGCGGCTGCAGCCTAGTCGTCTGAAGTAGGCCGCAGAATGCCGATCGCGGCCCGGGGTCGAAATCTTCACCTCCCCGTAGCAGTCGGGAGATCTCCGCAGCCCCCTGAGCAGCCTGGTATTGTTTCTAGGGTTTTTTATTGATGATGGATCCGGATTTTGGATTTAGAAAAGCGGAGCTCTCAGAAGAAGCTGCCGCTCACAGCGCCATCTTGGCCACGCCCCTACCAAACGTTAGGAGAGAGAATTTAGAATTTTTCTTGAGCCTGACAGCAACCAAACATTAATTTGGATTAATGCAAATGCAAAAATGATAAAGAACTCATGTAAAACCAACAAACTGTGTAAATAGTGGGAGGTCATCGCCCAGCTCCTGGGGCCATGGTGTCACGGTCTGGTGTCAGGCTTGGAGACCAGTAGCTATAGCAGTAGGGGGTCTACCACTGACCAACAAGATTTGTATACAAGCAGGTCACCCTGGCAAATAATGCAGGCTCACCTGAGGTGCGGAGTCTATGTACTAACCGGTGTTCCCCAGAGGTCCTGATGGTGGATATACAGTAGTTTTAGCTGCATGTTAGTACCAGGTCGGGGTCCTTAGGATTTATCCACCAGAAGGTTAGCAAGCCAGGGTCCAGTAGTGGATATAGCAGGTAAGGATCAAACAGAAGAGTGTAAACTGGCCAACGTTTGGCAACAAGTAGTTGCAGGTTGGAATCAAGTAGAGGCATAGTCGAGGAACAAGCCAAGGGTTGATAACAAGTGGTAGCAAAGATATGGACGGCAGCAGGAAAGGCAAAAGCAAGATACTGGCTGGAGAGAGAACAATATTCTGGCAAACAGGAAGTGCAGCGACATATCTTAAATCAGGAAGTTCATGGGAGGAGCAAATAGTTCAAAGTTAAATATGAACAAAGTTCAAGGCAGGATCATTCAAGGAATTTCCAAGGAGTTATCCCCGCATCTCAGGTAGCTCAGCGAGAAGAGTCATTGCCAGACACAGCAGAGTCCAGGCCCTGAAACATGGGCTGAGAGTTAAAGGAAGTGAGAAGTGAGTCGATTTTCGGGATCCATTAGAAAAGGCTTACAGTGTGTACATAAAACAGCAATAATAGATAAAGGAAGTGGTTGAATTGATTGGGGGAAGGGGGAGAATGCTGCTGTCCCAGGATGGACTGGAGCTATGTACTAAATTTAGCAACCAGTAATGAGGATCTGCGGAATGTAGTTGTAAATATGAGCATCTTGGAGGCCCAGGAGTGCAATAGGGTGCAAGCAGGAATTTAGGAAAGCCAACATGGTGGTCAGGGTCTCCCAGGTTTAATTCAACCATCAATAGATAGTTTGTTTACAAAGGAAGAAAAAAAGAAAATTTTAAATAACCGTAAAGATTATAGTCCAACAGCAAAAAGTCACTTCTGCATACTATGATTTTTGGGGTAGAAAATCCAAATAAATAAGCAATTCAAGAAGGTGAGAGTGGATCAATATCTGGGAACATCAGGTCAGGAGGCAAAATGGATCTGTTTTGCCTTAGAGCATGGGTCTCAGACTGGTGGCCCTCCAGCTGTTGTGAAACTACAAGTCCCATCGTGCCTCTGCCTGTGGGAGTCATGCTTGTAACTGTCAGCCTTGCAATGCATCATGGGACTTGTAGTTTTGCAACAGCTGGAGGGCTGCCAGTTTGAGACCCCTGCCTTAGTGCATTGTCTGCCAGGGTAGAGGTTCCCAGTGAAGTGGGGAGACTTGTGTGACAAGGACTGCAAGACTTGCAAGCAGGGTGCAGGGGAAGTCAATTGTTGCAGCTGTGAGAGAACTTCCTGTGCTTCTTTGGGAGTAGAGAAGGCATAGGGATGGCCTTCAACTGAAAAGGATAATTTGAGGAAGCGCCAGTGATACTTGATGTTGTGATTTTTCAAGGTTTGAACAAGATTCAATAGAGCAAAAGAGAGGTCCAGCTTGAATGTGTCTATATCCTGTTTATGGATATCGAATACAGCAATGGTATCATCCATTTTGTGTTCAAGGTCATCACTTCGAGAGTACTTTTGGAGTGAGCTGATCCATGGCAATATTTCTTTCTTTCTGGAGAAGCAGTTTGAACTTTTCATGCAGGACAGAGTCTCAAACAGTTACTTAAACACTAGGGGGCGATCAAGGGGTTAAATGCGTCCTAGGGAGTGATTCTAACTGTAGGGGGGATGGGCTCACTACAATATGACAGAGACCTTTGCTCCCGATGACAGGGAGCAGTAGATTCCTGTCATGTTGCTAGGCAGAAAGGCAGAACAGGGAAATGCCTTGTTTACATAGGCATCTCCTCATTCTACCGCTCCGTGTCATCATCGCAGGCCCCCGGCAGACAACGAATCAGCGGGACCCGCGGGCATGCACACGGAGTGCGCGGCGGGTGCGCGCGCCCACAATGCTGCGTCTTAAAGGGGACGTACAGGTACACCCATTTGCACAGCCGTGCCATTGTGCCAACGTACATCATCGTGCGTTGGTCAGCAAGTGGTTAATTTGGTGTAAAAAGGAAAGGATCACTGCTACACCTAACCAGGCCAGGCGTATACAAGTCAGAGGGTGACTGAGCCCCAGGGGGTGTGGCTAAGTGTATCGCATTGCACATGTAAGCCGAGGCCACTCCTTATTGTTTATTCACCTAGACTAGTTGGAAATAGCTGCAATCCTTTTCCTTTTACACTTACTAACCCTCTGGATTGGTATCAGGATAAGCCTGCATTCCATGTTCTAGCACACAGGGATATGCTTTCACCTCTACTTTGAGTGGCGCCAAAAGCAGTATATAACAAGTTACTTAATTTGCGTTTGCCAACTGAGCTACAGAAACACTGAGAGGAGAGTGGTTGTTCAGGTGAGGGCTGTGGAGTGGCCATTTAAGTTTGTGGCTGTTTAGCAGGAGTTACCTTGGGTGTGCCCACAGTCAATTTACTCTGTTTGGCAGGAGCAATGATGAAGCATTTCCCCATAATATCACTGTAAAATAAAGCAATGTTTCGGAGGTGTTGAGGCAGGAAGCAGTGGATCTGTGGGTAGTAATCAGTTTTTTCTAATTTATGCTATTTCCTTCTTTCTTTTACCTGCAGTAGAGCCATCTGTATTAAGTTTGTCTGAGGCACTGGAAGCATGTTAGTTTTTTAAAGTATGGCCTAATACATTTGCTAAAATATTCATTTGGATGATTTCATATAATTAAAATGAAAGCTATCGCAGTAAAAGTAATGTAAAAAAATGATGAATTTTACACATCAACAAAAATGCACTAATTGCTCATTCTACCTTTCTGTACCTTTTCTTACTTTAAAGCGTAACTCCATTTTTTTTAGAGAAAAACATTTCCCTTTGGGTTATCTATGTACATTACAAAGATTATAACAAACTTTGTTGCAAATTCCTACCTTTTGTTATTCTGAAGAAATTCCTCTGTTTCTCTGTGCTCATGTGGGAGTGGTTTCATAACTATCAATCAGCTGTGCACCTGCAAAACTCTAATGAGGAAAGCTGCTGGGCCTGCATCCCTTTAGATGTGTTCTTATTGGGAGAATCTCACCAAAAATTAAATTTTTGTTCCAGGGGATGCCTGAAATCTGACTTAGTGAAGGAAAATCAGTGAGCCAATCACACAGGCAGGAAATTATGTTTCTGGGGGGTGTTCAGTACACATTCTGTGTACAAAACAAATCCAGGTAGCCATACTGAATTTTCAGAAAATTACAGCGGCTGCAGATTGAAAAGGAAAGATCATTTTTAATAACATTTAATTACAATATGACTTGTGTCACAATCGTATACGCTATATTATTTTTTCTTTGTTTGCTATTTTTTTCCCCCACGAAAATGGAGTTACCCTTTAACCACTTCAGCCCTGGAAGATTTGGCTGCTCAATGACCAGGCCATTTTTTTTCAACAATAGTTTTTTATTTGTTTTTACAAAGTTTTAACAAGCAGAGAATATATATTACATTCCAATTTTTCACAATATCAAACAGTCTTAACAGCTCAGAGATACAAGTAGACTTTTTAAGGTGTAAGTAGGTTTCACATACATAAAGTCAAAGCAATGATTCCGGCTCGGAGGAAGAGTCTAGGCTCCAGGCTTTTTAGTACAGATTTTTCCATCAGAGTTACTGAGTTCATATGAATATCGCTGCTCGGGACCACCGGGTCCAGGGAAGCCATCACTTTTGTGTTTTGCCCATCAGTCCCCTAGTAGAGGCAAATATTAACTCAAAGTTATAATGTAGCGTGACCAGATCTAGAGTATTTTCTATAGTAGGCAACTTGTCGGTTTTCCAGGGTCTGGTTATACTCAATCTGGCTGCTAGAAGGATATTTGTTGTAACTCTCCTTAGTGGATTGGGGATTGTTTCAATTGTCAGGTTAAGTAATGCTAGTGCCGGTGTGGAGGGTATTTGGCTTTGTACGATGTCTGACAAAATGTTAAAAATCCCTTTCCAATATATTTGTATGGAGGTACAAGACCAAAGGATGTGGAGTAGGTCTCCTTTTAGCCGAGTTGCATCTCCAACAGAGATCTGAAGTTGTGTTGTTGAATGACACTAGTTTAGTGGTGTGAGATACCACCGTAGTGATATTTTTTGTGTGAATTCCCAAAACACGGAATTGTGAGTAGATTTGTATATAGAGATTAAGGCTGCCTGCCACTGAGTATCAGTAAAGGATTGGTCCAAGTCTGTGTCCCAGTGATGGTGAGGTTTTGATTTAGTAAAAACTTGTTTTTGATGAAAGGCGTTGTAAAAAATGGAAGTACCTTTCGTTTTTGAAGTGGGATTAATCAGGTACGTCCATAGGTTGTGTGAAAGTGTGTACCTTGGTGTGTCTAATTGTGAGACGTAATGTTTAACTCGGGTATAGGTGAAGGATCTGTGTGAGGAAGATTATATTTCTGTTGTAGTTGCGGAAAGGATAGTAGTTTGGTTTCTTGAAATATATCTTGTATGTAATTCAGGCCATTTGACACCCAGTGTTTCAGGGAGAGGTCCATTGGACAATGTTGTAAAATGGTTATCAGGAGAGGTGGTGAGAATGTGCTAGATTGTATTAATTTTTGATCAATTAATTTTGTCCAAGCTAGAGTGTAGGCTCTTATCTTGGGAGGCAATGCTTTAGATGTGGGAATCGTGACAGTGCCCCCCTCCTAAGGGCGGACACTGGACGCCCAGGCTAGACATCAACTCCGGATGGTTTTGATGAAAGGTTTGAATCAAGCGAGGGGCATGTAGGTTCTTCGCAGGCTCCCATGAATTGTCTTCAGGTGGGTATCCTTTCCATTGGATCAGGTACTGTAGTTGTCTGCTCTTCTTTCTACAACCCAGGATAGCCTCCACCTCAAACTCATTCTCCCCGTCCACTCTGATTGGTGGGGGAGGAACCTCTCCTCTTTCTGGAAACGGACTGGATACAACAGGCTTCAATAGAGATACGTGGAAGACAGGATGGATCTTGTACGTTTTAGGCAGGGCTAACTCCATGGCCACAGGGTTGATGATCCTTTTGATAGGAAAAGGGCCAATAAATTTAGGTCCCAGTTTTCGGGATGGCAACTGTAGCTTGAGATTAGAGGTGGACAACCAAACTTCTTCCCCTATGTTAAATGTTGGATTCTCCTTCCTGCCTCGGTCATACTGCTCCTTGCAGGCCCTTTGAGCTCTCTGTAGCATGCTTTGGATTTCTTGGAAGTTAGTTTGCAAGGATGTTATTCTGTCCTGTACTGCAGGAACTGTTATCTCAGGAGTATCCTTAGTCAAGAACGTGGGATGAAACCCGCAGTTGGCCCAAAAGGGCGTTTGGTTGGTAGCCGCGTGAACTGAGTTGTTATACGCAAACTCTGCGTATGGAAGAAGTTTTGCCCAATCATCCTGAGATCCTGAACAGAAGCAACGGAGATACTGCTCTAAAGTTTGATTTGTTCTCTCCATTTGGCCATTGCTCTGAGGGTGGTAGGCTGATGAGAGGCATACTTTAATATCCAGGGCTTTACAGAGTTCTTTCCAAAATTTGGACGTGAATTGCACGCCTCTGTCAGACACTATATTCCTTGGTACCCCGTGAAGTCTTATGACCTCTTTCAGGAAAACGTTGGCTGTTTCTACTGCGGAAGGAGTACCTATCATAGGTAGGAAGTGGGCCATCTTGGACAAACGGTCGACCACAACAAAAATGGTAGTGTAGCCTTCTGAGGCTGGTAGATCCACAATGAAATCTACAGATACGTCGGACCATGGTCGCTCTGGAATAGGTAGTGGTTTAAGTAAACCCCAGGATCTGGTGTTTTGGCCCTTGTTGCGTTGACACAGGAGACAAGAGGCCACATATTCCCTGCAATCCCGTCTCCAACCCGGCCACCAGAAAGAGCGAGAGATCAGGTCAGCTGTCTTCCTATATCCGAAGTGGCCGGCCAATTTATGGTCGTGGCACATCTTGAGAGCGGTTAACCGAGTCTGTTGGGGTACAAAAATTTTGCCTCAGGGATTGTACCTCCGGATCAGTACATGTATTGGACGACCTCTTGATAGAAGACATTAAATCTGTCTGTGTCAATCCAAGAAAATTTTGAGGTGCAAGAATTGTGCTTGGTTCTGAAGTCTGGAGGTCTGCTGAGAACATCCGGGAAAGGGCGTCTGCTTTCCCATTCTTTATGCCAGGTCTGTAGGAGATATGGAAGTGGAAGCGCGAAAAGAACAACGCCCAACAAGCTTGTCTGGGTTTGAGGCGTTTTGCTGTTCGGAGGTACTCAAGATTCTTGTGATCTGTGAAAATCATCACTGGATGAAGTGCCCCCTCAAGTAAGTACCTCCATTCTTCCAGGGCAAATTTTATGGCCAGCAGCTCCCTGTCACCTACATCGTAGTTTAATTCTGCCGCACTAAGTTTCCGAGAAGCAAATGCCACCGGATGTAAGATGGCCTTAGGTCCTTGTCTCTGAGAAAGTATTGCTCCTGTGGCTATTTCTGATGCATCCACTTCCAGTACGAACGGTTGAGAAGGATCCGGATGCCAGAGAATAGGAGCGGAACTGAACAGATCCTTTAGCTTCATGAAAGCTTCTTGTGCTGCTTGAGACCACTGGAATGAACCATGCCGGCGGGTTAACTGAGTGATGGGTGCCACTATGGTAGAAAATCCAACGATGAACTTCCGATAGAAGTTAGCGAATCCTATAAAGCGTTGGACCCCCTTTTTGTCAGAAGGAGCTGGCCACTCCTGAATAGCCTGTATCTTTTGAGGATCCATCTCTACTCCATTTGCCGAAATGATGAACCCTAAAAATTGCACGACTGATTTTTCAAATTCGCACTTCTCCATCTTTAGGTAAAGCTTGTGCTGTCTCAGAATGGTCAGAACTGTTCTGACGTGATCCCTGTGAAGTTCAAGTGTAGAAGAGAAAATTAAAATATCATCCAGGTAGACTACAAGAAAGTCATCTAGGTATTTGCGGAAAATGTCATTCACCAGGTGTTGGAACGTAGCCGGAGCGTTACAGAGCCCAAAGGGCATCACCAAGTATTCGAAGTGCCCGAACCTAGATCTGAAGGCCGTCTTCCATTCATCTCCAGCTCTGATTCTGATAAGGTTGTATGCCCCCCGGAGATCTAATTTGGAGAAGATTCTAGCTGACCGAAAACGTTGGAACAACGGAATGAGCGGCAAAGGATACCGATTTTTGATAGTAATATTATTTAACTGCCGGTAATCCACACAGGGCCTAAGGGAACCGTCCTTCTTCCCGACAAAGAAGATACCTGCTCCGGCAGGTGAAGATGAGGGATGGATGAACCCCTTTTCCAGGTTCTCGTCTATATATTGTTTGAGAGCCTCCAGCTCCGTTTCGGAAAGAGGAAAGATGCGACCAAAAGGAATCTCTGATCCTGGCAATAGGTCGATTGAGCAGTCGTACGGTCGATGAGGTGGGAGGCAATCGGCCATTTGTTTGCTGAAGACCTCCTGGAACTCATGATACTCCTGAGGGACATGTTGGAGGTTAACTGAAGGAGCTGAGATCGTAGCACAGATCTTGGATTTCGAAGGGCGGCAGTGCTGAGAACAGCAAGAAGAGGGAAATGAGACCACCTTAGAACTCCATTGGATAAGAGGATCATGGGCTTGTAGCCAAGGTAAGCCTAAAATGACTGGGAACATGGGAGAATGAATAAGGTCCAGGCGTAGGAGCTCTTGATGTCCTAAATCGGTGGTTGCTAGAATGGGTTGAGTCTCTTGGGTGATTGGGCCTGAGCTGGGAAGGGACCCATCAGCCAAGTGGACTTGTAGGTGTTGCGTTTTAGTTTGTAAAGGCACATGCAAGGTTCGGGCCAGGGCAGCGTCCATAAAACAGCTACATGCACCTGAGTCAATGATCGCCGGCAGGCGGGATTCCCCTTCCGGTAGCTGTAACGAGATAAACAACATCACGTAAGACTTAGAGGTATTGTTATCTTGGTAAGTCATTGTTTTGGGCTGAAAAAAACTTACTAGGCCTTATCGGGCAGTTGCGCAGGAAGTGACCGGCTCCCCCGCAATAGAGACACAAGTTGGACTGCCGTCTACGTTGTCTCTCTTCTGAGGTTAGCGGTGGTCGTACTAAACCAAGCTGCATAGGTTTGGAATTGGGAGGTGTAGTAGGCCCAGCTGTAATGGGTGAAGATACTGGAATGGGTTGGAGTCTTGAAGTTGTCCATGCCGGGCGGGGATTTTGGAATCGTTCTGACCGACGTTCCCTCAAGCGCCTATCTAATTTGGTAGCTGCCTGAATTAACTCCTCCAAAGATGCGGGGGTTTCCATCCTGGCTAACTCATCCTTGAGGAGCTCTGACAGACCTTGGCGGTACTGATAGCGTAGGGCTGGCTCATTCCAGTTAGTGTCGGCCGCCCATTTACGGAATTCCACCGTGTAATCCTCAATTGGTCTCCTTCCCTGGACTAGGTGGTGCAAGATAGCTTGGGCAGTAGCCATACGCTGTGGGTCATCATACAGCTGGGACATACTTTCGAAGAATGTATCAATAGTATTAAGCACCGGACTCCCTGATTCCATCAGACCGTGTGCCCAAGCCTGAGGTTCCTCTGACAGCAAGGAAATCGCAAATCCCACCTTGACCACTTCTGATGCGAAGGTTCGGGGTTGCAGCGTGAAGTAGAGGGTGCATGCATTCTTAAATGCCCTGAACTTCTTACGGTCCCCTGAGAACCGTTCCGGCATGAGGACCCTAGGTTCCGGAAGTGCCATTACTACTGTAGGACTGGCAGTGGCCTGAGGGAGCGGGCCTTCATTGCTAGGTGCGGGAGCTGCGGCAGCAGGGGGGAGTGCCCCCGTCAGTTGTTGGAGACGGCTATCAACTTGCGTGTATCCCTCCTGTAGCCTCTGCACTGAATCTGCCAAGGCGGAGACTTATTGGCATAAGATCTCCAAGGGAGAGCGCGCTCTGTCGGCCTCGGACATCTGGCTGGTTTGTACTGTCACGTCAATACTCACCGAGGCCGAGATGCCGAGAGCGGCTTGCCCTTACGACCACACGCACCCGAACCCCCGAGAGTGAGACAGGGGATCGGAAGCACGCGGAGGCACGGGTCTCCGGTAAAAGCTGTGGGAAGGCTCAGGATGGCTTGGATGGTGGGAAGTCTCCTGGCAGAGTGCCTAAAAGTGCAAGGAGCAAAGGTAAAGAGGTATTAAACTGGTAGTTAGGAAGTCCTTATGACTGAGGGGATCAGGGGGTGTCAGCCCCGTGGAGAGTATGGTTGAAAACACAGGCAGAGGTCAGGGTATCCAGCAGGTCAGGAGTGATCCTTTAAACAGAGGGTCAGGGTATCCAGCAGGCAGAGGGTGGTCGTTGAACAAGCAAAAGGTCAGGGTATCCAGCAGGCAGAGAGTGGTCGTTATACAGGCAGAAGGTCAGGGTATCCAGCAGGCAGAGAGTAGTCGTTGTACAGGCAGAAGGTCAGGGTATCCAGCAGGCAGAGAGTGGTCGTTAATACAAGCAAAAGGTCGGTTAAACTAGGAGACAGGAAGCAGGAGTTCAAAACACAAGGCAGGATACAGCTGACGACAAACCAGCAACCCGACTGGGTGCTGGTGTCGCCTAAAGTAACCTCCCAGTGAGCGCGTCAGCATGACGCGCTACCGGGCACCCGCATGGGCGACGGCGCGCACACGTGGGCCGCCGTGCACCCGCACGCGCCGCACCATCAGGCCGCGAATGGGTGCACGTCTCAATAACAACCGCATGTGCCCCGCAGCCCGGCGAACGGAGGCGACTTGTCCTTCGTGACACTTTAGGTCTAGGGCTGTTTTCCAGAGTGAGTGTCTCTTTGCTGGGTGGTTGAGCCCATTTGCGTTAAAGGGACAGCACTGTAATTGGCATTGTCTGTGTTGTATGGTTAGTTGGAGAGATATAAACACTTACAGTTAGGTGTGTCAGCTATGAGTAAGCATCATTTGATGTGAAATGCGGTAGCCATTTATTCCTGTTTCATCCACTATTGATGTGACTGTATTTTGGACTTTTATTCAATTTTGTTAATAAAGATGCCTTATCCATGGAGAGCGGCAGTCCAGGATTTCTTTTCCTCCTCTACACATCAGTGCAGAGCCAGCACCTGGGGGTTTTCAGTAGGGCGCGAACATCAATTTTAGGTGTGGGGGCTTTGGGAGCGGCATCTCCTTTCTGATACAGTTAGGAGTAGGCTGGCAGTCTCCCCCGGATCTGGAGGTAGGTGTGTACTCCGATGTGCCTGGTGTGAATGAAAGTCACTCTAGACAAGCAAGGTTATGGCTGTAAAACAACAATGTTAACTAGCATAACTGAGTTATGAAGAAACGAAGAAACTGAAACTGCTTTATACAGTAACTGTAACAAGGTGGATATACCACCGGTTAGAACGGTATGTGGATTCGAGAAGGTAGTTTTTCAACTAAACCACTTCGGGGGGTAATCGTGTTAATCTCAACTGAAGTGGTAGTTCAAAAGGCTGGTAGCCAGGGAGAGGTTATAATGTGTAGATATTTAGGCCCATGGGATGTAGAGTAGAAGTTTGGCTTAGGTACCACGGTGTCCTTGGGTGCGTCGGGATGGATGTGGTTGTCTTTGTTCCAGTGGTGGATTAGCATCATGCGGTCGATCCGGAACGATTCCCCAGGTGTGGAGCAGTTGCATACCTTTGTGGAGTGTATGGATCATGCATGATGTCCCATTTCTTGTTATTAGCAGTGTTGTTGGATATCGCCATTTAAATTGAATCTTGTGGTTGTTGAGGCCTTTAGTGATCGGGTTGAGCTGTCTTCTCAGTTGCAATGTGTATTTAGAAAGGTCAGAGAACAGTAGTATTCCATTGTATGGCCCAGGGAGCACAGGGTTGTTTCTGGCTGCCGTAAGAAGCTTTTCTTTTATGTGGAAAAAGTGCACCCTCATTAAGACATCTTTAGGGACTGAGGCTGTGAGGTGAGAGGGTTTAGCGATTCTATGGATTTGATCGACTATCAAATCTCTGGGTGATGCATCAGGGAGGATCAGACGCGCAAGTTCATTGGCATATTTAGGGAGGTCTGTCTGCAAGATGGACTTAGGAACCCCTCTCAATTTGACATTGTCCCTTCTGGATCTGTCTTCTAAGTTGGCCAACTTGGCCCTGACCCAGGATTGTTCTTCCTTCACTTCAGCATAGGTATCAATTAAATCATTTACAGTTGTGGTGCATTCTTCCATGCTGTTTTCTAAGTGAGATACTCTTTCATCCATGACATGCATATCTGTGTTTATTTTGGTGAAGAGGGATTAAAGGTCTGTCATCAATGAGGACTGGAGTGATAGTAGCATGTCCTTAAGTGTGGTGTCAATCACAGGCTGCCCTATGGTGGGGAAAGAGGCCATGGATGATTGTAAGGCCTGGTTCACCTGGAAGAGGCTAAAAGCCTGGGCCTCTATTTGTGCAGGTGGCGGCATCTCTATCCGCATGCAGGCTTTCGCCAGGCTGCCTGTGATAGTATTTTCTCCTGTTTTATGAGTAGGGAACTTGGGTGGGCATTGGGGGTCTGGATTTTCCAGGATCTCATCCGGGAGATCAGTATAGGCCTCTGGAGTCGTGGCTGCGCCGGCACGATTTTGGCTCTGACTGACCTTGTCTGGAGGTTTGAAGAAGGCCGTCAACTTTTGTGGATAATACTCCGTCATCCACTTCCGTGAAATGGCTGGTAAGGGTGTGAGGAGGTAGGATGGCCGTGGATTGTCCGCTAATATGGGCCTGTGTAGCTCTGGTTCTCTCCCTTGGCTGAGGAACTCTGAGTCTAAGACCCCTTTCACACTGGAGCGGGTTGCAGGCGTTATTGCGCTAAGAATACCACCTGCAAACCAACCCAAAACAGCTGCTGCTGTTTGTTCAGTGTGGCTTTCACACTGAAGCGGTGCGCTGGCAGGAGAAGAAAAAAACTCCTGCAAGCCGCATCTTTGGAGCAGTGTATTCACTGCTCCTGCCCATTGAAATCAATGGGGCAGCGCGGCTATACTGCGGCAATACCATTGCATGCAAGCGGTTTTAACCCTTCTTCGGCTGCCAGCGGGGGTTAAAACCGCACCGATAGCGGCCGAATACAGCCGCAAAAACGACGGTAAAACAGCGCTAAAAATAGCGCTGTTTTACTGCCGACGCCCCCACCGCCCCAGTGTTAAAGGGGCCTAAGTGGCCATCTCCAGCGCTGGCAGACCACGCCCCCCACCAGGCCATTTTTGGTGATACGGCACTGCATCGCTTTAACTGACAATTGCGCAGTCGTGCGACGCCGTACCCAAACAAACTTGACATCCTTTTTTTCCCACAACTAGAGCTTTCTTTTGGTGGTATTTGATAAACAAAAAAAGCGACAATTTTAAATAAAAAACACAATATTTTGTACTTTTTGCTATAATAAATATCCCCATTTTTTTTAAAGTTTTTTTTCCTCAGTTTAGGCCGATATGTATTCTTCTACATATTTTTGGTAATAAAAATCACAATAAGCATATATTGATTGGTTTTCGCAAAAGTTATAGTGTCTACAAAATAGGGGAAAGGTTTATGGCCTTTTTATTATTATTTTTTTTCTTTTACTAGTAATGCTGGTGATCTGTGATTTTTATCAGGACTACGACATTATGGCGGACAGATCGGACACTTTTGACACATTTTTGTGACCATTGACAATTATACAGCAATCAGTGCTATAAAGTGCACTGATTACTGTGTAAAGGTCACTGACAGGGAAGGGGTTAACATTAGGGGGTGATCAAGGGGTTAACTGTGTTCCTTAGTGTTTGTTCTAACTGTAGGGGGATGGGAGTGACTGGAGGAAATGACAGATTGTTGTTCCTAGCTAGTAGGAACACATCTGTCACTCCTCTCCTCACAGAACAGGGATGTACACACACATCCCTATTCTGGCTCAGAGGTTATACAAAAATGTATCTGCTATGTGTATGGATTATGCTAAGTGAATTTGAAACAATATTACATTTTAGAAATGTATGGTGAGTTTTACATTTTTTGGGGGGTAAATATATTTCCTTTTTTATCCACTTCCCAAACGCGCACGCCGATGTACGTTGGCAGAATGACACAGCTGCGCAAAAGGGCGTACCTGTACGTCCCTTCGTAATCCTGGGCTAGGGGGAGCATGCTTGCGGGCCCCGCAGACTCGATGTCCGCCTGTGGCCCATGATTGCGATGAGGAGAGGCAGAACGGGGAAATGCCTATGTAAACAAGGCATTTCCCTGTTCTGCCTAGTGACATGACAGGGATCTACTGCTCCTTGTCATCGGGAGCAGTGATCTCTGTCATGTCCTAGGTATCTCATCCTCTCTACATTTAGAACATGCTGAGGGAACACATTTAACCCCTTGAGCGCCCCCTAGTGTTCAACCCCTTCCCTGCCAGTGACATTTACACAGTAATCAGTGGCTATTTTTAGCTCTGATCACTGTATAAATGTAAATGATCCCAAAATAGTGTCAAAAGTGTCCAATCTGTCTGCTGCAATGTCGCAGTCCCGATAAAAATCGCAGCTCACCGCCATTACTAGTAAAAAATAATAATAATAAAAATGGCATAAATCTATCCCCTATTTTGTAGATGCTATAACTTTTGTGCAAACCAATCAATATACACTTATGGCTATTTTTTTTTACCAGAAATATGTAGAAGAATACATATCGGCCTAAACTGAGAAAGAATTTTTTATATATTTTTTGGGCATATTTATTATAGCAAAAAGTAAAAAAAAATATTGATTTTTTTTCAGAATTGTCAGTCTTTTTTGTTTATAGCGCAAAAAATAAAAAACGCAGAGGTGATCAAATACCACCAAAAGAAAGCTCTATTTGTGGGAAAAAAAGGACGTCAATTTTGTTTGGGTACAACGTTGCAGGACCATGCAAGTGTCAGTTAAAGTGACGCAGTGAAGAAGCAAAAAATGCTTTGGTCATTAAGGGGGTAAAACAAGGGCTGAAGTGGTTAAAATTGAAATATAAACAATAACACATCTTAGAGAAATCTAGTGTCTAGATACAATTCAATACAATACCAAAAACAAAATGGTTTGTTATGGGTAGAATTAACATTTTTTTTTTCAAAATTTGTATTGCATTTTTTTTGTCATATACTGTATATTCCAATATAAATATGTTATACTTATACCAAACAGCAAATATAGTGTTATATTTCTTTTATATAGTTTCCAGTTTCTCCTTACATCTTGTTGCTGAAGCCTGTTTGCAGAATCCAGTAGCTCAAGCTATAATTTGCAAACACAGATGATCCCCCTTCCTCTGTATGGCTCTGCATGAGATGTCGATCAGACAGCACCAGCCTGAAGCCATGCAAACTTAAGTTTTAATTTAAATACCACATATATAAATATATAAAATAACATGGCATATTATCTTTTTATTTTCATGAGGGATGGCAGGCCTGACAGTTTCCTCAATTCCCTGTAACCTAAGCATCTTTTGGGAAAGGTGGATTGAACAAAGCATGTTTGGTAACAATAGGAAGCTGCCCTGGGAACTGCTTTATTCTGAGCCTTGTAGTATTGGGAAGATTAAACTTGTGTGGTAGGTGCTTTTTTAATGAGTAGAGCCAGATCAAACTATATTTTTTAGGGCATGGCAGCCCACTTTTATTAAACAAAAGGAAAGTTCACATAGACATCAGTTTCCCATGCAAGGGTTCTTCCCATCAATATGAACAAATGAAAATGCATAGCCACCTGGCTCCCTTGTTAGCAGCTCCCCTGCTCTTCTTACCAGTCCCTCTGACTGTGTTGTCTAGCACACTTAGCCTTTAGTTGCAGCACCCTGCTGCTTGGCCTGGGATAGGGATGGGGGTTCTCCTGACACCCCAATTGGAGCCCACCTTTCTCCTGGAATTAGACCTCCTGTCTCTTGGCTGCTGGCTGGGACACCTCTGAGCCCTTGGTGAGCCCTCTCGTCTCTTGACTCCTGGCTGGAGCACCTCTGACCTTTGGGTGAGACCTCCTGTCTCCCACACTTGGAGCTATGTCCATACTGGGAGCTCTGAGTTATCCTCAGACCTGAGTATATAACGGCCTTGCATATCTGAGCACTCAGACAGGCTTCAGGCACCTGGTAAAGCCTGGACACAGGATTGAAAGTTCCAATCCAGAACTACAGAATCAAGAGAAAAACAAAGCTTTCTCTGCTCAGTACCGATAGTTCAGAACCTTGAATTAACCCCTAGTTCGACTCCTGTGTCATTTTCTCCTCCATTATCACAGTGACAGGATCTCGCTCTGTCACAGCTTGAAGAAGACATTGGGATTGATTTACTAAAGGCAAATATACTGTGCACTTTGCAAGTGCGGTTGCAATCATTTTCGCCAGAGCTTATTGAATGGGATGAAGCTCTGCTTTTCCATCACCCAATCATATACAGTACAGGCAAAAGCGTTGTTTTTTTTATTTTCTTTGCAAATGATTGGGTATTCTTTACAAACTGAAGCTTCGCCACATTGACTATGCTCTGGGAAAAATGAGTGCAACTGCACTTGCAAAGTGCACAGTCTATTAGTATTTAGTAAATCAATCCTCACTTCTCATCCAGGTCATCCTTAGAATACGTTAATGAAGTTGTAACACTAATTTACTAATATGTTAATTTTATTTTTATTTATTTATTTCAGGTACTTATATAGCGCCGTCAATTTACGCAGCGCTTTACATATACATTATACATTTACATCAGTCCCTACCCTCAAGGAGCTTACAATCTAAGGTCCCTAACTCACATTCATACATACTAGGGCCAATTTAGACAGAATCCAATTAACCTACCAGCATGTCTTTGGAGTGTGGGAGGAAACCGGAGTACCCGGAGGAAACCCACGCAGACACAGGGAGAACATGCAAACTCCAGGCAGGTAGTGCCGTGGTTGGGATTCTTCTTACTGCTAGGCGAGAGTGCTACCCACCACACCACTGTGCCCCCTGTTAATGAAGTTGTAACACTAATTTACTGTATATTAGTAGTCGGTGTTTGCTAATAGCAACATCGTACTCCTTTTACACTTAATGGATGCTTTAGGATTGTTTGTAAGATGTAAAAAACAAAAAAAAAAAAAAAAGAATTAAAAACACTGGGGGTCATTTACTAAGATGAATGCACTGCGCTGGTTCAGACCTTGATTGGTGCACTGGATAGATCCTTAATCCAGCGTATGAACCAGCGCACACACAGGGGTACCTGCACGTGAGAATGTTTCCAGCGCGATAGGATCGCGCAGGTTCTCGGCGGGGTACATCTCGCGCTCGCTTCAATAGGAAAAATACATCTTCCTATTAAAGCAGCGCGAGAAAAACCAGCATGGGTTCCCCCTTCGGGTGCATGCCAGGCCCTTCGGTCTGGTATGGATATTAAGGGGAACCCCCTACGCCGAAAAAATGGCGTGGGGAGTCCCCCCAAATCCATAGCAGACTCTTTTCCAAGCACGCAGCCCGGCCGGTCAGGAAAGGGGGTTGGGACGAGCGAGCGCCCCCCTCCTGAACCGTGCCAGGCCGCATGCCCTCAACATGGGGGATGGGTGCTTTGGAGAAGGGGGGCGCGCTGCAGGCCCCCCACCCCAAAGCACCTTGTCCCCATGTTGATGAGGACAAGGGCCTCTTCCCAACAACCCTGGCTGTTGGTTGTCAGAGTCTGCGGGCAGGGGGCTTTTCGGATTCCGGGAGCCCCCTTTAATAAGGGGGCCCCCAGATCCCGGCCCCCACCATATGTGAATGAGTATTAAAGGGGGCTCCCAGATTCCGATAAGCCCCCCCCGCACGCAGACCCCGACAACCAACGGCCAGGGTTGTCGGGAAGACGCCCTTGTCCTCATCAACATAGGGACTTCCCCAAAGCACCCATCCCCCATGTTGAGGGCATGCTGCTTGGTACGGTTCAGGAGGGGGGCACTCGCTCATCCCCACCCCCTTTCTGGACCACCTGGGCTACATGCTTGGATAAGGGTCTGGTATGGATTTGGGGGGGACTCCCCACGCCGTTTTTTTTCGGCGTAGGGGGTTCCCCTTAATATCCATACCAAACCGAAGGGCCTGGCATGCCCCTGGGGGGAAACCCATGCCGGTTTTTAATTTAAAATTTGGCGTGGAGTTCCCCCTCAAGATTCATACCAAACAGTGCTGGGCATTGGCGGGGATCCAAGTCGGATCCCAGTTCAATACAGTCGGTACCCTGTCGGGTTGCTATGGAAATGGCAAACCGCAGCTAAACGCAACCACAGTTAATCGCACTGTACCATTGCAGCTGATCGCAGTGCCTGGAGTTAAATTTCACAGAAAAAAAAACATGCTTTTAACTACGGCAGTATAGCCATCCATGTGAAAGGCGCCTAAGGCCCCTTCCACACTGGGGCATTTTTCAGGCGCTATAGCGCTAAAAATCGCGCCTGAAAAACGCCCTAAAGAAGTGGCTCTATTCATTCCAGTATGAATCAAGCTTTCACACTGGAGCGGTGCGCTAGCAGGACAGTAAGGCTCAATTCACATCTATGCATGTTGCTTTTGAGTGTTTCTGCAGTGCTTTTTGCGGTGCTTGCCGCGTTTTTGGACCTGCGTTTTTACCGAAATTTTTCTGCGATTTGCGTTTTTTTTTCACTGTATATAGCCAGTTGCTAAGGAGGGGGCCAGGAAGCCGGCTGCCGCATCCCTAACAACCAATGAGTCATCAGCTGACTTCCCGCTCAATGTAAAAAAAAAAAAAATTGAGAAAAAAAAACAGCGTGGGGTCCCCCCCAAGGTCCATACCAGGTCCTTGGGTCTAGTATAGATTCGGAGGGGACCCCCATACCAAAATTTTTTTTTTAAAAATGGCGTGGGGGTCCCCCCAAAATTCATACCAGACCCTTATCCGAGCACGCAGCCTGGCAGGTCAGGAAAGGGAGGGGACGAGCGAGCGTCCCCCTCTCCTGAACCATACCAGGCTGCATGCCCTCAACATGGGGGGATGGAAGCTTTGGGGCAGGGGGGCTCTGCACCCCCCACCCCAAAGCACCTTGCCCCCATGTTCATGGGGACAAGGGCCTCTTCCCGACAACCCTTGCCCGGTGGTTGTCGGGGTCTGCGGGTGGGGGGCTTATTGGAATCTGAAAGCCCCCTTTAGCAGGGGGGCCCCCAGATCCCGGCCCCCACCCTATGTGAATGAGTATGGGGTACATGGTACTGCTACCCATTCACCTGGTAAAAAAAGTAGGGTAGTGTTAAAAAATACAGTAGACAGTATAACAAGTCTTTTATTATGCAGCTCTGGGGGTCTCTTCCGACTTCTCCAATCTCTTCTCTGCGCTCTCCGGTTCTTCTCCCGTTGTCCTGTGCCCTCTGCCAGGTTCTTCTGCTCTTTTGCTAGCTCTTGCCCGGTCTTCGCCGTCTTCTCCCCTCTTCTCTTCTTCCGATGTTGACTCGTTGCTGTAATGCTGTGTGCATCATGCCCAAAGACTTATATAGGCATGGGGCGGGGTCACTGGGTGATGTCATCCGGTGACCCCACCCCCTTATGACGTTACAGCCCAGGGCATGATGGGTCTGTGATGTCACAAGGGGGGCATGGCATTCTGATGACGTAATCCGGTTGCCACGCCCCCATCGTTATTTAAGAAATGCAGGACATCAGCGCCAACAGATCAGTGGGACACAGCATCGGAGGAAGGTCATCGGCGGGAGCAGAGAAAGAAGAACGCTGGACAAAGAAGACAGAAGAGCGGAAGAAGAAGCAGGGGGAGAAGGAGAAGAGCGGAGAATGAGGATGCGGGAGAAGATGGAGGAAGAAGTGGAGAAGAAGATTTGTAATAAAAGACTCGAAAAAAAGTCTACTGTATTTTTTAACATTACACTACTTTTTTTTTACAGGTGAATGGGTAGGGGTACAATGTACCTCATACTCATTCACATAGGGGGAGAGGCGGGATCTGGGGGTCCCCTTGTTAAATGGAGCTTCTAGATTCTGATAAGCCCCCCGCTCGCAGACCCCGACAACCACCGGGCAAGGGTTGTCGGGAAGAGGCCCTTGTCCCCATCAACATGAGGCAAGGTGCTTTGGGGTGGGGGCGCAGAGCCCCCCCACTACCCCAAAGCACCCATCCCCCCATGTTGAGGGCATGCAGCCTGGTATGGTTCAGGGGGGGGCGCTCGCTCGTCCCCTCCCTTTCCTGACCTGCCGGGCTGCGTGCTCAGATAAGGGTCTGGTATGGATTTTGCCATAAAAAAAAAAAATTGGCATGGGGTCCCCTCCGAATCCATACTAGACCCAAGGTCCTGGTATGGACCTGGGGGGGACCCCACGCTGTTTTTTTTTCACAATTTTTTTTTTTTTTACATTGAGCGGGAAGTCAGCTGATGATTTATAGGTTGTTAAGGACGTGGCGGCCAGGCTCCCCACCCCTTCTTAGAAACCAGCTATATACAGTGTAAAAAAACAAAGAAATAAAAAAAAATGCAAATTGCGGTAAAATCGCGGTACTAGCGTTTTAGATGCAGGACCATTGAAATCTATTACAAACAAAACGGGGGTGTCTGCGGTAAAGCGTCGCTATTTTTAGCGCTGCTTTACTGTCGTTTTAGCGGCATTATTCAGCTGCTAGCGGGGGTTAAAAATGCTAGCGGTCGAATACCGCCGGTAAAGCAGCGCAAAAAATTGCGCAGTTTTAACACTGTCGCCCGCACCGCCCCAGTGTGAAAGGGGCCTAAGGCTCCCCTCACAAGGATGGACCTTTCAGGTCCACATCGGACCTGAACGGACAGTCCATAGACCTCTATGGAGGGTTGCATGTCAGTGGTGACATCCGACCCACTCCAATCCTAAAAAGTGTAACGGAGGAAAAACCTATTTTTCCATCCATCTGCGGATCGGGTGACGACAGACTCTCTGGTCCGTCATCATCCGATCCCCCATAGAGGAGAGCGGCGCTCTGACAGGTCTGTCCCTGCACAGTGTGCAGAGACAGACCTGTCATCTGCCTGCCCAGCGGGGATCGACGGAGCAATCCCCCGCGGGCTCCGTACACGGGGTACAAAGTCCCATCGTGTGTATGAGGCTTAAACACCAGAAATTCAAATTTTCATATCTTTAAAGGTCACCATACACTGGCCAATCAGTTAGATCTTCCATAAATTAGATTCAGTGCAAGAGCCTGTTTGATTTTCTACAATTAGAAGTAATTGTTACAGTGCATCTTCCTATTACCGCTTTAGCCTAATGCTCTCTTTCCACTATTTCAACCCCAAAGTTGCATGATTTACAATGTGCTTTTTCAGCTTGTTTTCCACTATTGCAACTTGTCATGCCACTAGGGACTGAAAAGTTGCATCACAAGTTCTACCCCATGATTTACAATGAGTACCGCTCATAAGTCTGCGACTTCAAGTCGCAGCAACTTCAAAGTAGTCCCTGCACTATTTTGGTCCCACTTTGATGCGACTTGAGGTCCATAGACCGCAAAAATACACAGGCATTGCTTCAAGTTTTGGCAAAAAGATGCAGGAAACTCGCGGCAAAGAACATGCAACTTTGGGCTTTCAATAGCGGAAACCGAGCCTTAATGCCGTGTCATGCAACTAATTCAAAACATCTGAGAAAAAGTCGCACTGAAGTTGGAACAAAGTAGTGCAAGAACTTTTTTTTGAGTTGCACCAATCAGAACAGGGGAACATTGAAATACATGTGTTTTGACTTGTCCTGCGACTTCCCATGTGTCAGGTCGCACAACAGCTCGCAGTAGTGGAAAGAGAGCCTAAGGCCACTTGGGACTGAAAAGTCGCATCACAAGTTGTACCCCATGATTTACAATGAGTACCGTTCATATGTGTGCGACATGCTTACGCACATGCCGTATACACAGCGGGCACACATCTTTATTACAGAAATCAATATTTGGCATGGAAATTAACCACTTGCTTACTGAGCACTTATACCCCCCTGCTGTCCTGACCAATTTTCAGTGCTGATCCATTTTGAATGACAATTGCGTGGTCCTACTTAGCCAAATGTTTTTTGTTTTTAAGTTCCCACAAATAGAGCATTATTTTGGTGGTATTTGATCACCTGTGTGTTTTTTTTCTTTTGTTCAAATAAAAGAAAAGACAGATTTTTAAAAATCATTTTGTATATTTTTGGATATTTTGATATTCATTGATGTACGCTGATGAGGCGCAACTGATTGGTTACACTGATAGTCAAAGGCAACTGATGACTTTCTAGTACAGGTCTAAATGGGTCATTAACATGCATCACAATTGAACTTAGGAATGTGTCTTTGCAAAGTTAAACTCATTAAAATCCTTTCTTATTTTTGCTTGGGGATAGACTGCAGAGGGATTATAAGTTTTGGGGAATGTCGACACCCCTGATAGGGTGAAGACACCTCCCAAATTTTTTCCTTGGGGACACACAGGTCAATCTAAATATTTCCCCCATTCGGGAAATTGCACTCTAGCATTTTGCCATGTACATCCCAAATGTATCTTGGGGTTTATTTACTAAAAGGTAAATCCACTTTCCACTACAAGTACACTTAGAAGTGCAGTTGCTGGAGATCCGAGGGGGACATGCAAGGAAAAGAAAAAAAAACAGCATCTTTGCCTCTACATGACTGGATGATAAAATCACCAATGCTACCCCTCTGATTTTCATCAACTACACTTGTATTGCAGAAAGGATTTGCCTTTAATAAACCCCAAAATACCTAATAATTTGGGGTGTACACAAAGTGCTAGAGTGCAATTTGCATAATGGGGGCACTAGTTAGGTTGACCTGTGTGTCCCCAAGGAAAAATATTAGGGTTTTACTCTCACTTCCTGTTTGGTTATGTGACAGGATGTGAAGCCAATTTTAAGAAAAGGGACACAAAGCCCAACCTTAAAAAAAAAAAAATCTTGAATTCCCTCAAATGTCCACAATTAGAATAGGATTGTCTTCAGCTTGATTTTAGTTCAGTGCTCTAAATCAGTGCTTCTCAACCCTGTCCTCAAGTATCCCCCAACAGGCCATGTTTGCAGGTTTTCCTTCATCTTGCACAGGTGCTTTAAATCAAAGTCAATGGCTTTGTATTTTGGACAGGTATTTTAGATAAGATAAAATGTCCTAAACATGTCCTGTCAGGGGGTTACTTGAGGACTGAGGCTGAAAACCACTGCTCAAAAAGTAAAATTAAATACTTACCACTCTGAAATGTTACTTTCCTGGCCACTATCCATGGCAGCATACGCACAATCCATGCATATGCTACCATGAAGGCACCAAGAAAGGAACTTAAAACTAAAAAAAAAAAAAAAAATGAAAAAGGGATTTGTCCAAGACATGCCAATCAGCCTAGTTAAGCTGCATCTGGGAAATCCGTTGCATGAAAAGAACACACATAAAACAAAGAATTTGAAACAATTTTATTGGAAAAAAAAAAACCCACACAGGACTTGGAAAAGAAGCAAGGAAAGCAAAATACACACATGTATGTTAATTTGAGACACTAACAGAATAGGTTTGACCCTTTTGCAGTGTAAATTAACAGGAGTTAAAAGGAGGGCACCCACAAATGGACATCTATTAAGGATTAAAACATTAGGCACAACATCTTGAGAAAGAATTTTAAAAATAAGGCAGCGCAGACAGTAAAATCAAAGTGAACAACGTAAAAACAACAAAAGTTGCCAACATAAAAAAGATTCCATGGTAAAATAACCACCACCCCAAAAAACAAAAACAGCAAACCAAAGTAACAAATAAATTGCATAAAAACACATCTGTTTTGCAACAACATATCACAAAATACAAATAGAAAATACATGTGTTAGAAACTCAATAAGGACACCCAAATGTACTCTTTTTCTTTTTAATGCCACATCAGAAAACTCTCGAGAGACTATTCAGCTTGATGCTCATTCACTGTCTCCAACAAGGTCTTGCATCATCGTGGAAGAGACTTAATTTTTAATCAACATTCTCCATTTTTAAAATTTCCAGATGCCTTCGGCATCCACACCCTTCTTTTTATCCAACACGAAAAAAAAAGTATAGCTTGCTTAGCCATAATCCTATACATAATAATAATAATAATAATAATCCTATTTACTGTCTAACAAAACATTTTTATATACATACAAGTTGCGTGCATCCCACAACACTTCCTTTAATGCACATAGCACTAACCACAATACTCTGTTTATCTTTTTCCAGTTTCCCCAAGCCATACATCATCATTTTCCACTAACTCACCTTCACTCCTGTTATTTCTTTCACCAGATCTTGACTCTTATTGATCACATCTTTCGCTACACCACACCCCCAGAACACATGCTCACTGTCTTCTACACCCCCACAATTAATTCTCAGACAAATATCAGACACACGCGAATACCTCCTTTTCATAAATAGCCTCATAGCTAGACAGTCATGCAAACTCATCCATACTATCTGTCTCTGCACATTTGTCACCCCATATATACTCATTTTCTTCCATACTTCCCCAGCCATTACATTCACGTCTACACACATATTCTCTCTTAACCCTTTCCATTTTCCACCCCCATAAAAAGGTAAACAATAACTTAATTTTCCTCAATCTTATCTCCCCAGGAGGGAAGATATTACTTGCATACAAAATTAAAAGGTAAGATTACTGCCTTGACTACTAAAACTTTCCCATAAATCGACAATTTTCTTAGACACCAAAACCTCAACTTCTTGGATATCTTTCCTCCCACTTCATTCCAGCACACTTCCCCTTTCATTCCATAGTCAAACACAATACCCAAAATCCTCACTCCACCCTCAACCTTCCCAATCTGATCATCCACACATTCCACTTGTCTTCCATACACACCCAAACTACACTTATTCCAATTCACACTCATTCCCGCACATACACAAAAAATTGACAACTTCACCCTTCTTACGCCCACCACAGACTGACACACTGCCACCATGTCATCCATATAACCTAAACATTTCACAATTTTCCCCCCACTCTCAGGCACCAAAAAGCCCCTCACCACCTTTTCCCTCTGTATCATCCTTAACAGTGGATCAATAAAACAAATAGGGAATAGGGTATAGGGGGCACCCCTGTCTCACCCCAGATTTAAGCAAAAAAGCCCGCCCCAAACTCCCATTAACCAGAACCTGACTACTGATCCCCCAATACAACCCTTTTATTACATTATTGAGCAGCTGTGGTATTACCCATCCGCTTCAAAACCTCCCACAAAAACCTATGATTTGCTTTATCGTATGCCTTCTCAAGGTCAAATGATGTCAGGATAATCGAACTATTCCTATCTTTACAAAAATTAATTATATCCCTAACTAAAATTAAATTCTCCGAGATCATTTGACCCGGCACTGCACAGGCCTGCATCTCGCTAACCATCCTACTAATGACCTTAGATAATCTCCTCGCCACCAACTTTGCAAAGGCCTTGTAGTCTGAATTTAGTAAGGAGATAGGCCTCCAATTTTGAATATCCATCTTATCCCCCTTCTTATAAATTAATACCACTACCCCCTCTCTCATAGATTCTGATATAATGCCTTCCCTCATCATGTAACTAAATATCTCAACCACATCCCGCTTAATAATTTCTCAAAACAATTTAAAAGACTCACTTGGTAAGCCATCCCCTCCCAGGGTTTTATTCTCCCCCATGCTTGCCACAGCTTCCCACACCTCCTCATTCACTGCTTTCTGCAAAAAAACCTTATCATCCTCATCTAAATTATCCTCTACCATATCAAACATTCTAGTATCTGACTCATCAACACACTCCCTCATACAATCGTTCATAAAATTTTGTCACGCATTCCAGCACTTTCTCTCCCTTACTTTCCCTACCTTCTTCATCATACACACCCTCAAACACTCCTTTTTCCTTACAAACCTTGAAAAAAATCTAGAACATTTTTCATCCTGCTCCAAGTGTTTAACTCTCGCTTGAAAAATAATTTGTTTTCCTCTTTCAGTTAATACCTCTTTAATCCTCTTCCTAACATGGTCTATTTCATCGGCCATGTCATAGCCCATATTTCTAAATGAATATAATGTAGCCAACCTGACTTGTAACCGAGAATATCTCCTTTTCTCACTGCTACTTTTATCCCTACTCCTTTTTTGAAAAAAGAATTTAATTTTTTTGACCCAATCCCACCACCCCAAAATATTACTAAAATCTTTTTTCCTATTAACCCATCTACTATATACCTTATTAAAATGGGCTTTGGCATGCTCGTCCTGCAACAATAAACTATTTAACCTCCATACCCCTAAACCAAATTTAATACTATCTCCCATACTCAAATCAACATACACTGCCACATGGTCTGAAAAAATTACTGGCCTGTGTTTAACATTAGCACATTTGAACGCATCAGAAAACAAACATAAATCAATTCTGGATTTGGTGCGCCCACACTCTGAAAAAAAAAGTGAAATATGGATCCACCAAACCCAGAACAGTATGAGCATCATTGAGATGCAAGTCCTGAATTACCCCATTCAGCATAGTGCTACCTACATCTAATTTAGTCTCCGCTACTCCTATCCGATCTTTCACAAATCGTATCATATTAAAATCACCCATGATCACACTAGGTCTCCTTCCCACTGCATGTAACTTCAAAACTTCAAAAAACTCAAGACGTTTCTGGCTATTCACAGGAGCATATAAATTAAAAACAAATAATATGAATGAAGAGGGATAGTGGCGCTTCCTAGTTTGGGTAAGGGTGCCAGGTGGTGAGAAAAAAAAAAAGTCTATGTTAATGCTCAGTGAGCTGTGAATACGTGACTAATAAACAGGCTGTTATTCACTTAGCGATATGATCCTGCCAGAAACATGACTCATCTTTAATTAGTGAGTGTTTCCTACTAGTAAATATACCTTAATGTGCAAGCCTCTAAGTGTATGCTAGATTACTAGCTCCAAGTTACCCGTCCTATATATTAATACTGGTATAGACCTTAATAAAGCACATAACCTCAATTTTAAGCCATATGGAAAAAAATATATATATGCAGTGAGAACATAGCAATAAATTTTATATATATATATATATATATATATATATATATATATATATATATATATATATATATATATATATATATATATATAAAATTTATTGCTATGTTCTCACTGCATATATATATTTTTTTCCATATGGCTTAAAATTGAGGTTATGTGCTTTATTAAGGTCTATACCAGTATTAATATATAGGACGGGTAACTTGGAGCTAGTAATCTAGCATACACTTAGAGGTTTGCACATTAAGGTATATTTACTAGTAGGAAACACTCACTAATTAAAGATGAGTCATGTTTCTGGCAGGATCATATCGCTAAGTGAATAACAGCCTGTTTATTACTCACGTATTCACAGCTCACTGAGCATTAACATAAACTTTTTTTTTTTCTCACCACCTGGCACCCTTACCCAAACTAGGAAGCGCCACTACCCCTCTTCATTCGTATTATTTGTGTTTATAGACCCCTTTTGGGGGGCTATATTAGGGGAGGCAGCATACTGAGACGGATCCCTAAGCGCAATCATTTATTTTCTTTTATATAAATTAAAAAGCCTAAACTTCTGGTTAAACAAAATTAAATCTGCCATAATTAATCTTCCTGGCACTAACACAACATGAGACATAATGCGAATATTCCTATTTGTAATGATAATGCCTACCCCAGCATTCCTATTTTCCCCAACTACCGACCATATGTAATCCACCACCCACTCTGGAGGCTTGGGCGGTCGATTAAAAAAAACACTCCTGTAGACAGATGATGCCTCCTCCATTGACCTTCAAGTCCTCAAAAACAGCACACTGTCTAGCAGGAGACCCAAAAGCCCTCACATTGAGGGACACCAGCTTGATGCCCATTCACATGAAGATGGCATCATTCACCCCCAGACCTATCACTTAAGCCAGAAAACTGACATACATTCCTCAGTGCCATAACGCTTTTATCATCCAAAAAACTCCTGACTAGGCGACAATGTGGCCGGCTGAAAAATTTCTGGAGTCCCTGGACTTAGTGCTGGTGATTCTACCTCCACTCCAACATCCCCTAGGACCTCAAAGGGGTTAGGTGTTTCAATCCCAGCTGTCTCTACTTTCAATTTCTTAGCCCTTCTCTTCTTAGGGCTCAAAGCGTCCACCTTGGTCTTGGCACCCAGTGTCTCCATCTTTTCCACCTCCTCTTCTTGGGCTTCCTGAACTTCCGGCTCCCACTGTAAGGCTGCTGCCAACTCCTCCATAGCCTCCCCCACTGCCCTCTCCACCTCTGCTCCACTCCCCGCTGTTAATGGCTCCACACTAGTGGGTGGCACTTCTACTCTTTCCTCCACTCTCTCTCCTCCACACCCAGGTGCCCACTTTCTTCCTCTTCCACCACCACCTTCTCCTCCTCCTCTTCCTGTCTTTCAGGAGAGTCAGACAGCACCTGTGTGGACACTGGTCGTGCACTCTCAGCGGTGCGCCTGACAGCTTCAGCATAAGAGACATAGGCCCTTCTTACTTTTGGACAATTCTTCACTGTATGATCACGCTGTCCACATATATCACAGGCCCGCTTAATCAAGCAAACCCCAGCCTCATATCCCTCCTCCCCAAAGTTCCAGCAGTACATCTCCGCATTACAGTCATCTCTGTTATGCCCAAACTTATGACACCTTCTGCAGTATGTCGGTTGACCAGGGTAGTAGAGAAACCCTCTATTTCCTGCTATTGAAAAATTAGCTGGTGGATGCCGCACTCCACCAATCCTTTCAGAATCCACCTTCAGCTTGACAAAAAAACTTTAATTTGCCATTAAAGATCCCCAGACGATTAGTCAGCCTGAAGCCTCCCTTCACTGCAGAGCAGTATCTCTTAAAAAAGGCCACTACCAAGGCAATGTCCATGAAGGGGTTAAACAGGTGAACAGCCAATGGTTTCTCCTCCATAGCATACAAGGGTTCCACTATGAAAGGCCTTAGACTCATGGTTAGCTTTCTCCAAATCCTTACACTTCTCAAAAACTCCCATGCAAAAATTGCTATGCACAAAAGAAACATCATAGTACCTTGGTGCTGCATGGTCCTGGATACAATAGATGTGACGTGGTTCCACTGCAACTGTTTTCTACAGCAAATCCTGAACAAGGAACTCCAAACTCACTTTATGCAGATGACCAGGCATAACCTGAAACCGCAGGGTGTTCTGAATCCCCTTTCGCTCCATTGAGCTCAGCAAAGAAAAATTCAGACCATCACACAATCTTGGCTCTTTTCAGGGCAAAATAAAGATTGCTATCTGCAAGCTTTATATAACATAGGTTTGTGTGCTAATGAGGCAATTGCAAACACATGGACAGTCCATTAAACACACAAAATGCAAGTTCACCCAATGTAGAGACTGAACTTCAAAGTGGGTACACCTGTTAAGGATGTCCTTAAATTACTAACCCAAAAAACACACTCTGAGCATGCCCAGAAACATCCAAGTGCTGTTCACACACAAAAAGCACCACCAAAAAAAAAAACAAAGTCCCTGAGCATGCCCAGAACAACCCAAATGCAGCTAGTACAAAATAAGCTACCCCACTGTCCAAAATTAAGCACATCATCCAGCATGCACCAAAATTAGAGATGGGACAAAACACCCCCCCAGTCCAGGGGCCAACTAAAGAGCCTAACGTGCAAATGCTATACAACAAATACCATTGCAGTCTAAGGGAACTGACTTGGTAATTTTACTAGTCCCCACTTGGCTGGGTTATCTTCTAGTTATTGGCCTTAAAATTAGTATGGGGCCTAGGTCCCACCCTAAGGTACATATATCAATCTCACCAAATGGACGACCCCAAAAACAAAACAAGGAGAAATGCCTTTAAATATGCCAAATTGCTTAAGGGCCAGTTCACACCAATGCAGTCCAGTGCATATTTTATGCATCAAAAATGCATGGAAATTTGGTTATATGGTGTGCAATGGCATAGTTCACACCAGTGCTTGCCGTTCCAGTGCATTCCAGTCCCAGAAAAAAAAGTAGAACATGCTGCATTTAATAAAAAATGCACTGGAACGCACTTGTCCTTATTTAAGGTTAAGAAAAAAGAGGGGGGAAAAAAAGCACTGGACTGCATCAAAAACGCACCAAAAACTCACTGGAATGCATCAAAAATGTGCATGCAGAAAAGCACCTGGAACGCGTCCAAACTGCGTTTCTATGGTGTGAACTGGCCCTAAGGGCCCTAAGGGCAAGATCACACCATAGAAACGCAGTCCGGATGTGTTCCAGGTGCTTTTCTGCATGCGCGTTTTTTATGCGTTCCAGTTAGGGGTTTTTGGTGCATTTTTGATGCAGTCCAGTGCTTCCCCCCCACTCTTTTTTCTTAACCTTAAATAAGGACAAGTGTGTTGCAGTATGTTTTTGGTGCATTTTACAGCGTTCCAGTACAGTCCATTGCATAAAAAATGCAGCATGTTCTACTTTTTTTTGGGAACTGGAAACGCACTGGAACTGCAAGCACTGGTGTGAACTATGCCATTGAAAACCCTATCACCTACTTTCCGTGTGTTTTTGATGCAGAAAAAAAATGCACTGGACTTCATGTGGTGTGTACTGGCCCTTAAGGAATAAGAGTTATTTAAAACTACTCACGGCTATAATGAAATGTTGGTCCGGCAATTAGGGATGAGCTGAACACCCCCTGTTCGGTTCACACCAGAACTTGCGGACAGGCAGAAAATTTGTGCGAACACCGTTAAAGTCTATGGGACACGAACATGAATAATCAAAAGTGCTAATTTTAAAGGCTTATATGCAAGTTATTGTCAAAAAAAGTGTTTGGGGACCCGGGTCCTCCCCCAGGGGACATGGATCAATGCAAAAAAAAGTTTTAAAAACTGCCTTTTTTTCGGGAGCAGTGATTTTAATAATGCTTAAAGTGAAACAATAAAAGTGTAATATTCCTTTAAATTTCGTACCTGGGGGGTGTCTATAGTATACCTGTAAAGGGGCGCATGTTTCCCGTGTTTAGAACAGTCTGACAGCAAAATGACATTTCAAAGCAAAAAAAGTCATTTAAAACTACTCGCGGCTATGAATGAATTGCCGGTCCGACAATACACATAAAAGTTTATTGATAAAAACGGCATGGGAATTCCCCACAGGGGAACCCCGAACAAAAATTAAAAAAAAAATGATGTGGGGGTCCCCCTAAATTCCATACCAGGCCCTTCAGGTCTGGTATGGATATTAAGGGGAACCCCGGCCAAAATTTTTTTTTTTAAATGGCATGGGTTCCCCCTCAAAATCTATACCAGACCCTCCAGGTCTGGTATGGATTTTAAGGGGAACCCAGCGCCAAAATTAAAAAAAAAATGTTGTGGGGTCCGCCCAAAAATCCATACCAGACCCTTATCCAAGCATGCAACCTGGCAGGCCGCAGGAAAAGAGGGAGGATGAGAGAGCGGCCCCCCCTCCTGAACCGTACCAGGCCACATGCCCTCAACATTGGGAGGGTGCTTTGGGGTAGCCCCCAAAACACCTTGTCCCCATGTTGATGGGGACAAGGGCCTCATCCCCAAAACCCTTGGTCGGTGGTTGTGGGGGTCTGCGGGCGGGGCGCTTATCAGAATCTGGAAGCCCCCTTTAACAAGTGGAACCCCAGATCCCGACCCTCCCCCTATGTGAAATGGTAATGGTACCCCTACCATTTCACAAAAAAACTGTCCAAAATGTTAAAAATGACTTCTTCTTTCTTCTTTCTTCTATCTTCTATCTTCCTTCAGTTTCTTCCTCCATCTTCTTCTTCTTCTTCTGGTTCTTTTGGTTCTTCCTCCGGTGTTCTCGTCCGGCATCTTCCTCCGTGGCGTCGGCTTTCCTTCTTCTCCGGGCCGTTCCGCATCCATGATGGCATGGAAGGAGGCTCCCGCTGTGTGTCGCTTCTCCTCTTCTGACGGTTCTTAAATAACGGGAGGGCGGAGCCACCTGGTGACCCCGCCCCCCTCTGACGCACGAGGACTTGATGGGGGATCCCAGTGGCATTCCCCGTGACGTCAGAGGGGGGAAGGGTTACGTAACGGGTGACCCCGCCCCCCTCTGACATCACGGGAAATGCCACAGGGAAGTCCCCGTCAAGTCACCGGGTGGCCCCGCCCCCCGTTATTTAAGAACCGTCAGAAGAGGAGAAGCATCACACAGCAGGAGCCTCCCTCCATGCCATCATGGATGCGGAGCAGCCGGAAAAGAAGATGAAGACAAGAAGATGAAGAGAAGAAGATGAAGAGAATAAGATGAAGAGAGAAGCGTCACACAGCGGGAGCTTCCCTCCATGCCATCATGGATGCGGAGCGGCCCGAGCAGAAGAAGGGAAGAAGACGCCGACGCCACGGAGAAAGATGCTGGACGAGAACACCGAAGGAAGAACCAGAAGAACCAGAAAAAGAAGAAGATGGAGGAAGAAACCAAAGGAAGATAGAAGAAAGAAGATAGAAGAAAAAAGAAGCATTTAAATAAAGGAATTGTCAAAAACTGTCTCTTGTCATTTTTAACATTTTTGACAGTTTTTTTGTGAAATGGTAGGGGTACTCCCTTACCATTTCACACAGGGGGGGCCGGGATCTGGGGGTCCCCTTGTTAAAGGGGGCTTTCAGATTCCGATAAGCCCCCCGCCCGCAGACCCCCACAACCACCGGCCAAGGGTTGTGGGGATGAGGCCCTTGTCCTCATCAACATGGGGACAAGTTGCTTTGGGGGGGACCCCAAAGCACCCTCCCAATGTTGAGGGCATGTGGCATGGTACAGTTCAGGAAGGAGGGCACTCTCTCGTCCTCCCTCTTTTCCTGCGGCCTGCCAGGTTGCGTGCTCTGATAAGGGTCTGGTATGGATTTTTAGGGGGACCCCACGCCATTTTTTTTTGTTTAATTTTGGCGCGGGGTTACCCTTAAAATCCACACTAGACCTGAAGGGCCTGGTATGGATTTTTCGGGGGACACCATGCCATTTTTTTTTTTGGCGCGGGGTTCCCCTTAATATCCATACCAGACCTAAAGGGCCTGGTATGGAATTTAGGGGGACCCCTACATCATTTTTTTTTTTTTTAATTTTGGTTTGGGGTTCCCCTGTGGGGAATTCCCATGCCGTTTTTATCAATTAACTTTTATGTGTATTGTCGGACCGGCAATTCATTAACCAGTTGCCGACCGCCGCACGACGATGTATGTCGGCAGAATGGCACGGGCAGGCAAAAGGACTTACAGGTACGTCCTTACCTGCCCGCGGTGCCTGCGGCAGTCGGATTCAGGTCAGGTGCGATCAAAGATGAGGGGGAGGCCACTCATTCATGGCTCCCCCCTCGCGATTGCTCCTGGCCAATGACAGGCTTCCTCGGCTTCTGTAATGTAAACAGAAGCGGAGGAAGTGATGTCATATCTCCTCGAGCCGGTCTTTTCATTCCGGCGCCGAGGAGAGAAGACATCCAAGTAAGTTTGCACCAACACTACACTAACAGTAGAACACGCAGGCACACTTGTCACCCCCCCATCACCCCCCAGTCACCCCCTGATCACCCCCCTGTACCCCCTGTCACACTGACACCAAAAGCATTTTTTTGTTTCTGATTATTGCATTGGTGTCAGTTTGTGACAGTTATAAGTGGTAGGGCAGTTTGGGTTAGCCCCCTTTAGGTCTGGGGTACCCCCCTTTAGGTCTAGGGTACCCCCCTAACCCCCCCTAATAAAGTTTTAACCCTGTGATCACCCCCCGTCACCAGTGTCACTAAGCGATCGTTTTTCTGATCGCTGTGTTAGTGACACAGGTGACGCTAGTTAGGGAGGTAAGTATATAGGTTCGCCGTCAGTGTTTTATAGCGACAGGGACCCCTATATACTACCTACTAAAGGTTTTAACCCCCTGATTGCCCCCTAGTTAACCCTTTCACCAGCGATCACCGTATAAGTGTTACGGTGACGCTGGTTAGTTAGTTTATTTTTTTATAGTTTATTATAGTTTATTATAGTTTTAGGGCACCCGCCGTTTATTACCTTTATAAAGGTTTAACCCCCTGATCGCCCGGCGGTGATATAAGTTAAGTTTTTAGGGTCAGATAAGGTCTGCGTTGCCCCAGGCAGCGTCAGGTTAGTGCCAGTACCGCTAAAACCCACGCACGCAGCATACACCTCCCTTAGTGCTATAGTATCTGAACGGATCGATATCTGATCCGATCAGATCTATACTCCCCAGCAGTTTAGGGTCCCCCCAAAAAATGCAGTGTTAGCGGGATCAGCCCAGATACCTGCTAGCACCTGCGTTTTGCCTCTCGGCCCACCCCAGCCCAGCCCACCCAAGTGCAGTATCGATTGATCACTGACACTTACAAAACACTAAGCACACATAACTGCAGCGTTCACAGAGTCAGGCCTGATCCCTGTGATTGCTAACAGGTAGCGTTTTGATACAATTGCTGACAGTCAGGAGCTTTTTTGCCTGTGAGTCTCACTAGTGTACCCCTAAATTTAGAGCCCAAAATGGCAAATCGAAGGTACACTAGCGAAGAGGCCTACACGTTTCTGAGCATGACAGATAGTGAAGAGGAAGTCACTCATCTGTCAGATTCAGGCTCAGAATACAGATAGCTCTGACGACGGAGTTGTGGTCCCTGCTAAGGTCAGGCATACCAGACCCCGAACTTCTTCTTCTGTCCTTGAAGTGCAAGAACCGCAGGTCCCTCCTATGGAGCAGAAAAGTACTAGTGCCGCTATTCCTTCTGGTGAACTGGCAAGCACCAGCGGCCTAGTACACCCTGGTCGTACATCCAGCACTGCAGTATCACGTGGTGACGTAGCGAGTCCCATAAGTGCAGTTCAAGCTGGTGAGGTGGAAAGCACTAGTAGTGTCCTGCTGCCTCCAAGAAGACGAACACAGGCCCGTCGTGCTCATAGTGCCCTTCCTGCTGCATTCGCCAATCCAAATTGGGTACCCACCACTTCTGCAGCACCTGTACTGCCCCCATTCACTGGCCAACCCGGAATTCAGGTGGAAACAGTTGATTTTACGCCACTGGATTTTTATTCACTGTTATTCACCGAAGATCTCTATAGATCTATTGTGGACCAAAGCAATTTATACGCTGGTCAACACATCGCCGCTAACCCCCAGTCCTCCCTTGCCAGAGATTGGAGAACAAATACGGTCTCTGAATGTAAGCTCTTTCTGGGCCTTTCCCTCAACATGGGCATAAATAAAAAGAGTGAGTTGTGGTCATATTGGTCCACTGACCCAATTTACCATATGCCCGTGTTCTCTGCTTCCATGGCCAGGGCACTATACGAGCAGATTTTGCGGTTCATGCACTTCAACGACAATGAACTCTGTCGTCCTCGTGGAGACCCTGAATACGATCGGCTCTACAAAATTTGGCCCCTCGTAAACCAGCGTTTTGCAGACTTGTTTACTCCCCATCAATTTGTCTGCGTTGATGAGTCCCTGATTAAATTTTCTGGCCGCTTGTCATTCAAACAGTATCTTCTCAGCAAGTGTGCCAGATACGGGGTCAAGATGTATAAGCTCTGTGACAGGGAAACAGGCTATACATGTAGTTTTATGGTTTACGAGGGCAAAGATAGTCACGTAGAGCCGACAAACTGCCCTGACTACATAGGAAGCGCTGGCAAGATAGTGTGGGACTTGGTGTCACCCTTATTCGGAAAGGGGTACCATTTATATGTGGACAATTATTACACGAGTGTGACACTTTTTAGTCACCTTTTTGATCATCAAATTGGAGCATGTGGCACCGTGCGACCTAATCGCTGGGGCTTTCCCCAGCGGCTTGTAGATTCCCGTCTTAGGCTGGGGGAGAGAGCCTGCTTACAGTGTAATAATTTGCTTGCTATGAAGTGGAGGGACAATAAGAATGTTTTCGTTCTTACCTCCCTTCATGCAGACACAACGGTCCAAATTACTACGGCGACTGGTGTTGTGGAGAAACCCCTCTGTGTCCACGAATATAACCAAAATATGGGAGGTGTGGACCTCAACGAGCAGTTGTTGGTGCCGTACCTAATTGCCCATAAGGCCAGACGCTGGTACAAAAAAAGTGTCTGTATACTTATTTCAATTGGCTTTGCTGAACGCTCATGTGCTATACAGAGCTTCAGGAAGGACTGGATCCTTCCTTAAATTCCAGGAAGAGATTGTCAGAGCCCTTCTGTATCCAGATGGTGCTCCACCTCACCTTCCCCAACCAAATGCAGTAAGCCGGCTGCATAAGAGGCATTTTCCTTATGTCCTCCAGAGTACCCCTACCCAACAACCCCCCCAAAGAAAATGTGTCTGCAGAAAGCGCGGATTTAGGCGTGACACCCGGTATTATTGTCCCTCCTGTCCTGGCAATCCTGGTCTTTGCATTGGTGAATGTTTTGAGCGATGCCATACACAAGTTGAGTGTTAGCGTAGGGTACAGCATTGCACAGACTAGGACACACATTCACAGGGTCTCCCAGGATGCCATCTCATTTTGAGAGACCCAAACCTGGAACCGTTACAATTTTAAAAGTTACAGTTATAAAAAAAATGTAAAAAAAAAATACACAAAAAAAAAAAAATAGTTGTCGTTTTATTGTTCTCTCTCTCTCTATTTTCTCTCTATAGTTCTGCTCTCTTTTACTGTATTCTATTCTGCAATGTTTTATTGTTATGTTTTATCATGTTTGCTTTTCAGGTATGTAATTTTTTATAGTTTACTGTGTTTTAACCATTTTTTTATTTTCAGGTACGCCATTCAGCTGCAGCGCGGATTTATTTATCTTGACAGCAACAGCGTTTGCTCCCATGATACATAAAGCCGTGTCAGAGGTGATTTCACCACCACAGTTACATACTTCAGCATATATGCCGAAGCGTTGGGGCAGCAGTGGGTGGAGGAGCGATTTGCTCCTGCCTTTTGTGGGAGGATGCCCCCATGTTTCGGAATATATATATTTTAGGTAGGCACAGGTTGCGTTAAATGTTTTATTTTTTACTATGTTTTTTTGTATTTGCTTTGCAGGTATGGTAAGTATTACTGTTATACTGTAATGTTACTTTGTTTTTTGTTAACCATCATTTGCTTAGCAGGTATGCCATTCAGTTGTAACGCAGATTTATTTATCTTGACAGCAACAGCGTTTGCTCCCACGATACATAAAGCCGTGACTCCAGCGCTGTCGGAGGTGATTTCAGCACCACAGTTACATACTTCAGCATATATGCCGAAGCGTGGGGGCAGCAGTGGGTGGAGGAGCGATTTGCTCCTGCCTTTTGCGGGAGGATGCCCCCATGCTTCGGCATATATAAACGGTGCATGTATGCCCATCATTAGAAGTGGGTGGATGAAGGGAGGTATTCTAATGGTGGGCATACCCACCGATCAATATTTTTTTTTTTCGTTCAGCCCACAGGCTGCATGAAAAAAAGTTTACAATATATGCCCAACAAGGACCAGCAACGTACTGGTATGTTGCTGGACTTTGAGTGGTTATACCAGAATGATGCCTGCAGGTTTAGGTATCATCTTGGTATCATTCTTTTCAGCCAGTGGTCGGCTTTCATGTAAAAGCAATCCTAGCGGCTAATTAGCCTCTAGACTGCTTTTACAAGCAGTGGGAGGGAATGCCCCCCACCGTCTTCCATGTTTTTCTCTGGCTCTCCTGTCCCAACAGGGAACCTGAAAATGCAGCCGGTGATTCAGCCAGCTGACCATAGAACTGATCAGAGACCAGAATGGCTCCAAACATCTCTATGGCCGAAGAAACCAGAAGCTACGAGCATTTCATGACTTAAATTTTGCCGGATGTAAACAGCGCCATTGGGAAATTGGGAAAGCATTTTATCACACCGATCTTGGTGTGGTCAGATGCTTTGAGGGCAGAGGAGAGATCTAGGGTCTAATAGACCCCAATTTTTTCAAAAAAGAGTACCTGTCACTACCTATTGCTATCATAGGGGATATTTACATTCCCTGAGATAACAATAAAACTGATTAAAAAAAAATAAAAATGAAAGGAACAGTTTAAAAATAAGATAAAAAAGCAAAAAAATATTAAAGAAAAAAAAAAAGCACCCCTGTCCCCCCCCTGCTCTCGCGCAAAGGCGAACGCAAGCGTTGGTCTGGCGTCAAATGTAAACAGCAATTGCACCATGCATGTGAGGTATCACCGCGAAGGTCAGTAATTTTAGCAGTAGACCTCCTCTGTAAATCTAAAGTGGTAACCTGTAAAGGCTTTTAAAGGCTTTTAAAAATGTATTTAGTTTGTCGCCACTGCACGTTTGTGCGCAATTTTAAAGCATGTCATGTTTGGTATCCATGTACTCGGCCTTATTTCATCAAACATTTGGGCAATATAGTGTGTTTTAGTGCATTAAAATTTAAAAAAGTGTGTTTTTTCCCTAAAAAATGCATTTGAAAAATCGCTGCGCAAATACTGTGTGAAAAAAAAAAATTAAACACCCACCATTTTAATCTGTAGGGCATTTGCTTTAAAAAATATAGAATGTTTGGGGGTTCAAAGTAATTTTCTTGCAAAAAAAAATATTTTTTCATGTAAACAAAAAGTGTCAGAAAGGGCTTTGTCTTCAAGTGGTTAGAAGAGTGGGTGATATGTGACATAAGCTTCTAAATGTTGTGCATAAAATGCCAGGACAGTTCAAACCCCCCCCCAAATGACCCCATTTTGTAAAGTAGACACCCCAAGCTATTTGCTGAGAGGCATGTCGAGTCCATGGAATATTTTATATTGTGACATAAGTTGTGGGGAAAAGACAAATTTTTTTTTTTTTTGCACAAAGTTGTCACTAAATGATATATTGCTCAAACATTCCATGGGCATATGTGAAATTACACCCCAAAATACATTCTGTTGCTTCTCCTGAGTACGGGGATACCACATGTGTGAGACTTTTTGGGAGCCTAGCCGCGTACGGGACCCCGAAAACCAAGCACCGCCTTCAGGCTTTCTAAGGGCGTAAATTTTTGATTTCACTCTTCACTGCCTATCACAGTTTCGGAGGCCATGGAATGCCCAGATGGCACAACCCCCCCCCCCCAAATGACCCCATTTTGGAAAATAGACACCCCAAGCTATTTGCTGAGAGGTATAGTGAGTATTTTGCAGACCTCACTTTTCTGTCACAAACTTTTAAAAATTGGAAAAAAAAAATAAATCTTTTTTCTTATCTTTCTTCATTTTCAAAAACAAATGAGACCTGCAAAATACTTACCATGCCTCTCAGCAAATAGCTTGGGGTGTCTACTTTCCAAAATGGGGTCATTTTGAGGGGTTTTGTGCTATCTTGGCATTTTATGGCTTTCGAAACTCTGATAGGTAGTGAGGAGTGAAATCAAAAATTTACGTCCTTAGAAATCCTGAAGGCGGTGATTGGATTTTGGGGCCCCGTATGAAGCTAAGCTCCCAAAAAGTCCCACACATGTGGTATCCCCGTACTCAGGAGAAGCAGCAGAATGTATTTTGGGGTGTAATTCCACATATGCCCATGGCATGTTTGAGCAATATATCATTTAGTGACAACTTTGTGCAAAAAAAGAAATAAATAAAAAATTGTCACTTTCCCGCAACTTGTGTCAAAATATAAAATATTCCATGGACTCAACATGCCTCTCAGCAAATAGCTTGGGGTGTCTACTTTCCAAGATGGGGTCATTTGTGGGGGTTTTGTGCCATCTGGGCATTTTATGGCCTTCAAAACTGTGATGGGTAGTGAGGAGTGAAATCAAAACTTTACGCCCTTAGAAATCCTGAAGGCGTTGCTTAGTTTTCGGGGCCCCGTACGCGGCTAGGCTCCCAAAAAGTCCCACACTTGTGGTATCCCCGTACGCAGGAGAATCAGCAGAATGTATTTTGGGGTGAAATTCCACATATGCCCATGGCCTGTGTGAGCAATATATCATTTGGTGACAACTTTGTGCAAAAAAAAAAAAAGTGTCCACATATGCCCATGTCATGTTTGAGCAATATATCATTTAGTGACAACTTTGTGCAAAAAAAAAAGTGTCACTGTCCCGCAACTTGTGTCAAAATATAAAATATTCCATGGACTCAACATGCCTCTCAGCAAATAGCTTGGGGTGTCTACTTTCCAAAATGGGGTCATTTGGGGGGGTTTGTGCCATCTTGGCATTTTATGGCCTTCAAAACTGTGATAGATAGTGAAGAGTGAAATAAAAAATTTACACCCTTAGAAATCCTGAAGGCAGTGATTGGTTTTCGGGCCCCGTACGCGGCTAGGCTCCCAAAAAGTCCCACACATGTGGTATCCCCATACTCAGGAGAAGCAGCTGGATGTATTTTTGAGGTGCAATTCCACATATGCCTATGGCCTGTGTGAGCAATATATCATTTAGTGACAACTTTTTGTACATTTTTTTTTTTGTCATTATTCAATCACTTGGGACAAAAAAAATAAATATTCAATGGGCTCAACATGCCTCTCAGCAATTTCCTTGGGGTGTCTACTTTCCAAAATAGGGTCATTTTGTACTGCTCTGCCATTGCCCTGCTCTGCACCTCAAGAAATGACATAGGCAGTCATAAACTAAAAGCTGTGTAAATTCCAGAAAATGTACCCTAGTTTGTAGACGCTATAACTTTTGCACAAACCAATAAATATACGTCGAATACATTTTGGCCTAAATGTATGACTAAAATTGAGTTTATCTTTTGGTGCGCATGCGCGGAGCTCCCAAAATGGCCGCGATTGCCTAAAGCTCCGCTCCCTCACGAAAACGACGGCGCCCGTCACGTCTTCCTCAGCGCACTAACGGCCACCAAAACAAGGGGAGACACACTGCAAGGCCCCGGCTACACCCCCATATGACAGGGGCTCTGGTAAAACGCAGCCTGTGGCCACAATTGACGGGAACAGAAGCGGCCGAGAAATCCAAGATGGCCGCCGCAACACAGGCAAAGCCACAGCCACAGACACAGGAACACAGCTTCTCCAGTCAGGCGGACTACAGGTCAGAGCAGACCCACTACCCTCTACACCTCACCCCAGGAAAGCAAACGGGATACCCACCTATTCTTACCCCTCACCAACCTCCACTGAATCCCCCATAGACCACCCTCTGAAGGAATACTCTCTGTCTCCCAGGGATTCTCACACAGGGCACACAGGCTATTCTCCTCAGGACTTCCAGGCCAGTGATCAGGCCCTTCAAATGGACGCCCTCTTCCTCAGATTTTCTGAACTACTGGATAAGGGGCTAGCACAAACAGCAGCTAAAATCACAGGAGATCTCAAGAATGATTTTATCAATCTAGGAGCCCGGATCGACACGATTGAACACAAAGTTGAAGAAACTATAGCTATCACTAACCAAAACTCCCAGCACATAGGTACTGTGCAAGACCAACTTGACATAGCTATGGCACGTATTGACGAACTTGAGAATAGGTCAAGACGATACAATATCAGAATCCGTGGCTTACCTGAAACGATTCAAAATATACCTGAAGCAGTACATGATCTAATTAAACAGCTGATCCCCTCCATCCCATCTCACCGCCTAGAGCTGGACAGGGCCCACAGAGCCCTGGGGCCCCCCAGAAAAGATGGTACCCCAAGAGATGTGTCACGGAATGTCCCACACTCTGCTTGAGTGCTTCCGTCAGTATACCGCTTCCTAAGTTCTGGAACACGAGCCCAATGGATCTGGCTATAGGAACCCCCAAGAACTAGACAACACCAGTCTTGGAGTACATCAGAACTAACTCTTTATTTGAGATCTCACACACATTTATACACCAGGCTGACTCAACGCTAACCTAATTAACCTAATTAACATGAGCTCCAATAGGAGTCGTCCCGTCTCCTACATTGTATAGAGGACAATGTGATCAGCTCATTCAATTAACACACATTACCATAAACATCAACACAGGGTTAATTAGAACAAACAACAATGAGTTGAATACCCTTAGAACCTAGACTAAACTTATTTACATTAAACCCATTATAGCTGACATCAGACAGGTGAGTGGAGTTGATGACATTAGCATCTCCTCACAGGATGTGTCCCAACAGTATAATTCAGTCTTATCATACTAATATGGCATATAACGGGTTCCAGAGTCTGTGTGTTTTGGGGGGACATGGAGCTGAATCCAAAGTAACACCAACCCCAGGGTCCCCCCAGGCAGCTCACAGAGAGCACCATTCCCCCAAATGCTAGGGCCCATAATCGGTGGGCAAGAGGCTTGCGTTCAGTCCCCTCCAATAGCCTCTGTCCCGGGTGAGTTTGTCACATTTCTCCCCTTTCGGCAGGAGACTAACACAGGAGGAGACCCCAGACGGGTTGACTCTGAAGTTAGTAAGTAGTTCCAGTCCTCTACTGCCTGTACCCACACAGTACCCCAAATAAATTGTTCCAAACAAAGCATTACTCACCCAGCCAACCTCTGCCTCTCTCAGAGAACATATCTGCCGCTGGGGAGAGGCCTGGACTGGCCCTTCTCCCTGGAGTCCTTTCTGCCACTGGAGAGAAGACAGGGTGACTGGGCTCACTCTGTCATGCTGTTGGGGATCGGGGCCCACTGCCCAGCATCCCTGGGGTATACAGGTGGAGACTGAAGTCCCATCCACCTTCACAGGAAATCCATCCTCTGTTAGTTGAGGGCAGAGTCCAGCAGTCCTCGGCCCTGTTGCCAGCCCTTCTGCTGGAAACCCCACACCATCTGTTCCAGCTAACTGTTGGGGAGGGAGGCCGACTGCCCCACCTCCCTGGAACTCTTTAGTTGTTGCCGGTGCTGGGCAGAGGTTGGTAGCACTCTGCCCTGTTGCCAGCACTTCTGCTGAGGACTCCGCATCCTCCGCTCCAGCTAACTGTTGGGGCAGGAGGCTGGCTTCCTCCACTCCCAAACTGTGTAGCTGCCCTTGGGGAGGTGAGCTGACTGCTTCCTTTTCCATTCCCTCATCTGGCTGCTGGGACGACATGTCGATGGTACTGTCTCCCAGGTGCACGGATCTTTGCTGGGGAGGAAAGCCTGCTTCCTCCACCCTGGCCAACTGTTGGGGAGGGACAACACACACCTCCTCTCCCTTCTCCCCCTGTATCTGCTGCTGGGAAGTGATTGCCATCTTCTCACCCTGAGACTCCACAATTTCTGCAGGTGTGGGGCAGAGGTCTTGGACCCTCTGTCCGGTTGCCAGCACTTCTGCTGGGGGTTTGCCAAGTGGTTCCTCCTCTACAGAAACGTCTATTAAATCCCCAGTCTCTGGAATTGGTGAAAGTGTGGGACAGAGGTCTTGGACCCTCTGTTCAGTTACCAGATCTTCAGCTGGAGAAGTTTGTTTTAACTCCATAGATGCTGCTGGCAGAAAATTACATGTCCCTGTCAGTGTTGTGGGAGAAAGGCCGACTACCTCTTCTCTCAAGAAGGCCGAAGCCACTGTTGGTGCTGGGCAGAACACAGTGAACTTTGGCCCTGATAGCAGCTCTTCTGCTGGAGGCTCATCAGGTTGTTCTTCCTCAGCTAAAAAGTCTATCAAATCCCCTGTCTCTGCAACTGATGTCTGGGGATAGAGGTTCACCATCTCCTGTCCATGGAACCCAGAAGATGCTATCATTTCTGGGCAGAGATTAGCAGAGCTCTGCCCTGTTGTCAGCACTTCAGGTTTGGGGATGGCAATCTCCAGATTTTCCACTGCCGATTCTCTGGCATGCTGCTGAACTTGTTCTAGCAGTTTCCTGTATGCCCTTTCCAGATGCTGTTCCTTCCTTAGCAAATGGTCCAGATCAGGTTTGAGCTCTGAGACCCCTGCAAGACCGAGCATAGACTCTCTATATTCTCTCAGGTCCTCAAGGTCAGGTTCCCCTTCATCACCAAACATAAAAAGAACTGTAAGGCTCTCCCACAGCAATCCAGGGCCGCCAAAGTCATATCCCTCCGGAGAGCATTCTGTTGTCTCTCCTAAATATCCCTCCTCTGCATGCCATTGCAGAGCCCGATAACGATTGTCCAGCTCTATCTCCTGCTGGACCAACCTGTCCAACTCAGTCACCCATTGCTCCTGGGGCTGCTCTCCCAGGAATGCCATCCGCAATGCCCGTTGGTCACTGGCCCGTTGCTCTTGGGTTGGAAAGCACTTGCCCTGTTTTATACCAGCGAGACGGAGGGCTGCAATCCAGAGCTCCACCCGAATTTTCTGCCTAAGCTCCAGGTATTCATCCTCAGACACAGTCCTGGTGTATGTTGAAAGGATGATCCGCAGCAGCCCTGGGAATTCTGATGCCAGGTGCATATCTCCGCTGGGGTGACTGAAGTCTGCTATGCTGATCTTGGATCCAGTTGGAGGTTTGGATGTCCCAGACTGCAGGAAGCTTTCCCGCTGTTTGCCACCAATGTCACGGAATGTCCCACACTCCGCTTGAGTGCTTCCGTCAGTATACCGCTTCCTAAGTTCTGGAACACGAGCCCAATGGATCTGGCTATAGGAACCCCCAAGAACTAGACAACACCAGTCTTGGAGTACATCAGAACTAACTCTTTATTTGAGATCTCACACACATTTATACACCAGGCTGACTCAACGCTAACCTAATTAACCTAATTAACATGAGCTCCAATAGGAGTCGTCCCGTCTCCTACATTGTATAGAGGACAATGTGATCAGCTCATTCAATTAACACACATTACCATAAACATCAACACAGGGTTAATTAGAACAAACAACAATGAGTTGAATACCCTTAGAACCTAGACTAAACTTATTTACATTAAACCCATTATAGCTGACATCAGACAGGTGAGTGGAGTTGATGACATTAGCATCTCCTCACAGGATGTGTCCCAACAGTATAATTCAGTCTTATCATACTAATATGGCATATAACGGGTTCCAGAGTCTGTGTGTTTTGGGGGGACATGGAGCTGAATCCAAAGTAACACCAACCCCAGGGTCCCCAGGCAGCTCACAGAGAGCACCATTCCCCCAAATGCTAGGGCCCATAACCGGTGGGCAAGAGGCTTGCGTTCAGTCCCCTCCAATAGCCTCTGTCCCGGGTGAGTTTGTCACAAGATGTTATTGCCAAACCTCATCACTACAAAGTGAAAGAAGAAGTGATGAGACAGGCCAGATCTGCTCACACAGTCATGTGCATGGGTCACCAAGTGCAGATTTTTGCGGATCTCTCACCCTACACGATCCAGAGGCGGAGATCATTGAAACCCCTACTTCTCGCTCTCACCCAAAGAGACATAAAGTACAGGTGGGCCTTCCCGTTCGCAGTTAAATTTTCCATTAAGGGAAAACAGTTTGCTTTCTCATCACTCCCTGAAGGAGAAAAGCTCCTTTTACACTTGAAAATCATCTTCCAGGAAGCTGATATGGACACAACCAATGCCGGAGCCATCTCCAACAAAAGACCGACCCCTCCCAGCCCACAATCTCCTTTGTGGTCAACAGGAAAAGCTAAGAAGGCCAAAGACAACAACCCATCTTGAAGCCGGTGATGACTTTGATGTTACCTAATACATCCCGGGTGTGAAGCAGGGACCAGAGGAATGATTCCCCCCTCTATGGGGGTCCCTCGTGCCTAAATCCTAGGGCACGCTGGTCACCCGGGCACCGGTTACTGACTCTTCGGTTCACTTATTTTTCAGTTTTTGATTTTTATTTCTTTTTTCCACTGACCTTGTTTATCGCAGTGAACGTTGTCCACAAAGCAAATACGTCTCACAAGGACGGAAGTTTGAACCCCCCACACTGCTCCTTAGAGTACTTTAGACACTCATTTAGGGAAAACAGCAATAGTTTTCCCAATGGACGCTCTGCTGTGCTAGGAGGGGACTGGGGAGTGTGGGGGGAGGGACATGTGCTAACAGGGGAGGCGAGGGGCCTATAGCCAGTTAAGCGGCTAGATACTAAGATATGCTTACATGAGGATATTATTTTCAATATAAGTTCATGTTATTTAAAGGGCGTCCGGTTTCATGACGGACCACTTGCGTACCTATCTAATCCCTAGATACCCATCAGTTTCTGAGGGTTAGGTGGTCTGAGCCCGGATGGGCCAGACATTTTCGAAATCTCTTCAGAAGGACACGTGGGGTTTCTCCTCCCCCGTGTCCTTTCTTTCTTTTCCAGGAGACCTTTACTATCCTTTTCTGTTCTTCCCTCCCTCCCTCCCTCCCGATCACAACATTGCATATAGCTGCATTCTGTTTTTCAGATATCATTCACATCCTCGAGGAAGTACCTACCCGTAACCCACCAACAAGGAACAATGATCCTCACGCCTTTGCCCAAGTGTCACCACATCTCAGGGTAAGTGGGGGCTGTTTACGTTGCATCTCTATCCCTCTGCTCCATGGCTGATAGCACCATAGCTCACTTACACATAGCATCACACAATGTTCAGGGACTCAACTCCCCAGTTAAAAGGAGAAAGGTCCTTGACTATTATAAACATCTCAAGCTAGACGTTATTATGCTGCAAGAAACACATTTCCCGTCCAGGTATAGCCCTAAGTTTCTTCACCCACACTTCCCACAGTTCTTTCTAGCGAGCGCAAACAACAAAACCAAGGGAGTCGCCATCTTAATCTCCAAAAACCATAAATTTGTGAAAATTTCTGAACATGCTGACCCAGAAGGAAGGTTCCTCTTGGTAAAGGGCACGGTGGGAGACCGTCTGTACTCACTGGTCTCCTATTATGCTCCGAATAGAGGACAAGCTAAATTTTTCGACTCACTCTTACGCACACTAACTCCGAAATTGGAAGGGACGATCATTCTTGGCGGTGATTCGAACGCAGCGTTCGATCAGGGGATGGACAAGTCTAAACCCCCGCGGTCTCAACTCATACGTCCCACCAAAGAAAGTCTCAGAATCGCTAAGATGATACATGCACATGGCCTATCTGACACTTGGAGGGAACCTAATCCCAACAAGCGGGATTTCACTCACTATTCTTCCCCGCATAACACTTACGCACGGATCGACCACATCCTGACCCCATCCTCTATACTCCCATCAATACACAAAGCCCAAATTAGAGAATCGGCCCTATCAGATCACTCTATTGTCTCCATAACACTGAAAACAGGGGCCCTGGGAGGAACTAGGGGACTTTGGAGGCTCAATGAGTCGCTACTATCTGACCCCATAACAGTCACGGAACTTGAAACGGCACTGCAGGAGTACTTTACATTAAATAAAACAGAAGACACGTCCCCGGAAATGCTCTGGGCAGCGCACAAGGCTTTCATAAGGGGCAAACTTATTCAGATCTCAACGCAGATAAAAAGAGAACAAAGAGCCGAAATACTTCGGTTAGACACAGAATACAATAAACTCAAAGCTTCACACAAAAAAGATCCATCCAGGACCCCCTCCTCGCTTATCGACAAAGCCAGATTAGATCTTAACCTAGCACTCACAGTCAAAGCTGAAAAGGCCATTCGCTGGAACAAACATAAATTCTATACACAGGCTGACAAAATAGGCCCCCTACTAGCAACAAAACTTTCTCCCCCCATCAGAACTCATGCCTTACCCAAGATCAGGATAAAGGGTCAACCCCCCACGACCAATCCGTCCAAGATACTAGAAGCTTTCCAAGAATTTTACTCTAACTTGTATAGAAGACCTACTACACCCCCCGCTGACTTAATCCCTGGCTTCCTGAAGAACCTTCCTATCCCCTCCTTAAAAGACACTCACAAACAACGGATGGAATCACCCATAACAGAAGAGGAAGTATTGGGGGTCATCAAGGACCTCAGAAAGGGGTCTGCCCCAGGTCCTGATGGTCTCTCCATACCCTATTATAAATCCTTTGCGCATATCCTAACACCTCACCTGACCTCCTTCTTTAACTACAAGACCAGTGGAGAACCCCTAGACACTCACCTTAACACAGCCTTGATTACAGTCATACCCAAACCTGACAAGAACCCTGAGGACCTTAGCAACTACAGGCCGATCTCCCTCATAAATAACGACCTGAAAGTACTCACAAAAATAATGGCTAACAGATTATCTTCCTTCATTAGTCAGTACATACATAAGGATCAGGTGGGATTCATACCTGGAAGACAGGGCCCTGACCAAATACGGCGGGCAATAGACATTACCTCGATCTTACAAACTAACTGGGAAGGGGGATCGACCCAAGCAGGTTTCCTGTTGTCCCTGGACCTGCAGAAGGCCTTTGACACGGTCTCCTGGCCCTACATTTTCTCACTATTGGAGAGGTGGGGCTTCGGTGATCGCTTCCTTGGCCTTCTGCATGCCCTCTACTCTCGACCGAGGGCCCAGATACGTATGCAAGGACACTATTCCAATCCTAAAGAAATTATGAGAGGCACCAGGCAAGGGTGCCCTTTGTCTCCTCTCATATTCGCAATAGCTATAGAAACACTGGCGATCGCGGTGCGACAAAACCCAGACATCAAAGGGGTGACCTGCGGGGACCAAACGCACATATGCGGCCTTTTCGCCGACGACATTCTCCTCTTCCTTACCTCCCCCCTAACTACATTACCCAATCTCTGCTTATTGTTAGAGAAATTTGCCAAAATCTCAGGACTCGAAGTTAACTTCTCCAAATCCCAAGCTCTCAATGTCTCTTTACCTCCCCAAACAGTCTCCTCTCTCAAACATTCCTTCAAATTCAAATGGAACGATACATCCATTCGCTACTTAGGTATCACATTGACTGCCAAAACAGAAACTCTTTACACACACAATTACCCCCCTCTCTTTAAAAAACTGGAGGCCGACCTAGTCAAATGGTCAAAACATGAGCTATCATGGCTAGGCCGAATCAACTCCATCAAAATGACCCTCCTACCCAGACTTCTCTACTTTTTTCGCTCCCTTCCTATACCAATCAGGAAAGTCCACTTACGATCTTTACAGTGTCACATAATTAAATATATTTGGGGTAAAAAAGGATATCGCATCCCTCAGAACACTTTATTCATCCACAGACGCAAAGGAGGGCTAGGACTCCCAAATTTGCATAAATATTACTTAGCAGCCAGACTCGCACAATTGTCCATGATTTACTCCAAATATGAAAAACCTGATTGGGTCAATATTGAAAGACAGGCCATCCCCAAACACACGCTAGATCACATACTCTGGTGCCCGACCAAATCCAGGCCACCCATCCTCTCACCCACACTATCCCACTCCTGCGCCTTATGGGATTCCCTCCGTACGGTCCTGACTCTGGTCTCCAAGGGTCGCCCTCTAGCACATCTCTTCCACAACCCAGATTTCCCACCCAGACATCTCAGCTTTCAAATGGTGGCTTAACAAAGGGCTATACCGGATAGGACATTTTTTCACCCCCACTGGACCAATCGATCTCAAATTTTGCATCAAACACTTGGAACTCCCGGAATCGGAAAGCTTCCGTTTCTACCAAATCACCAATTTCTTACACACCATCTGGAAGGAAAAACCCCTTCCCCCCAAATTTACAGCTTACGAGTTGTGGTGCGGCCAGGCCATGGAGCAGAGGGGGGGAATTTCAGTGATATATTCAGCCCTCACCTGTCCCTTGGACAAAACCCCATACATGAAGGCTTGGGAGACTGACTTCCAACTCAGCAGGGACCTGGAGACTTGGCAAGCAGCACTATTCAGATCCTTCAAAGGGATCCAAAATATCTCACTCATGGAGGCAAGTGTCAAACTGCTAACCAGATGGTATCTAACCCCAACCAGGCTAGCAACCATATACCCCTCCACAAGCCCTCTGTGTTTCAGAGGATGCCAACACCTAGGCTCCATGGCCCACATTTGGTGGGAATGCCCCAAAATCTGCACTTTCTGGAGAAAAGTTTTCTCCATGATCTTCAAGGTGACGGCTTGCCAGGTTCCCAGGACCCAAGAGGTAGCTCTACTAAACGTACACATTCCAGGCATAACCAAGGCATCACAAACGCTGATTTACTTTATACTGCTTGGTACAAAAATCACAATTGCCAAAGCCTGGAAACATTCAAAACCTGCAATCCACACAGTCAAAAGAAAGATCTCTTGGATCATGACCCAAGAAAAACTCACCAGCATCCTGACGGACACCTCCTTGAAATTCCAAAAAATATGGGAGCCTTGGGCTCAATATATGGGTACTTCCCTCATTCCGGGTGTTCAAGTACCACATCATTCCTAAACAATCTTTAGGCACGACTATTCAATATTTATGAAAGCAGCACGCAGAAGCTAGAATCATATCTCCTCATCTAACATGAGGATCCCCTTCCCCACCTCTCCCCTTCTCACTCTTTCTTCTCCTTCTTCTCTCTATCCTCTTTATCGGTTAACTCACGCCAGAGGGCTAAATGTTGATGAATTTATTTGAAGCTACAGTTAGGTATTCCCCATTGCTCAGGGGGATACGCAGCTGTCCTATTAAACCAGTTTACTTGGCTCATATGGGCAGTATAGTAAGGGAGAATTCCCTCGCCCGGAACAGTTAGTTCCCATCAGGGGTGCCAGGGGTAGGGAAGAGATCCCTAAAGTTTTAAGGGTAGAGCCAAGATCTTGTTAAGATTGTTTTTGGATCCAGATACTCGTCAATGAGCCTCCCTACGAGTTTCCAAGGCCGAGCAGACTTCTGTAATTCATTTAAGTTTGTATCTGTTAAGTGTTTTCCCTAGGAGGCATTCCCTCCTGAGCTTACACATATGTTTCTACATAACCTGTATGTACCAATTAAAATAAAAACATATTGAAAGTAAAATTGAGTTTATTGGATTTTTTTTATAACAAAAAGTAGAAAATATCATTTTTTTTCAAAATTTTCAATATTTTTCCGTTTATAGCGCAAAAAATAAAAACAGCAGAGGTGATCAAATACCATTAAAAGAATGCTCTATTTGTGGGAAGAAAATGACGCAAATTTTGTTTGGGTACAGCATTGCATGACCGCGCAATTGGCAGTTAAAGCGACGCAGTGCCAAATTGTAAAAAGTGCTCTGGTCAGGAAGGGGGTAAATACTTCCGGGGCTGAAGTGGTTAATAGCCGCGAGTAGTTTTAAATGACTATTTTTCCTTTGAAATGTCATTTTGCTGTCAGACTGTTCTAAACACGGGAAACATGCGCCCCTTTACAGGCATACTATACACACCCCCCAGGTACGAAATTTAAAGCAATATTAAACTTTTATTGTTTCACTTTAAGCATTATTAAAATCACTGCTCCCGAAAAAAATGGCCGTTTTGAAAACTTTTTTTGCATTGATCCATATCCCCTGGGGACCCAGGTCCCCAAACACTTTTTATGACAATACCATGAATATAAGCCTTTAAAATTACCACTTTTGATTATTCATGTTCGTGTCCCATAGACTTTAACGGTGTTCGCGAGTTCGAACAAATTTTTTGCCTGTTCCCAATTCTGGTGCCAACCGAACAGGGGGGTGTTCAGCTCATCATCTGACAGCAAAATGACAATTCAAAGGGAAAAAAGTCATTTAAAACTACTAGCGGCTGTTAATGAATTGCTGGTCCGACAATACAGATAAAAGTTCATTGATAAAAACAACATGGGAATTCCCCACAGGGGAACCCCGAACCAAAATGAAAAAAAAATGACGTGGGGGGTCCCCCTAAATTCCATACCAGGCCCTTCAGGTCTGGTATGGATATTAAGGGTAGCCCCGGCCAAAATTGTTTAAAAAATGGTGTGGGGTCCCCCCAAATTCCATACCAGGCCTTTCAGGTCTGGTATGGATATTAAGGGAAACCCCGGCCAAAATAAAAAAAAAATGGCATGGGGTCCCCCTCAAAATCGATACCAGACCCTCCAGGTCTGGTATGGATTTTAAGGGGAACCCCGCGCCAAAATAAAATAAAATGGCGTGGGGTCCCCCCAAAAATCCATACCAGACCCTTATCAGAGCACGCAACCTGGCAGGCCACAGGAAAAGAGGGGGGGATGAGAGAGTGCCCCCCCTGAACCGTACCAGGCCACATGCCCTCAACATTGGGAGGGTGCTTTGGGGTAGCCCCCCAAAACACCTTGTCCCCATGTTGATGGGGACAAGGGCCTCATCCCCACAACCCTTGCCCGGTGGTTGTGGGGGTCTGCGGGGGCTTATCAGAATCTGGAAGCCCCCTTTAACAAGGGGACCCCCAGATCCCAGCCCTCCACCCTGTGTGAAATGGTAAGGGGGTACAAAAGTACCCCTACCATTTCACAAAAAAATGTCAAAAATGTTAAAAATGGGGGGGCGTGGCTAACCGCCGAGCAGTATGGAAGCCTGACTCCACAGCTCCCGCACCGATCGGAGACAACAGCCTCTAAAATCACTCCACAGGACCACAAAAATGCATTCCTCTAACCCCCACATAGCGGGGAACCAGACCGGAGCATCCAGGAAGCGAAAAGATTACAGACAACCTAAGAAATTGACAGATTTCTACACAGTCACTCAGGCTGAACGAATCCAAGATGGCGCCCGCGGCGCCTCACAGCCCTCAGAGACACAGTATTCTGCAGATTCTTACACAGATCTGCCTGATGAAGATGACCCCTCAATCCTACCTCAAGAAATCTCATCAAGCTCCCATTCACCATCAGGATCATCTTCCACCTCAAACAGCCCAGCCAAATCGAGGATGCGACTGGATACAGCTGCACAGGCACAGGAGGTAAGGCCTGCACTAGATCAGCTACTCACCCAGACACCCCTATCCTCCCCTATAGCGGCCTTCCCCACATCTAATCAGCCTGTAATTGACACAATGCTGAAGGAGATGCTGATCTCACTTCACAGCTCCCTCCACAATGACATATCCTCCATGTTCACTGCCTTTAAATCAGAAATGGTACACACAGGCAAAAAGATTGGCCAAATTGAAAAGCAGCAGTCTATCATGACCGAAACGGTTAACGATTTAGTGGATGCCCACGATCATACCCGTGAGGAACATCACTGGGTCAGAGCCAAAATGGCGGATCTCGAAGACCGCTCGAGACGTAACAACGTTAAGATTAGGGGCATCCCTGAAAACATCCTCCCAGCTGACCTGAATACATATGCGAGGAAACTCATGTCCACTCTCCTACCTGACCTACCACCGATAGAAACCATAATCGATCGAATCCATCGACTGCCAAAGCCGCCACACCTACCCCCAGAAGTCCCCAGAGACACCTTGATGAGAATACACTTCTTCCATGCCAAAGATATGCTGCTGGCACAATCCAGACGTCTGGGACAACTACCAGCCCCGTACTCCAAGCTGCAACTCTTTCCTGATGTCTCCCAATTTACCCGCCAACAACGTCGACAGCTGCAGACCATTACAAAACCGCTCCACAACCACAAAATTCTGTTTCAATGGGGATTTCCAACCAAGCTAGTAGTCACCAAAAATGGGGCACGGCACAACATCCACACAGTGGAAGAAGGCATAAAGCTGCTCCGGATCTGGGGCATCATCCCTGAAGTAGACCAGCCAACCCAGCCATCCCATCCAGGAAACCCCCAAGCCCACATTAAAGGACCGCATGCTAACTTCAACACCTGAACACCAGGTAGTGATGTTCTTAAATCATCACTCGCACTCCGATCCGGTGCCTGCTCATTGCAGATAGTTCACGAACTTGACCCTCACACTGACCGGCAGTCCTCTAGATTACTGCCGACCCTTCCTCCTTCACCCTACCAAGTCCTCACTAACTGTTTTTCTTATCTCCCTTTTTGTCTGATACCCGTTCCCTCCCGGAGAGCCTCAGTTCCCCAGAATTCGAGCATCTTCAACCCACCATCCAGTCTGATCGACTTCATCAACAAGTACCAAAGATCTCACAGCTATTACGCTGACAACACAAGAAACTGTAAGTACTGACGGAATATACACTTCCTCCACACCAATAACATCATGCCCAAATTCTTGTCACTTAATGTGAAGGGACTAAACCACCCATCCAAAAGAGCTTCTCTATGGCGCACCGCCCAAGATGCCCACTGTGAAGTACTCTGTGTTCAAGAAACCCACTTTAAGTCTTCTGCGGAACCCCTATGTACCAACAAAAATTTTACACACGTATTTAAAGCATCCGGTCCAGAAAAAAAGAGAGGGGTCATGATAGCCATCAAGAACTCTTGCTCCTTCACTCTACACAACAGTCTTATAGACACGGAAGGCAGATATCTAGCTTTAGACTGCACCCTGGACACCAACAGATACACCATCGTCACAATCTACGCCCCTAATCGGAAACAAATCCATTTTCTCACCAAACTGATGAAAAAAATTCACCGCTTCAAACAAGGTCACCTAATAATATGCGGAGACTTCAACGTAGTACCAGACAACTCCGTAGACTCCTCCACTGCCTCACATAGACTACCCTCCCAGATGGGATCACTCATCAGATCCAATAACCTATATGACGTATGGAGATGTCACCACACCATAGAAAGGGACTACTCATATTTCTCACCCCGGCATAATTCTTACTCAAGAATAGACTACTTCCTAGTAGACAAATGGACACTACCCAAAATCTCCTCATCAGCTATAGACACCATCACGTGGTCGGACCATGCGCCAGTCTCTATCACCCTACAAGACTCCCCAACAACCTCCCAAACTCGGCTCTGGAGAGCGAATGCCGCAATCCTTAACTTGCCTACCCACGTGACCCACATCAGGACCTGCCTAGAAGAATACTTCAACTCCAACTCAGGCTCTGTACAAGACAACTCCATACTTTGGAATGCCCATAAAGCGTTCATAAGAGGGATTCTTATACAAATTGGAGCCAGGGAGAGGAGGATGAGATCACAGCGTCTAAATTCACTGACTTCTAGCATCAAATCTCTAGAATCCCAAAACCAATCTTCTCCTGACCCAACACTCAAAAAACAGTTAGACACACTTAGACAAGAATTACGATCCCACCTATTGCAAACCTTTGAGAAAGCACACACATATTTCAGAGCGAAACATTACTCCACTGGCAATAAAGCGGGAAAAACTATGGCTAATAGACTAAAAGGACACTACTCAAAAACTAAAATAACACATTTATTCCATCCTGATACCAAACAAAAACTGACTGACCCACAATCCATTGCGGACGCATTCAGCCACTATTATAACACACTGTACAATCTGAAAGACGATATCTCACTCAAACAACCTTCCCTACAAGACATAGAATCATTTCTACAAGAAATCAAACTTCCCAAACTGACCGCAGACCAACTATCTGCACTAAACACCCCATTTACGGACTCAGAAATTTGCACCATAATTACCACCTTACCCCCTAACAAATCACCGGGACCGGACGGCCTTACAGGCGAATACTACAAAAAATTCAGTACTATTCTAGCACCATATATGTCTTTAGTATTCAATGACGCTGCCTCATCCTCCTCTCTCCCTCCTGAAATGCTCAATGCTCTGATCGTCACTCTACCGAAGCCAGGTAAGGAACCCACCCACGCACAAAATCTTAGACCCATCTCGCTTCTTAACCTAGACACAAAAATTTACGCTAAACTAATAGCCAATAGATTATTCAACTTAATGCCATTACTGATCCATAATGACCAGTCAGGCTTCACTAAGGGCAGACAGACTTTCGATGCAACTCGCAGGATTGTCAACATTATTCATAGTGCCGAGTTGACTCGAACGCCTTCTCTGCTCCTATCTCTGGACGCAGAGAAGGCGTTCGATAGAGTACATTGGAAGTATCTACAAGCTACTTTGAGCAAATTTGGATTTCAAGGTCCTATATTAACTGCCATAATGGCACTTTATTCTGCACCATCTGCTCGGGTGTATACATCAGAAATGCTTTCCAAACCATTTTCCATCACAAACGGCACCCGCCAAGGCTGCCCGCTCTCACCAATCATTTTCAACTTAATAATGGAACCCTTAGCAGAACATGTCAGACAGTCTTGCAAGATAACAGGTTTTAAGATAGGGGATACGGAACACAAAATCAACTTATTTGCTGATGACGTGATATTAATGATCACTAACCCTCGCTCCTCCCTGGCTTCGGTACAAACGCTGTTATAAAAATTTAGCGATATTTCATATTATAAGGTTAACGAACACAAATCCTTCATACTAGACCTAGGTTTAGATGTGGTAGCCAATAACATCCTGATGTCTGAATATCCTTACCCATGGGCCGATCATGGAATAACATATCTAGGAATAACTCTGACGAAATCCACGAAAGGCCTATTTACTCATAACTATGTAGAAGCTAGGCAAATGCTCATTAAGGAAACAACAAAAATTTCTAAATTCGAACTCACCTGGTCAGGACGCCTAGCAGCATTCAAAATGATGGCCCTCCCCAAACTCCTATACATTTTTCGCACATTACCTATCCCACTCTCAACATCATACCTCAACTCCCTCCAATCTATCCTGAACCAATTTATTTGGCAAGGAAAGAAGGCTAGATGTAGCCACTCTAAACTCATAAAACATAGATCTAAAGGGGGTATGGGACACATTGATATAAAAGATTATTATCTAGCCACTATATTATCTCAACTAAGAGATTGGTTTCAACCTACACCAACCACCCTGTGGAGCGCCATAGAAAACAACGAAACACCGGGCCCCAACCTCACCGATTGGCTATTTAGTACCCCCGTGAACAACCACTCCTTATTACAGTACTCCCCTCCTATCCAAGCTACCATCAAAGCCTGGAGAACCCTACACCATACCAGATGGTCACTCCTCCCGACCAAACCCCTTTTAATTCCTATCAACACCTTAAAACATCTGACCCCAGATTTATCCGTCCCACAATGGATCTCTGATAAGATTAAATACACACAAGACCTCCGCAACATCACGTCCACTAAATCCTACCCACAGGTCCAAAAAGAATACAATGCACCCACTAAAGACTTCTTAACATACTATAGACTAAAAAAATGCCTCACAACCTATCCATCCCTAGAAGGAGCACTCCCCATGAAACTTTGGGAATTCTTCTTCTCTGACAACGCCAAACACAAGGGAGTCTCCCTCATTTATTTACTCCTGCAGGAAAAAAACACATTTTTCAAATCCAAACCACTCCTAGACTAGGAGAAAGACCTAAACCTACAATTCACTGATCACCAATGGCTAATAGCAATCAACTCAGTGTATAAAGCAACTTCCTGTACATCTCTATGGGAAATGACACAAAAAACTTTAATGAGATGGTATCTAACCCCTCATAGACTTGCCAAATTTAATTTCCACGCTTCCCATGACTGCTGGCGTGGCTGCGGTCAAACTGGCACTCTCCTACATATCCTCTGGACATGCCCTCACATACGACAGCTATGGCTTGAGGTACAAAACATATTACAAGAAGTTCTCCATCTTCCCATCACTCTCACTCCACAGTTAGCGATCCTCAACCTGAACATTGATGAGCTACCTACACAGCTCAGACAGGTGACTGTACACATCCTCCTAGCAACTAAACTCCTTCTAACAAGAAACTGGAAATCACACTCCATTCCCCCAATAGCAGAAGTAGTTAAATTAGTCCATACACACTACACATATGAAACACTTCTATCAAGAGGGTCACAACACCACTCTAAAACACTAGACCTCTGGAATCCCTGGTACAAATGGCACACTGAAAAACACCAACCGATAACAGTCTTACCTTGATAGATGCTTCACCAATACTGCTCTCTCCCCCCCCCCTTCCCTCCCCCTTCCCCCTTACTCCACCTATCCCCCCCTCCTTCCTTCCCCTCCCTCTCTCCCCATTCCCCCTCCCATCCCTTCCCCACAGGTTACCACCTTTAGAATTTGATAAGAATACCTTTGTTACATGCTGTTAGTTAACATTAGTTACCTTGAACTTCACTCTCTCAATATCTACAGTTACATGATTGGTCAACCAACTCTTGCTATCATCTGTACAGTATGTCATTGCTCTTACAACTGTATACCCATGTACTTTATGATGCATAACCTGTAACCTATGTAACTGAGAAACTTTTCAATAAAAACTATTGAAACAAAAAAAAAATGTTAAAAATGACAGGAGACAGTTTTTGACAATTCCTTTATTTAAATGCTTCTTCTTTCTTCTATCTTCTATCTTCCTTCGGTTTCTTCCTCCATCTTCTTCTTCTTCTGGTTCTTCTGGTTCTTCCTCCGGTGTTCTCGTTTGGCATCTTCCTTTGTGGCGTCAATGTCTTCTTCCCTTCTTCTCCTCGGGCCACTCCATGATGGCATGGAGGGAGGCTCCCGCTGTGTGACGCTTCTCTCTTCATCTTCTTCTCTTCATCTTCTTGTCTTCATCTTCTTTTTGGGCCGCTCCGCATCCATGATGGCATGGAGGGAGGCTCCCGCTGTGTGACGATTCTCCTCTTCTGACGGTTCTTAAATAACGGGGGGGCGGGTCACACCCAATGACCCTGTCCCCTCTGACATTACGGGGAATGCCACAGGGAAGTCCCCGTCAAGTTCCCGTGCGTCAGAGGGGGGCGGGGTCACCGTTATTTGAGAACCGTCAGAAGAGAAGCATCACACAGCGGGAACCTCATGGATGCGGAGCAGCCCGAGGAGAAGAAGGGAAGAAGACATCGAGGCCATGGAGGAAATGCCAGGCGAGAACACCGGAGGAAGAACCAGAAGAAATAGAAGATGGAGGAAGAAACCGAAGGAAGATAGAAGAAAGAAGAAAGAAGAAGCATTTAAATAAAGGGATTGTCAAAAACTGTCTCTTGTCATTTTTAACATTTTTTACACTTTTTTAGTGAAATGGTAGTGGTACTTTGTACCCCCTTACCATTTCACACAGTGGGGAGGGCCGGGATCTGGGGGTCCCCTTGTTAAAGGGGGCTTCTAGATTCCGATAAGCCCCCCGCCCACAGACCCCCACAACCACCGGCCAAGGGTTGTGGGGATGAGGCCCTTGCCCTCATCAACATGGAGACAAGGTGTTTTGGTGGGCTACCCCAAAGCACCCTCTCAATGTTGAGGGCATGTGGCCTGGTACAGTTCAGGAGGGGGGGCGCTCTCTCGCCCCCCCCTCTTTTCCTGCGGCCTGCCAAGTTGCATGCTCGGATAAGGGTCTGGTATGGATTTTTAGGGGGACCGCACACTTTTTTTTTTTTTTTTTGGCAGACCTGAAGGGCCTGGTATTGAATTTCGGGGGAACCCCACGCATTTTTTTTCTGAATTTTGTTTGTTTTCTTAATGCTGTTTTTATCAATGAACTTTTATGCGTATTGCCGGACCGACATTTCATTAGAGCCGCATGAAGTGAACCAGCGTTAAAAAAAAAAAAAGTCTAGAGGTGCGCCCGTTCAACCTATGCAAATGGTTTAACATTGCCTGACATTTACTAATATTTTGCCGGCGCAGTGAACCAGAGTATTTGAACAAGCGCAAATGCCGTTTGAGCATGCACAGTGTATAAATTCACCTCCCGCATTTTAAATGTATTTGCCGGCGCTGCCGGCTTGTTCAGAGAAAATAACTTTCTCATTCTATTTTGGCCATATTTGTGACTTTAGCAGTTAGCACTACACTTCCCCACATCACCCCACATCACCCCCATATTATTGGCACTTCCAGCTTGTTTAAATTTGAAGTTAAACATGCCGTGCACCAGGTCTATAGTGGCGTACAGATCACCTTTTCCCGTGCGCCGGGAAGAGAATAGTAAATGGGGGATCGCGCTGTGTTCCCGGCGCAAATGCTTTGTAAATATGAAAATGAAATTTGCGCATCGGCGTGCACCGCAAGTCATGGCGCAAATGCTTCGTAAATCAGCCCCACTGTCTCTTTATTATTTGATACAATTAAAATGTGTTCCCCTATATTAATCAGTGACTAAAGATTGTAATACATTTCTGTAAAGTAAGTTTAATTTGGTTTGTCAGCATCGCAATTTAGAATATCACTGAAAACCTCAACATTTACAAAATCTTGGTTAAAGGCTAAGTCCACATATTTTAGACCATGTTTCATGTTACATCCATATTTAGGTTGTAGCATGAAGCATGACTTAAAATAGCAACCCCAAAGCCCAAACCTTACGTGAATATTATTGTGCTTCTGCCTTTAACATTTTGTAATTATTTGACTTAAGTGTGGCTGTGCATTGCTCTGCCCACACAGCTGTGTCATCAAGGTCTGGAAACACTCACTGGAAATTACTATGGTGGCAGAGGGACTATGCAGGGTACTACACATTAAAATGATAATAAGACATCTTTTTTTTTAACTTAGCAGGGATGGTGGAAACCCCTCTACAGATAATTGCAATACAAATTAACTTCAAGTGCAACAACTTTTTAGTTGGGAGGTTCACACCATTATAGCACTTTGGAATTGTTATTTTTTAGATTGTTACACTTAATTTCATATGTTTTAGTTACTATTATAATGTGAATTTTTGCGCTTGAAGTTAATTTTCCACCACCCTTGCTCAGTCCATGTCTTTATGGACCTTGCTTTGTGCACTGGTGCGCAGTCATGTTAGAACAAGAAGGGGCCATCCCCAAAATGTTCCCGCAACGTTGGGAGCATAAAATTATCCAAAATGTCCTGGTATGCTGATGCCTTAAGAGTTCCCTTCACTGGAACTAAGGGCCAAGCCCAACCCCTGAAAAACAAATCCACACCATAATCCCCCCTCCACCAAGTGATTTGGACCACTGCACAAAGCAAGGTCCATAAAGACATGGATGAGCGAGTTCGGGGTATAGGAACTTGACTGGCCTTCCCATTAAAGTGGAGACTGCGAGCCAGGCCTCCTCATCCAACATCAGTTCCTGGCCTCACAAATGCTCTTCTGGAAGAATGGTCAAACATTCCCATAAACACACTCCTCAACCTTGTGGACAGCCTTCCCAGAAGAGTTGAAGCTGTTATAGCTGCAAAGGGTGGGCCAACTCAATATTGAACCATACAAACTAATGCTGCGTACATACGGACGGACTTTTCGACCGGACTGGTCCGACGGTCTTTCCAATGGACTTTTGACGGACTTTTGAACGAACGGACTTGCCTACACATGATCACACCAAAGTCCGACGGATTTGTACATGATGAGGTACGACCAGACTAAAATAAGGATAGGTTGATAGCCAATAGCCAATAGCTGCCCTAGCGTGGGTTTTCCGTCGGACTAGCATACAGACGAGCGGATTTTTTGACCGGACTCGAGTCCGTCGGAAAGATTTGAAACATGTTCCAAATCCAAAGTCCGTCAGATTTTCGACCGAAAAAGTCCGCTGCAGGTCCGATGGACCCCACACACGGTCGGATTGTCCGCCGGATTCAGTCCGTCGAACCAGTCCGGTCTAAAAGTCTGCTCGTGTGTACACGGCATAAGACTGGGATGTCATTAACCACTTGACGACCGCCTCACGCCGATGTACGTCGGCAAAGTGGCACGGACAGGCAAAATCACCACGTACAGGGTACGTGATTTGCCTTCCGCGGGTGGGGGGTCCGATCGGACCCCCCCCCCCGGTGCCCGAGGCGGTCGTCTTTTGTCCAGCGGCGATCGGTGATGAGGGGGAGACCATCCGTTCGTGGCCCCCCCCTCGCGATCGCCGCCGGCCAATGGAATCATTCCTTTGCTGCTGTATGCTAAACAGCAGCAAAGGAAATTATGTCATCTCTCCTCGGCTCGGTAATTTCCGTTCCGGCCCGAGGAGAGAAGACTTCACTGTGAGTGCACCAAACACTACACACAGTAGAACATGCCAGGCACACAAATCACCCCGATCCCCCCCCCGATCGCCCCCCGATCCCCCCCCAATCACCCCCCCCCCCCTTGTCACAAACTGACACCAGCAGTTTTTTTTTTTTTTTTTTTCTGATTACTGCATAGTGTCAGTTTGTGACAGTGACAGTGTTGGGACAGTTAGTATTACCCCCCTTTAGGTCTAGGATACCCCCCTAACCCCCCCTAATAAAGTTTTAACCCCTTGATCACCCCCTGTCACCAGTGTCGCTAAGCGATCATTTTTCTGATCGCTGTATTAGTGTCGCTGGTGACGCTAGTTAGTGAGGTAAATATTTAGGTTCGCCGTCAGCGTTTTATAGCGTCAGGGACCCCCATATACTACCTAATAAATGTTTTAACCCCTTGATTGCCCCCTAGTTAACCCTTTCACCACTGATCACCGTATAACCGTTACGGTTGACGCTGGTTAGTTTGTTTATTTTTTATAGTGTCAGGGCACCCGCCGTTTATTACCGAATAAAGGTTTAGCCCCCCGATCACCCGGCGGTGATATGCGTCGCCCCAGGAAGCGTCAGATTAGCGCCAGTACCGCTAACACCCACGCACGCAGCATGCGCCTCCCTTAGTGGTATAGTATCTGTACGGATCAATATCTGATCCAATCAGATCTATACTAGCGTCCCCAGCAGTTTAGGGTTCCCAAAAACGCAGTGTTAGCGGGATCAGCCCAGATACCTGCTAGCACCTGCGTTTTGTGCCTCCGCCCGGCCCAGCCCAGCCCACCCAAGTGCAGTATCGATCGATCACTGACACTTACAAAACACTAAACGCATAACTGCAGCGTTCGCAGAGTCAGGCCTGATCCCTGCGATCGCTAACAGTTTTTTTGGTAGCATTTTGGTGAACTGGCAAGCACCAGCCCCAGGCGTCAGGTTAGCGCCAGTACCGCTAACACCCACGCACGCAGCATACGCCTCCCTTAGTGGTATAGTATCTGAACGGATCAATATCTGATCCGATCAGATCTATACTAGCGTCCCCAGCAGTTTAGGGTTCCCAAAAACGCAGTGTTAGCGGGATCAGCCCAGATACCTGCTAGCACCTGCGTTTTGCCCCTCCGCCCAGGCGAGCCTAGCCCACCCAAGTGCAGTATCGATCGATCACTGTCACTTACAAAACACTAAACGCATAACTGCAGCGTTCACAGAGTCAGGCCTGATCCCTGCGATCGCTAACAGTTTTTTTGGTAGTATTTTGGTGAACTGGCAAGCACCAGCCCCAGGCAGCGTCAGATTAGCGCCAGTACCGCTAACACCCACGCACGCACCGTACACCTCCCTTAGTGGTATAGTATCTGATCGCATCAATATCTGATCCGATCAGATCTATACTAGCGTCACCAGCAGTTTAGGGTTCCCAAAAACGCAGTGTTAGCGGGATCAGCCCAGATACCTGCTAGCACCTGCGTTTTGCCCCTCCGCCCGGCCCGGCCCAGCCCACCCAAGTGCAGTATCGATCGATCACTGTCACTTACAAAACACTAAACGCATAACTGCAGCGTTCGCAGAGTCAGGCCTGATTCCTGCGATCGCTAACAGTTTTTTGGTAGCGTTTTGGTGAACTGGCAAGCGCCAGCGGCCTAGTACACCCCGGTCGTAGTCAAACCAGCACTGCAGTAACACGTGGTGACGTGGCGAGTCCCATAAGTGCAGTTCAAGCTGGTGAGGTGGCAAGCACAAGTAGTGTCCCGCCGCCACCAAAAAGACAAACACAGGCCCGTCGTGCCCATAGTGCCCTTCCTGCTGCATTCGCCAATCCTAATTGGGAACCCACCGCTTCTGCAGCGCCCGTACTTCCCCCATTCACATCCCCAACCAAATGCAGTCGGCTGCATGAGAGGCATTTTTATGTCCTCCCGAGTACCCCTACCCAACGAACCCCCCAAAAAAGATGTCGTGTCTGCAGCAAGCGCGGATATAGACGTGACACCCGCTATTATTGTCCCTCCTGTCCTGACAATCCTGGTCTTTGCATTGGTGAATGTTTTGAACGCTACCATTCACTAGTTGAGTATTAGCGTAGGGTACAGCATTGCACAGACTAGGCGCCATTTCACAGGGTCTCCCAAGATGCCATCGCATTTTGAGAGACCCGAACCTGGAACCGGTTACCGTTATAAAAGTTAGTTACAAAAAAAGTGTAAAAAAAAAAAAAAATATGAAATAAAAAAAAATAGTTGTTGTTTTATTGTTCTCTCTCTCTCTATTCTCTCTCTCTATTGTTCTGCTCTTTTTTACTGTATTCTATTCTGCAATTTTTTTTTTGTTATTGTTATTGTTATTGTTATTATGTTTTATCATGTTTGTTTTTCAGGTGTGTAATTATTTACACTTTACTGTGCTTTATTGTTAACCATTGTTAACCATTTTTTTGTCTTCAGGTACGCCATTCACGACTTTGAGTGGTTATACCAGAATGATGCCTGCAGGTTTAGGTATCATCTTGGTATCATTCTTTTCAGCCAGCGGTCGGCTTTCATGTAAAAGCAATCCTAGCGGCTAATTAGCCTCTAGACTGCTTTTACAAGCCGTGGGAGGGAATGCCCCCCCCCCCCCACCGTCTTCCGTGTTTTTCTCTGGCTCTCCTGTCTCAACAGGGAACCTGAGAATGCAGCCGGTGATTCAGCCAGCTGACCATAGAGCTGATCAGAGACCAGAGTGGCTCCAAACATCTCTATGGCCTAAGAAACCGGAAGCTACGAGTATTTCATGACTTAGATTTCGCCGGATGTAAATAGCGCCATTGGGAAATTGGGGAAGCATTTTATCACACCGATCTTGGTGTGGTCAGATGCTTTGAGGGCAGAGGAGAGATCTAGGGTCTAATAGACCACAATTTTTTCAAAAAAGAGTACCTGTCGCTACCTATTGCTATCATAGGGGATATTTACATTCCCCGAGATAACAATAAAAATGATTAAAAAAAAAAATATGAAAGGAACAGTTTAAAAGTAAGATTAAAAAAGCAAAAAAATAATAAAGAAAAAAAAAAAAAAAAAAAAAAAACACCCCTGTCGCCCCCTGCTCTCGCGCTAAGGCGAACGCAAGCGGCGGTCTGTCGTCAAACGTAAACAGCAATTGCACCATGCATGTGAGGTATCACCGCGAAGGCCAGATCGAGTGCAGTAATTTTTCCAGTAGACCTCCTCTGTAAATCTAAAGTGGTAACCTGTAAAGGCTTTTGAAGGCTTTTAAACATGTATTCATTTTGTTGCCACTGCACGTTTGTGCGCAATTTTAAAGCATGTCATGTTTGGTATCCATGTACTCGGCCTAAGATCATCTTTTTTATTTTGTCAAACATTTGGGCAATATAGCGTGTTTTAGTGCATTAAAATTAAAAAAAGTGTGTTTTTTCCCCAAAAAATGCGTTTGAAAAATCGCTGCGCAATTACTGTGTGAAAAAAAAAATGAAACACCCACCATTTTAATCTGTAGGGCATTTGCTTTAAAAAAATATATAATGTTTGGGGGTTCAAAGTAATTTTTTTGCAAAAAAAAAAAACTTTTTCATGTAAACAATAAGTGTCAGAAAGGGCTTTGTCTTCAAGTGGTTAGAAGAGTGGGTGATGTGTGACATAAGCTTCTAAATGTTGTGCATAAAATGCCAGGACAGTTCAAAACCCCCCCAAATGACCCCATTTTGGAAAGTAGACACCCCAAGCTATTTGCTGAGAGGCATGTCGAGTCCATGGAATATTTTATATTGCGACACAAGTTGCGGGAAAGAGACAAATTTTTTTTTTTTTTTTTTTTTTTTTGCACAAAGTTGTCACTAAATGATATATTGCTCAAACATGCCATGGAAATATGTGAAATTACACCCCAAAATACATTCTGCTGCTTCTCCTGAGTACGGGGATACCACATGTGTGAGACTTTTTGGGAGCCTAGCCGCGTACGGGACCCCGAAAACCAAGCACCGCCTTCAGGCTTTCTAAGGGAGTGAATTTTTGATTTCACTCTTCACTGCCTATCACAGTTTCGGAGGCCATGGAATGCCCAGGTGGCACAAAACCCCCCCAAATGACCCCATTTTGGAAAGTAGACACCCCAAGCTATTTGCTGAGAGGTATAGTGAGTATTTTGCAGACCTCACTTTTTGTCACAAAGTTTTGAAAATTGAAAAAAGAAAAAAAAAAATGTTTTTTCTTGTCTTTCTTCATTTTCAAAAACAAATGAGAGCTGCAAAATACTCACCATGCCTTTCAGCAAATAGCTTGGGGTGTCTACTTTCCAAAATGGGGTCATTTGGGGGGGTTTTGTGCCACCTGGGCATTCCATGGCCTCCGAAACTGTGATAGGCAGTAAAGAGTGAAATCAAAAATTTTCACCCTTAGAAATCCTGAAGGCAGTGATTGGTTTTCGGGGTCCAGTACGCGGCTAGGCTCCCAAAAAGTCCCACACATGTGGTATCCCCATACTCAGGAGAAGCAGCTAAATGTATTTTGGGGTGCAATTCCACATATGCCCATGGCCTGTGTGAGCAATATATCATTTAGTGACAACTTTATGGAAAAAAAAAAAAAAAAAGTGTCACTTTCCCGCAACTTGTGTCAAAATATAAAATATTCCATGGACTCAATATGCCTCTCAGCAAATAGCTTGGGGTGTCTACTTTCCAAAATGGGGTCATTTTGGGGGGTTTTGTGCCACCTGGGCATTCCATGGCCTCCGAAACTGTGATAGGCAGTGAAGAGTGAAAGCAAAAATTTACACCCTTAGAAATCCTGAAGGCGGTGATTGGTTTTCGGGGCCCCGTACGCGGCTAGGCTCCCAAAAAGTCCCACACATGTGGTATCCCCATACTCAGGAGAAGCAGCTAAATGTATTTTGGGGTGCAATTCCACATAGGCCTATGGCCTGTGTGACCAATATATCATTTAGTGAAGACTTTTTGTAAATATTTTTTTTTTTTTGTCATTTTTCAATCACTTGGGACAAAAAAAATAAATATTCAATGGGTTCAACATGCCTCTCAGCAATTTCCTTGGGGTGTCTACTTTCCAAAATGGGGTCATTTGGGGGGGGTTTGTACTGCCCTGCCATTTTAGCACCTCAAGAAATGACATAGGCAGTCATAAACTAAAAGCTGTGTAAATTCCAGAAAATGTACCCTAGTTTGTAGACGCTATAACTTTTGCGCAAACCAATAAATATACGCTTATTGACATTTTTTTTACCAAAGACATGTGGCCGAATACATTTTGGCCTAAATGTATGACTAAAATTTAGTTTATTGGATTTTTTTTATAACAAAAAGTAGAAAATATCATTTTTTTTCAAAATTTTCGGTCTTTTTCCGTTTATAGCGCAAAAAATAAAAACCGCAGAGGTGATCAAATACCATCAAAAGAAAGCTCTATTTGTGGGAAGAAAAGGACGCAAATTTTGTTTGGGTACAGCATTGCATGACCGCGCAATTAGCAGTTAAAGCGACGCAGTGCCAAATTGGAAAAAGACCTCTGGTCCTTAGGCAGCATAATGTCCGGGGCTCAAGTGGTTAAAGTTCATGTGCGTGTAACGGCAAGCGTCCCAATACTTCTGGTAATACAGTGTATATATATATATATACGCATGTGTGTTTGAGCTTTGGGGTGCACACCTTAATGCAATAGGCTGTGCATGCCTATGGACTCACTGTTATTGCAGTGAGCCCTGAGATTGCATATTGTTTTGGATGATTCCACTCACGCCTCATGTTGCATTCTCTATCATATTCAAAATTGTGAAGAATGCAATGTAAAATTGAAATGCAATTGCTGACTGGGCCAACCCTTTTATAGTTTATTTAACATAAACATTGCATTGTGCAAATTATTCAAATACAACCAGCAGTCATGGTAGTAGCAAAGTAGCAGTGAAAATAACAGTAAAGAAAATTTCCCTGCTTGACTTCTACTATAATGCATTGTGAAAGTACAAAATGCAGACATTGCAATTTATCACAATGTGACTTTACTACTCTGCATAATCTACTTACTTTCGTCTTATTACTCTGAAAAGGGATGGAATCTTTAACTGGGACAATTAAACCATTATTGCTGAATCACTTTAAAGCTGAATTCCAAGGTAAAAGCTAAAACACACACTATATACAGTATCTCACAAAAGTGAGTACACCCTACATACCTTTTCATGTGACAACACTGAAGAAATTATACTTTGCTGCAATGTAAACTAGTGAGTGTACAGCTTGTGTAACTGTTATTTTGCTGTCCCCTCAAAATAACTCAACGCACAGCCATTAATGTCTGAACCACTGGCAACAAAAGTGAGTACACCCCTAAGTGAAAATGTCCAAATTGGGACCAAATGGCCATTTTCTCTCCCCAGTGTCATGTGACTCATTAGTGTTACAAGGTCACAAGTGTGAATGGGGAGCAGGTGTGTTAAATGTGGTGTTATTGCTCTCACTCTCTCATACCGGTCACTGGAAGTTGGAAGGCATGGCACCTCATGGCAAAGAACTGTCTGAGGATCTGAAAAAAATAATTGTTGATCTACATAAAGATGACCTAGGCTATAAGAAGATTGCCAAGACCCTGAAACTGAGCTGCAGCATGGTGGCCAAGACCATACAGTGGTTTAACAGGACAAGTTCCACTCAGAACAGGCCTCACTATGGTAGACCATAGAAGTCATAAGTGCACGTGCTCAGCATTCTATCCAGAGGTTGTCTTTGGGAAATAGACGTATGAGTGCTGCCAGCATTGCTGCAGAGGTTGAAGGGGTGGGGGGTCCGCCTGTCAGTGCTCAGACTTTACGCTGCATCTTTTGCATCGTCCCAGAAGAAAGTCTCTTCTAAAGATGATACACAAGAAAGCCCGCAAACAGTTTGCTGAAGACAAGCAGACTAAGGACATGGATTGCTTGAACCATGTCCTGTGGTCTGATGAGACCAAGATAAACTTATTTGGTTCAGATGGTGTCAAGTGTGTGTCACGGCAACCAGGTAAGGAGTACAAAGACAAGTGTGTCTTGCCTACAGTCAAGCATGGTGGTGGAAGTGTCATGGTCTGGGGCTGCATGAGTGCTGCCAGCACTGGGGAGCTACAGTTCATTGAGGGAACCATGCATGCCAACATGTACTGTGACATGCTGAAGCAGAGCATGATTCCCTCCCTTCTGAAACTGGGCCGCAGGGCAGTATTTCAACATGATACTGACCCCAAACACACCTCCAAGACAACCATTGCCTTGCTAAAGAAGCTGAGGGTAAAGGTGATGGACTGGCCACGCATGTCTCCAGACCTAAACATTATTGAGCATCTGTGGGGCATCCACAAATGGAAGGTGGAGGAGTGCAAGATCTCTAACATCCACCAGCTCCATGATGTCATCATGGAGGAGTGGAAGAGGACTCCAGTGGCAACCTGTGAAGTTCTGGTGAACTCCATGCCCAAGAGGGTTAAGGCAGTCATGGAAAATTATGGTGGCCACACACAATATTGACACTTTGGGCCCAATTTGGACATTTTCGCTCAGGGGTGTACTCCTTTTTGCTGCCAACGGTTTAGACATTAATGGCTGTGCTTTGAGTTATTTTGAGGGGACAGCAAATTTAAACTGTTATACAAGCTATACACTCACTACTTTACATTGTAGCAAAGTGTCATTTCCTCAGTGTTGTCAAATGAATAGATATAATAAAATATTTACAAAAATGTGAAGGGTGTACTCAATTTTTGTGACATACTGTATATATAGGTTCAAACTGAGCAAGCATCAGAAAGGGGAAGAATGGGGATTTAAGTGACTTTGAATATGGCATGGTTGTTGGTGCCAGATGGGCTGGTCTGAGTATTTCAAAAACTGCTGATCTACTGGGATTTTCATGCATAATCATCTCTAGTAGACATGTGCATCCTGTTTCGTTCCGAATCGAAATTCTGACAAATTTTTAATTATTCGGAAATTCGTATGCATCCGAATTCGTATGCATCCGAATTTACAAATTACAAAAGTAACGAATTTAAACGAATCCAAAAAAAATGATCAAATTTGAAAACAAGTTAGATTTGAATTTGAAAAAATAGAAAAAGATTTTCTAAAGAATACAATAGAATATATATAATATAATATATATATATAATATATAATATAACATATATATATATATAATATTTTTTTATTATTCTGTTCTATTGTTTTTCTATGTTTTTCTATGCTTTTGTTTTCTATTATTTTCTTTATTTTCTGTTCTATAAGTCATTTCTATTCAAATTCAAATTCATTCTATACGAAATTCAAATTTCTGAAGTTCAAATTGCGTATAGAATGGATTTGAAAATATATTATATTCTGTTCTATTGTTCTATTGTATTCTGTTCTATTATTTTGTATTCTATTCTAATCTTTTCAATTCAAATTTGATTTCAGTTTATATGAAATTCAAATTCCAGAAGATGTTTTTTATATATATATATATATATATATATATATATATATATATATATATTTTTTTTTCTATTCCATTGTTATTCTATGCTACTCTTTTCTTTTCTATTCTAAACTTTTCTACTCGAATTTGAATTCATTCTATACAAAATTTGAATTTCGGAAGATGGCTTCTGAAATTCGAATTTCGTATAGAATGAATTTGAATTTGAATAGAAAAGATAAGAATAGAAAATACCGTATATACTTGAGTATAAGCTGAGTTTTTCAGCACATTTTTTTGTGCTGAAAATGTCCCCCTCAGTTTATACTCGAGTCAAGCACTTTTCTGCAGCAGAGAATGACATTTTCCAAACCAAATTTGGGGCCCCGTATCTTGGGGCCACTTGGTGCTAGGAACCCCAAATTTGGTGTGCAAACCCAGTGGGACTAGCACTACAACATCCTATCACCAAGTGGTCCCGAAACATGGGGCCCCAAAATCGGTTCGAAAAATGTCATTCTCTGCTGCAGAAAAGTGTGTGACATTTTCCGAACCGACTTTGGGCCCCTGTGTCTCAGGGCCACTTGGAATCCCAGCTTTGAATATGTTGTATTGCTAGTTCCACTGGGTTTGCACACCGAATTTGGGGTTCCTAGTCGGTCAAGTGTGTCCATCTGCAGCAATGTCATTTCGGAACCCTTTGAATTCATTCTATGTGAAATTCGAATTTCGGAAGATGGCTTCTGAAATTCGAATTTCGTATAGAATAAATTTCAATTTGAATATATATACATACCGTATTTATCGGCGTATAACACGCACTTTTTTCCCCTTAAAATAAGGGGAAAATCGTGGGTGCGTGTTGTACGCCAATCCCCGCTATTTTGTGATGTGTCGGAGCGATCGCCGCGATCGCCGCCGACATTCACATAGCTTGTATTTTTAAACATGGCGCCGCGGAGTTCGGAGGGACTTGGGGGCGCTCGTTCAGCTGAACGAGCGCCGCCGAAGACACAGTGACTGGGCGGAGCCGAGATACACATAGCCGAGGGTTCTCGGCTTTTCTCGGCGCCGTTCACAGTCACGCCCAGTCCCGCCATTGGACCTGTGTTATGTCCATCATAGGGACTGGGCGTGACTGTGAACGGCGCCGAGAATAGCTGAGAACCCTCGGCTATGTGTATCTCGGCTCCGCCTAGTCACTATGTCCTCAGTGGCGCTCGTTCAGCTGAACGAGCGCCCCCGAGTCCCTCCGAACTCCGCGGCGCCATGTTTAAAAATACAAACTAAACGTTTGTATGTCGGCGGCGACAAGGCTGCACGGACCACTGGGGACAAGGCTGCACTGGGGCAAAGCTGAACTGGGGCAAAGCTGAACTTGGGCAAAGCTGCACTGGGGACAAGGCTGCACTGGGGCAAAGCTGCACTGGGGCAAAGCTGAACTGGGGCAAAGCTGCACTGGGGGCAAAGCTGCACTGGGGCAAAGCTGAACTGGGGCAAAGCTGCACTGGGGACAAGGCTGCACTGGGGCAAAGCTGCACTGGGGACAAGGCTGCACTGGGGCAAAGCTGCACTGGGGACAAGGTTGCACTGGGGCAAAGCTGCACTGACAAGGCTGCACTGGGGCAAAGCTGCACTGACAAGGCTGCACTGGACACTGGGGAAAGGCTGCAGATGAACACTGATGAGGCTGCATTGATGGGCATTTAAATGTAAGTTTTTTTTTTTCCTTAAACTTCCCTCCTAAACTTGGGGTGCGTGTTATACGCCGGCGCGTGTTATACGCCGATAAATACGGTATATATATATATATATATTTTTTTCTATTATTTTTTTTATTATTTTCTATTCTAATCTTTTAATTCTATTTGAATTCAAATATATATATATATATATATATATATATATATATATATATATATATATATATATATATAAAATATTTTTTCTATGCTGGTCTATTGTTTTTCTATGCTATTCTCTTCCATTATTTTCTATTATATTCTAATCTTTTCTATATTTGAATGAGAAAATTGAGTACTGTCCGTGATACTTTTTTTATTTGCACTAACATACAATTTATCAGGACAAGCTTTCGGGGTATGTCCCCTTCTTCAAGGTCCAAGCAGTACTGATTCACACATTTTTAAGCAGAATGTTAAAGAAGGAAAAAAAAAAAAAAAAATAGGAAAACCAAACACATACAAATCAATGGCAATAAAGATAGCAGCAGAGTTAGTGAGATAAGACAGAGTGAGAGCTAGGGAGGGAATGCAGGGGGGGGGGGATGCTGGTCACAGAGGGGGTCGTAAAACTTTAGCATAATGTGTAAGGAAACCAATATCTAAATTCAGGCCATTACTCTTCGTGTCAAAAAGAAGTATCATTCTTAGTTCAAACGTTTTCCTTTCCTGGATAGTTCTGAAATTCCCTTTAAGAACTAAGACATTGAGGTCTTCTATAGTGTGGTCCGATTGTGAGAAATGATGTCCCACAGGTGTGCATAAACTGTCTTCTTTATGTTCTTTGATGGTATGTCTGTGCAAATTCATCCTCGCTTGCAACTTCTGTCCTGTTTCACCAACATAAGATCCTTTGCTGCATCTTTTGCATTGGATGAGGTACACAACATTACTTGAGGTACAGCAGTAAGATCCCATGATATTGAAGGTCCCATTTGTGTGTGTAACACTTTTGGATAAATTTATCTGGTTGCATGAACTAAGAATGATACTTCTTTTTGACACGAAGAATAATGGCCTGAATTTAGATATTGGTTTCCTTACACATTATGCTAAAGTTTTACGACCCCCTCTGTGACCAGCATCCCCCCCCCCCTGCATTCCCTCCCTAGCTCTCACTCTGTCTTATCTCACTAACTCTGCTGCTATCTTTATTGCCATTGATTTGTATGTGTTTGGTTTTCCTATTTTTTTTTTCCTTCTTTAACATTCTGCTTAAAAATGTGTGAATCAGTACTGCTTGGACCTTGAAGAAGGGGACATACCCCGAAAGCTTGTCCTGATAAATTGTATGTTAGTGCAAATAAAAAAAGTATCACGGACAGTACTCAATTTTCTCTGTCACAATTGCACTAATACGGCTACAATCAAAAATCAACTATATTTGAATGTAAATTCATTCTATACGAAATTCGAATTTCGGAAAATGGTTATATAGAATGGTATATATACGAAATTTGAATTTCGGAAAATGGTTATATAGAATGGTATATATATATATATATATATATATGTGTATACATATATATATATATACATATATGTGTATATATATATATATATACATATATATATATATATATATATATATATATATATATATATATATATATATATATATATATATATATATATATAATAAAACCATCTTCCGAAAATGGAATTTGGTACAGAATGAATTTGAATTAATATAGAAAAGATTAGAATAGAATATATTATATTTTTTTCTATTCTGTTCTATTGTTTTTCTATGCTATTCTTTTCTATTATTTTCTATTCTATTCGGATTCACTTTCATTCTATACGGATTTCGAATTTCGCAAAATGGTTATATATAGTTTACTTTTTCAAATTCGGTCAAATTTTTTCAAATACGGTAGAATTTTTTTCGAATTCGAATATGAAACTAAACGAATCCCGAAAACGAATGTAACAAATGCAACAAATTTAACTAAACTAATTTAGTTAAATAACGAATCGAAACGAAACTAAACTAAACAAATGTTTTCATCCTGCACATGTCTAACCTCTAGGGTTTACAGAGGGTTTACAGCGATGATCCAAAAAAAGAGAAAATATCCAGTGAGTGGCAGTTGTGTGGACGAAAATGCCTTGCTGATGTCAGAGGTCAGAGGAGAATGGGAGGACTAGTTCTAGATGATAGAAAGACAACAGTAATTCAAATAACCACTTGTTACAACCAAGGTATGCAGAATACCATCTCTGAACACACAATACATCAAACCTTGAAGCAGAGGAGCTACAGCAGCAGAAGACCACACCGGGTGCCACTCCTGTCAGCTAAGAACACAGGCTCATCAAAATACAATAGAAGATTGGAGAAACTTTGCCTGGTCTGGGGATTTCAGCTGCAACATTCAGATGGTAGGGTCATAATTTGGTGTAAACAACATGAAAGTATGGATCCATCCTGCCTTGTGTTAATGGTTCAGGCTCGTGGTGGTTGTGTAATGGTGTGGGGGATATTTTCTTGGCACACTTTGGGCTCCTTAGTACCACTTAAGCATAGTTTTATTGCTGACCATATCCCTCCCTTTATGACTACATCTTCTGATGGCTACTTCCAGCAGGATAATGCACCATATCACATAGCTGAAATCATCTCAAACCAATTTCTTGAACATGACAATGAGTTCACTGTACTCTAATGGCCTACACGAGAGATGTACAATTAGCGGACCTCCAGCTGTTGCAAAACTACAAGTCCCATCATGCCTCTGCCTCTGGGTTTCATGCTTGTGGCTGTCAGAGTCTTGCATCGGCTAGATAGAGTAGGGCATCGTCAGCATATAGGGACACCTTTTCCTCTATCGCACCTACCTCTATGCCCCTCACTCCTGGATCAGCCCTCAAAACAATGGCCAGGGGTTCCATCGCCAGAGAAAACAGTCCGGGCGATAGTGGGCAGCCCTGTCGAGTGCCTCTACCCAGGGGAAAACTTTCAGAGAGCGTGCCATTCATACGGATTCTTGCTTTGGGGTTTTCATAGAGCATTTTTAACCAGGTCATAAATTGAGGCCCAAACCCGAATTTTGAAAGATCTCCCACAGATACCCCCATTCCACTGAGTCAAACTCTTTTTCGGCGTCGAGCGACGCCACCACTCCCGTTGACCCCAGCTGAGCCCTGTCCATGTGTGTAAAAAGCCTTCTAATGTTGATGTCTGTTCCCCTCCCTGGCATGAACCGGATGGATTAGGGCAGTTATAACCGTGTTGAGCCTGTTAGCCAGCACTTTAGCTAGGAGTTTCGCATCAACATTAATCAAGGAGATGGGGTGGTATGAGGCGCATAGGGTTGGATCTTTACCTGGTTTGGGGATCACAACTATCACTGCCTCGCTCAGGGATTCCGGGAGTTCTCTGAGCTTCTGGGCCTCCGAGAACATTGCATGCAAGGTTCCCATCAGCTCTTCAGCGTACTGTTTGTAGAACTCGACCGGTATGCCATCCGGTCCTAGGGACTTACCAGATTGCATGGTTTTTAGAGCTTTAGCTATTTCATCAGAGGTTATGGGAGCATCGAGCTGTTCACTGTATTTTTCTGTCAGGACCGGGGTGCCAATTGGGTCTAGGTATGAGGTCAGTTCGTCAGTGGTGTAGGCTGCCCTAGAGCTGTAGAGGTTCCTGTAAAAGGAGACGAAACAGTCATTTATCTTGTCAGGGGCAGATATCAGGGTCCCACCGGGTCCCTGTATAGAGGAAACATTCATCATTCTGTTTTCGGCATCCTCCGCTCTGTACTCCAGGGCTTTCACTTTAGTCTGAAGGATGCGGAGTGCAACCCCGTGTTCCGCGACTGTATCTTCAGTATTGCTCACCCTTTGCTCAGTTTCAGCAACTCTGGACCTGAGTTTGTCTAAATCTTGGCATATCAGGCCCATATCTATCTGCCCCGCCTCTATATTTGCTGTTAAGGTTGATTGGCAAGTCGCAATGGCCGCCATGATGTCCGCCAGCCAGGGTGGGCGGGAATCAGCCAATTCCATGAGGTCTGTCTGTGAGGTTCTGTGGGATTTTTGGGTGATGCGGACCTAAGGTTGGGGATCAGTGGGCGTTATAGTGGGGACCAGTTGTGGCTGAAATGTCAATCGTTTACCCCCTTTGTTGTATTGGGCGCCCGAAGTTCGGCGCCGCATTTAGATGTCGTGACACTTCGCTGTATGTACTGCGGGCAGCGTGGGGGCTATAATGTAGAAACCAAGGGGGTGTCCGGTGTCCTGGGGAGAGTTTTATATAAGATATGTGCCTCTTGTCAGATCTTCCCCCCTACCAGCAGTCTCTGTGATGTTAGGGATCCCCACTCCAGGTGTCCAAGGCCCACCTGGAAAGGCCTGATTTACTGCAACTGCGGCCTGCCTGCACGTGGAGACCGGAGGATAGCCGCACCTTCCTCCCCCAGTGTCCGTGTTGCTGTGCTGAGTGGCCGCTTTACCCACAGGGGCCTCCAGTCCGGATGGGAACTGCAGGGGTCGGCAGGAAAGAACGCGGCTGTGGCCTAGCTGGCCAGGAGGTTCGGGAGAGGCCTCAGTGGTGTTTTTTTTTTTTTTGCGTTGTTCCCCCCGAGTATCCTGCCTCCAGGGCCCTCGTCTCTGCCCCGCACATCACGCTGGCCGCTCTGGGGGGTCCGCCCCGTTCCATTCTGGATCACCAGGGCCCATCAGGCAAGGCCGCGGCTTCGGCCTAGCCGCGCAAGGATGACCGGGATGTGTCCACGGGATTGCCAGCAGAGTCTGCCCATCGCCTTTCCTCCCCTACGATGTTCATGGGGTTCTCCACCATCACCCTAACCTGAATGGGTGATCGGTGGCAAGATTGCAGCCCTGAATCCGGATTTTTGGGCAGAGAACGAGCGGAGCTCTCAGGAAACGCTGCCACTCACATCGCCATCTTGGCCACGCCCCCCCGTGTGTGTTTACTTTTAAGATTTTTATAATGTATATGCAATTGCAATGCAATTTTATTCCAAAACAGCTCATTTATTTATTTATTTATTTATTTATTTATTTATTTTAGTTTATTTTATTTTACTATGACGCAGACACAGCCACAGCCACAACTTTATTATTTGCTCTTATTAGGGTATATGATATTGAAATAGTTCACCCCTTGCTCCTACATTCTGCCATCTGTGGCTCCAGCTGGCTCCTTTTACCAGCACCTGTAGATTTGTGACCATTCTGGTGAGCAGTTACAGCCATTCCTGGACCCATGCTTATACTGTTGCATTTGTTTTGGATGGAAGCCACTTTTAGATAAGAAGAAGCGACATGCTTTGAAATGCGTTCTTATCTCCCAGAGCACTTCTAGCGGTGTCAGGCATCCTCTCCATCCAGGCTCCAGCTTCTATCCCTGGTTGGGTTGTCTTTCTGCAGCAGCAGCTCCCTCCTGCCTGTGCTCTTCTTCCCCTGCTCATGGCTGAAGCAGGAGAATTCCACAGCGGCTTCAGGCTCCAGAAGCAGCAGTTTTGTCTTTCACTCTTTGCACAAGCTCCTCTTTGGTGACTGTGTTTTTAATCTTTAATAAATATTGTTCACTTTGTTTACTACACTATGGAGGTTGAGCACATCTTTTCCCTTTTGATTAACTAGGGTTTGAATGACCCAAGATGGTTGCCCGAGTCACATGGGGTGGTAACATCCAATTTGGTGCTTCCCCAATGACCCAAGAAATCATAGAGAAATTGGGTTTTTTTTATTGAAACTGGAGAGTGCAAAATCTGGTGCAGCTCTGCATAGAAATCAGCTTCCAGGTTTTATTGTCAAAGCTTAATTGAACAAGCTGCAGTTAGAAACTGATTGGCCACCATTAGGGATGAGCCTGATGTTTGAGTCGAATGTAGTCGGTGATTTTAACACCGTAAAGTCTATGGGACACTAACATGAAAAATCAAAAGTGCTAATTTTAAAGGCTTATATGCAAGTTAATGTCATAAAAAGTGTTTGGGGACCTGGGTCCTGCCCCAGGGGACATGTATCAATGCAAATTTTTTTTTTAAAAAGCCTGTTTTTTCGGGAGCAGTGATTTTTTTTTCAATGCTTAAAGTGAAACAATAAAAAGAAATATTCCTTTAAATATTGTGCCTGGGGGGTGTCTATAGTATGCCTGTAAAGTGGCGCATTTTTCCCATATTTAGAACAGTACTGCAGCAAAATTATACTTCTAAAGGAAAATTGTCATTTAAAATTGATCACGACTGTAATGAATTGTTGGGTCTCAGCAATATAGATAAAACTCATTGAAAAAAAGAGCATGGGATCCCCCCCAGTCCATTACCAGGCCCCTTGGGTCTGGTATAAATATTAAGGGGAATCCCGAACCAAAATTTAAAAAAAATTGCATGGGGGTCCCCCTAAAATCCATACCAGGTCCTTTGGGTCTGACATGGAAATGAAAGGGAACCCTGCGCTGAATTAAAAAAAAATGGTGTAGGGGTCCCCCCAAAATCCATACCAGACCCTTCAGGGCTGGTGTGGATTTTAAGGGGAACCCTGCGCCAAAATTAAAAAAAAAAAGCATAGGTGCCCCCCAAAATTCATACCAGATCCTTATCTGAGCACACAACCTGGCAGGCCGCAGGAAAAGAGGGGGGATGGGAGAGCGCCCCCCCTCCTGAACTGTACCAGGCCACATGCCCTCAACATGGGGAGGGTGCTTTGGGGTAGCCCCTCAAAGCACCTTGTCCCCATGTTGATGGGGACAAGGGCCTTATCCCCACAACCCTTGCCCAGGAGTTGTGGAGGTCTGTGGAGGCGGGCTTATCGGAATCTGGAAGCCCCCTTTAACAAGGGGACCCCCAGATTCCTGCCTCCCCCCATATGAAATGGTAATGGGCACAAGTCCCCCTACCATTTCACAAAAAAGTGTCAAAGTGTTAAAAAAGACAAGACACAGTGTCATCATCATTTGTGATCAGAACCATGTGATCTGCGACAGAGGACACCAAAACATATATAAGTGAAAAATATAAAGTTTATTAAAGATAAGTGGTAAACAAGTAACACCCCAAATACAAATAGTGCTCAACCAACCAACAGAAACCCACACATAATTATATACAGCCAAGGGAAGTACCAAAATCATAAACAATAGCTAGGCCAAGGTCATACACAGGGAGATCAGCAGATGGGGTAAGGAACACAGGACAGGGAGAGGATGGACTGATCAGACTGCAGGGCAGGGATGAAGGTAACAGGTGGGACAGGATATAATTCAGGACAGGGAAACAGAATGAGATACACGGGTCACAGGTTCAGGGCACAGGAACAGGTTCAGAATCAGGATTGGATGACAAAGTAGCAGGTCAGGGTGCAAGGAAGATACCAAGGTAAACATGTGAGTGTTTGCCGGGTATTTATATGCGTGTAATTGGTCTCAAGTGACACCTGTTTGCAAGAGGTGCTGTCTGCTCCACACTGCCAGGATCCATCCGCTGGTGGATGCCAGTACTGCGACCCAAAAATGACATAATACTATCAACAGGGGAAAGCTCCCCTGGCAGTTCCAGACTGCCAGGAGACACCTGCCGGTGGACCACAATACTGCATGCCAAATATCAGGCAGTGTCATCAGTGGATGGAACCTTCCCTGACAGTACCCCCCTCAAAGGAGTGGCCTCCAGAAGCTCAAACTAGCTGCTACTGGGACAAGTCCATGGCATCAAGCTGGGCAGCAGGCAGAGCCACACTAAGCTGGGTAAGAAGACAGTCCAAAGTATCAAACCAGGCGACGGGCAGCTCAAGCTGGGCAACAGGCGAACACATAACAGGCTCAGCAGCAGGCACATCAAGCTGGGCAGCAGGCATGGACAGATCAGGCTTGGCAGCAGACAGGGACAAATCAGGCTGGGCAGCAGGCATGGGCACATCAAGCTGGGCAGCAGGCATGGGCACATCAAGCTGGGCAGCAGGCATGGGCAAATCAAGCTGGGCAGCAGGCATAGGCACATCAAGCTGGGCAGCAGGCTCGGGTACATCAAGCTGGGCAGCAGGCTCAGACACATCAAGCTGGGCAGCAGGCACATCAAGCTGTGCAGCAGGCTCGGGCACATAAAGCTGGTCAGCAGGCTCGGGCACATCAAGCTGAGCAGCAGGCTTGGGCACATCAAGCTGGGCGGCAGGCACGGGCACATCAATCTGGGTGGCAGGCATGGGCACATCAAGCTGGGCGGCAGGCTCCGGGTCATCGAGCTGGGTGGCAGGCTCCAGGTCATCGAGCTGGGTGGCAGGCTCCGGGTCGTCGAGCTGGGTGGCAGGCTCTGGGTCGTCCAGCTGGGCGGCAGGCTCTGGGTCATCAAGCTGGGCGGCGGGCTCTGGGTCGTCAAGCTGGGCAGCGGGCTCCGCATCATCAAGCTGGGCAGCGGGCTCTGGGTCATCGAGCTGGGCAGCAGGCAAGGAACAGATCAGGCTGGGCAGCAGACAGGAACAAATCAGGCTGGACAGAAGACAGGAACACATCAGGCTGGGCAGCAGATAGGAACACATCAGGCTGGGCAGCAGACAGAGGCACATCAGGCTGGGCAGCGGATAGGAACACATCAGGCTGGGCAGCAGACAGAGGCTCATCAGGCTGGGCAGCAGACAGAGGCACATCAGGTTGGGCAGCGGATAGGAACACATCAGGCTGGGCAGCAAACAGGAACATATCAGGCTGGGCAGCAGACAGGAACACATCAGGCTGGGCAGCAGACACCAAGACATCAGACTGGAAGGCAGGTACCAGGACATCAGACTGGAAAGTGGGCACATCAGACTGGAAAGTGGGCACATCAGACTGGACAGCGGGCACATCAGACTGGAAAGCGGGCATATCAGACTGGAAAGTGGGCACATTAGACTGGAAGGCAAGCATCGAGACATCAGGCTGGAAGGCAAGCACCGAGACATCAGGCTGGAAGGCAGGCACATCAGACTGGAAGGCAAGCATTGAGACATCTGGCTGGAAGGCAAGCACCGAGACATCAGGCTGAAAAGCGGGCACATCAGACTGGAAAATGGGCACATCAAACTGGAATGTGGCACATCAGACTGGAAAGCGGGCACATCAGACTGGAAGGCAGGCACATTAGACTGGAAGGCAGGCACCAGGACATTAGACTGGAAGGCAAGCACATGAGACTGGAAGGTAGGCACATGAGACTGGAAGGCAGGCACCAGGACATCAGACTGGAATGCAGGCATCAGGACATCAGACTGGAAGGCAGGCACCAGGACCACAGACTGGAAGGCAGGCACATCAGACTGGAAGGCAGGCACATCAGACTGGGAAACGGGACATCAGACTGGAAGGCAGGCACATCAGACTGGAAGGCAGGCACATCGGACTGGGTAGCAGGCACTGGGACGTCAGACTGGGTAGCAAGCACTGGGACCTCAGACTGGGAAGCAAGCACTGGGACGTCAGACTGGGTAGCAAGCACTGGGATGTCAGACTGGGTAGCAAGCACTGGGACGTCAGACTGGGTAACAAGCACTGGGTTATTAGACTGGGTAGCAAGCACTGGGACGTCAGACTGGGTAGCAAGCACTGGGACATCAGGCTGGGTAGCAAGCACTGGGACATCAGGCTGGCTAGAAAGCACTGGGTGCGTCAGGCTGGGTAGCAAACACTGGGACTTCAGGCTGGAGTGGATTAGCTGGTGCGGAGGCCGGTTGGGTTACTGGGTTGGAAAGAATTTCTGTTTCTTCTTTGGCTTAACTGCTGGAGATGTGTAGGTGACTGTAGGACTGTAGGTAGGAGGTGAGGCATACTGAAGCAAAGGGATGGGATATGGCAAGGAAGGGGGAACAGTGGCCAGAGGAAGTTTTTGTGGGGAAGTTGTAGGTAGTAGAGAAGAGGCAGGTGGGTTAAAGGCAGGATAGGTGCAGGAAGTAGAAACAGGGTATTGATACTTGGTGGGAAGCAGGGTATATTGGACTGTAGCTGAGGTTGCCATGGGTAATGGGAGAAAAGACATCTGAGCAGGCAGGTGTTTGGTAGCAGACATGGGGTGTTGTGAGTGGAGTGAGGCTGAGTGCAATATATTAGACCAGGCTTGGAATAGCGGCTGAACAAAACTTGGTTTACACGCTGCCTGTCTAACAAGAGATTGCACTGAGTTAACACACTCTGATAACACCTTCTGAGAACATAAGGAATAATGTTCAAAGAAAGAAACCGGGTCATCCTCTAATAACCACACCAGAGCCTCAATCTGATCAAAACTGAAGGGGGAGAAAAATCATCCCTGCCCTCTGGAGTACTGGACAAGGCTAGCTCTACACACAGCTGAATCAGAGGCTGAACATTTTCAAATAGCATACCGCCCTGATCCACCAGAGAATGGGCAAGACGGATACACTCCAGGAGCTGATCCCTGGAACCCACTCCTTCAAGACCAGATGACAATAATTGTTATTCTCCAATACAAGTGAGGCAAGGAGAATAACTGTTTCTGATTGCATATTAGTAGCAGTAACAGCACTACAATGGTTCCTCTGCTCAGTCACTTTTGGTCAGAAATGGCCTTGGTATACTGTCATGAACATGTGTGACCAGAACCATGTGATCTCGGACAGAGGACACCAAAACGTATATAAGTGAATAATATAAAGTTTTTTTAAAGATAAGTGCTAAATAAGTAACACCCCAAATACAAATAGTGCTCAACCAACCAACAGAAACCCACAGACAACAGATTATTATATACAGCCAAGGGAAGTACCAAAATCATAAACAATAGCCAGGCCAGGGTCATACATCAGCAGATGGGGTAAGGAACACAGGACAGGGAGAGGATGGATGGATCAGACTGCAGGGCAAGGATGAAGGTAACAGGTGGGACAGGATAGAGATCAGGAAAGGGAAACAGGATGAGATACACGGGTCACAGGTTCAGGGAACAGGAACAGGTTCAGAATCAGGATTGGATCACAAGGTAGCAGGTCAGGGCGCAAGGAAGATACCAAGGCAAACATGTGAGTCTTTGCTGGGTATTTATATGCCTGTAATTGGTCTCAAGTGACAACTGATTGCAAGAGGTGCTGTCTGCTTCACACTGCCAGGATCCATCCACTGGTGGACACCAGTACTGCGGCCCAAATAATACTATCAACAGGGGAAAGCTCCCCTGGCAGTTCCAGACTGCCAGGAGACACCTGCTGGTGGACCACAGTACTGCATGCCAAATATCAGGCAGTGTCATCAGCGAATTGAACCTTCCCTGACACACGGCTTGGGACAAGGCTCCCGAAAAAATGACCATTTTTAAAAAAAATTTTGCATTGATACATGTCCCCTGGGACAGGACCCAGGTCCCCAAACACTTTTTATGACAATAACTTGCATATAAGCCTTTAAAATGAGCACTTTTGATTATTCATAATCGTGCCCCATAGACTTCAACGGTGTTCGCTTGTTCTGACAAATTTTTTGCCTGTTCGCATGTTCTGCTGCAAACCAAACAGGAGGGTGTTCGGCTCATCCCTAGCTACCATGCACAGCTGCACAAGATTGAGTGCTCCAGTTTTAGTAAATCAACCCCACTGTGTTCTTCTTGACTTCCTCTGCAGCTGTGGTGCAGCTGCTGAGGAGCACCATCTGCAGTGGAAAAAGCAGACAACATAAGGACTACAAAAGGAGACTGCCTAAAGTGACAATTAGTACTCCTATTAAGAACTTTTTTAACATTACCAATCCAGACCTGAAGAATTTTTTAGGTTTCAATAAAACTGTCGAAGCTTGCTGAAATTTTTGCAAACTCTTTACAAAAGCTTGCTAAACACTTTGTGAAAGTTTACTCTGCACACTGCTTTTATACTTAACAGAATGGGCACACTGCAGCACACAGGTATTCCCTAGTAAAGGAATTGTCATGAACATGTAGCATAGGGGGAACACCTAATGGTTGAACTTTAATTCATAGGTAAGGATATTGCAATCCTGGTGTCCACCAGCCGATGTCTCCCAGAGGTACCTAAGACTGGCTGCTGGAAGACTAATTAGACCCTGTTTTATGCTCCTGGCCTCAGTATTGTACTTGTGAGCCTGCATTACCTGGAACTGTGATCACTGATCCCCCTAACCTTCCTGTTTGTGTCCTGAAGCCTGCCTGTCTTTGTATTCCCTTTACCCAGCCTGACCTGACCTGTCTTGAACCGCACTTTCTCTTCTTCCCTGTTGGTGTTGTTGTACATATTTATTAAACTCTGTGGTAGCGTCACAAGATATATCTTTTGTAGCAGACAAGGATCTGGTTTGCCACTCTGATTTGTGGCCAGCATATAAGTGCTCCATCTTACAGTCAGTCGGTATATCTCACTTTATGCCCGCTGAACTTCTATATGTAGATCTCTGGACCTCATTTCCAACAAAAATATATAATACATGCATAATTAGTGTATAGTGGTAAGAGGCCTCTATCATGTACCTGATCGGAGGCTGAAGTGCTGGGAAGGCTTCCCTTGCGACTAAGTGCAGAGCGCCCCCTGGAGGTGGTACAGGGGGAGCTATAGTCAAAGCGGCAGGGGTTGCTGGCTGTGGCAAGCTGAGATGAAGCAGAGAAGTCCACTGGTGGGCAGCTGACGAGCAGGGTAGACTGCTAGGCAGGGGTACCTCGGAAGTACCAGATGAGATCGTACAGCAGGAAGTACCAGAAGCAGTGTCAGGAGCCAGGCCGGGGTTCATACACAGGACAGCAAGCAGTAACAAAGTCCATAAAACAAGCCAGGGGTCATACACGGTGCTGCAGATCAAACAGTAGCAAAGTCCATAAAACAAGCCAGGGGTCATACACGGTGCAGCAGATCAGAGCAGAGTAACAGGAACGAGCCAAGGGTCAGGCCGGGGTAAGTACAGATCAGATAGGTCAAGACAAGCCGGGTCGTTAGCAGATAATCCAAGACAACAGGAACAGGAACTCAGGAATACACAGGAAGCTGAAGATCATGCAGCAGTTGGTGACTGCTGCAACATGCTTTAAATAGTATGCTTGGCGCCTGGAGTCTCTCACGTGGTGCTTGTGCTTTGGCGTGCACATGCTCGCATTAGCCCTGGAGAATTTGTGTTCATTGATACAGGATTCTGCTGGCCATAGATGTTAGTTCTCCTGTGGGTTAGTCCTTGACAGTGCCCCCCCCCAAGGGGCAGCCTCCGGATGCCCAGGCGGGCTTGCTTCTCCGGATATCTTCTGAAGAATTCACGTAGCAGTCTAGGGGCATGAACATTACTTGCGGGTTCACAAGAGCTCTGCTTTGATGGGTAACCCTTTCACTTCACTAAATATTGATTTTGTCTACCTCTCTTTCGACAATCCAGGTGATTTCCACCTTGAACTCCGTTTCTTCACCCACTGTGATTGGAGGTGGAGGAGGATCTTCTCTTCCAGAGAAGGGGCCAGTACTGATTGGCTTGAGCAGTGAGACGTGGAAGACTGGGTGAATCTTGTAAAAGCTTGGCAGAGACAATTCAAAAGCCACAGGATTAATCTCTCTCTTAATGGCAAAGGGACCGATGAATCTTGGGCCCAGCTTCCGGGAGGGGCAAGACAATTTGAGATTCAATGTGGAGAGCCAAACTTTGTCCCCTACTTTCAGAACTGGATTACCTTTCCTCTTCCTGTCATAATGCTTTTTATAGTCCTCCTGTGCTTTTTTCATGTTTTCTTGAAGAACCTGTAAATTTTCTTGAATGAAAGTTAATCTGTCCTGTACAGCAGGTACCGCTGCTTCTGGAGTAACATAAGGCAAGAAGGATGGGTGGAATCCATAGTTCCTCCAGAATGGAGACTGATTGGTGGAGGTGTGTACCGAATTATTATAGGCAAATTCGGCACATGGCAGCAAGGTTACCCAGTTATCTTGAGAGAAGGTAGAAAAACAGCGGAGGTACTGCTCTAGCGTCTGATTCATCCTCTCCATCTGGCCATTACTCTGTGGGTGATAGGCAGAAGACAAACAGATTTCAATGTTCAAAGCTTTACAGAGAGCCCTCCAGAACCTTGAGGTAAATTGTACTCCTCTGTCGGATACAATACTGTCTGGCAAGCCGTGCAGTCTTACGATCTCTTTAATAAAGACATGTGCTGTATCAATGGCAGAAGGTGTCCCTAGTAGAGGCAGGAAATGGGCCATCTTTGATAAATGATCAACCACCACCAGGATAGTGGTAAAGCCTTCAGATGGGGGCAGCTCCACAATAAAATCCATGGACAACATTTTTCAGGGGCGGTCCGGGATAGGTAGTGGTCTTAGCAAACCCCAGGCTTGGGTGCAGCTTCCCTTACTTCTGCACAGGTTGTGCAGGAGCCTATGAAATTCTTACAATCTTGCCTCAGGTTAGGCCACCAGTAGGATCGCTGAATCAGCTCAGTAGTCTTATGAATCCTGAAATGGCCAGCAAGTTGGTGTTCGTGAAAGGTCTTGAGGACCTGAAGCCTGGCTGCCATGGGAACGAAGATCTTATCCCCATGCCACAGGAGTCCTTCCTGCCTTCTGAATGCAGATCCTTTGGATTCAAGGCATTGAGCAGAGGTTTCAAGGTTTGATCTTAGATCAGGTTGAACTAAAATGAAAATTCTGAGGAGACAAGATGGTACTAGGGGCCACAGTCTCTAGAGTTTCTGGAAACATGCGTGAGAGGGCATCTGCTTTCCCATTCTTGGACCCCGGATGGTAAGTAAGGTGAAAGTTAAACCTTGAAAAGAACAAGGCCCATCTGGCCTGCCATGGTCTTAGTCCTTTGGCGGATCTGAGATATTCAAGGTTTTTATGGTCGGTGAATATCATGATGGGATGAGCTGCGCCTTCCAGTAGGTATCGCCATTCTTCAAGAGCAGATTTTATTGCCAGTAATTCCCGATCCCCCCACATAATTCTTTTCCGCTTGGCTTAGTTTTCGGGAGAAAAAGGCTACAGGATATAGTAAAGCTTTAGGGCCTTGGCGATGTGACAGGATAGCCCCTATGGCGACTTCTGATGCATCAACCTACAAAACATAGGGCAGGGCTGGATCTGGATGTTGCAGAATGGGGGCCGAGGTGAATAGAGCCTTTAGTTTATTAAAAGCTTCTTGGGCTTCCTGGGACCACTGGAAACGGGTATGTTGGCGAGTAAGCTGGGTAATGGGGGCAGTAATACCAGAAAAGCCTTTAACAAATCTCTGATAAAAGTTAGCAAACCTCACAAATCTTTGGATACCTTTCTTGTTGGTAGGGGCTGACCACTCCAGAATAGCGGATACTTTCTGAGGGTCCATAGCTATTCCAGATGTATAAATAATTAAGCCCAGGAACTGTATGGATGCCTTTTCAAATTGACACTTCTCTGCTTTTGCAAAGACCTTGTGTTCTCTCAATGTAGATAGTACCTTCCGGACGTGGGTTTTATGTAACTCCAGAGTGTCAGAGAAGATGAGGATGTCATCCAAATATACGATCAGAAAATGATCCAGGAATTCTCTAAAGATGTTATTTACAAAATGTTGAAAGGTCGCTGGGGCATTACATAGTCCAAAAGGCATAACACGGTATTCAAAATGCCCAAAACGAGTTCTGAAAGTGGTGTTCCACTCATCCCCCTTTCTGATGCGCACAAAGTTGTAGGCGCCTCGTAAGTCCAACTTAGTAAAGACTTGGGCAGAACAGAATCTCTGAAAAAGCTCGGGAACCAGGGGGAGAGGATAACGATTTCTGACCATAAGTTTGTTAAGTTCCCTGTAGTCCACACAAGGCCTGAGGGAATGGTCTTTCTTCTCCACGAAGAATATTCCGGCACCAGCTGGGGATGATGACGGGCGGATGAATCCTTTTTCTAAGTTCTCGTCGATATATTGACATAAAGTCTCAAGCTCAGTCTCTGAAAGTGGAAATATTCGACTAAAGGGGATCTCTGCACCAGGCAGCAACTCGATTGGACAATCGTAAGAACGATGAGGTGGCAAAGTTCCGGCTTTTTTCTTATCGAAGACATCTCAGAAGTCATGATAAACTGGAGGGACGTCTTGGCTAGAATTGGAAACTGGCTGGACGGTGATGCAACTGGGAGGTGCTTACAGGTTCAGGTATGATACAATGCTGGTGGCAATAAGTTGACTTGAAAGCGATAATCCCTGTGTTCCAGTCTATCTGAGGGTTGTGTGCCCGTAGACAAGGGAGCCCCAAAATTACAGGGAACATAGGAGAACAAAGAACATCAAAACAAAGAAATTCTTGATGGCCTGGGTCAATCATGGTGAGAATAGGCAAAGTCTCTTGAGTAACAGGCCCAAACTGCGGTGTTGAACCATCGGCCAAGTGAATTTTAAGTTTATGTTCCTTCCTCCGAAGTTGAATCTGAAAGTCTTTAGCCAGGGAAATGTCCAAAAAGCAACTGCAAGCCCCGGAGTCGATTATTGCTGGAAGTCTGACCACTCCTCTTGCCAACTGTAATGTGATATGGAGAACAAGATGAGTTGGAGAAGGTTTCGGTACTTGGAGGCTAGTAGAGTTGCGAAAAGGAAATCTACTGGGCCTTATTGGGCAGTTGAGATGGATATGTCCGGGTTCTCCGCAATAGAAACATAGGTTAGCTTGCCGGCGATGAAGTTTCTCGTTAGGGGTCAGAGGAGAGCAAACTGCACCAATTTGCATAGGCCCTTTGTTGGACGTGACCGGAGTGACGGGTGCAGGAACAGCCGGAACTGTAGGCGTCATCCAAGAAGGCCGGAAGGATCGTGCACGTCGTTCAGACTGTCGCTCCCACAGGCGCCTATCAATTTGAACGACTAGCTGGGTGGGTCCTTCTAAAGTGGTTGGGGACTCTACTTGTGCAAGTTCGTCTTTGACAAGTTTAGATAAGCCGAGCTGGAATTTGAATCTGAGAGCGGCCTCATTCCACCCCGTGTCGGCAGCCCAGGTGCAAAAGTCCACAATATAATCCTCTACAGGGCACTGCCCTTGCCGCAAGGCATGAAGGGCGGCCTCAGCAGTAGCCATGCATTGTGGATTATCATATAATCTGGACATAGCTTCAAAGAACAAGTTCACTGAATTAATAGCGGGATCCTTTTGCTCTAGTAACTGATGATCCCAGGACTGGGGTTCATTGGACAGCAGGGAAATAACAAATCCCACTTTAACAGTTTCTATGGAAAAGGTTCTTGGTTGGAGGGCCAGGTAAAGTAAACAGGTGCCCTTGAATGCTCGGAACTTCCCTCGGTCACCACAGAAGCATTCAGGAGTAGGTACCCTTGGTTCAGGGGGTGGAACCATCATAGGAGACATTGCTTGGTTCTGATGGTGAATCTCCAACTGGGAATAATGTCCTTGTAAATTCGTTACTGCTTGGGTCAGCGTAGCGACTTGCTGGCACAGAGTCTTGAGCAGGGAAGCACCTCCGCCAGCCTCTGACGTTACTGGCTGCATAATACTATCACGTACCTGATTGGAGGCTGAAGTGCTGGGAGGGCTTCCCTTGTGACTAAGTGCAGAGCGCCCCCTGGAGGTGGTACAGGGGGAGCTATACTCAAAGCGGCAGGGGTTGCTGGCTGTGGCAAGCTGAGATGAAGCAGAGAAGTCCACTGGTGGGCAGCTGACAAGCAAGTACCAGGTGAGATCGTACAGCAGGAAGTACCAGAAGCAGTGTCAGGAGCCAGGCTGGGGTTCATACACAGGACAGCAAGCAGTAGAAAAGTCCATAAAACAAGCCAGGGGTCATACACGGTGCAGCAGATCAAACAGTAGCAAAGTCCATAAAACAAGCCAGGGGTCATACACGGTGCAGCAGATCAAACAGTAGCAAAGTCCATAAAACAAACCAGGGGTCATAGACAGTGCAGCAGATCAGAGCGGAGTAACAGGAACGAGCCAAGGGTCAAGCCGGGGTAAGTACAGATCAGATAGGTCAAGACAAGCCGGGTCGTTAGCAGATAATCCAAGACAACAGGAAGAACAGGAACTCAGGAATACACAGGAAGCCGAAGATCATGCAGCAGTTGGTGACTGCTGCAACATGCTTTAAATAGTATGCTTGGCACCTGGAGTCTCTCACGTGGTGTGTGTGCTTTGGAATTTGTGTTCATTGATACAGGATTCTGCTGGCCATAGATGTTAGTTCTCCTGCGGGTTAGTCCCTGACAGCCTCTCATCAATTTTATTTTCTATGCTTATGTATTTTTGCAATGTATAAATTTAGAGTGAATATCTATATATTTCTTTGAATGTTCTACTGCCCCATTTTGTATAGCTGAGACCTATTTGTGAAATGAATATATACTACTGTATTTAAAGATAACTATACTGTAATCTATCTATCTATTTAGGTGTGATAACAAATATCCCCCGAGGAAGCCAAAATAATTAGTTAAACATGTCACAATTATCATCAACTATTAATCATGTCTGTCAAATTCCAAAAATGATATGATCCAGCAATTTTAAATGTGTTTTTTCAATTTTCTACCTTCTGCTATGTTTATATTATTTAATTTACATAATAAAACGTATGAATTTTAACAGTTGTTTATAATATTGGGCTATTGGCACCTTAAAAATCCCAGCTCCTAATGTGAGCATTTATTGTGTCTCCTATTCTGTAATTGATGGAATGTGGTGCCTTTGAGTTTTTCTTGGTTAACTTCTTCTTGTGTTACATATATAATTAGGTAGTTAGCTAGTTTTCCACTTTGCAGTAATGTTATACTGGTTTGGAGTCTTAGCACACAAGGCAGACTAACATTTTATATTTTCAGCTTGGATTTTCAGTAGGAGAAGGCAGTGGTTGATGAAATATAGGAATGTTGGGCAAATCAGCATTATTACAGTATTTAACACTTGCAGGTAGACTTGTGACTAAGTAGCTTTCAGTGTCATTCCTATTTTCAAATCTACAGGTAGTATTCTACATCAACATCTAATGCCGCGTACACACTACCAGTTTTGCCGTCGGAATAAACTTCAAAGGTTTCTCCGATGGAACTCCGACAGAATTCAATTCAAGCGGTCTTGCCTATATGCACGGTTAAACCAAAATCCGACCAAAGTGACAGATACTATAGAGGAGCTGCTGGCGCAGGAGTCCCTCCAAAAGCCTCTTTTTGCTTTATACCTAGCTCTCCCCCAGTTAGAATCACCTAAAATGGATGCTCTTTGGGAGAAATGGAAGGTGGACCTGCCTGAATTGGATAGAGAAACCTGGGAGGAGTGTTTTGAAAATAGTGCTAAAGTAGTGATATCCTCTAGGGATAAATGAATACAAACCAAAGTTTTGCACAGGGTGTACTATACGCCTCAGGCTGCACAGAATCTTCCTGTCTCGCTCTCCAGGCTGCCCGCGGTGTCACTCTTCCGAAGGCACTTACATTCATATGTTTTGGACTTGTCTCAAGCTTTCGAAGTTCTGGGCTGAGGTGGGAGAGTGGCTTAAGATCCGCCTTCAGCTGGACGTCCCCTTAACGGCGGAGCTGGCACTGCTGGGGGTGCAGGATGATGAGCAACGACCTAGGTATACTAAGATACTGATCTCGCTTTTACTTTTTTATGCAAAAAAGGAGATTCTGTTGAAATGGACTTCTCGGTTGCCACCCACGATGGGAGCATGGGAAAATCAGTTAATGCGACTCTCCCATTATATAAACTGACGTACATAAGTAGAGGGTGCCCCTTAAAATATGAAAAATTTGGAGGCCATGGACTGATCCCATGTAGTATGAGGCCTCTTGGTAATAGATTATTATGGTTAAGCTGACCTTGTAGTGTTGTTTTGTTTCTTCTTTATGGGAGGCCTGCTCTCCATCCCCCCCCCCTATATAGTTTCTGCTATATAGTAAAAGTTTATACTAATATGTAGAGATGGATACCAATGTATACTCATGAATATGTTACTTGGAACTACATAATATGGTACTGCAAGTGTTTTGTCTGTTATACTTTTCAGTGTGGAATGTATGTATCTTGACATGATTCTCTTTTCCAATAAAGACCAACCTTGTTGTTAAAAAAAAAATCCGACCGTCCGACTGTCAAGAACGCGGTGATGTACAACACTTACAACAGGACTAGAAAAAGGAAGTTTAATAGCCATTAGCCAATAGCTTCCATCTTGTACTTGCTTCAGAGCATGCGTCATTTTTGGTCCGTCGGAACAGCATACAGACGAGCGTTTTTCCCGATAGGAATTGGTTCCGTCGGAAATGTTTAGAACAGGTTCCATTTCTAGGTCTGTCAGGATTTTAAAAAAAAAGTCAGATGAGGCATACACATGATCGGAATAGATGATGAAAAGCTTCCGTCTGACGTTTTCTGTCGGACATTTCGCTCGTGTTTACACGGCTTAATGCCCCGTACACACAGTCGGACATTGATCGGACATTCCGACAACAAAATCCTCTGATTTTTTCCTACGGATGTTGGCTCAAACTTGTTTTGCCTACACACGGTCGCACAAAGTTTTCGGAATTTCCGATCGCCAAGAACGCGGTGACGTCAAGCACGTACGACGAGACTAGAAAAGGCCGGTTCAGAACCAAGCGCAGCACCCTTTGGGCTCCTTTTGCTAATCTCGTGTTAGTAAAAGTTTGGTGAGAGACGATTCGCGCTTTTTCAGACTCGTGGCTTTCAGATCGTTTTCTGCCGTTCAGTTTGTGCTTGTGGGTTTGTATCTGCTCTTCAGTGCGTGCAAGCAAGTTCCGCGTGACTTTAGTCACTGTATTCTTGTTCGTTCGTTACTGGTTTTCAGGTCGCTCTTCACAGGCCTTGCTGTTCTTCAGTGCGTTCTGTTACTTCGTTCTGAGCAGCTGACCGTTTTATAGCCATGTTTCGTATGCGTACTCCTCGTAGAGTTCGTGCTGTGCGGGGGCTTGGTGTTGGGGTCCTGACCTTGACACAAGTCCAGTCCATGAACAGGGTGGGGAGGAGTTCATGGACCAAGAATTGGTTGCTTCAGCGTGACCAGTTCTGTCATATGCCTTTGCTCCGTGAGATCCGTGAGAATAATCCTGATGATTTCAGGAACTTTCTCAGGATGACGGACCCCGTATTTCACCGTTTGTTGGCTTCGCTTACCCCCTATATCAGCAGGCAGGATACCTGCATGAGGCAAGCCATCACTGCGGAGCAGAGGTTGGTCGCTACCTTGCGGTATTTGGCCACAGGGAGAAGTCTGCAGGACTTAAAGTTCTCGACAGGCATCTCCCCCCAGGCTCTGGGGATCATTATCCCAGAGACCTGTTCTGCCATCATACAGGTCCTGCAGAAGGAGTATATGAAGGTAAGATTTTTATCCTTTTATATCACATTTTATTGTATTGAATGTTTGCTAATATATTGTATTTCTTTCCTCATTCCCTAATTACCATGATTGTAATATACTGTGAATGTCCCCTTTGTTCTCATGCATGCTGGATTTTTATGTAATTATTATTTTAGGTCCTTCATACATATTTGCCCTTCAATAACCTCCCCAGCATGGTGTCCCCTGCCCTATATTCACCTCATGTAGTCACTTAACAATGTATTTTATCAGCTCCATAGTAGTGCTTTACCCCAAACACCCCCTAAAATGTTTGGAAATGTTATTTTGGATTTAAATTCAGGCAGAGGGCCAGAGGCTTTTTTTTGTGGTGTCCCCAAATTTTTGGTAATCCTCCCTCCCCCAACTGCTAAGTCAGCTGATCCCAATTCTCTATCCTCAATCATCTATCTGCTGACTTTGCCAAACCCATACACAATATACCCATCTCTATAGTGCTCAGATTTATGGATGAATTCCCCAAAGCATGTAGTGCAAGGGCCTGCCTGTATACTTTACAATGGTACTGTTTAAAGTTCTTGTATCCTATTATGATCTTGATAGGTAATAGCAGAATGTCCAAATGTGCTCAAATGTGTACAGTGTGTATTTATATCTTTGTATAATGACACTTCTTACCTGTTCAGTGGGCTGCCAATAGTGTAACTAAGGAGGGGCTGTTCCAAGTAATACCCTGTATTTAGGCATTCATCTCTCAATGAAGTGAAGAGGGTTACCTGTCCAAGAGTCCCCCCCCCTATAATGTTAGAAATGGCCCATGAGAGGGGGGGAGGGGGAATATGATAGGTGTACCTTATACTTTGTTGTTGTTAAATTCCCCTTAATAAATGCTATCTGGAGGTTGACCCATAATGTTTGTGTCTAATCTGCTTGCCAGGTTTCTGTGAAAAAATAGTAATGTTTATTGTTTTTTCCTCAACAGTTTCCTTCCACGCCACAGGAATGGCAGACTTTGGCCTCCCACTTTGCCCAGCGGTGGGACTTTCCTAACTGCGGAGGGGCAATTGATGGGAAACACGTCCACATCGTCCCACCACCCAACTCAGGGTCGTACTATTATAATTACAAGGGGTTTAATAGTATAGTGATGTTGGCGGTGGTGTCGGCTAATTACGACTTCTTGTATGTGGACATGGGGAAGAATGGCCGGATGTCCGATGGTGGAGTCATCGCCCAGACGGAGTTCTACAGGCGTCTCCAGAATGGCAGTTTGGACTTGCCACCTCCAGAGGACAATGTTGAAGGTCTCCCATTTGTGTTCGTTGCTGATGAAGCATTTGCGCTGGGGGACCACCTGATGCGGCCATTCCCGATGAGGACCCTCACCCCGGAACAGAGGGTTTTTAATTACCGGCTGGCCAGAGCCCAAAGAGTGGTGGAGAACACATTTGGAATCCTGGCCAGCCGGTTCCGACTATTTCTGACACCCATCCATATGGCGGAGTATAAACTGAACCATATTATGCTGGCGTGCTGTGTTCTCCATAATTTTTTAAGAAAACATTCAGCCAACTATGCTGGCTCAGTTGGGCCTGAGGCCGGAATACCAAATACATCAGCAATGACGGCACTTGAAAGCGGCCGTCCTGGCTTGCCCTCCCTGAATGCCCGTGATGTCCGGTTACGATACCTGGAGTTCTTTGCGGGTAGGGGGGCTATCAATATGCCAGACAATCTGTGACACCTTTTTCAAATAAAAAACAACCAAAAGCTATTCTTGGTGGACATTTCCTGCTTGTGTTTGTTTTAGCTGACCCTGACAGAAATGTGTTGAGTGCAGAAAATGTCGTGATTGGGTAACCTTATAAAAAACAGTGTTGGCTGGTACTTCCTAAATGCAAAAACACATTTCACTACAAGTGCACTTGCAACTGCACTGAACCTGCACTTGTAGTGCAAAGTGTATTTGCCCTTAGGAAATAACCCCCATTTGTGCATAAAACAGCAATTACATCACCCCAAAAGTGTTGTAGTGTTGAGACAATAATCCACACATTCTTGAGTAAGGCACTTTTTTATACCTGCACAATCACATGTGCATTTACCAAATGTTTGTTGTATAAAATGTTTGCATTAGCATTATGAAAAATCAAAATATCCATTTCTGATAAAACAGGCCTGTGTAAAACCAACAAGAAAGCCAAAAAACTAGAACTTACAAAGTTCACATATGGTAAAACCTGAAGGCTATATCAGACATCAGTATTTAGGAACTGGGTTTGATATAGCGTTCAGATGGGGGGAACTCACCCCCTGGAAAAGCCAAATTTGGAAGATGCACACCAATTTACGAATGTCAACATGTGCTATCTGCCATCAGGGGGGATCAAGGGACGTGTTTTGGGGGAGCAAGCCCTTCCTCAACGCTACTTTATAATTGAGGAAGGGGTTGCACCCCCAAAACGCGTCCATTGATCTCCCGTGATGGCAGATAGCACATGTTGGCACACTGTGTGCATCCTCCAAATTTGGCTTTTCTAAACATTGTAAAAATTTCAATTACATAAAACAGGTGATTTTGTGGGGTTTAAATTCGCCCCAAACCATCAATGATGTTATTATTTTTTTTAATAACATCAGTGATTTGTTGCTGGATGTTTTGCAATTGGAGATTACATCCCATGATCTCCCCTATCAGTATCTGGGCACTTTCTGATGTAAAGCGTTCTCTCTCCCTCACATCACGATCACCTAAAAAGAGATAAAGAACAAAAAAAGACAGGTCTCAAAAATCTGACACCAGCCATCTCTTTTACCTGAGTCTGTGGTCGCAGACACTCACCTGTTGTGGTGCCAATCTCCACCACGTCTTCTTCTTCCTCCTGCTCTTTTTCTTGGTTTTGCGGTATTTCCCCTTCTTCCAGAGGGGGGGGGCTCTGGTCTCCTGGGATGAGGAGTGACCTCCGAGTCTTTTCTCCCCTATGTAAAACAAAAATTGTATACTTAGCACACAGATATTTGATGGCAGAACTATAGAAATAGGAAACATTGCTTGGAAGTGGGGTACAATTGTCTATTTTAGCCGAGTTCAAAGATGTATATTTTTTATTGCCCTTTGTCAAGCTGCAATACTTTACCTGTTTGGTACAAGCTTCACAGATGTAACCCCCCCTATAGTATACACTGGAGCACCTGTGTGCCCCCCCTAATAAAAATGGTGTTCTGGGGTCCCACACTAGTGCTCCAGTGTCCAGATGTGAAAACAGCTGCTCAGTGTCCTCTCCTTACACACAATCTAGTTTGCATTTCATTCTAGTAACAAACCCATCTACACAAACAAATATTTGGCATCCAAGTAGGCCCCAAAAAAATGTGTGAAAATGCATATGGCCTAAACAATGGTGTTCTAGAGGCCGAAAGAAAAATGTTTGATACGAACGAATAATGGGCCCATGAACATTAAAGTTGCCCTTTTAAACGTTATAATTACTAAAAGCATATGGAGCAGAACAAACGGAATAAAGACAGAAAGAATAGGAACACAGCACAACTACTTACTTTTTTGCAGCACTCTCCGGATCTTTCGGTACTGCTCCGGCTCTCTCAACTTCAGGTCCGACCACCGCTTCCTGAGCTGATCTTTAGACCTTCGTACCCCGAAATTCCTCTCCAGACTCCGGACCACTTTACCAATGATTTTGGCCTTTTGGATGTTGGGGTGGGGGTAAGGCCCATATTTTCCATCATAGTCGGACTTCTTCATGATGTCGACCATCTCCAACATCTCCCCAAACGACATATTTGTGGCCTTAAAACGTCTCCTTCTGGATCGGGACGTGCCTGGATCCGGGCTTTCCTCCTCCTCCTCGTTGTTCGAATTATCACGCACCTGGTGTAACTCCGCCATCATGCTCTTCCCCCACTGTGCCGAATGAAAAGGGGCGGGGAATAGAATAGAAAGAATGTCAGGGGCGGGCGGAGTTACACACATGCGCAGTGTGTATAAAGCGTAACACGCGTGCTTATTACGTACGATCTGTGAGCGGAGGAAGGAGCATTGGACGCGCCGATCGTAAGAACGAAGGTAAGAGACAAACTTGGGCCTATACTGCTTCTAGATTGAGGCCTATATTGTAACAAGATTAGGAGAGTTTGGTGTGACATTAGGCTTTGTCTTGTGTTGTGTCTTGCAGTGAACATGGATATCTTAATGAGAGATACTGACTTCATGTCACTATTCATTGATATGCTAAGGGAGCTGCCCTGTCTGTGGGAGCTTACCCACCCCCATTTCAAGAACCAAGCAAAGAGGAAGGCAGCACTGGAGCAATTGTGTGAAATTGTGAAGCAGGTGATCCCCACGGCAGACATCACTTATTTAAAGATATTAATTGGTTGCCTGAGGAGCACATATCTGAGGGAGCGCAATAAAGTCCTGGATTCACAGAGATCCGGAACAGCAGATGACATCTATGTCCCCAGGATGTTGTACTACTACAGGCTGCACTTTCTGGCAGGCCAGACTGAACCCAGGCCATCCCTCTCCAGTCTTCCTTCCACGCTTCCTTCCCCCCCGGCTGAGGCTTCTGATGCCCAACCTGGGCCTTCCAGGCCATATGTGGAGGAGCCCAGATTGAGCCAGGTATAGCATTCCTCTAAATATTTCTGCTTGTACAATCAATGATGTTACCTAGATGTTAGTTGGGAGTACTAATTTATGATTGTGATTGATGATGCAAAAACTAAAACCATGTCCCTTTTTCATACACAGGGAAGTCTCAGCCAGGAGGTGGCTGATCTGCAGGTCCCTCCACCCCCCCTGAAAACAGAAAGTGGCAGCAGGAGGAGTAGCCTAGAGGAGGCGGCTATCAGATTTTTTTGGAGGGCTACAGAGGTCCTGGGAGCACCACACACCAGGCAGGAGAACCTTGCGGCATTCATAGCCTATAAAATGCAGAGGATGGAGGAGGGCCAACAAGCCATGTGTCAGGCCCTCATATCAGAGGCTCTGGAGAAAGGGGTGAGGGGCCAACTTACACCTCACACACAGCTTTGGGATGGTCCTCCACCTCCTCCTCCCTCTCCTCCAGGTCCTCCCAGTCCTCCTCCAGGTCCTCCCAGTCCTCCTCCAGGTCCTCCCAGTCCTCCTCCTCCTCCTCCAGGTCCTACTCCTCCTCCTGCCACATCTCCTACTGCACAGCCACAGCCCGGAAGGAAGTGTGAAAGGAAGACCAGAGAGTGATTGCCCTGGATCCAGTCTGGTCGGCCAAAAGATGCAGCCTCTTGTGGTACCACAGCCTGGGGACACTGATGTCATCTGCTGCTATCCAAGTCTCTGTGAATCCCGGACCAGACTGCCCTCCCTTATATATGGACTCCTCAGGCCACCAATTTTGAGGTTTAAGAATTGATGTCTGCCGTGGGGGTCCCAGGCTTCGCTAATTTCTCCTGTTGATCCAGTGTTGCCTTCCTCTTTGTTTGGTTCTGAGCCCTTAATAAAGGATTTTTGTTTTGAATTATACTCTCCTATGTGTTTTACTTCAAAAATGATGGTTTGTTTGTGAGGATTCAGGTACATTTCTAATATACAATGTGAAATGAACAAGGGACACCAACAACAAAAAATCTCATGGAGATTAAATAATAAAAGATATCAATGGTGTTGGGGTAACTTGCCACACAAAACACACACAAAAATATTCTGGAGTAAAAATAAAAATAACTTTGAACAAAGATCAGCCTTGGAAAAAATCCAAACATTAAAGAAAAAAAAAGGCTTAAAAAGAAAAAAATAAAAACATAAAAAATATAAAACTGTCAGATGTGACAACTAATAACAATATATTGAGGGAATCCCACTAAAAAAACACAAATAAAACTTTGTGAGAAGTGTGTGTGAATATGAGCAGCAAAACGACTTAATTCTTGTCACATTATAAAGAAGAAGAGAGTGCGCTGTATTAAACCATTTTTAACATTGCAGCGTGATGAAAGTGCTGTATCCATTGCGAACGCTAAGTTTACCAGAACGAGCTGTCCCGTGTCGGAATTTCTTCTGAGCATGCGTGGCACTTTGTGCGTCGGAACAGGCCACACACGGTCGGAATTGACGCGATCGGATTTTGTTGTCAGAAAATTTTATCTCCTGCTGTCCAACTTTGTGTGTCGGAAAATCCGATGGAAAATGTCCGATGGAGCCCACACACGGTCGGAATTTCCGACAACACGCTCCGATCGGACATTTTCCATCGGAAAATCCGACCGTGTGTACGGGGCATAAGAGATAGGGCCATTTCACACTTGCACAAAAAGGTGCAGAATGTTTTACGTGTGGTGTATTTTTGATGGCTTTACCAGCACCAAAAAAAGTAGCAAGCAGGACTTTTTCTAACGCGCTACAAAAAATGCATGAGTGTGAGATTGTCCTAAACTACTGACCAACATTTTCTAAATGTCTCACACAGACCATTGGGGTTGTGGCAGTATTTTATTGCTTGGAGGCAAAGCTAATAATCTTTTGCAGTTTTTATTGTGAAATGTATTAGGCTGCATATGTGTGGCCATAGGTCTGGGTACGGTGCGTGTCTGTTCACCAGTTTAGGTGCGATTCAGGTCTGAATTTTTGCCTGAATTTGAACCTGAACCAGACCCAAACACACACAGGAACCTTTTGCAATCTGCTCCTCGGCCGCCCTAGATCTGTGTGAACCGGCTCCATTGAGAGCCGGTCACACTCGCCTGTCTCGCAAATTGGATGCGGGGAAATCGGCATCCAATTTGCATATATGTGAACCTAGCCTTAGTGTTTGAGACTTACACTTAATGGTCAGTATGTGCAATGGCACACATCTTGTAAATGTTTATTACATGCTTTGTTTGTTACACTTTTTTTGCAATTTGCCATTTTTATGTGGAACTTTTTTGATAGCTTGATTTAAGATAGGATTTTGTATATTTTGCTTTTTTTTGATGAACTCCTTTTGTGATCTTTCTTTGACCTCTACCCTTTTTATTAGTCTGTTCACTTCCATGTTGTAGTGTCTTGAGAAAGATGGACTAAGCTTCATTGAAACATTTAGAATAAAAACTCCATTGTATTGTTGTATGTATTTAGCAAATACTGTATTTATAGTGATCATATTATAAATACTCTACTTAAATCCTTTCAGACCACATAAAAACATAGCTTGAGAAATCTGCTACTTTGCAGGGAGGATGTTTGTTATCATATTTTGGATCCAATTTGCATGAATTAAAGGCATAACAAAATGTTATTGCTTCAATCTTCTGTACCAGTAAAAAAAAAAAAAATAATTGGTGACATAAGTAAGTGGTGGTGGTAAGTAATCACAGGTACTAATGATCTATCAAGCTGAGCTTTCATTGACCACTAACATAAGGGGAACTTCTCCACTGACCACCACATAAAGAAGCACTTCCCTACCTACTGAGGGCATTATACCACTTACCGCTAAGATAGGAGGGCACTAATATATGGTGGATCTTCACTACTTACTACAAATATTAAGGAGCACTAAATTGATCATCAATGTAAGAGGGCACATTACCATTGACATTCAATGTAGAAGAACACACATATAACTTTCAATCTAAAGGGGCACGACTCCACTATTTATCAAATATAAGAGGACATGTAAAGTCACACTTCTCCAATAACCACCCACTTAAGGGGTCACTGCAATGACTAATCTGCACAGTGCATACCCAAGATATACTCTTCAACACTACACGCTGTAAGCTGTGTTGTACAATGTGTATTCCTGAGTGCAGCACTTTGTAAGTTGTGTTGCTCATTACTTACCCCTGACCAAAGTGTGCATTATCTCAGCAGTTGCTGATTGCTGGTTTTTGTACAGAGAATCATGCATAATGGAATAATTTACTTTTATAAAACATGTTCTTTTGGGCCTTTGAAGTTAATGTGTAACTTCACCCTAAAGGGGGAGTTCTACTTGATGCCCCCACCACCACGTTTGGAACATTAAAATGAATCATCATGTGTCCCAGAAGGCTGTGGGACCATTCACAAAGTGCAAGCACAGTGGTAAGGGACAGTGAGGTCGCAAGGAGTTACAACCGGCTTCCCACAGTAAATATGCTGGTACTGGAGACACAAAGACTGGCCCAGGTGAAGACCGCCCTGGATCTCTGGACAGGTAAGTGTCCTTTTATTAAAAGTCAGCAGCTACAATATTTGTAGCTGCTGACTTTATTTTATTTCTTTTTAGGGTGAAGATCCTCTTTAATGTGTTTCAGTGAGTATTTAGGGCATATTTTGGCAAAAGCATTGTGGCGTATGTGTGCAGTGTATACATCAAATAGGCTAAAGTTTTTATTTAACTATACCCCTTTAAGCCACACAAATTGCTCATTGTGAAGTGTCACACTCACCACTCATGGCAGCGTTTCCATTTTTAATTGCACACAAGGGTACCCTAGATTATTCATAATCCTAAAAATGCCTCTCCAGGCCAAAAAACAATTTTCCCTATATCTTTGAGAAGACTTTATGGTTACATATAAAAGGGTTTTCTGTGCTGTAATTGGAGTTAAAATTACAGTATAACACAATGTAAAATATATATGTGTATTGATTATACTTAACTCAGTCATATGAAATGTATAGTTTGAAGTAAAGTATACTAAAGCAAGATAAGGTGGAGGTGGCTTACATAGAAGCAGAAAAACTGGCATACCATCTTGTGTGAAGAGGGAGGGCATTTAGTTGAGTATACTAAAACCTAACCTACAACCTAACCTAAGGAATAGAAAAATAAAAAAATATTTAGGCTGATTTACTAAAGAAGTTAAACATCTTCACAAAGCAATTATGTAATAAATAACTTAAAATATCCAATCATGGGATAAGCATATTCTTTCTCCCTTTGAATATCAAATCATGAGCAGATGAAATAAGTAAACAGGTATTTGCTTTTTACACAATTGAATAATTTAGGTAAATATTCCCAAACTTTACTGTGTGAAGATTCCTAATTCCTTTAGTAAATTAGTCTAATTGCATCAAAACCATAGTATTTATTGCAGAATGGCATAGTATACCGTTTTAGCATCTTTATTGTTTGTGATTACTGCATTATTGATAAGACGTGCAAAGTGTAATAATGCTGCTAAGGTTCTATAACTTCCGCTATTCTGTCTTTCATTTATTTGAAGTTGGGGCAAGAAATTTTTTTTTAATTGGCTTTGGTGAGCTACTGCATCTTCCTTGTTGCTCTTTTGTTTAATCAACAGGACTGATTTTGGAGCCAGACTTGGTCAGCTGCAATGGTTATGTGTGGTTGATGCAAAGCACAATGTTTCTTTCTAAACAACAATAGGGTGAAGAAGATATGTGTACTGTAACCACTGGAGTATGACCTATAAGTAGGTGAATGGCACATACTGTTTCATTTGATTTGCTTGTAAACATTCTTTTTATTCAACTATGCATTGCTGTCCTTCATAACTTCCTCATACAAAAATAAGGATTATGGCACAAGTGTTGGCACATATAATCACTCTACCTAAATAAAATCCTGAATTACAAAATGTCTGAAGAAGTTTAGTGCTTATGAAACCAAAGACATTTTTGATTGTGTTCACCATTTGAAATATTATTTAAAAAACTGGAGACAAAAAAACCCTTTCTTTATGTAACAACAAAGATTTTAATTTTGGAAAGAAAGTATGCATCTGCTAGTGTGTTTGCCAATCACCCTTTAAGTATGTGCCAAAGTGAAAAACAGCTGAGTGTGGAACATCTTATGTCTCACAAGAGAGCAACAATTCATGCTACATCTGTACTGCATGTTACAGAAAGACATTTTAGAAAATACACACTTATGTTTTTCAATTCAGTAAATGACCTTTTGTAGGATTATAGTCTAAAGCACATGAGAGAAAAAAAAAAGAAAAAAAATTATAAGTAGTACATTTTTATACAAAGTATAACATAAATACAATAACTTTTGTGTTGCAGATTTTATATTCTGCAGCAAAACTAATATTATTTTTTTTCCTTGATCTACTAATTTTTATTTCATGCATCTATGATTATACAGTGTTAAAAAAACCCACATTGCAATGCATTCAGTGCATATCTCTGGTATTATATTATCAAAAACACCAGCTGTACAAATTTAAACAGTATTCCTTAAGCCATTGTTTGACAAAGCAAATAATTTAATTATAGATCCAGTGAACTGTAGTCAGCAACAGTTAAGATGCAGGAACTTTAACACGGATATACAACTTTCAATTTTCATTTAGCACCACAGAATTATGTCTACACATTTTAAATGGTCCCCGTGATAATAATATATTCTCTTTTTAATCATATTTTGTGTTGCAGGAAATGAAGCTTACAGTTGTCCCAGGTGCTTACCAAATTACTTTTACATACTAATTCGCAGCCCCCAAGTTAAGAGATTCAGCACAATGTACATTAACAGGATGCTTATGTCCTCTCTATATACCAGAAGGTAAGTTAATATGCACTTCAATTATATCCAGTTTGTGCATTTATGGCACCCTGTGGGTAGCAGTAAGAAGGCTATAAATGGGCTTACCCTGCTTTTTAATGCTCCAGTAAATTACAGCAGAAAAAAAGAGGAAGAAGAATACAGAAAGGGAGGTTGTATCAGTTTAACAAGGGAATCAATAAAAGCCAAATTGCCTTCATTGATGTCAAGCATTAAATCACATATACAGTGGAATACTTGCAGTCGTCTTTATTTTATTTTTTATTTTTTTTATAACAGGGATAGCTGTCTCATGTGTGTCATGAATGAACAGATGAATCTGAAACATAGATCCTGTAACACACAAAGAAAATGGATAACTCTCCTAAAATGTTTTGAAAAAAGGCTTAAATATTAGCATTATCAAGTGTAGCTTAATGGAAGCATAACGCTGTATTTACTAAAAATAATACTGTATGTTGTATATCAGACTTACAAATCATTGTTTAAATTAAAGGCCCAATAGGGGAACATTTAAAACACAGATATTTAGCACACACCAAATTGGCTAATTGAAGGTAACACAGTTGAAATGATCTTTTGTCCAAAAAATACTTTAGAAAATCTACTAGTGATATAAATTGCATACTTTCTAATATTTGTAAGATAAAATGTTAAAAAAGCCTTCACAAAGAACTGATCAAGTGAAAATGTTGGAAGATAAAGCAGGTATGAACCATTTGGGTACGCACGCAGCGACGCTACCACGAGACCAGGAAGTAGGACGAGCTTCGCTTCCATGTTTGTATGCCGGCCGGCGACTTATACTCTATGCGATACAAGTATTTTTATCCTGTAAGTGCAATACTTTACTTATTAAACTCGATTTTAAACGTACTTCACCACAAGCTTATGACAAGCTTCACAAGCTTATGATTTGTATTTTGGGTTGTACACTGATGATGTGGACTTCGGGCTAATGTGGATGGAATAAAGTGTTCCTTGCCAATAGGGATGAGCCGAACACCCCCCGGTTCGGTTCGCACCAGAACCCGCGAACGGACCGCAAGTTCGCACGAACGTTAGAACCCCATTGACGTCTATGGGACTCGAACGTTCGAAATCAAAAGTGCTCATTTTAAAGGCTAATTTGCATGGTATTGTCCTAAAAAGGGTTTGGGGACCCGGGTCCTACCCCAGGGGACATGTATCAATGCAAAAAAAACTTTTAAAAACGGCCGTTTTTTCGGGAGCAGTGATTTTAATGATGCTTAAAGTAAAAAAAAAAAAGTGAAATATTCCTTTAAATATCGTACCTGGGGGGTGTCTATAGTATGCCTGTAAAGTGACGCGTGTTTCCCATGTTTAGAACAGTCCCTGCACCAAATGTCATTTTTAAAGGAAAAAATCTCATTTAAAACTGCTTGCGGGTTTAATGTCATGTCGGGTCATGGCAATATGGATGAAAATCAGTGAGACAAACGGCATGGGTACCCCCCAGTCCATTACCAGGCCCTTTGGGTCTTGTATGGATATTAAGGGGAACCCCGCACCCAAATTAAAATAAGGAAAGGTCCCTATATACTCTGAACAGCAGTATACAGGCGGTGCAAACAAGACAGGGACTGTAGGTTTGTTGTTAAGTAGAATCTGTTTGTAATTTTGAACATTTTTAATGTGTTTAGCTCCAGCCAAAAAATCTTTTCTAAGCTTTTTGGAAAACATAGGGAAGGGTTATCACCCCTGTGACATTTGTTTTGCGTCTTTCCTCCTCTTCAGAAGATTTCACCTCACTTTTTTGTCCCAATGAAAAATGTTTTTTGAAAATTTGTGTTTTTTTGTGGAACAAGGATTGGAAAGCATCAGTGGAAAGGAAAAATTGTTTTCCCATATTAACTCTTACAGGAGAGAATTTCCCTTCTTTAGGGGTAGATTTCATCTCACTTCCTGTTGTCTCCTTCCGTTTGCAAGTAGGAGTCGTTTGTAAGTTAGATGTTTGAAAGTAGGGTCCTGCCCTATATACTCAGCAGAAATTTGGGCCTTAGGTGTTGCTGTGGCCAAAACACTGTAAGCCCTCACAGGGCCCTGCTGTGAAATATTAGATCAAGAATTGTAATTACATGCCCCTGTTGAACAGGAGCTGAAAAATTAGGCCTTAGGCACTGGTGCTGGTGCCACAACACTGCAACCCCTCACAGACACTCTAGTTGGAACGCAGGAACAAGCCCTGCTGCAAAGTATTGCATCAAAAATTGTAATTACACGCCCCTGTTAGACAGGGGCTGAAAAATTGGGTCTTAGGCACTGGTGCTGGTGCCACAACACTGCAACCCCTCACAGACACTCTAGTTGGAATGCAGGAACGAGCCCTGCTGCAAAGTATTACATCAAAAATTGTAATTACACGCCCCTGTTAAACAGGGGCTGAAAAATTGTGCCTTAGGCACTGGTGGTGGCGCCCAGAACCAAAAATGTTCTTACAAGCTATCAGCGTGATGATTGAGGAGGAAGAGGATAATTACTCAGGGATAGTCACTCAGCATCAGCATAGGCAGTCTTTGAAGGGATCTGAGATTTCAAAAAAAATTATTCGGTTACATCTGCATCAGGTGCTTGGTAGCTGGTGGTGATCCAAGACTGATTCATTTTTATGAAGGTCAGCCGATCGACCGAGTCGGTGGACAGACGCACCCTGTGATCGGTTACCACGCCTCCAGCAGCACTGAATGTGCGTTCCGAAAGAACGCTGGATGCAGGACAGGCCAGTAGCTCAATTGCATACTGTGCAAGCTCTGGCCAGTGATCCATCCTCAAGACCCAGTAACCCAGAGGATTTTCGGTGGGAAAGGTGTCCAAGTCTGATCTTGCCCCTAGGTATTCCTGCACCATGTAAAACAGACGCTGGCGATGGTTGCTGGAACCGATCATACCTTGGGGCTGCGGACCAAAAAATTGTCTGAACGCATCGGTCAGACGGCCACCTTCTCCACCGCTCCTTCTTTGACTGACCGAAGCCTCAGCAACACGTTGTCCAGAAACAGGAGTTTGTAACCTCCCAGTCTCTGGGAACGCGTTGCACAGACCTTTCTGCAAGGCCTCCCGAAGATATTTCATCCTCTGCTCCCTCTGCGATGGCAAGATAAGGTCCGCAACCTTACCCTTGTAACGTGGATCAAGGAGGGTTGCCAGCCAGTATTGGTCCTTCTCCTTGATACCACGAATACGAGGATCCTTACGCAGGCTTTGCAGGATCAGGGAGGCCATGCAGCGTAGGTTTGCTGAGGCATTCGGTCCGGAGTCCTCTGGGTCACTAAGGACAACAACGTCCGCAGCCACCTCCTCCCAGCCACGTACAAGTCCATGTGTTCCTTGGGACTGATCCCTTAAAGACTGCTGATGCTGAGTGCCAGGCTCCACCTCCATACTGACACAATCTTCCTCCTCCTCCTCCTCCTCCTCCTCGTCCTCTTCCTGTGTGATCGGCGGGCACGCAGGAACACTGTCTGGATAAAGGGGGCCTTGAGAGCTAAGGAAGTCCTCCTCTTCCTGCCTCTGTTCTGCCTCAAGTGCCCTGTCCATTATTCCACGCAGCGTGTGCTCCAACAGGTGGACAAGGGGGACAGTGTCACTGATGCATGCACTGTCAGTGCTCACCATCCTCGTGGCCTCCTCGAATGGTGACAGGACAGTGCATGCATCCCTGATCATGGCCCACTGGCGTGGGGAAAAAAAACCAAGGTCCCCTGACCCTGTCCTGGTGCCATAGTCGCACAGGTACTCATTGATGGCCCTCTGCTGCGTGTGCAGCCGCTGCAGCATGGCCAACGTCGAGTTCCACCTGGTGGGCATGTCACAGATTAGGCGGTTCTTGGGCAGGTTAAACTCCTTTTGGAGGTCCGTCAGCCGAGCACTGGCATTATATGACCGGCGGAAATGCACACAGACTTTCCTGGCCTGCCTCAGGACATCCTGTAAGCCCGGGTACCTGCCCAAGAACCGCTGCACCACCAAGTTAAGGACGTGAGCCAAACAGGGCACATGGGTCAGTTGTCCCTGTCGGAGGGCAGAGAGGAGGTTGGTGCCATTGTCGCAAACCACCATTCCTGCCTTAAGTTGGCGTGGCGTCAACCACCTCTGAACCTGCCCCTGCAGAGCTGACAGAACCTCTGCCCCAGTGTGGCTCCTGTCCCCCAAGCACACCAGCTCAAGCACCGCATGGCATCTTTTGGCCTGCGTACTTGCGTAGCCCCTTGAACGCCTACGGAGCACCGCTGGTTCCGAGGAAGAGGCCATGGAGGAAGAAGAAGAGGAGGGGGTGGAGGAGAGAGGTGTGTCACAATCAGCATTTTGGAGGCGTGGTGGCGGAACAACCTCCAACACTACTGCACCTTGTCCTACATCCTTCCCAGCTGCCAGCAGAGTCACCCAATGCGCCGTGAAACTTAAGTAACGTCCCTGTCCATGCCTGCTGGACCATGAGTCAGCGGTAATATGCACCTTACCGCTGACCGCCCTGTCCAGCGAGGCATGGACATTGCCTTCCACATGCCGGTAGAGAGCCGGAATCGCCTTCCGTGAGAAAAAGTGGCGTTTGGGTACCTGCCACTGAGGAACCGCACATTCCACAAACTCACGGAAGGGGGCAGAGTCTACCAACTGAAAAGGCAGCAGTTGAAGTGCTAGCAATTTTGCCAAGCTAGCATTCAACCGCTGGGCATGTGGATGGCTGGGAGCAAACTTCTTTCGGCGGTGCAGCAGCTGGGGCAGGGAAATTTGCCTGGTACAATCTGACGTCGGTGTACCAAAAGCAGATTGCCCATAAGTACTTGGCTGTGACACACCTAATTCTACACCTTCATTCCTCTCACTGCAGGTCGCAGAGAGGACTGAAGGTCTAGTGGGGTTGGAAATCTCAGCTGATGAGGAGCAAGGAGAGATCGTCTTTGTTCTTTGGTGTGGGTCTTTTAGATACGCTTGCCAACGAACTGCATGGCAGGTCAACATATGTCTGGTCAAGCATGTGGTACCCAAGCGGGAGATGTTTTGGCCACGCGAGATACGCTTGAGACATATATTGCAAATAGCAGCGGTGCGATCTGATGCACTCGTCTCAAAAAAGGCCCACACCAAAGAACTTTTTGAATAACGCGCAGAGACTGCAGCGCCCTGCACATGTGGAGCTTTGGGGTGTGATGCAGTCAATGTGCTGCCCTTAGGCTGGCCCCTGGAGGGCATCCTGCCTAGTTGGTGATGTGCCACCTCCTCCTCCTCCTCCTCCTCCTCCTCCTCCTCTCTCCTATCAGGCACCCACGTTGAGTCAGTGACCTCATCATCCCCTCCCTCCTCATCACTGGAGCAAACCTGGCAGTATGCTGCAGCAGGGGGAGCATGACTGCCAGATTGCTGTCCTTCTTGGGCACCCCCTCTGTCCGTGCTCATGTTACTGCCTTCATTGAGCTCAGTATCATCATCAGAGCCTTCCAAACGCTGGGCATCCTCCTGGAGCATGTACCCAACACTGTGGTCAAACAGTTCGAGGGAATCCTCAGGAGGACATGGTGGGGCTAGGGAAGGAGTCACTGATGACATTGAGCTGAGGGAAGAGGCCGCTGCTTTGCCAGACAAAGCACCCTGGGCATGGGTGAGAGAGGATGAGGAGGATGAGGACGGCTTGGTCATCCACTCGACCAAGTCTTCCGCATGTTGCGGCTCAACACGGCCAGCTGCCGAAAAAAAGGCCAAGCGTGTCCCATGGCCACGTGCTGATGAGGATGCACCGTCTCCACGACCAGCACTAGACACAGAGCCTGCTTGCCCTCTCTTATTGGCTTGTGACTGTCTGCCTCTCCTTCTTGGCCTTCCAGACATACTAATGGCCTGTAGCTGCACTAAGCTGGGATAGAACACCTGTAATTTTCTTCAGGTAGCTTTATATACTGTAACCAGACAAGCCTGCCTGTCAGTAGGAAGATAACAGGAACGGATCTAGCTGAACACTGTGAGCAGGACGTACTGCACTAAATGTATATAGCAGGAACGGATCTAGCTGAACACTGTGAGCAGGACGCACTGCACTGAATGTAAATAGCAGGAACGGATCTAGCTGAACACTGTGAGCAGCATGCACTGCACTGAATGTAAATAGCAGGAACGGATCTAGCTGAACACTGTGAGCAGGACACACTGTACTAAATGTAAATAGTCTAGCTGCCTGACCGTGGTACTAATAGGATCAAAAAGAACACCTGTAATTTTCTTCAGGTAGCTTTATATACTGTAACCAGACAAGCCTGCCTGTCAGTAGGAAGATAACAGGAACGGATCTAGCTGAACACTGTGAGCAGGACGTACTGCACTAAATGTATATAGCAGGAACGGATCTAGCTGAACACTGTGAGCAGGACGCACTGCACTGAATGTAAATAGCAGGAACGGATCTAGCTGAACACTGTGAGCAGGACGCACTGCACTGAATGTAAATAGCAGGAACGGATCTAGCTGAACACTGTGAGCAGGACGCACTGCACTGAATGTAAACAGCAGGAACGGATGTAGCTAAACACTGTGAGCAGGACGCACTGCACTGAATGTAAATAGCAGGAACGGATCTAGCTGAACACTGTGAGCAGGACGCACTGCACTGAATGTAAATAGCAGGAACGGATCTAGCTGAACACTGTGAGCAGCACGCACTGCACTGAATGTAAATAGCAGGAACGGATCTAGCTGAACACTGTGAGCAGGACGCACTGCACTGAATGTAAATAGCAGGAACGGATCTAGCTGAACACTGTGAGCAGGACGCACTGCACTAAATGTAAATACCAGGAACGGATCTAGCTGAACACTGTGAGCAGGACGCACTGCACTGAATGTAAATAGCAGGAACGGATCTAGCTGAACACTGTGAGCAGGACGCACTGCACTGAATGTAAATAGCAGGAACGGATCTAGCTGAACACTGTGAGCAGCACGCACTGCACTGAATGTAAATAGCAGGAACGGATCTAGCTGAACACTGTGAGCAGGAAGCACTGTACTGAATGTAAATAGCAGGAACGGATCTAGCTGAACACTGTGAGCAGGACACACTGCACTGAATGTAAATAGCAGGAACGGATCTAGCTGAACACTGTGAGCAGCACGCACTGCACTGAATGTAAATGGCAGGAACGGATCTAGCTGAACACTGTGAGCAGGAAGCACTGTACTGAATGTAAATAGCAGGAACGGATCTAGCTGAACACTGTGAGCAGGACACACTGCACTGAATGTAAATAGTCTAGATAGAAGATAACAGGAACGGATCTAGCTAAACTGAATACAGTGTATATATATATATGCAACACCTGGGATGCATATATATACACAATGCACTGTAAGTGCAGCTAACTGACTGACTGTTCTGCCTAATCTATCTAACTCAAATCAAATGACACTGTCTCTCTCTCTCTCTATCGCTCAGCACACCGGAACACACACTACACAGGGCCGCCGTGCAGGCGGCCTTATATAGTGTGGGGTGTGTACTAAATCCCCTGAGCCATAATTGGCCAAAGCCACCCTGGCTTTGGCCAATTACAGCTCTCTCTACTGACGGCGCTGTGATTGGCCAAGCATGCGGGTCATAGTGCATGCTTGGCCAATCATCAGCCAGCAATGCACTGCGATGCCGCAGTGAATTATGGGCCGTGACGCGCCACACGAATTTGGCGCGAACGGCCCATATCGTTCGCAATTCGACGGACGGTCGAACAGCCGATGTTCGAGTCGAACATGGGTTCGACTCGAACACGAAGCTCATCCCTACTTGCCAACTTTTGATCCGCTTCCAACTCAGTATAGAGCCTGCTTATCACCGTGAGTCGGTAAGCACAATCTACAGCCACGGTGGTGGGGTTTGTTTCACTTCCCTCCCCTCCTTTTTGGTTGTTGTTATGTGCACATCAGGGTGTTTGGTATGTCTGTCTGTCCATGCCTAACATTTAATATACTACACTATGGCCAGTTTTCTTTTGTTTGTTTTTTCTCCTGCATCCATTTTTAATTTGAAAACGGACGGTGCTGACTGGTCTATCATTCCAAAGGCCCTGGCAGGGTTTTTTGCCATCCGCTCATATCACTGAAATTTCTGGTAAGAGCAACCATAGCTCATTTTGGATTATCATTCACATTCAAACTGAACATCCTACCATTTTGAAGATTTGGACTTTATATTATTTCTTAAATATTTGCTGATGTTAGGTCACACTACCATTTTACTCCAAATATAAGATTTTTGTTTAGCGCAGTTTATTATTTTCCTTCCATGAACCATTTGATTACATTTCTTTAAATAAACCCAATTTTATAATCGGACAAATACAACAGATTCAGAGATATATGAAGAATAAGACCGGCTAAGGGCAGGCAAGCAAGACATTTAACTTAATACAACCTGATGCGCTGATGTGTGCTAAAATTTGGTTACTCTTCTTGTATTAAACATTTATTTCTAAAAGGAATTGTAAATTAGCGCATTGCAAATCTTAGTGCATTGCAAACCTTTGTAGCTAAGTCCTTTAGTGATGTCTAAAAAATATATACCTGGATGCTTAGGTTGATGATAGCAGATTTTGGTGTCTCTAATGTCAACTCATTGTTAAAATAATTGTATCTGCCAAATAACAAGGTCTGCACATAAATGCAGTTTGATATTTTGAATACATTTGCACTGAAAAGATTGTTTCCCCTTTCTCATGGAAACTGGAATAATAAAACTATTGATTTGGGGGGATGGGGGTGTGGGATATGCTTATTGTTACACAAGTACAGACAAATGCAAATATTTGCTTTTTTCTACATGCATTAAAAGGCAAGCAGCACTGGATGGATAAAACCTGAAGCTAATGTTTGTACCAACACTTACTTTTTACAACTGTTAGTTTAGTAAAAAAAAAAATGTAATCTAAATTGACCTTGAGCCTTATCCTTGCAGCTTCTCTGCCAGGGAAAGACACGCCTTTGTATAAGTTGTCAGCAGAGTTTACTTAGGGCTTAGGACCTTTTATTGACAGCACTAGGCCCAATGCCATGCACCAGTGCTGCCACATAGAAGAAAGGGGTAAGTCAAATGCTCCTCTATACCTGAAAGTACCAAATATTATTTTTCTCTACAAGGAACTGAATGGAGTGGTGAGGGCATAAAGGAAAGGTGGGCATATGCTAGTGACCGGATGTCAAGTAAAGTGACCCTGTTGAATTGCCCTTGCAGTTCAGAAAAATCAGTAGGATTCGTAAATTGGATAATTCTATTTAAAGTTGGTACATATAAACATATAGGATAAATATGAAATAATTCTTTAAAATCTACTGTGCTAGCAGTTTGACTGCAACTTATTTTTACCGGCCTTGGATATCTGTAAATCTGCTGTATTTATGTAGTGTTTTGCCTATTTTTTCATAATTTTCCCTTTTTTTATTGTTTTGTTAGTAAAAATAAATAAGGTTCTTCTTTTAAAAGCTTCTAACACAGCATACACAGGCTGGTATCCATATTGATGTAGCATATGGGTGTTAGAAATTGTGATAATAATAATAATAATAATAATAATTTCATATAGCATAAGTAAGGTCCCTGGCATTGCATCTATCTTTGAATGTAAATTCCATCTTGTCCTCTAAAGGTCAGGCTTCTTTTATCTAGCCCTTTACTAAGTTTATAGTTTCAACAAGGTTAGTACAAATTGGAGGTGTTTTCAATCAGCTGATGGGAGGAGTGTTCTTTTTTAATATACTATTTATTCCACATAGACAGGCTATGGGGAAGTTACCATCAAATATAGATTTCTATTTGTTCACTATAATAAGAACTATGTAACATGTCTATGTGTCATGCACTTCTATAAATGTATGGCTTACTTCAATAAATGTATGGCTTAAGAAGTATTGTGCGGGGAGTAATTGCCACCTACAATTTCTGTCACACTACTATGTCGTTCTATGTGCTTAAGAATAAATCAAACCAGGTGACATCATCTTGAGCTGAACTAAATTACTCAGAGGTGTCTTTGAATCAACTTTAACTGATGCTAAAATTGGCCATACACTGATCAAAATTTGACCAGTTCATCAGGAACTGGCTGAATTTCGATCAGGGTGTTGCCATCCCTGCTCAACAAAAGTTGATTATTTGATCAATTTCTGTTAAACGGACTAGTTCACATATTATTTTCTCAAGCAGTGGCTGATTGAGTACAATGGTCCAGCATGCAGGATTCCTCCATCCACCTTGTTTGTGTTGATGATGGAAACTGTTAGCTGAATAAAAAAAAAGAAAAAACTGCCTATGCAGATAACAGGCATCTGTAGATAAAAACAAGCTGTGCAGCTTTGACTAAAGCTGAATAATGCCCTTGCTGTAGGTTTAGGCCATTTACATACCTCCTAAAGCCTGATTGGAATACTCCCAGAAGTTGCTAAGACAGGCCTAGTTGCAGAAAGGAAGAGGTTTGGAACTTTGAATGAAGTGTGTACCCAACAGTCCATGTAGTGAACATAAGAACATAACCATGGTAGAAATACATATGCAAAAGTATATACATATTCAGGCCAATCTTTAATAAATTATCCAACAATTAATTGACAATGCAGAACATGTTTGAATCAATCAATCGGGTCAGTTTTCATATATATATATATATATATATATATATATATATATATATATATATATATATATATATATATATAAAATATTTCATGAGCAAAAAAATATATATATTTCATGAGCAATATAAATACAGGAGGTGATTTTATCTGGGTGGATATTACATTGCCCTCCAGATATATTGCTATTGACATATATATATATATATATATATATATATATATATATATATATATATAAACCTTAAAAATCTCCACTTTTAAAAAATTATACAGGTTGTATGTTTTGAGTTACAGAGGAGGTGTAGGGCTAGAATTATTTCTCTTGGCAGAGAAAAATCGCTCCTGCGCACAAGTGGATAACCAGACAGGTAGTGCAAAGACACAGTCCTTGCTGCCATTAAGGATGGGGAAGCCTAATAGTCAACAAGAGAAAAAGAAAAAATGGGTGCACCAGCTATGTGCATTATGCTTTGGATGTAAATTTCTTAACCACTTAAGGACCGCCTCACGCCGATGTACGTCGGCAAGGCGGCACGGGCAGGCAAAATCACGTACATGTACGTGATTTGCCTCCCGCGGGTGGGGGGTCCGATCGGACCCCCCCCGGTGCCCGAGGCGGTCCTGTTATGTCCCCCGGCGATCGGAGGTGAGGGGGAGGCCATCCATTCGTGGCCCCCCCCTCGCGATCGCCGCCGGCCAATCAGATCATTTCCTTTGCTGCTGTATGCTAAACAGCAGCAAAGGAAATGATGTCATCTCTCCTCGGGTCGGTAGTTTCCGTTCTGGCGCCGAGGGGAGAAGACAGGTATGTGAGTGAAAACACTACACACACAGTAGAACATGCCAGGCACACAAAACACCCCGATCCCCCCCCTGATTGCCCCCCGATCCCCCCCCAATCACCCCCCCCGTCACAAACTGACACCAGCAGTTTTTTTTTTCTGATTACTGCATTGGTGTCAGTTTGTGACAGTTACAGTGTTGGGATAGTTACTGTTACCCCCCTTTAGGTCTAGGGTACCCCCCTAACCCCCCCTAATAAAGTTTTAACCCCTTGATCACCCCCCATCACCAGTGTCACTAAGCGATCATTTTTCTGATCGCTGTATTAGTGTCGCTGGTGATGCTAGTTAGGGAGGTAAATATTTAGGTTCGCCGTCAGCGTTTTATAGCGTCAGGGACCCCCATATACTATCTAATAAATGTTTTAACCCCTTGATTGCCCCCTAGTTAACCCTTTCACCACTGATCACCGTATAACTGTTATGGGTGACGCTGATTAGTTCGTTTATTTTTTATAGTGTCAGGGCACCCGCCGTTTATTACTGAATAAAGGTTTAGCCCCCTGATCACCCGGCGGTGATATGCGTCGCCCCAGGCAGCGTCAGATTAGCACCAGTACCGCTAACACCCACGCACGCAGCATACGCCTCCCTCAGTGGTATAGTATCTGAACGGATCAATATCTGATCCGATCAGATCTATACTAGCGTCCCCAGCAGTTTAGGGTTCCCAAAAACGCAGTGTTGGCGGGATCAGCCCAGATACCTGCTAGCACCTGCGTTTTGCCCCTCCGCCCGGCCCAGCCCAGCCCACCCCAGCCCACCCAAGTGCAGTATCGATCGATCACTGTCACTTACAAAACTCTAAACGCATAACTGCAGCGTTCGCAGAGTCAGGCCTGATCCCTGCGATCGCCAACAGTTTTTTTGGTAGCATTTTGGTGAACTGGTAAGCACCAGCCCCAGGCAGCGTCAGGTTAGTGCCAGTACCGCTAACACCCACGCACACACCGTACGCCTCCCTTAGTGGTATAGTATGTTGATCGGATCAATATCTGATCCGATCAGATCTATACTAGCATCCCCAGCAGTTTAGGGTTCCCAAAAACGCAGTGTTAGGGGGATCAGCCCAGATACCTGCTAGCACCTGCGTTTTGCCCCTCCGCCCAGCCCAGCCCAGCCCACCCAAGTGCAGTATCGATCGATCACTGACACTTACAAAACACTAAATGCATAACTGCAGCGTTCGCAGAGTCAGGCCTGATCCCTGCGATCGCCAACAGTTTTTTTGGTAGCATTTTGGTGAACTGGTAAGCACCAGCCCCAGGCAGCGTCAGGTTAGCGCCAGTACCACCAACACCCACGCACGCAGCATACGCCTCCCTTAGTGGTATAGTATCTGAACGGATCAATATCTGATCCGATCAGATCTATACTAGCGTCCCCAGCAGTTTAGGGTTCCCAAAAACGCAGTGTTAGCGGGATCAGCCCAGATACCTGCTAGCACCTGTGTTTTGCCCCTCCGCCCGGCCCAGCCCAGCCCACCCCAGCCCACCCAAGTGCAGTATCGATCGATCACTGTCACTTACAAAACACTAAACGCATATCTGCAGCGTTTGCAGAGTCAGGCCTGATCCCTGCGATCGCTAACAGTTTTTTTTGTAGCGTTTTGGTGAACTGGCAAGCACCAGCGGCCTAGTACACCCCGGTCGTAGTCAAACCAGCACTGCAGTAACACTTGGTGACGTGGCGAGTCCCATAAGTGCAGTTCAAGCTGGTGAGGTGGCAAGCACAAGTAGTGTCCCGCTGCCACCAAAAAGACAAACACAGGCCCGTCGTGCCCATAATGCTCTTCCTGCTGCATTCGCCAATCCTAATTGGGAACCCACCACTTCTGCAGCGCCCGTACTTCCCCCATTCACATCCCCAACCAAGTGCAGTCGGCTGCATGAGAGGCATTTTCTTTATGTCCTCCCGAGTACCCCTACCCAACAAACCCCCCCAAAAAAGATGTCGTGTCTGCAGCAAGCGCGGATATAGGCGTGACACCTGCTATTATTGTCCCTCCTGTCCTGACAATCCTGGTCTTTGCATTGGTGAATGATTTGAACGCTACCATTCACTAGTTGAGTATTAGCGTAGGGTACAGCATTGCACAGACTAGGCACACTTTCACAGGGTCTCCCAAGATGCCATCGCATTTTGAGAGACCCGAACCTGGAACCGGTTACAGTTATAAAAGTTAGTTACAAAAAAAGTGTAAAAAAAAAATATATATATATAAAATAAAAAAAAATAGTTGTCGTTTTATTGTTCTCTCTCTCTCTCTATTCTCTCTCTATTTTGTTCTGCTCTTTTTTACTGTATTCTATTCTGCAATGTTTTATTGTTATTATGTTTTATCATGTTTGCTTTTCAGGTATGCAATTTTTTATACTTTACTGTTTACTGTGCTTTATTGTTAACCATTTTTTTGTCTTCAGGTACGCCATTCACGACTTTGAGTGGTTATACCAGAATGATGCCTGCAGGTTTAGGTATCATCTTGGTATCATTCTTTTCAGCCAGCGGTCGGCTTTCATGTAAAAACAATCCTAGTGGCTAATTAGCCTCTAGACTGCTTTTACAAGCCGTGGGAGGGAATGCCCCCCCCACCGTCTTCCGTGTTTTTCTCTGGCTCTCCTGTCTCAACAGGGATCCTGAGAATGCAGCCGGTGATTTAGCCAGCTGACCATAGAGCTGATCAGAAACCTTAGTGGCTCCAAACATCTCTATGGCCTAAGAAACCGGAAGCTACAAGCATTTTATGACTTAGATTTTGCCGGATGTAAACAGTGCCATTGGGAAATTGGGGAAGCATTTTATCACACCGATCTTGGTGTGGTCAGATGCTTTGAGGGCAGAGGAGAGATCTAGGGTCTAATAGACCCCAATTTTTTCAAAAAAGAGTACCTGTCACTACCTATTGCTATCATAGGGGATATTTACATTCCCCGAGATAACAATAAAAATGATTAAAAAAAAATGAAAGGAACAGTTTAAAAATAAGATAAAAAAGCAGAAAAATAATAAAAAAAAAAAAAAAAAAAAAGCACCCCTGCTGTCGCCCCCTGCTCTCGCGCTAAGGTGAACGCAAGCGGCAGTCTGTCGTCAAACGTAAACAGCAATTGCACCATGCATGTGAGGTATCACCACGAAGGTCAGATCGAGGGCAGAAATTTTTGCAGTAGACCTCCTCTGTAAATCTAAAGTGGTAACCTGTAAAGGCTTTTAAAGGCTTTTAAAAATGTATTTATTTTGTTGCCACTGCACGTTTGTGCGCAATTGTAAAGCATGTCATGTTTGGTATCCATGTACTCGGCCTAAGATCATCTTTTTTATTTCATCAAACATTTGGGCAATATAGTGTGTTTTAGTGCATTAAAATTTAAAAAAGTGTGTTTTTTCCCCAAAAAATGAGTTTGAAAAATCGCTGCGCAAATACTGTGTGAAAAAAAAAAATGAAACACCCACCATTTTAATCTGTTGGGCATTTGCTTTAAAAAAATATATAATGTTTGGGGATTCAAAGTAATTTTCTTGCAAAAAAAAATAACTTTTTCATCTAAACAATAAGTGTCAGAAAGGGCTTTTTCTTCAAGTGGTTAGAAGAGTGGGTGATGTGTGACATAAGCTTCTAAATGTTGTGCATAAAATGCCAGGACAGTTCAAACCCCCCCCAAATGACCCCATTTTGGAAAGTAGACACCCCAAGCTATTTGCTGAGAGGCATGTCGAGTCCAGGGAATATTTTATATTGCGACACAAGTTGCGGGAAAGAGACAATTTTTTTTTTTGCACAAAATTGTCACTAAATGATATATTGCTCAAACATACCATGGGAATATGTGAAATTACACCCCAAAATACATTCTGCTGCTTCTCCTGAGTACGGGGATACCACATGTGTGAGACTTTTTGGGAGCCTAGCTGCGCATGGGACCCCGAAAACCAAGCACTGCCTTCAGGCTTTCTAAGGGCGTGAATTTTTGATTTCACTCTTCACTGCCTGTCACAGTTTCGGAGGCCATGGAATGCCCAGGTGGCACAAAACCCCCCAAATGACCCCATTTTGGAAAGTAGACACCCCAAGCTATTTGCTGAGAGGTATATCCTGAAGGCGGTGATTGGTTTTCGGGGTCCCGTGCATGGCTAGGCTCCCAAAAAGTCCCACACATGTGGTATCCCCATACTCAGGAGAAGCAGCTAAATGTATTTTGGGGTGCAATTCCACATATGCCCATGGCCTGTTTGAGTAATATATCATTTAGTGACAATTTTGTGCAAAAAAAAAAAAAAATGTGTCACTTTCCCGCAACTTGTGTCAAAATATAAAATATTCCATGGACTCAATATGCCTCTCAGCAAATAGCTTGGGGTGTCTACTTTCCAAAATGAGGTCATTTGGGGGGGTTTTGTGCCACCTGGGCATTCCATGGCCTCCGAAACTGTGATAGGCAGTGAAGAGTGAAATCATAAATTTACACCCTTAGAAATCCTGAAGGCGGTGATTGGTTTTCGGGGCCCCGTACGCGGCTAGGCTCCCAAAAAGTCCCACACATGTGGTATCCCCATACTCAGGAGAAGCAGCAGAATGTATTTTGGGGTGCAATTCCACATAGGCCCATGGCCTGTGTTAGCAATATACCATTTAGTGACAACTTTTTGTAAATATATATATTTTTTTTTTTGTCATTATTCAATCACTTGGGACAAAAAAAAAAATATTCAATGAGTTCAACATGCCTCTCAGCAATTTCCTTGGGGTGTCTACTTTCCAAAATGGGGTCATTTGGGGGGGGGTTGTACTGCCCTGCCATTTTAGCACCTCAAGAAATGACATAGGCAGTCATAAACTAAAAGCTGTGTAAATTACAGAAAATGTACCCTAGTTTGTAGACGCTATAACTTTTGCGCAAACCAATAAATATACGCTTATTTACATTTTTCTTACCAAAGACATGTGGCCGAATACATTTTGGCCTAAATGTATGACTAAAATTGAGTTTATTGGATTTTTTTTATAACAAAAAGTAGAAAATATCATTTTTTTTCAAAATTTTTGGTCTTTTTCCGTTTATAGCGCAAAAAATAAAAACCGCAGAGTTGATCAAATACCATCAAAAGAAAGCTCTATTTGTGGGAAGAAAAGGACGCAAATTTCGTTTGGGTACAGCGTTGCATGACCGCGCAATTAGCAGTTAAATCGACGCAGTGCCAAATTGGAAAAAGACCTCTGGTCCTTAGGCAGCATAATGGTCCGGGGCTCAAGTGGTTAAAAACAATTATAAAAAGGAACTACTCACAATCAGTTGTAGAAGATTTCACAATGCGAATATTCATTGACTAGCAGCATGTGGTCTAGGATGAGCAGAGCCCTCCAGAGGTCATAGAGGAACTCACAGAGATCACTGCCAGCTGACGCATTTTGAAGGGAACATCCCTTCTTCCTCAGAGCTCGGCAGTGAACACTCCCTCAGCAGTCCCTATATATGTGTGCCTACATGCACTTTCAGTCAATCAGAAAGAGTGCTTAAGGCCCCTCCCCCTTACGCCCCTCAGCCCAGTGGGTGGTCAAATCAAACAATAAATAAACATATTAATATTAGTAATAATAAAACGCCCATTATATGGGCATAGCTAGACCTTAGTTATAAGCAGTGGCATACCATGCATATGGTGTGTGCAAATGGTTTATAGGAGGACCCTCCCAGTCCGTGGTGTCAGGGTGGAAAAAAGTCCCTTCGGTAGCCGCTCATGGCTTCCATAAAATATGAGGAGCCGCACCGTCATGTCTGCACCATAATGCTGAACATCTTCTTAGTAGGTGTTGCGTCCCAGGAAAGCACACCAGCGTGTTTGCGCTCCAGGCGGGAGGAAGGGCTGGGCTTGGTGTCACTTCCTCTGCGTCATCCGTCGCCCGTCAGTGACGTGGTCAGCCTAACCACTCAGCCGCCATCCAGGCAGCAAAATGGGTGGGACAGAGGACAATGTGGCCCCCACGAAAAACAAATAAAAAATAATAAATAATAAATGACACCTGAACACCAACGGAAAATGACACCGACGTAAAACGATCACACTGTAGATACACACCGTACATGCAAATCCCCATGGCTGCATGCCATACATGCGTACCCACACTGCTGGCCCACAACTAAATCAATCTAAAGCTGTCATATGGGGAGATATCCATCAAAATGTGCATAGGCGCATCCTGGACAGGGATGCACCTAGCTAGGGATGGTGCTGAAGGAGGTAAACACATGTTGCACCGAGCAATAACATAAAAAACAATAGCTAATAGATGTATTATGCTGGAAAAATATATACAAAAAAGAGAGGGAGACATGCAGTATATGATCATAATGATACTACTACTACTACTACTACCCTCTCCCGCCGCTGATAAAAGTGACAACTATTATCGGAAACCGGACTGCCTGCCGAAGAAGAGGATACCAGGGTTATGACAGCTAGCTGCTGCCATAACAAAGATATCCCTCTTCAAAGTTAGGATGTATATCGGCGTGTGGTGGTCCGGAAGTGGTTAGCATCTGAATGTGGACCCTGCATCACCACACCTTGTTAGCCAAATGCACTGTATACACCAGTTAATCACAGGGATAACTTTTGTTATAATATGTTGTCTGTTTTTTCTTTTCACCAACTTTCCTAACTCTGTAGGCAGTGCTTATTGGAAATTAGGTCTGATTTAAAAATAAGAGGGTCCCCAGACACCAGCCCTCCAACCACATGGATGAGTAAAGGTATAAATTACCCTTACTCATTCACAGTAATGTAAATAGTAAACAAAGACGTACACTTTTTGACAAGACAGAACAAAAATGTCCCTCGTTGTAAATCCATCAAGGAAATGGGGCCGGGTCACATGACTGGTTGCTATAGACACAGTGGGTGGCAATAAACTTACACTGGTTCATTCAGTTATACATTTTGTTGCCTCAAATTCTACCTATCATGTAGACTTTCTTCTACATTATACAAATCTGCAGTTTTAAATGCTGAGGGATGTATTCCCACAGGCCTATTAGGCCCTCAGGCCTAATAGGCCTGAGGGCCTATTTAGATGTACTGTAGGTGCAGTAGGGGCAGTAGCCAATAGCTTTCGTCTCTTAATTTATTCTGAGCATGCGTGGCACTTTGTGCATCTGATTTGTGTACACACGATCGGAATTTCCGACAATGGACTTTGTCGGAAAATGTTATAGCAAGCTCTCAAACTTTGTGTGTCGGAAATTCCGATGGAAAATGTGTGATGGAGCCCACACTTGGTCAGAATTTCCGACAACAAGGTCCTATCACACATTTTCCGCCGGAAAATCCGACCGTGTGTACAGGGCATAACAGGGGGGTGAGTTTGTGCTAACAAAAGGTATAAATGATCGAACCAGGGTAACTTTAATTTGCTCAGAGTTAGACTTTAATATTTATATTGTCCTAGATTACTGTATATGCAGTAAATGATTCCAAATGTCTGGGTTAAAAAGTCAGTCCTGTTACATTTTAGTAAACCTCTCAGCTTTAGAAAAGATAAAATGTTTTAAGTGTATTTATAGATTTACTGTAAATAGTTCCATCATTACAATGATTTTGGATCAAACTTCTTCAAAATATTCATTTTTTTGTATACATTTGAGCACCTTGAAATGATAGCCATATATTATCCAGTATTTAACAATAATTGTTCAATTCAAGTATCACTGGTAATCATTGGCATACACAAAAAGTAATGGACAGCATAATTCATATATTCTGCTACTTCTCTCGCAAATGTTTTCTAAAATGCTTAAAAATGATAACACAAATCAGGGTAAATACCAGAGTGACCACAGAAATAATTCACTTTTTTATACAGAGTTTCAGATCTATTAATTGTTTAAAATATTTAGCCACTGCTTTTTTGAGGATTCAGAGCAATTGTTGATTTAAAATGCATGGATTATTTGCTTTAACGTCTAACATTAAATGACAGAAAGGTGTTTTAGAAAATATTTGTAATTATCAGTCGCATGCTATCTATGCTAATATATGTATGCCCAATCACCTTTTTTAATAAATAACACATATATTTTCAGACATTTATGTGATTGTTTTCTGTCTACTAATATGTGAGAGATTGTAGGTAACACTTTTTTAATAATGTAAAAAGTTGCAATAGCATTTTTTAATACTCAGCCTCTTAGCTTAGTTTTTTTTATTGCTTTTTTTGATGGTGTAACAGAATCATGACGCATAGGGGTTGATTTACTAAAACTAGAGAGTGCAAAATCTGCTGCAGCTCTGCATTGAAACAAATCAGCTTCCAGATTATTTGTCAAAGCTTAATTGAACAAGCTGAAGTTAGAAGCTGATTGACTGCCATGCATAGCTGCACCAGATTTTGCACTCTCCAGTTTTAGTAAATCAACCCCACTTTGTCAATTCTTTTAAAAATGTATACTTTATATCCTAAAATATATATTATTATATATAATGCAATTACGGTAAGAGTAGGGTTGTTTTGTACCAATTAATGTAACTTACCTACTATAGCAACACAAAACATGACATAAAGAAGTTAGATTAGCCAATATGTGCACAATCTTCATTTCTGTGAATAAAAATGTGTTTCTCTGTTTTTATGAATAAGCTCTATTCTAACATTTTTGGAGACTTTATTATGAAACAGCTGACATGAATCTTGTTGCACATTTGTGAGTCAGCCTTACATAACATCTAAAGCACATTTGCTGGAAAGATTTGATCACATTTGCCAGAATGAACCATATTTGGAAATTATTGTTTTTTTTTTCTGTGGCCAGTAGCATTTACTCCACTATTCTTCCTGTTTATAAAGTGACAAATAATATGATGATCACATTTTCTTCTATTAAAATTAGTTAGAACACTCTGATTCCTATTCAGATAACATCTAAAAACTAAACTCTGAATATTTGGACCTGATTGATTTTAGTCTTAAAAAAATGCTGCAGTTGACAACTAACCTATCAATATCTTTTTGCGCTGTAGGAGAAAATGAGAGGAAACACAGATGGTCATAGGGAAAGAATAACTCCATGTTGATAACATCCTAATTGGCTGTCAAACCTAGGGCCTTACTGGGCTAAATCAAAAGTACTGTCTATCCAGACATTATCCTGTTCATCTAAAATGTCTAATAATATCTAAGTTTCAGAATCCTTGAAATGATACTCATGTGCAGATTAGTAGATTTCCTTAATCAGGTGTCAGGCATCAGGCAATTCAAATGGCTTAAGTCGCATAAGAGGAGTTAGTATGATGCCGTGGCTCTAATGTAGTTGGATGTAACATTTGGACAGTAGCTGATTGTACTGCTTCTTTCTGTTTCAACCTCATCAGTTCGGCCATTTACACAGGAATCTTCATAGACAGTATACATAGTGCCTCATAATATTTCCTCTAGTGGTTGAATGTTCTTAGACTATAGGCTATTTTCTCTTTTGGTGAATGTTCTTTAACTCTTATGGTTGAATGTTCTATTTTTTTACATAGAATCGAATGTTAGGGAATGTTACATTTGCCTAGAAAACTAGCATTGCATACATTTTACAAACATTATGCGCATAATTATAAAGTTTGCATGAATCAAGAGACATTTGCAAAAACATTTTTTTATAAATAGACCCCTTCTTCATATGTTCAGAATGTAACAGTATGAATATAAATACCATGGAAGGTTCACTCAGTTTGTGAAATGTGTGAACTAAAATGTGCTTTCCTTTACAGAATAACATTGATATATCAACAGAGTTGTAACTATACAAAACATTTAGTAATATCAAAGCATTGCCAAAGTTATATTACATATTTTACAAAGTGAACCTCACTTTGTTTAAACATATACTTTGCAGGAATAATCCAGAGAAAATTGAGTAGTAGCCCCTTAGAGTCTTTAATATAAACTCAAAAGCCATTGTAAGCTACTGAAAAAGGATAACATATTTCTGATAATTAAGTGAAAATAACATTTTATAGCACATGCTCTATATTGTACTTTAGAATTTAAAAATTATTTTGAATGCCTGAAGCAACTCTGTATCTATTTTTATAAAAAGCTTCCGTGTAAAATCAAGCGACTATTTAGAAAATACTCTTTCACTTCAGGACAATATTTGACTTATTTTTTATCTGATTAAAAAGCTGATTAAAAGTTATTTATAATCAAGTTAAAAATAATTTACTGATCAACAGTTTTTAATTGAATGCTTGTGAATGTGACTGAGTGTATTACTATAACATGAGTATAAAAAGAAACATAATATCAAACATCCTAGCAGGTTTGTTCTATTATGTGGTGACAAGAATATAGTTACCTAATATATTTTTGGTCAAAGGAGGAAAACCCTGAATTAGTTATTAGTCAAGTCTTTGTTAGAGCCCTTTCACACTGATAACGTGGGGGCGTTGGCGGTAAAGCGCTGCTAGTTTTAGTGGCGTTTTACTGTCGTTTTAGAGGCGCTTTTCGGCCGCTGGAGGGGCGCTGTTAACCCCCGCTAGTGGCCGAATAAAGGGTTACGAGCGCCCGCAAATCACCGCTGCTGAGGTGCTTTGGCGGCGCTGCCCATTGATTTTAATGGGTTTTTTTGACGTCCTGTCAGCGCAGTGCCCCAGTGTGAAGACACTCAGGCTTTCACACTGGGATTGCAGATGAGGCATTTTTCAGGTGCTTTACAGGCGCTAAAGCTAAAGTGCCTGAAAAACGCCTTGTGTGAAAGGGGTCTTAGTCTTTTAGTTGTTAAAGTAATAGAAATTTGTACACAAATTAAACATTTTCATTGCTAACTATGGTATATACAGTGAAGTAGCTATTAGATTCATTACATTTAACAAGTGTTGCCTTTTTTGAACAGAAAAGACTTCAGCACAACAGGCCTAGTTTGGCCTGATTTGTCACATAGTTAAATCATCATCATAGAATCATCTACTAATGTTTACTTTTCTAGACACTGATAATAGGCCACTGATTAATTAAAATAAATAATTTTATGAATGATTATATTTTTTATTAAGCTAGAATGTACACACAACATACTGAATGCACTGCGTGAAGTTAAATGGAGGACATGGTGACTCATCATTTTGACTCGTCATTTTGTACTCGGAAACAATAAATGGGTGTGTTGATAAACAACAAAATCCATTCAATGGGGCAAAGCCACCCGAGAGCAAGAATATGTAAGCTTGACAGTGTTGAATTCTTCAACAGAAATTACTCAACCACAGTGGGTCTGCACTAGCTCAATAAGGAACCTCCAGAGCACCTTATCTATAGTCCCTGTTATCTATATTCCAGGTGACTGTGTATAGAACCAGGAACTACTTGCAAAAATGTATGTATCAGAATGTTGTAGACGCTTTCTAGATCACTTTTACACACATGGCTGGCGTTAGGACCAGTGGGTTAGCCTCATAACTCAATTTCCATTGGGGGGACTGCAGAAGATATATTATGATTTACCAATGGCTGATGAAAACAAATATGGCAAGCTAAAGGGGGATCTTAGCTCACCTTGGGGTGAATTTTTCTGTGCAGGCATACAGGATGCATTGCTGGAAGTATTGTGCCAGCTAGTGACCTCAAACACAGATGAATGACCAGCTACACCTGGTCACAAAATGATTACAGCTAGAAAAACTACCTGAATCATGGAGTGAATCATCATGAACCCCTACTTAGGAGCTCTACCAAGTAATCTTCATTTTATGAATGATTTTATTTCTTATTAAACTAGAATGTACACACAAAATACTGGATGCACTCTGAAAAGTTAAAATGAGGACATGGTGATGCATCATGCTGTTCTTTTACACACAAAACAACAAATGGGTGTCTTTTTATAAAACAATAAAATACATTTAATGTGGCAAAGCCAGCAGGGGGCAAGAATATGTCAGCTTGTCAGTGTTGCTTTTTTCAACAGAAATTACTCAATCATACTGGGTGGGTTTACACTAGCCTACAAATGATCCTCCTGAGCATTTTATCTACATTCCATGGTATTTTATAAAGAACAGAGCAGGAAGATGATATGAACTGCATCTTCAAACTATCAGGCAAACAGCTGAAATTCAGTATAAATGTTGGCCTTCAATATGGGAGGCCTATCAGGACAATTTTCTATTTCAGTACCTACAAACAATGAAAAACAAAACATAATAATGCTTGTATTTTTTTTTTATTACAAACAAATTTATTGAAAGATCATGAACATACAGGTAGTATATCAGACATATACATGTAGTATATCAGCATATATAAAAAATAGCGTCTATCAGACATGGGGAGATGTTGAAGTCGAGATAAAGAGGATCAACACATATAGAATACTTTTCGGCATACAGTATATAACAGTCTTAGAAGTTTTTATATCATATGTAGGTGTATCTAAGGTAAATTACAGGGTTATGACAGAGGGGTGTCCCAATGTTTCCATTTCTTGTAATTTTAAATATGCATGATATCAAATAAAGTGTGGTGAATGCGCTCAGAAAGCTTAATCGCTTCCATTCTGGCTAGTACCTGCGACCAGGAAAGAGCTGAGGTACGCCAATTTAGTGCTGTGACCGAATGGATGGCTACGAAAAGCGTATGGATCAATTTTTCGCATGGAGCGGGATAGAGGGGAAGCATAGGCACATTGGTATGGTGTGCGTGATTAAGCAACCTGCAATAGTGGATGGCTTTTTGTAGCTGCTTGCTGACAAATGGGTTTAAGGAATTTACAGCTCCAGAAGATGTGGGTTAATGAATCCAAATCACGGCAGCCGCGGAAACATTGCCGAGATACTGTGGGGTATATAGAATGGAGTCTTGCAGGTGTCATACACCACCTGGTGTGGAGTTTGACAGCTGTCTAGTGGATTGAATGGGACCTTGTGTTTTTAAAACATGGTTCTCAGCATCTCTTCCGATTCGAGGGACTCAAAGGTTTGACTTATCTCTCTTTCCCAGCTAAGCATTGGTTTAGTTTTTTCCTCTAGAGCAAACTCACTCAGATTTTAGATTTGACCCCTTTGTCTCTGGAAGAGCATGTACATATGTGTTCATATTGGGTGCTATGTGTTCGGGATTCCAAGGTGCCCTTGCTCTGGTAAAAGTGCTTGATTTGTAACAAAAATGCTCAGAGGGGGGTAAATTGTGCTATATTTGGAGTTGAGGGAAAGTTTTAAAGTGAGAATCCTCTTTGAAGGATTGAAATATCGTTACTCCAGCTGTGCACCATTGGAGGAAACAGTGTCTGTTGTTGAAAGCTGGGGGAAAATCTGGGTGTCCTAGAAAAGAGTATAGGGGGGAGAGGGGAGAGATTCATTTGAATTTTCTGCCGTATAGGGACCATAGGTATAGAGATTGGTATACAATCGTATTTAGTGATATAATTTGGCTCGCTTTTATATATCTGGACCATTATAATCCTGATAAAAAGAAAGGGAGAGTAGAGTAAGTTTTGAAGGTTAACCAAGAAATATCTGTTGAATGGGCGTGCCATTAGCCTGTTTGAGCTAATCTGGCCGCCAAATAATAGCGTCACAGGTCTGGGAGGCCTAGCCCATAAAGGGGTTGGGGTCTGTACAGCAGGGATTTGTGGTACTGTGTTTTTTTGAGATTCCATATAAACCTATTCATGTCTTTCTGGATTGATTCTATATAAGTTTTAGAGACATAGTTGGGGGGGGGGGCTCTAAAAAAAAGCAACTTGGGTAATATGGCCATTTAATGGCTGTAACCCTGCCTAGGAATGAATATGGTACTTATCCCAAGTTTTTAACAGGGTTCTGATGTGGGAAACTTTGGGGTGATAATTTGACTGAAACAGGGCCTAAAAAGCAGGGGCGATCTATATTCCTAGATATCGAATTGTTTGATAGCACCATGTGAATGAGAAGTGATGCTGCAAAGAGGTCGTAAGGTAATTTGGTATATTTATTGGCATTGCAGAGCATTAAGCCAAATTTACTCCTAGATCTGATACCGTGTGGAATGATTCTAGTAGGGAAGTGAGGGTGGGTAATGCAATAAGGGGGTTGGTTAGGAATAGGAGAACATCATCTGCATAGAGACTTAGTTTAAATTCTCTAGGGCCTTTAAGATACCCTTGATATTAATATTTTCTGAAATAGCAGGGGATAAGAGTTCTATCGTCAAGGCAAATAGGAGTGGGGACAAAGGGCACTCCTGTCTAGTGCCCCTTTGCAGTGGGAAAAGTTGGGAATTGTTGCCTGGTAATTTGATGCGGGTTTGGGGGTCCCTATATAGAGCATGAGAGCCTTGCAAGAAATCACCAGTAATGCCAAATCTGGGCAATAAATGGTCTAGGTATGACCAGCTAACACTGTCAAATGCCTCATGGATATCAAGGCTAAGGAGAAGTACCTGTTTAGAGTGCAAATTCAAGTCCTGAATGATGTTGGTAACCAGGCGTATATTGTCGGTAATTTGCCTCCCGGGAATAAGCCCAGTTTGATCTGGGAAGATCAGGTTCGTTATGATCGAGGCCAGTCTGTCAGCCAGAAATCTGCCAAAGATCTTCAGGTCATTGTTGATGACTGAGATTGGGCGGAAATTTTGGGGAAGGGAGTGATCTTTGTGGGGTTTCAGGATAAGGGACATGTTGGCCGGTAACATTTCTGCTGGGAAATCGTTGCTCTTCAGGATGTGGTTATAGAGGGTAGCTAATTTTGAGGCTAAAATATGTGAATTTTTTTGTAATGGAAGGTAGTATACCCATCTGGGCCTGGTGCAGTAGAGGATTTAAGTGATTTGATTATAGTTGTTATTTCTGCTGCAGTACAGGGAGCATTCAAAACTTCTAATTGCTGTCAGGGGACTGTTGGGATTCTGCGAATAGTTTTTAGTAATAGTCTACAAGTATGTCCATTATATCATTTGGGTGTGAAACTAACACCACGGATGGGTTGCGTAATTTATACGTGTGAGATTTAGATGGTTTCATAACCTGTTTGAGCTTTCTTGAAAACATGGTAGAAGCAGAGTTACTGTATAGCATAAATTTAGCTTTAGCCCATCGCAAGGCTGTCTCAGTTCTGTTTGAGAGTAAGCAATCCAATGCCTGTTTTTTACCATCTATTTGTTGTAGAAGGTCTGGGGAAGGGGATCGGTTATAGCGGTTATGTAGTTTGCCTAATGCTTTCGTAAGAGCTCATTCAGTTTAGCCTTATGTTTGCTGGAAGCAATGTTAATAATATGACCCCGCATAACCGCTTTATGAGCCATCCAGAGTGTGCACGGTGAGGTGTCTGGGAGCTGATTATCTGTAAAGTAATCACCAAGTTGTGTAACAAGTTTGTCACTAATGGAGGGGTCTGTTAGTAAGGAGTTGTTGAGTCTCCATGTGTAGGTTGTAGGCTTAAGGTCTATCCTGGAAACTGAGATAGCCACTATATGGTGATATGACCAGGGGTAGACATGTAGATCTGCTTTGGTCGAATTCGCTAAGACAGTTTGGGTACAAAAGATGTAATCAACATGGGCATAGCTGTCATGTGGGTTTGAACAGAAGGTGTAGAATCTGGAGCCCGTGTTATGTGCTTGCCATGAATCTATTAGTTGCAATGAGCCCAGAATACTTGTAACTGATTTAGGGAAAGCCTTTTGAGGAGGGAGTAACTCTGCTTCTATCCAAACTTGGGTGTGCCCTTAGGTTGAAATCTCCCCCCACTATTAAATGTGGGGAGAGATAATGGTCTAATGTTGCAAAAAATTTTTTTTCAAAAATTAAGCCTGTGCTTCGTTGGGGGCATAGGCAGAGGCAATAGTTGTGGCATGACCCTGGATCTTGTAATATTATGAATCTGCTGTTAGGGTCCTTGTAGATATGATCAACCGCAAATAACACTGAATTTTTAATGAATATGGCTACTCCACGTTTTTTAGTGATGTGGGTTGTGCAATAGAATTGTTTATAAGATTTGTCAAAGAATTGTGGGTGGTTAGCACTGGAAAAATGGGTGTCCTGCAGTAGGAGAATATTCGTGCCCAGGCTTTTGTAGTGATAAAATGCTTTCTTGCATTTCTGGGAAACGTTAAAACCTTGCACATTGTGCAATATTATTTTAAGGGCCATATAGAATTAATTGGTTAGTAGCATGGTGATTGCTATCAGAGTTATGAGTGGAACATGTCCATGGAATAGCCAAACTCACATTATTCAGACTGAAATAGTATTGTACATGCCCCGTGATAGATAGGCTCTTGTCTGTAATACTGCATAAAATAACACTGTCAAAGATAATCTTTCAAAATGCATTAACTGAATAAACTCATAAAAACTGAAAAATTCAATACTGCTCAAATATAAACAATGAGCATGGGGGTCAGAGTAAAACGTTGCTTGCGACCAAAAATAAACTTTATTCGGACTCGGACATCTGATACCAACCAAGGGACCCAGAGAGTGCCAGGGTGGTAAACAGGTTGACCGTGCAAAATACGCCACCCTGAGCTCCACTACTGACAGTGGACGCCCAAAGAGTACTTTGGTGCAAACATGCCGTCAGATAGGCTGTCCTGCCAGGTGGAAATAATTGCAGGGGGAAGTGGGGTGTCCTTCAGGGGCTCATCTTCACAGTGGGGTTCCGTGCAAACCTCAAACTTGACAGTTATAGGTTGAAGAGAAGTATACCCCTGGCCTAGGCACAGGTCTGTGACACATAGAAATTAAGGCCCGGCATGGTGAGGATCAATCCCGAGATAGTCTTCTGAAGAATCTGTGGACAGAGTAGGTAAGGCAGGCTGGTCCCGGAATGGTTGGCACCGTCTGCTTTGGTTCCTGCATGAGGAAGGTATTGTCCACAGTGGACTAGGTCTTAGTGTGGAGAGGTGGCAGCTTGGGGCATCAGACTCCATGAGGCCCAGTTTCAGCAATATCTCCTTCCCTTCTGTGACATTATATGCCGTGTATGTGGTGCCATTGTGAGGTACTGTGAGCTTAAACGGAAAGCCCCATCGGTAGTGGATTTCAGCTGATTGGAGCACGCATGTGACCTCTTTCATCTTGTGTCTACAGTCCAATGTGGCCTGCAAGATGTCAGGGAAGATTTGAATTTTCACTCCATTCAATTCTATGGCTGCGGTATTTCTGGCAGCAGGTAAAATATTCCCTTGATTAAGTAATCTTTCAGACAGAGTATAATATCCTGTGGGGGTTTATCAGCAGGGGGCTTAGGGCTTAGGGCTCAGGGCTCTATGAATTTGGTGGCAAACACAAAAGCTGTAGATGGTGCAGAAGGAAGGAGTGTGTGGAATAGCTTGTTAGCAGCTGCAATGAGGTCTGTAACAGCTTCTGGGATGCTGAGCAGCCGCAGATTGTTCCTGTGATTATGGTAGTCAAGGTCTTCCACCTGAGACTGTACAAACTGGAAATTTTCGGCCAAGGATTCATAATCCTTACATAGATCAACATGAGCTAATGCCAGTTCGTCATGTTTAGTCTCTAGGAGATCTGTGCATCTACCCAGAGCAGTAATTTCTAATGACAGTGTGTTGGTGGCTAGCTGAAATTTCCCTGCTAGCTTTTCATACATGGAGGACAGGCTGTCCTCCAGATCAGCTTTTGTAAGCTGTGTGGGGTACTCTCGAGGTGGAGCGGAGGTCACAGGAGAAGCTACTAGGGACAGAGAGCCTTGCTAAACCTGAGCACCATCTTTAGCCATGCCTGCTTGTTCTGCTGTGCGCAGGAGGTATGTGGTAAGGGACCCCTGCGGCTTGTGGTTCTTCGGTTTTATGCGGGATGGCATGCACCTGGTGTTCCCACAGGGGTGCAGGGTAATATGTGGCTGAAAATAGTGCTGCATAGCCCTGTGGAAGGGTGATTAATTTTCGTGTCCGCAGGAGCTCCTTCTAGCTGCGTCCGTCTCTCATCGCGCCCTAATTATGCTTGTATTTGAAAACCATATGAGAAGTTTCTTGGAATATTTTGAAATAGGGAATGCTGCCCACCTGACTTGGGCTTTCCTTGTAACTTAAATAGGAAAGTAAGACATTATTTTACAGTTGGGCAATATTAGTGTCCAGGAAAGCCAATGCATATTTATCATGTGGGATTCAAAATGATTTGCTAATTATTTGATAATATCTGAGAACAGGCACAACAAACAAGAATTACATTAACATAAGTTTTTACAGGGAAAATGCTCTCCATGGTCGAGGTGCTGCTACATATGGTGGTCAGGGATATATATAGTTTCATTGCAAACATTTAGGAAGGTGAACTGAACTTGAAGGATAACAGTAGCAACATATAGATTAGGCATAAAGTAGCGCACCCTGCACATACCTCCTTCCAACATCTGCTGCATGCTGTAATTTTAAAAGCACCATGATAACATCTCTGTAGCAAAAAGTATGACAAATTACCTATAGAAAAAGGTAATTGAAAAATGTATTCAGCCCAAGGGGAGGGCAATATTTTCAAATCTGTTTGGGTTTTAGCCTTATTATATACTGTATTGTACAGTAAATAGCATTTTTCAGTCTTTCAGCAGTGAAGGCACAATTAACTTTTGTCAGTATATACAGTAACAATATGAGTATGATTTAATTAACATTTAAAGGATAAATACTATTTCTTATAAAAAGTAAAAAGAAACTGGTAAAGTATGTTAATACTTAAAAACAACTTAAAACTAACTAGCAATATCTCAAATGTACCTCAACAGATCTCCTTCTAACCCAGTCTGTCAGCATTCTGAGAGACTAAGTAATTTTTTTTTACTCTTATCAGCCTCAGCAAATAAAACATTCTGAAGCAATTCTCTGTAACATCACTGACACTTATACCACCAGTGACTCATAAACTTTATGATGTTATATTAAAGTTGTTGTTAGTGCAGTGATGTCACAGGGGAGGTCAGAACATATTTATGTGTAGCGCTACTCCTGTAAGGATCGCTTGATCTTCGGGTCCTCCCTTACGCACACGGCCAGGCAACATTAATTTTTGCAGCTTTCATTCAGACTCAAGAATCAGTCCAGGGGATGTTTGTTTTGTTTTTGTTTATTTAGGGATTAAACATGGAAGGGGAATATGGAAAAGCATGGGATGTCCAGAACTGTAGAACTTGTATGCAAACTTAAGGACTTGCTAACTTTCTGTCTGCCAGGAATTAACATTACAAAGCTGTCCTCCCATAGGATTAAAGTGGTTGTAAACCCTTTACAACCACTTTTTACTACAGGTAAGCCAATAAGGCTTACTAAGGATGAGCCGAACACCCCGAGGTTCGGTTCGCACCAGAACATGCAAACAGGCAAGCAATTTGGACGAACACGCAAACACCGTTAAAGTCTATGGGACACGAATATGAAAAATCAAAAGTGCTCATTTCAAATGCTTATAAGCAAGTTATTGTCACAAAAAGTGTTTGGGGACTTGGGTCCTGCCCCAGGGGACATGTATCAGTGCAAAAAAGTTTTAAAAATGGCCGTTTTTCAGGAGCAGTGATTTTAATAATGCTTAAAATGAAACAATAAAAATGAAATATTCCTTTAAATATTATGCTTGAGGGCGTCTATAGTATGCCTGTAAAGTGGTGCAGTTTTCCCATGTTTAGAACAATACCACAGCAAAATTACATTTCTAAAGTAAAAAATCATTTAAAAATGATCGCGGCTATATTGAATTGTTGGGTCTTGGCAATATAGGTAAAACTCATTGATAAAAGTGGCATGGGTTCCCCCCCCAGTCCATTACCAGGCCCTTTGGATCTGGTATGAATATTAAGGGGAACCCAAGGCCAAATTTTAAAGAGAAATGGCGTAGGCCCCTCCCAAAATCCATATCAGTCCCTTCAGATCTGGTATAGATTTTAAGGGGAACCCTGCGCCAAAATTTTAAAAAAATTGAGTAGGGGTCCTCCCAAAATCCATACTAGACCCTAATCTGAGCAGGAAACTTGGCAAGCCGCAGGAAAAGAGGAGGGACAAGAGAGCGCACCTCTCCTGAACTGTACCAGGCCACATGCCCTCAACATGGGGAGGGTGCTTTAGAGTAGCCCCCCCAATGCACCTTGTCCTTATGTTGATGGGGACAAGGGCCTCATCCCAACAACCCTTGCCCTGTGGTTGTGGGGGTCTGCGGGTGAGGGGCTTATTGGAAGCCCCCTTTAACAAACGTACCCTCAGGTCCCTGCCTCCCCCTATGTGAATTGGTAATGGGTACATTGTACCTCTACCATTTAAAAAAAAAAGTGTCAAAAAGCCTGAAGGGCCTGGTATGGATTTTGGGGGACCCCCACGCAATTTTTTAAAAAAATTTGGTTCGGGGTTCCCCTTAATATTCATACCAGATCCAAAGGGTCTTGTAATGGACTGGGGGGAACCCATGCTGTTTTTTTCAATGAGTTTTATCTATATTGCCGAGACCCAACAATTCATTACAGCCGCAATCAGTTTTAAATGACTTTTTCCTTTAGAAATGTCATTTTGCTGAGGTACTGTTCTAAACACGAGAAAACTGAGCCACTTTACAGGCATACTATAGACACCCCCCAGGCACGATATTTAAATTTCATTTTTATTGTTTCACTTTAAGCATTAATAAAATCACTGCTCCCGAAAAAACGTACGTGCCATTGCTTCAGTTATTGTGCCATTACCAACGTCTCCCGCATGAATGTGTAGGAGTGACATCATTGCGGCTCTGGCCAATCACAGCACCTGAGCCTGCAATATCCGGAAGTAACTCCGGGAGCGATGACGCCACCCGGAGCCGTGTGTATGAGGACCGCTGCGGGGGCTTTGATCTAAGGTAAGTAATTCATAATGAGCTAGTATGCTATGCATGCTAGCTCATTATGCCTTTGTCTTGCAGGTTTTTTTGTAAGTTTACAACCACTTTAATGGTCAGCAAAACAGATAGCAAAACGTTCCAACTGTTGAAAACAGGTGCTACTCCATAGGGAAATGCTAATACTTCTGCTCTTGAATCCCCAGCTAGAGGTGTGGGATGGCTTTCCCATTTGTGAACTGTCCCTAAGCTTTTACTTGGTCACGGGCAAGCTAAATATTCCACCTTGCTGCTCCTGCTCTTTCCAAGCTTGGGGTGTGAGGAATGGAAGCTACTTACTTGATCCCTCTTTTGTGAGTCCTGAAGTCCAAGTGGCTGCTGCACAAGCTTCTTGTTCAGTGTAGCTTCAATTAACCCTAGCTGAGGCCAGAATAAGTATTATGCCATGTACACACAGGGAGACTTTCCAACCGGACTGGTCCGACGGACCGAATCCGGCAGACAATCCAACCGTGTGTGGGCTGCATCGGACTTCCGACGGACTTTAGATTTGAAACCTACTTCAAATCTTTACGTCGTAACTCCGCCAGACTCAGTTCCTAACGGAAAGCCCGTTCCTCTGTATGCTGGTCTGAAGGACCAGATACGACGCAGGGGCGACGCAAGGGCGCCCCCCCACCCTAAAGAACCTTGTCCCCATGTTGATGAGGACAAGGGCCTCTTCCTGACAATCCTGGCCCTTGGTTATAAATAAGAAAAAAATACTGCACTCTAAACAAAAACTAAAAAACAAAGCAGCAACTAACATATGAAATACACACATATAAAACATCAAATAAAGAAACAATAGCTGCGCTAAATGATGGACATGGTATGTGATGAATCAGTAAATCAATATAAATATAGTGAAAAGTAAATAAAATTGTGAGTATGATGTTCACAAAAAACAAACCTATTCTCGTGAAAAAACAAAAAAGAAAAAAAATGAAATTGAAAATGAAAATGAAAATGAAAAGGTGATAAAAAGTGAGGATAAACTTGACATAAAAGTCCAAAGCAATGAGCCAATTGCTGGATACTAAAATAAACCAAAATAGTGCAGTCTTCCGTCACCATTTAGTGTAAATCACCAAGAGAAATGCACGCTTACCAGAGGCAAGCAAAAAGGGCCTTTCCTTGGGGAATCAGAGGTATGTACCACAGGGGACACCAATCCAGGACCAGCACACCACTCGGATATACGGAAGGGACCCTCAGGTAATGTATCACCAAAAAACATAAAAAAAGGAGCTTCCCATGGTGTGATTCCGTATAAATAATTTATTATATGGATAAAAGAATCACACTTACAAGCATAAAATAGTAACGATCAATGGCAGCCGGCCGGCTTACGAGTGCCTGTACACTCCGGGAATCACACACGGTATGTCAGTGCATCCTGTCCGCCCAACGCACGTTTCGTCATACAATGACATCGTCTGGGGCACAGGTGACGCACTGACGCATCGCGTATAAATACACAACACTAAGAACCAAGCCTCGATCTGAGGTGAGGACAGAGACAGGTCATACCCAACATGGCAGACCAGAAACATTCGGTCTGCCATATTAACTGATGGCAAACCAGTTCAGAAAATGGATAAAAAATTAGAAAATCACGAGTAAAAAGTAACAATACCGAAAAGAAGCTACAGGATAAATGTTAATGGTATATTTCTCCCCATCCACAAAGTCAAAAAGGATCAATAAATCTATGGGCTGACAATAGTGAGTTATGGTCATCAAAGCAATAAGTCTGCAAGACCACCCATAGCCAGACATAACAAGCACCAAAAAATAAAACAAAAATTGAAAAAATATTTTTTTTTTTATAATTTTTTTTTACTTCTTTACTTTGGACTTCTTTACTTTGGATACGTGGGCAGAACGAGGCGACCCTTCTCTGTTTGACTTAATGAGCATATTACCAATATCAAAAATGATTTTCCTAAACAATCAGTTTCTAGACATTACCTCCAGTTTCACAACAAAGACCCCAATAAAACTATTTTTTTGGGCATTGATAAGTACTGCCCACAATGGAGGGGCAGTTCTCTTGTGAAAAGTATATCTAGGCTAGAAATGGCCTGGATCCATAAGCTGAAGTGTTATGTTGCTTACGGCCTTAACATCGATGTGGATGTTAACTGCTTTATAGACAACTCTTAAGTTACTTATACAGACCCCTTTTCTTCTTTTTTCTTTTATCTAGGTGCTTGTGGGTTTTTGTTATTTTGTTATTTTGATTATTAGTACGTTATTTTAATTAACAGTACATTATTTAGTAATGCATATTTTTTACATTAGTTGAGGACTGAATTTTGCTCAATACTGATTTTTGTATAATGTAAACTTGATGTGGGTTGAGGACTGAATATTTTTTTATCATGTGATCCCATTTTGGATAATCCAAATTCAACTTTTCACTTTTTTTATTTTTTTATCATTTAAAGTTTATTGAAACAAAGAAAGAAACATAGAAATGCACTGTACAATGCAAGTTTTGCAGGTGCAACTGCGTACTTTTCGCCATTACATATTAAACTGGTAGTGTAAAACTAGTACAAAGGTCTCAATTGCTATCAGACTCTGAGAAGCTAAAGTTATTTCCACTGAGGTATCTTTGTGTCTATAAGAGTTATAGGGTTTCTGTATACACTGTGTTATCCATTGTGTCAGAAACGTCTTTCCAAGGGTTCAGAGCGCTTAATATTGATGTTGTGTATAAGTAATATTTCTGTATCTATCTAAAGCAATCTTTCTCATGCATAAGGGAGAAGTACATGTAAAATAGATCTAGTCCAGTGAAGAAGAGAGGTTAAAGGTCAGCAAGAAGGGAACAAGGAAGAAAATGAAAAAAAGAGAGTATGTGAGAAAAGTGGGATGTGGAAGTAGGAGGAGATAAGGAAGATATAGGATAAAGGAGACATATAAGGTACAGAAGGAAGGCACCCACCTAAGACTCCATCACCTTCCCCACGTATAATTCAGGTAGGGAAATCTGCGGAGTATTTAAAAATCAGCCACGGTTGCCACGTTTTGTGGAAGCGTTCAATGTGGCCTTTGTCTTGGGCCAATGTGTCTTCCATTTCATGAATTTCACTAACTTTCGACACCCAATCCTTAACAGAGGGGGTAGAGGCAGACAACCAATGTAGAGGGATTTGGGATTTAGCTGCATTGAGCAGATGAATCGTCAATGAGCGTTTGTAGCGTTTAAAAGAGGAATTGGACAAGTGTAAGAGACAACATGCTGGAGTCAACTCCACTCTAGTCTCTGTAATTTTTTTGATTAAAGTCTTTACTTCATTCCAGTAGGGTTCAATTTTGGAACAATACCACCATATGTGAGCTAGTGTGCCCTTCTCTGAGAGACATCTCCAGCATGTGTCCGATTTTTGTGTGTCCCATATGTGCAATTTGTCAGGTGTATTATACCAATGGGTCAGTAGTTTGTAATTTGTCTCTTGCAGTTTTGTGCTTATAGAACATTTATGCACTAGTATAGCAACGTACCTCCATTGTTTGTCTGTAATCTCCATTTCAAGTTCCTCCGACCATCTCCTCCTGTGTCCGCCTGATTTATCCACTCCCGAGCGACTCAACCACGCATAAGTAACAGAGGTAGCCTTGTCAATTGGATTCCCCTCCCGACAAACCAACTCCAAGGCCGTCAGGGGTTTATGCAATTTTTGAGGTTCCTTAATGTCACCTAAGTAACTTCTTATTTGGAAGTATGTCCATTGCCTCAATTGAGGCAGATTTTTTTCTGTCTTAAAGGACAACCAGTCTCTAAGTTTGTTCTCAGTATAGCAGTCTCCTGCTAGTAGGGGCTCACCCGCCGGGGTCGTTTTGAGAGTCGGGTTATGTAGTCCTGGGATGAAGTCAGGGTTGTCTGTCAAGGGCGTTAAAGGGCTAGGTATTGTGGTCAACTGTCTATGTTTGGCTAACAAGTTAATGATCTTCAACATCGTGCCAGTGATCGGGTGTGTCCAGATGGCATGAGGTAGTCTTTTGAGGGAGGACCAGGGTAAGTATTTAAGTGGAAGTGTGGCCAACGCTGTCTCTAGTGTGACCCAGTCTTTTACCGAATCGTAGCAGTGCCCATCTATGATTCTGGTTATGTGTGAAGCCTGATAATAACGGTGAAAATTCGGGAAGTGAATTCCTCCTAAGTCTTTGGGTTTGACCAGGGTGGCTAGTTTGATTCTGGGTTTTTTATGTTGCCAGAGAAATCTCATGACCAATGAATTAAGTTCTTTGAAAAATTTCTGAGGAATCTCGATCGGTAATGAGCGGGTTAAGTACAGGAATTTGGGCAGTATAACCATTTTTACTATGGCCGCTCTACCGAACCAAGAGAAGAACTTCTCATTCCACTTTGTCAGGTCTTTCGAACAGTTTTTAAGAAAGGTCACGAAATTTCTCTCAAAGGCAGATTTTATAGAAGGTGTAAGCCAGATCCCCAGGTATTTCAATTTGGTCTTATCCTACTTAAACGTCGAGTTAGCCTGCGTCCAAGTGAGTAGTCTGTCTGGTAGAGAGAGGTTTAGAGCCTCTGACTTTGTGTAACTAATTTTCAAGTTGGATACATATCCATAATGTGCGAATTCTTGTAACAGGTTAGGGAGTGTTGTGATCGGTTTTGTTAAGAAAAACAGTAAATCGTCCGTGTATGCAGCTATTTTGTACTCTCTGTCTGTAATCTGAAAACCCTGGTTCTAGCGAAAGAATAAACAATAGGGGCGATAAGGGACAGCCCTGTCTAGTCCCATTATTAATATGTACTTTTTCTAAGAGGATGCCATTTATTTTTAGTTCTGCTGTCGGGTCTTGGTAAAGAGCCGAGATCCAATTCAGCATGTTTGGGCCTAGACCCACCCTCCCACAGACCGCCATCATGAAGCTACGCGGTCGAAGGCCTTCTCCGCATCTGTCGAGAGGAGAAAGCCCTCGATCTTCCGTTGTCTGACTGCATGTGTTAGCAAAAGTGCCTTGGTTACAATATCTCTGGCCTCTCTGTTTGGCATAAAGCCCACCTATTCCAAACCAATTAGTCTTGTAAGTAACGGTCCCATCCTCAGCGCTATAATCTTTGCGAACAATTTGACATCAAGGTTCAGCAAAGATATGGGGCGGTAGCTAGCACACTCCTCAGGGTTCTTGCCATCTTTCGGTATAACCGTGATATGTGCTGAGAGAAAACCCGGGGTAACACTTCTTGGTTTGGATAAGGAGTTCAGGGCGTCTCTCAAGGGTTCAGTTAGAACATCTATAAAGGACTTGTAATAGGTGGCTGAATACCCATCAGGTCCTGGGCTCTTACCTGTTTTTAGTAATTTGATGGCCTGTTTAATTTCCGCTGATGTGATTGGGGCTTCTAGGAGATCTGTATCTACATTAGACAAAGCTGGGAGTCCACTTTTTGATATATAATCTTGTTTAATTTGTGCTCTGTCCCCTGTTGTTTGTGGATGTTTATGTTGTGTGGTGGCAAGTTAAAGAGCTTCGTGTAGAACGCGTGGAACTGTTTTGCTATCGCCTCTGAAGCTACTTCTAACTTCCTCTCTTTAGTTCTGATTCCAGCAATCTTAGTAATCGAATTTTGTTCTCTCAGGGCCCTCACCAAGAATCTACCAGCTTTATCGCCTGACTCATAATAGAGCCGTCTTTTAAAGAAAAGCATCCGTTTGGCCCTAGCGTTAAGTAGATGCTGTAATTCTTTCCTAGCCTCCAGGAGGCTCTTGGCTGAGGCCTCCGAGAGAGATTGTTTATGTAGTAGTTCCAGTGACTCGATTTGGGTGAATAATTTCTTTACCTGAGCGTCTCTTTCCTTTTTACGTCTAGACCCCATTTCTATCAGAACTCTTCGCATGGTACATTTATGCGCTTCCCACAGTATTAGGGGGTCTACCCCAGGAGTGTTATTGTGTTTGAAAAAATCAGTGAGGTTACTCGTAAGGACGGGTAGAAGTGTCTGGTCCGTCAGCAAAGACGGGTTTAGTCTCCATGTCGGTTGTTGTCTAGTTGTGTTCTGTAAGTCCAAAGTTAATGAAACAGGTGCATGGTCCGATATTGTTTGGGCACCTATTCTCGCAGCAGAGATTTTCGACAGGTCTCTCTGAGAGACAAATATGCAGTCCAAACGAGCATATCCGTTGTGCGGTACCGAAAAATGTGTATAGTCTCTACCTTCAGGGTTGAGGAAGCGCCAGGAGTCCACCAGCTGCAGTTGTTGCAGAAGTGATTTGATTTTTTTCAGAATTTTATAGGTGATGCAGGTCCTACCGTTGGACGTGTCCAATAGCGGATTTAGCGGGACGTTAAAATCTCCCCCTACTTTAAGGCAGCCACTGACGAACTCCCGTAGCTTCCCTATAATGTGTTGGCAGAAAGTGGTGTGAGACCTATTAGGAAAGTACACGTTGGCCAAGATTATTGGTAAATCATTGTATGAGCCCTTCAGGAACACGAATCTTCCCTCAGGGTCACACAATTGTTCAGTCAATTTAAATGGTGTGTCCCTGCCCACCAATATCGTGACCCCTTTCGACTTAGAGTCAGCTGTTGTGGCGTGGAAAGCTCTCGGGAACTGTGGGGTTGTTAATTTGGGAATGTTGTTTGTCTTAAAATGGGTCTCTTGTAGAAACACAAACTGAGGCTTACCTTTTTTAAGTTCTCTCAAAAGGGTGGAGCGTCGCTCGGGAATGTTTAAGCCTCTGATATTATGTGAAATCACAAGGGGTCGATTCCCCAATGATGAGTATACCATGGTGGTGGTAAAAGAGGAGACGGCCAGAGTTCAGATCTGTAAAGACAAAACTGTTATTTGAGATTTGAGACTGGTATTCCGCTCAGGTTTAAACCTCTCTAATTATCTGAGTGGGTGTCCTCCTACTGTTGATCAGATAGGTATCTTAGTGAAAGGTAAAGGAGACAGGAGAGAAAAAAGAAAAAAGAATGAGAAGATAGTTTAGCAGGAGGTTATTACAACGGTGGGTCACTCTCCAAAAGCAACTGAAACGCCCCCAAAGGAGAGGAGCCCCCACACGTAATATAAATGTCTTCCCTTTCTCCCGGAGAAGTCAGGAAAGTTTGTGGGGTCGATAAGAGGCAACCCCGGCTAGATGTAACCTAAACTCCAAGTAGTTGGAGAACTGTGATAACTAAATTAGAACAATCTCAACGGAGCACACACAGTGGTTCAAACAAATAAAAGTAGTATTAGTATATTGTTCACACCCGACCACGATGTGTCATGTATAAATTCGGGTCTAATCATGAAAACATGAACTCTATGAGTCACACAGGTATAACTATAACAAATGTGATATCAAACTGTTATCTTAATTAGTAAACATTAATTGTCACCCATAGGTGTACCCCCATACTAAGTGCACAGCCATTTCAAAGCCGAGCAAGCAAAAAAAAAAAACCCCCCCCCCCAACCCCCCCCCACCAACCCCTGTAGGCTGTAGGATATTGTCAGAACTGCCACCTAGGTTGATTCTTTCAAGAGTGTTCATCCCTCTTGGGGTAGGTAACCTATGGGTGAAGGCACGTGTGGTGAAAGTACCTGTGTGTCAAAAATTATATTGCAAACATCGGTTGTGCTAAGGGCGAAGCCGTAGTGGTATAAGGCATCTATTCACATTCCTGGGCTCTGGATGAACCAGCCATTCTCCTCGGAGTTTCCACGTGAGAACTGTTGCCCCTGTTCTGTTTGTATCTCTTCGGTAGCCTTTTGTCTGGAGGAGAGCGGAGATGAGGGAGGACTCCTGACCAGCGGTGGTTGCAAAAATTCCTCGTACCATTCTGGTAATTCCAATGGGTCCAAGTCCAATGACTCGCAGAACTCCGGTAGATCAGCCGGCGTGCGTAGTATAGATTGATGGCCATTGTATATGACTGTGAGGGCGAAGGGAAATCTCCAGGCATATCTCAAGTCCTTTGCTCTTAATTTCTCCAGTAGGGGTCGCAATGCACGCCTATTCTTCAGAGTGATCTGTGATAGATCCTGAAACAACATAATCGTGGCGCCATTAAATATAATTTGGTCATTTCGTCTCGCTTTCCGCATGATGTCCTCTTTGGTAGCAAAGCACTGTAAGCAGCAGATTATGTCACGAGGCGGTGCGGTTTCAGATCCTCTAGGCCTGAGAGCTCTATGAGCTCTCACAAACTCAATTTCTGTGTCTTCCTGTCTTTTAAGCAGGCTGTTGAAGACTCTCCGGAGTGCTGGGGTGATCCGATCATGATCCACTGATTCCGGGATCCCCCTGACCCTAATGTTGCATCTCCTCCCCCTATTGTCAAGGTCTTCAATGTGTCTGTTCATATTAATAAAGTGCTGCAATGTGGTTTGATGTTACCATCTCCAGCTTATGAATTGCCTTGTCCCTCTGTCTGCCTGCACTTTCGGCCGCCGCCATCTTTTCATTTATCACCATCATGCTCTTTTTCAGGTCTGTTATGGCAGCTGAAAACGTGGCTTTAATGTCAGCTGCAAACACTGACATGTCTGCCAACGTGAGCGGGTGGTCAGGTCTGGACTTACCCCTGCTTGTGTCTTCGGTAGCTGACATAGAGTCCTCGCTCTCCCCTTCCTCCTGAGGCGTCTGCGCCATCTTGCCTCTCGTGGTCCTGCTACAAGCTGCTGAGTTGTGCCTGAGGATTTCAGCTATGTTAGCATTGGCTGAAGCCGAGTTTCAGCGTGTCCTGGATCGGGGGGTCCAAAGGAGCTTTCTGCCTGGCATTTGTATGCTGTGGGTCGGGTGTTAGGCTTAGAACCTTCGTGTGTGCCTCAGAGCCCTCTCAATGAGCCGCCATCTCCGCCGCGCGCCAAGCCACGCCTCCTCCAACTTTTCACTTTTTATCCAAACATATCCTTTTTTATAAAGAAAAAAATCTTGCGAGCCACAATGTTCCTATGCTTAATAAACCAGCAGCAACAAGTAGTTATATACCACAGGTATATCACGAAGAATATCCAGCAGCAAACGCAGTTCACGTACTCATGACCGTGCACAAACCATAATATAAAAGAAATTGCGTTGCGCTTGATTAAATGTGCTACAGAGAAGTATCCCAAAAAAATATGTTTTTAAATATCTCACTATTCACATCCATTATGCATAACTGTGCTAAAAAATACTGATTTAAATATAACAAAATACTCCTGTGGAAAAATGGTATCACTCCTGTGCAATGTGCATATGTATAAACCTATGGACAATCAATAAAAGTGCATATAGTGCCAAAAGATATATATATACAATTGTGCATAAAAATTTAGAGGTGACTGCAAACATAAAAAAGCATGCAATACTTCATATATCGTGCAGCATGCAAAACATCAAAAAGAAACGCAAACTGCGTTTAAATGGCCTTGATATAAAGTTCTTATATAAGTGTCCCAAAATAGCAACTAAAAAGTGTTTCCGTGTCCATAAATCTCCATAGATGTCCAGGTAATCCAATGTGCCGAATTCCAGTGCTTTAAATAATAATTTTGTGCCACAGTGCCCCCCCACAGTGGTTGCGCTCACCTTAGAGCGTGTGACACAGCTTTTACCTTGTGTCAAAACACGCTATGTAGCCACCCCCTGGGCTATATGCGAACGCTAGATCGATCTCCACTCTGGGTCAATTAGGCTCCTTTCCTTATCGCCGAGGGCTTGCTGTGGGTCGGGTGTTAGGCTTAGAACCTTTGTGTGTGCCTCAGAGCCCTCTCAATGAGCCGCCATCTCCGCCGCGCGCCAAGCCACGCCTCCTCCAACTTTTCACTTTTTATCCAAACATATCCTTTTTTATGCACAAAAAAAAATTGTCTGTGCATGTGTTCTAGTATTATCCAACTATATTAACTTTTTATTCATTTTCACTAATTTTTTATTTTGATTTAAAAAAAATAAAAAAATAAAAATTTTAATGTTAGAATTTTTGTTTTATTTTTTTGGTGCTTGTTATGTCTGGCTATGGGTGGTCTTGCAGACTTATTGCTTTGACAACCATAACTGACTATTGTCAGCCCATAGATTTATTGATAATTTTTGACTTTGTGCATGGGGAAGAAATATACCATTAACATTCATCCTGTAGTTTCTTTTCGGTATTGTTACTTTTTACCAGTGATTTTCTAATTTTTTATCCATTTTCTGAACTGGTTTGCCATCAGTTAATATAGCGGACCGAACGTTTCCGGTCCGCCATGTTGGGTATGACCTGTCTCTGTCCTCACCTCAGATCGAGGCTTGGTTCTTAGTGTTGTGTATTTATACGCGATGCGTCAGTGCGTTGCCTGTGCCCCAGACGACGTCACAATAAATTATTTATACGGTATCACACCATGGGAAGCTCCTTTTTTATTTTTTTGGTGATATGTTACCTGAGGGTCCCTTCCATATATCTGAGTGGTGTGCTGGTCCTGGATTGGTGTCCCCTGTGGTACATATCTCTGATTCCCCAAGGAAAGGCCCTGGCTGGGTATATAGCCGCAAGCTTCTTTTTGCTTGCCTCTGGTAAGCGTACATTTCTCTTGGTGATTTGGCTGCAGTATTTTGGTTTATTTTAGTATCCAGCAATTGGCTGATTGCTTTGGACTTTTATGTCAAGTTTATCCTCATTTTTTATCACCTTATTTTTAGTTTTTTTCTTTTTTGTTTTTTCACGAGATTAGGTTTGTTTTTTGTGAACGTCATACTCTTAATTTTATTTACTTTTCACTATATTTATATTGATTTACTGATTCATCACATACCATGTCCATCATTTAGCGCAGCTATTGTTTCTTTATTTAACTGGCCATTGGTTGTTGGGGTCTGCGGGCGGGGGGCTTATCGGAATCCGGGAGCCCCCTTTAATAAGGGGGCCCCCAGATACTGGCCCCCCACCCTATGTGAATGAGTATGGGGTACATCGTACCCCTACCCATTCACCTAGGGAAAAAGTGTCAATAAAAAAAACATACTACACAGGTTTTTAAAGTCATTTATTAGACAGCTCTGGGGTCTTCTTCCAACTTTGGGGGTCTTCTCCCGACTTCGCCACTCTCTCCGGCCTCTTCTCCTGGTGTCTGGTTCTTCTCCCGCTCTCCGGTCTCTTCTCCTGGTGTTCAACCTCTTCTCCCGGTGTCCGGTTCTTCTGCCGGCTCCTCCGCTATCTTCTGTCGCTCTTTTGCTAGCACCCGATGGCCACACCCCCTTATGACGTCACAGTCCCAACATGCCCCGGGACTGTGATGTCATAAGGGGGCGGGGTCACCGTCTATTTATGTCATTGCGGAGCGCTCACACAGAATTACAGTGGGAGAGAGCGATGTGTCAACATCGGAAGAAGAGAAGAGGGAAGAAGACGATGAAGAAGTCCGGGCCACCGCTAGCAAAAGAGCGGGAGAAGATAGCGGAGGAGCCCGTTACGTAATGGGTGACCCCGCCCCCCTCTGACGTCATGGGGAATTCCACAGGGAAGTCCCCGTCAAATCCCCGTGCGTCAGAGGGGGGCGGGGTCATCGGGTGGCCCCGCCCTCCGTTAGTTAAGAACCATCAGAATAGGAGAAGTGTCACACAGCGGGAGCCTCCCATCTTAGTGGATGCGGAGCGGCCCGAGAAGAAGGGAAGAAGACGCCACGGAGGAAGATGCCGGACGAGAAAACCGGAGGAAGAACCAGAAGAAGAAGAAGATGGAGGAAGAAACCAAAGGAAGATAGAAGAAAGAAGATAGAAGAAAGAAGAAGCATTTAAATAAAGGAATTGTCAAAAACTGTCTCTTGTCATTTTTAACATTTTTGACAGTTTTTTTGTGAAATGGTTTCACACAGGGGGGAAGATGGGATCTGGGGGTCCCCTTAAAGGGGGCTTCCAGATTCTGCTAAGTCCCCCGCCCGCAGACGCCCACAACCACCGGGCAAGGGTTGTGGGGATGAGGCCCTTGTCCCCATCAACATGGGGACAAGGTGTTTTGGGGGGCTACCCCAAAGCACCCTCCCAATGTTGAGGGCATGTGGCCTGGCATGATTCAGGAGGGGGGGTGCTCTCTAGTCCCCCGTCTTTTCCTGTGGCCTGCCAGGTTGCGTGTTCAGGTTAGGGTCTGGTATGGATTTTTGGGGGGACCCCACGCCATTTTTTTAAAATTTTGGCACGGGTTTCCCCTTAAAATCCATACCAGACCTGTAGGGTTTGGTATAGATTTTGAAGGGGACCCCAAGCCATTTTTAAAAAAAATTTTGGCCGGGGTTCCCCTTAATATCCATACCAGACCTGAAGGGCCTGGTATGGAATTTAGGGGGACCCCCCACATCATTTAAAAAAAAAAATTGGTTTGGGGTTCCCCTGTGGGGCATTTCCATGCCGTTTTTATCAATGAAATTTTATGTGTATTGTCGAACCGGCAATTCATTAATAGCCGTGAGTAGTTTTAAATGACTTTTTTTTCCTTTGAAATCCTCATTTTGCTGTCAGACTGTTCTAAACACGGGAAACATGCGCCCCTTTACAGGCATACTATAGACACCCCCCAGGTACAAAATTTAAAGGAATATTACACTTTTATTGTTTCACTTTAATCATTATTAAAATCACTGCTCCTGAAAAAACGGCCGTTTTTAAAACTTTTTTTGCATTGATACATGTCCCCTGGGGCAGGACCCAGGTCCCCTTTTTATGACAATACCATGCATATGAGCCTTTAAAATGAGCACTTTTGATTTCTCCCATAGACTTTTAAAGGCTTTCGAATTTGCCGCGAACACCCCAAATTGTTCGCTATTCGGCAAACTGGCGAACAGCCAATGTTCGAGTCGAACATGAGTTCCACTCGAACTCGAAGCTCATCCCTAATGGGCACTGATAGAAGGCACTGGTGGGCACTGATAGGAGGCACTAATGAACACTGATAGAAGGCACCAATTGGCACTGATAGAAGGCACTGATAGGAGGCACTGATGAGCACTGATAGAAGGCACTGATGGGCACTGATAGGAGGCACTAATGAGCACTGATAGAAGGAACTGATAGGCACTGATAGGAGGCATTTATGGGCACTGATAGGCACTGATAAGATGCACCGATGAGCACTGATAGGAGGCACCGATGGCCACTGGTAGGAGGCACTGATGGGCACTGACGAGCACTGATAGGAGGCATTGATGGGCACTGATAAGAGGCATTGATGGGCTCTGATAGGAGGCACTAATGAGCACAGATAGGCCACATTGATGAGCACTGATAGGCTGCACTGATAGGTGGCATTGATAGGCACTGATAGGTGACACTGAGGAACACTGATAGGCAGAACGTAAGCAGTATTGATGAGCACTGATGGGCAGCATTGAAGAGTACTGATAGTTGGCACTGATGGACGCTGTTAGGCGGCATTATTGAGCACTGATAGGTGGTGCTGATAGGCAGAATTGATGGGCACTAATAGGCCTCATTAATGAGCACTGATAGGTAACACTTGTAGGCTGAATTGATGGGCACTGATAGGCGGCATTGATGAGCACTGATAGGCAGCATTGATGGGCACTAGTAGGTGGCATTGATGAGCACTGAAAGATGGCACTGATGATTGGGGCACTGATTATCAGTGTAAACAATTTACTGACATTCTTGAAAGTTAATGGCAGTCCTTTCCTAACACAGACACAGCATGGGAGGAAAGGGCTGTGGATAACTGGAAAGTCTGTTTACATGTGATCAGCTGATCAAATGGTAAAGGGCTGTTGTGATTGCGCTGGATGCATGTCCCAGAGGGCATGCGGGAAGCACGGTTTTTAGGAGGATGTCCATGGACACTGGGGAACACTGATAGGCAGAACGTAGGCAGTATTGATGAGCACTGATGGGCAGCATTGAAGAGTACTGATAGTTGGCACTGATGGTCGCTGTTAGGTGGCATTATTGAGCACTGATAGGTGGTGCTGATAGGCAGAATTATTGGGCACTAATAGGCCAGATTAATGAGCACTAATAGGTAACACTTGTAGGCTGAATTGATGGGCACTGATAGGCAGCATTGATGAGCACTGATAGGCAGCATTGATGGGCACTAGTAGGTGGCATTGATGAGCACTGAAAGATGGCACTGATGATTGGGGCACTGATTATCAGTGTAAACAATTTACTGACATTCTTGAAAGTTAATGGCAGTCCTTTCCTAACACAGACACAGCATGGGAGGAAAGGGCTGTGGATAACCGGAAAGTCTGTTTACATGTGATCAGCTGATCAAATGGTAAAGGGCCATTGTGATTGCGCTGGATGCATTTCCCAGGGGGCATGCGGAAAGCACGGTTTTGGGAGGATGTCCATGGACACTGGGGAACACTGATAGGTAGAACGTAGGCAGTATTGATGAGCACTGATGGGCAGCATTGAAGAGTACTGATAGTTGCCACTATGGACACTGTTAGGCGGCATTATTGAGCACTGATAGGTGGTGCTGATAGGCAGAATTGATGGGCACTAATAGGCCACATTAATGAGCACTGATAGGTAACACTTGTAGGCTGAATTGATGGGCACTGATAGGCGGCATTGATGAGCACTGATGGGCAGCATTGATGGGCACTAGTAGGTGGCATTGATGAGCACTGAAAGATGGCACTGATGATTGGGGCACTGATTATCAGTGTAAACAATTTACTGACATTCTTGAAAGTTAATGGCAGTCCTTTCCTAACACAGACACAGCATGGGAGGAAAGGGCTGTGGATAACCGGAAAATCTGTTTACATGTGATCAGCTGATCAAATGGTAAAGGGCCATTGTGATTGCGCTGGATGCATTTCCCAGGGGGCATGCGGAAAGCACGGTTTTGGGAGGATGTCCATGGACACTGGGGAACACTGATAGGTAGAACGTAGGCAGTATTGATGAGCACTGATGGGCAGCATTGAAGAGTACTGATAGTTGCCACTGATGGACACTGTTAGGCGGCATTATTGAGCACTGATAGGTGGTGCTGATAGGCAGAATTGATGGGCACTAATAGGCCACATTAATGAGCACTGATAGGTAACACTTGTAGGCTGAATTGATAGGCACTGATAGGCGGCATTGATGAGCACTGATGGGCAGCATTGATGGGCACTAGTAGGTGGCATTGATGAGCACTGAAAGATGGCACTGATGATTGGGGCACTGATTATCAGTGTAAACAATTTACTGACATTCTTGAAAGTTAATGGCAGTCCTTTCCTAACACAGACACAGCATGGGAGGAAAGGGCTGTGGATAACCGGAAAATCTGTTTACATGTGATCAGCTGATCAAATGGTAAAGGGCCATTGTGATTGCGCTGGATGCATGTCCCAGGGGGCATGCGGGAAGCACGGTATTGGGAGGATGTCCATGGACACTGAGGAACACTGATAGGCAGAACATAGGCAGTATTGATGAGCATTGATGGGCAGCATTGAAGAGTACTGATAGTTGGCACTGATGGACGCTGTTAGGCGGCATTATTGAGCACTGATAGGTGGTGCTGATAGGCAGAATTGATGGGCACTAATAGGCCGCATTAATGAGCACTGATAGGTAACACTTGTAGGCTGAATTGATAGGCACTGATAGGCGGCATTGATGAGCACTGATAGAATGACCATTGAAGGTCATTTTTTTCATTCAACCTGCTAACTGAACAAAAAAAAATGTATGGTCAGCTTTACACGGACTTCAAGCACTTGTCTTCAACCACTTTGCAAACTTTTCAAAATCAGCATTTTTTTGCTAGGGAATTACCATAGCTCTCCAAACAGTATATCTTTTCTGGAAGCAGAGACCCTGGTGAATAAAATTATGGTAGTTGCCATTTTTATGTTGCACAATATTTGCACAGTCATTTCTCAAATGCATATTTTCAGGGACAATACACAAAGATTTTTTTTAAGTACAAACACAATATTTTATCAATTTTTTGGTAAAATATAAAGGCTGCTGTGTCAAGTATATAGATACCAAAGCATGTCACGTCTAAAATTGTGCACTCGTGTAATTGCAAAAACACTATGGTACCCAAATTTCTCTTTAGGTAATACTTTAAAAGCCTTTACAGGCCATCATGTTAGATTTACAATGAATAAACAAAATAAGTGCAGCGCAAAAACAAAAAATCATAAAATAAGAAGATGATGAATAGTCCAATCATAAATTGGTAATCAAAAAGTTCATTAATACTAGTAGGAAATAACCCTCTTCTGGGGACACCCGCATAAGACACTTATCCAGGCGATGTAGTAATATGAAATAAGATTGTGCTTACCAGATCCAGTTGACCCCTTAGTTATAGGGGGTCTTAAACGGCATGAATGGACCCGTGGCAAACTGCTGGGCTAGCTGTCATCTGCAGATCAAATAAATTCCTCGAATGACGGAGATCCCATCAGGTTTATGGTGTACTACTGGTATACTGCAGATATGGCTGTCATGTGCTGAATGCTCTCTCTCAATGCACAGCGGTGTCCGTGGGAAAGGGGGATCCGTATTGAAAGGGCAGAGCAAAGAAGCAATAATCCCCAGAAAAAATAAAATGAAAGCATCTAAGAGCGATCCATAAATGAAAAAAGTTTCCAAATTTATTCAAACAGTAAAAGGTAATGAGGGAGAGATGCTAAATAAGCGCCAACACATGTAAGAATCTATGCGGCTGTGTTAGGTAGTGAGACAGACTGTTCGCGTCTGAACAGCTGTCAGCAAGAGAAGGCTGCGGGTGACAACGGTCAAACAGTTCCGCCCCCCCGTACGCAGCGTTACGTCAGAAAGAAAAAGGGACAGAAATAAGGAAGGTACACATTGCTGATTATAACCACATTGAGTACCCAGTATGGTAACAGAGTGTTGTGGAGGGGATGAACCCAGAATTTAAGATGGTTCTAACACATTTAAAATAAAGAAAAATCAGAGTAATAGTGATGTAGCACACTTGCTTTGGGTAATTCAGAAGGATTTAGGTGGGGGTTTTTGGCCATAAATACAATTTTTTGGTAAAAGTATAGCCTGTAAGGGAATTTAACACTAGGAGGTGTTCATAAGTGTCATTTTATTGGACCAAAGATAACACTTCAGTGACATTTGAGGGGGATCTCCATTTCTGAAGCACTATCTGGCAGGCTGCCAACAATATATGGGTAATCACAGTTCTGGAGGTGGTTGGGTATATTTTTATCCCAATATTAAGGAGTGCTAGGCTAGGGCATGGGGGGCTCAGAATGGCTGCGACGCTATGTGTTCAAAGATCTGTGACCAGAAACTCGTTAAGCTGGGGCATTCCCAAAGAGTGTGTAGAAGGTTTCCTGCTTGGCCACAGTTGCACCAGCAATAGAAGGATGTGGATGTGGAGAATTTTGCTAATCTGTAGGGGGTTTAGTACCCCTATGAGTGATTTTAATAGTCATTTCCCAATGGGCTACACATTGTGATGATATGTATATCGAGTTTAGGGCTGTGAGCCATTGACTAGGGGTGAATCGGGTTTGGAGATCCAATACCCACTTCGGCTTCATGGTTTTTTATTTGGAAGACAGTTTTGTTCTGTATAGCATGATTTATTAGAAAGATTCCACTTTTTACCATTTTTTACAAGAAATACAATTCCCATAGGTTGGCTGGTACCTGGAAAATGGGAATGGGATTTTTGGATAGAAAGTGTACGATACGTGCACATGTAAAATAGGATTTACTAGGGAGCTTGAACTCTGCCATAAGGGTGTCAACTGTTTTGGGTTTGTTATCCTGCATTAGATCATGTACTGATTTAAAGCCTTGAAGGGAGAAAGGCTTAGTGGAGATCATCGGGATGATGTTTTCTAGGATCTGAAGGGGGTAGTATGATTGTCCCTTCCGTATCTTTTCAGTGGAGAGTTTGGTCATTACTCTTCATGCCAAAATCGATGCTTGGGATGGTAGTGGTAGTGTGAAAATGTCCCATGGTTTCCAGGAATCACAGATGAGGAGGTTGAGCAGGTTGGTAGTATTAGCTAAGTTTAGTTCTATTTCTGTCCACAGTGGAAGGTCATTGTCATAGAGCCAAAATTTTAGTTGGTCCATGTGAACAGCCTGGTAATAGTCTTGAATGTCCACCAATCCTGCTCCTCCTTTTGATCTGTTGGAAACCAGGTGGGATTGGGAGCATCGGGCTCTTTTGCCCTGCCACACATATCTGTTAAGGATACTCGACAGGGTTTTCAGATAGTAATTTGGTATGGGGAAGAAGAGCGATCTAAATAAGTAAAGAATTTGGGGTAATATCATCATTTTAAAGGAGGCAAGCACACCCACCCAGGATAGTTCCCGAGTAGGGATGAGCTTCGAGTTCGAGTCGAACTCATGTTTGACTCGAACATCGGCTGTTCGCCAGTTCGCCGGTTCGCCGAACAGCGAACAATTTGGGGTGTTCGCGGCAAATGCGAATGCTGCGGAACACCCTTTAAAAGTCTATGGGAGAAATCAAAAGTGCTAATTTCAAAGGCTTATATGCATGGTATTGCCATAAAAAGTGTTTGGGAACCTAGGTCCTGCCCCAGGGGACATGGATCAATGCAAAAAAAGTTTAAAAAACAGTCTTTTTTTCGGGAGCAGTGATTTTAATAATGCTTAAAGTGAAACAATAAAAGTGTAATATCCCTTTAAATTTCATACCTGGGGGGTGTCTATAGTATACCTGTAAAGGGGGGCATTTTTCCCGTGTTTAGAACAGTCTGACAGCAACATGACATTTCAAAGGAAAAAAAGTCATTTAAAACTACTCTATTAATAAATTGCCAGTCCGACAATACACATAAAAGTTAATTGATAAAAACGGCATGGGAATTCCGCACAGGGGAACCCCGAACCAATATTAAAAAAAAAATGACGTGGGGGGTCCACCTAAATTCCATACCAGGCCCTTCAGGTCTGGTATGGATATTAAGGGGAACCCCAGCCAAAATTTTTTAAAAAATGGCGTGGGGTCCCCCTCAAAATCTATACCAGACCCTTCAGGTGGGGATAAGGGCCTCATCCCCACAACCCTTGCCCGGTGGTTGTGGGGGTCTGTGAGCAGGGGGCTTATCAGAATCTGGAAGCCCCCTTTAACAAGAGGACCCCCATATCCCGGACCTCCCCCCTGTGTGAAATGGTAAGGGGGTACAAAAGTACCCCTACCATTTCACAAAAAAACTGTTAAAAATGTTACAAATGACAAGAGACAGTTTTTGACAATTCCTTTATTTAAATGCTTCTTCTTTCTTCTATCTTCTATCTTCTTTCTTCTATCTTCTATCTTCCTTTGGTTTCTTCCTCCATCTTCTTCTTCTTCTGGTTCTTCTGGTTCTTCCTCCAGTGTTCTCATCCAGCATCTTCCTCCGTGGTGTCTTCTTATCTTCTTCTCCTTGGGCCGCTCCGCATCCATGATGGCATGGAGGGAGGCTCCCGATGTGTGATGCTTCTCCTCTTCATCTTTTACTCTTCATTTTTTTTTCTTCATCTTCTTTTCTTCATCTTCTTGTCTTCATCTTCTTTTTGGGCCACTCCGCATTCATGATGGCATGGAAGGAGGCTCCCGCTGTGTGACGCTTCTCCTCTTCTGACGGTTCCTAAATAACGGTGGGGCTGGACAACCCGGTGACCCGGCCCGCCCCCATTATTTAAGAACCGTCAGAAGAGGGAAAGCGTCACACAGCGGGAGCCTCCCTCCATGTCATTATGGATGTGGAGCGGCCCGAAAAGAAGATGAAGACAAGAAGATGAAGAGAAGAAGATGAAGAGAAAAAGATGAAGAGAAAAAGATGAAGAGAAAAAGATGAAGAGAGAAGTGTCACACAGCGGGATCCTCCCTCCATGCCATCATGGATGCGGAGTGGCCCGAGGAGAAGAAGATAAGAAGACACCATGGAGGAAGATGCCGGACAAGAACACCGGAGGAAGAACCAGAAGAACCAGAAGAAGAAGAAGATGGAGAAAGAAACCAAAGGAAGATAGAAGACAGAAGAAAGAAGATAGAAGATAGAAGAAAGAAGAAGCATTTAAATAAAGGAATTGTCAAAAACTGTCCCTTTTCATTTTTAACATTTTTGACACTTTTTTTGTGAAATGGTAGGGGTACTTTTGTACCCCCTTACCATTTCACACAGGGGGGAGGGCCGGGATCTGGGGGTCCCCTTGTTAAAGGAGGCTTCCAGATTCCGATAAGCCCCCGCCCGCAGACCCCCACAACCACAAGAGTTGTGGGGATGAGGCCCTTGTCCCCATCAACATGGGGACTAGGTGTTTTGGGGGATACCCCAAAGCACCCTCCGAATATTGAGGGCATGTGGCCTGGTACGGTTCAGGAGGGGGGGTGCTCGCTCATCCCCCCCTCTTTTCCTGTGGCCTGTCAGTTTGCTTGCTCGCATAAGGGTCTGGTATGGATCTTTGGGGGGACCCCACGCAGTTTTTAAAAAAAATTTGGCGCAGGGTTCCCCTTAAAATCCATACCAGACCTGAAGGGTCTGGTATAGATTTTGAGGGGGACCCCACGCCATTTTTTTAAAAATTTTGGCCAGGGTTCCCCTTAATATCCATACCAGACCTGAAGGGCCTTGTATGGAATTTAGGGGGACCCCCATGTCATTTTTTTTTAAATTTTAGTTCGGGGTTTCCCTGTGGGGAATTCCCATGCCATTTTTATCAATGAACTTTTATGTGTATTGTCGGACCGGCAATTTATTAATAGCCGCAAGTAGTTTTAAATGATTTTTTTTCCTTTACATAGTTACATAGTTACATAGTAGGTGAGGTTGAAAAAAGACACAAGTCCATCAAGTCCAACCTATGTGTGTGATTATGTGTCAGTATTACATTATATATCCCTGTATGTTGCGGTCATTCAGGTGATTATCTAATAGTTTCTTGAAGCTATCAATGCTCCCCGCTGAGACCACCGCCTGTGGAAGGGAACTCCACATCCTTGCCGCTCTTACAGTAAAGAACCCTCTACGTAGTTTAAGGTTAAACCTCTTTTCTTCTAATTGTAATGAGTGGCCACGAGTCTTATTAAACTCTCTTCTGCAAAAAAGTTTTATCCCTATTGTGGGGTCACCAGTACAGTATTTGTAAATTGAAATCATATCCCCTCTCAAGCGTCTCTTCTCCAGAGAGAATAAGTTCAAAAGGTTGGTTGCAACCTTTCCTCATAACTAAGATCCCCCAGACCCTTTATTATCTTTGTTGCCCTTCTTTGTACTCGCTCCATTTCCAGTACATCCTTCCTGAGGACTGGTGCAGAGAACTGGACAGCATACTCCAGGTGCGGCCGTACCTGAGCCTTGTAGAGTGGGAGAATTATCGTTTTATCTCTTGCGTTGATCCCCCTTTTAATGCATGCCAATATTCTGTTTGCTTTATTAGCAGCAGATTGGCATTGCATGCCATTGCTGAGCCTATCATCTACTAGGACCCCAGGTCCTTTTCCATCCTAGATTCCCCCAGAGGTTCTCCCCCCAGTGTATAGATTGCATTCATATTTTTGCCACCCAGATGCATTATTTTACATTTTTCTACATTGAACCTCATTTGCCATGTAGTCGCCCACCCCATTAATTTGTTCAGGTCTTTTTGCAAGGTTTCCACATGCTGCGGAGAAGTTATTGCCCTGCTTAGCTTAGTATCGTCTGCAAATACAGAGATTGAACTGTTTATCCCATCCTCCAGGTCGTTTATAAACAAATTAAATAGGATTGGTCCCAGCACAGAACCCTGGGGAACCCCACTACCCACCCCTGACCATTCTGAGTACTCCCCATTTATCACCACCCTCTGAACTTGCCCTTGTAGCCAGTTTTCAATCCATGTACTCACCCTATGGTCCATGCCAACGGACCTTATTTTGTACAGTAAACGTTTATGGGGAACTGTGTCAAAAGCTTTTGCAAAATCCAGATACACCACGTCTATGGGCCTTCCTTTATCTAGATGGCAACTCACCTCCTCATAGAAGGTTAATAGATTGGTTTGGCAAGAACGATTCTTCATGAATCCATGCTGATTACTGCTAATTATATATTGTTCTTATTACTAAAATCTTGTATATAGTCCCTTATCATCCCCTCCAAGAGTTTACATACTATTGATGTTAGGCTAACTGGTCTGTAATTCCGAGGGATGTATTTTGGGCCCTTTTTAAATATTGGTGCTACATTGGCTTTTCCCCAATCAGCTGGTACCATTCCAGTCAATAGACTGTCTGTAAAAATTAGGAACAACGGTCTGGCAATCACTTGACTGAGTTCCCTAAGTACCCTCAGATGCAAGCCATCTGGTCCCGGTGATTTATTAATGTTAAGTTTCTCAAGTCTAGTTTTAATTCTGTCCACTGTTAACCATGGAGGTGCTTCCTGTTTTCTGTCATGAGGATAAACACTGCAGTTTTGGTTACTGAAGCCCCCCGATTCACTCGTGAAGACTGAGGAGAAGAATAAATTCAATACCTTCGCCATCTCCCCATCCTTTGTAACCAGATGTCCTTCCTCATTCTTTATGGGGCCAATATGGTCTGTCCTCCCTTTTTTACTGTTTACATACTTAAATACTTAAATACTTAAAGAATTTCTTGGGATTTTTTTTGCTCTCCTCTGCTATGTGTCTTTCATGTTCTATCTTAGCCGTCTTTATTGCACCCTTACATTTCTTGTTGCATTCTTTATAAAGTCTGAATGCTGAGGATGATCCCTCAACCTTATATTTTTTAAAGGCCTTGTCCTTTGCTTTTATATGCATTTTTACATTGGAGTTAAGCCATCCAGGACTTTTGTTCGCTCTTTAAAATTTATTACCCAATGGGATACATTGGCTAATGCCCTTATTTAATATGCTCTTAAAGCAAACCCATCTCTCCTCCGTATTCTTTGTTCCTAATATTTTATAACAATTTATGCCTTTTAGCAAGGTTTGTAGTTTAGGGAAGTTGGCTCTTTTGAAATTCAGTGTCTTTGTGTTCCCTTCATGTTTCCTATTTGTGTGATTTATACTGAAACTAATTGACCTGTGATCGCTGTTACCTAAATTGCCCCGTATTTCCACATCCGTGATCAGGTCTGTATTGTTGGTAATCAGTAGATCCCGTAATGTTTTATTTCTAGTTGGTGCATCTACCATCTGACCCATACAATTGTCCTGCAAGACATTAAGGAACTGGCGAGCCTTAAATGAATGCGCGGTTCCCTCCGCCCAGTCTATGTCTGGATAATTAAAATCCCCCATTATGATAACACTTCCCATCCTTGCCGCTAATCCAATTTGTGATAGGAGATCCATCTCCATTTCCTCCCTCAGGTTAGGGGGCCTATAGCATACTCCCAGTATTATTTTCCCCTTAGCTTCATCCCTTTGGAGCTCTACCCATAAGGATTCCACCCCCTCTCTAGCTCCCTCAGTGATGTCATCTCTCACATTCGCTTGTACATTATTCTTGATATATAGGCATACCTCTCCCCCTTTTTTACCCTCTCTATCCTTGCGGTATAGGGTATACCCTTGAATGTTTGCCAGCCAATCATGAGAGCTGTTGAACCAGGTGTCTGAAATTCCCACAAAATCCAAATCCTCCTTGTACAACAGTATCTCTAGTTCACCCATCTTGTCCGCCATGCTCCTGGCATTGGTGAACATGCCACATAGTTTAGACTGGTCGCATATTGTCCTCGTATTGGGTGTTTCGAGATTGCAACTAGGACTTGCTACTATACTCACCTTGTGTTTTTGTGCTTTGGTTAACCTACCACTAATGCCCCCAATACTACCCTCTGGAATATCTTCCGCGCTGGCTATCTCTGTCTCTGGACCCTCCCCCCATCGCCTAGTTTAAAAACCCCTCTAACTTTTTGGCCATCTTCATTCCCAGCAGATCTGCACCCTCCTCATTTAGGTGCAGTCCGTCCCTTCTATAGTACCAGTTACCGACTGAGAAGTCGGCCCAGTCCTCTAGGAACCCAAACCCCTCCTTACTACACCAGCTCTTCAGCCACTTGTTTACTTCCCTAATCTCCCTCTGCCTTTCTGGTGTGGCTCGATGTACCGGTAGTATTCCTGAGAATACTACCTTGGAGGTCCTTTTCCTCAATTTAGCTCCTAAGTCCCTAAAATCATTCTTTAGGACACTCCATCTGCCTCTGACTTTGTCATTGGTGCCAACATGCACCATGACAGCTGGGTCTTCCCCAGCCCCTCCCAGTAATCTGTCCACAAGATCCGTGATGTGCCGAACCCGAGCGCCCGGTAGACAACATACTGTTCGGCGCTTCAGGTCTTGGTTACAGATTGCCCTCTCTGTCCTTCTAAGAATTGAGTCCCCTACCACCAGAATCTGTCTTTCCTTTCCCTTTGCTGCCCCCCCACTCTCACTGGAGGAGTTCTTCCCCTGGCAGCTAGGAGAGTCCCTCAGCTTCAGCAGTGCTGGTCCCTGACTGGTTCCACCAATGTCACTCAATGGAGCGTACTTATTGGGATGCTCCAGTCCTGGATCGGCCTCTCTGGCACTTCCCCCTCTACCCCTCCTGACTGTCACCCATCTACTCTTTGCTAGTGCCTGCACCTCTTTGTCTTCACCCGCCTCTGTGCTGGCCCCTGCCGGCACCTGCCGTGTACGTTCCTGGCTCTCCTTTAGTTTGGAAGGACTTCTCAGTGCTGACAGTTGCTTCCCCAGATTCAGAACCTGGGCTTCCAGGGAAACAATGTGCTTACATTTTGCACAGCAGTATTGGCCCTCGATCAGATTATCAAGGAACGCATACATGCAGCAAGATGTAAAAAGAGTCGCCTCTCCACACCCGCCGGGCATCATACCTATTAAATTTAGTGAGGATTTGGGGATTTTATCCTATCCAAATTACCTAACAGCTAGCTTCCTGGCACTAATACTCCAGACAATACACAGGTACACAACAAGACAATACACAGGTACTCACAGACCTACTTGCAATTGCAGAACAGTCGCAGACCTATGTGTACTTGCAATACTCAAGTATACAATACACAAGTACTAACGATCCACACACACTACTCAGAAAACACTCAGGTACTCACACTACACAGGTATTATGACCCCTGTTATAACCTCCTGTTTTAAACTCTGGTTTTAAGTCACCACTTAGACCAGTTCCACTTACACTGAGTTCCACAGCCTCAGACTGAGCACGCTCAGACTGAGTCCTACACCCAGTTATATAGGCACCTGTGAGCAATTAACCACCCCCATTAATTGATAGACTAAAGGAACCAGAGAAAAAAAAAGAAAAAAAAAAAGCTATTTAAAAAGTGACAGAAAAAGGCGAATGAAAAACTAAAAGGAAAAGTCCAAAAAATGCAACCGAGCAAACAAAAAGCAAGACTTGTTCACTCTAAATCTGGTTTTAACTCACCACTTAGACCAGTTCCACTTACACTAAGTTCCACAGCCTCAGACTGAGCACGCTCAGACTGAGTCCTACACCCAGTTATATAGGCACCTGTGAGCAATTAACCACCCTCCTTAATTGATAGACTGAAGGAACCAGAGAAAAAAAAAAAAAAGCTATTTAAAAAGTGACAGAAAAAGGTGAATGAAAAACTAAAAGGAAAAGCCCCAAAAATGCAACCCAGCAAACAAAAAGCAAGACTTGTTCACTCTAACTCTGGTTTTAACTCACCACTTAGACCAGTTCCACTTACACTGAGTTCCACAGCCTCAGACTGAACACGCTCAGACTGAGTCCTACACCCAGTTATATAGGCACCTGTAAGCAATTAACCACCCCCCTTAATTGATAGACTGAAGGAACCAGAAAAAAAAAAAAAGCTATTTAAAAAGTGACAGAAAAAGGCGAATGAAAAACTAAAAGGAAAAGCCCCAAAAATGCAACCCAGCAAACACAGCAAACAAAAAGCAAGACTTGTTCACTCTAACTCTGGTTTTAACTCACCACTTAGACCAGTTCCACTTACACTGAGTTCCACAGCCTCAGACTGAGCACGCTCAGACTGAGTCCTACACCCAGTTATATAGGCACCTGTGAGCAATTAACCACCCCCTTTAATTGATAGACTGAAGGAACCAGAGAAAAAAAAGAAGCTATTTAGAAAAAGAGACAGAAAAAGGCGAATGAAAAACTAAAAGGAAAAGCCCCAAAAATGCAACCCAGCAAACCCAGCAAACAAACACTTGTGAAGGCCCTGGAGCACTGAAAATTGGAATTGCTCTCAAAATTACCCCATTTTGGAAAGCAAACACCCAAACGTATAATCTATGAGGCATAGTGAGTCTTTTGAAAGGTTCATTTTTTTCCAGAAGTTTTTCTGAAACAAAGTTGCCAATTTATAAGATATTTCTAACACATAGCATGTATATAGCAAAAATTACACCCCAAAATACATTCTGCTACTCTTCCCGAGTATGGCGATACCACATGTGTGAGACGTTTACACAGCCTGGCAACATACAGAGGCCCAACATTGAAGTAGTACCTTCAGGCGTTCCAGGAGCATAATGAGCATAATGAGGAGCATACACATCTCATTTAATTATTACCTATCACACATTTGAAGGTCCTTGAGCACAGGGACAGTGGAATTACCCACAAAATGACCCCATTTTGGAAAGCAAACACCACAACGTATATATTATGAGTTTACAAGTTATGCGCTGCGCTTGGGTGACCCCAAAAACAACATTAATAATAACCAACTCTGTGCTTACTAGTGCGATAATATTAAATACAAATAATATGAATGTTGAATAAATAAACAAAGTGTGAAAAAACAAGTGCTTGTTACACCATAAATTAGTGCTTAATAGTGCTTGTTACACCATACATAGTGTCTTAATCAACATAAAAAGTGCTTAGTGCTCAATATAAAGTTTCCTGCTATTTTAAATGAAAAAATTAATAAATAATGAAAAAAAGTTCTCTTTGGCACTCTAAATAGTGCGTGCAAATAATGTCCAACAGTGATAATAAAACAATGTGTGCAGGTGGTGTTCAGCTGTGACAACAATCCAACATCATGCCGAAGATATCCTGAGTTCTGCAAAACATGCTCCTGTGCTCCTTCGTGACCCCCTTAAGCTAATGTGCTCACCTCAGAGCGTGTGACTCAGCTTCTACCCTGAGTCAAAATACGCTTTGGAGCCACCCCTGGGCTCAGTCTCAGTGTCTGCTGCACTCCTCCAGCTGGAAACAATGTGGCTCCATACATATAAATGAAAAGGAAACTATGAAAAGGGGAGAGACACATACTGAGAAGATATAGAGTGCTGCACACCCCGATTAATGTCAAAAAGAAAAAGAAGATATCCCCTGTGGGGCTTTAAAGCAGCAAAAAATTATGAAAATAATAAGTTGTTACTTGAAAGGGTTTTTTAATTAGTGGGACTTAACTGTAATGGTTAAAATAAGAGCTGTGCTACAGGAGATAACACAAATGAAGCTGGCACAAGTTTATACAATGATCAAGCGCTATAATAGGGTGATAATCCTGACGCGTTTCGACCCCGTTGGGTCATCTTCAGAGGATTGAGGCGCTGTGACAAAATTTACGTATTAGAGTTCATGAATGCGACCATAAAAATATAATATAATATATATATGTTTAACAGTATAATTACCAATCACATTGTGTTTGAGCAGTTTCTCCTGAGCTTATAATAATTCTCCGACGTCTTCCCCACCGGGTCCCGACAGGGGTCCCTGGCCGTCCACCACATCAGCAGGGGAAAAGGGGGGTTTTACTCGTCCATGCGTGTCTTACAAGGAGTCACACCAAGTGGATATTTCCCAAAACTGGGGAGGAGCGTGGGGGCAAGCGTGCGACACCTGTAGCCAAAGCATCAAATAACAGACAACTGTACCATCAGTGCGTTCTGTTTAGCACGGATAGAGATATATGTATCATGTGTCACTTTTTGAAAAAAAGGGATAACTCTGTTTATAATTTATTTAATATTTGTTTGATGTTGCCTGTACTTATTGGGGTCAGCGATGTATGAATATTCCCATAGTGGTGATGGTAACAAAGGGGGGGGGGGAGGGGTTAACAAGGGTAGATAGGACTGCATGTAGATATCAGTATGTCAGAGTTTATAATGTAATAGGTAAATAGTGGTGTCTATGTGTTGGCCGTGAAATAAGTGACAAAGTAGGGTGAGAGTATAGGAATGTAAAAAAAAAGGCGAGTGTGGGGAGGACATGTGAGGAAAGAAGGGGACGGGCAGACTAGTAGGGAATGGGAAAAAAAGAGTAAAATAAAATAAAAAAAAATAAAAAAATAAAAAAAACCAGGGGAAAGAAAGAACGGGAAGGAGGGGGGGATGGTTAAGGGGGGGATGGGAAAAAAGATTAGGGAGTGAAGGAAAAAAGCTTAAGAGGAAAAGATCCAGGGGAAAAAAAAAAAGAGACAGATTGGTGAAGTGTGAGGATAGTGCAGGTGGGGTGATGCATGTGAGTGAAAGGGAAGCATGGGGGTGGAGAAATGGGAAGGTGCAGTGCAAGGGGCCAAATGAAACAATCAAAAAGCAGTGAAAGCAAAAACATCAACAAAAAACACAATCCAACTGTGTGTATGTGAGAGATGGGTGTGTGTGATGGTGTACTGAAAGATGCATAGGTGCTGGAAAAGGGGTGATGAGGTGTCAAGATGGGAAGAAAATGAGACAGAGGTGAGACAAAGAAACACACAAGGTGAAGTGCAATAAAGGTGAACATGTATTAAGGGTGGGTAGAATCGGATGTAAATTGTACAAAATAGTGTAACTAGTCACAGTGGGAAGGAATGACGTGAAAGAGACCCACAATACAGGGTATGTCACGTCAGGTCCAACTCATCAATGTGTTCAGATACTGGTGATTACCTGTCTCCAGAGTATAGGTCAGTTGGTCAGTCTGATGAAACAGTAGGAACTAAATGCAGATCCCCCAGTCTGCTTGGTCATTATAAATAAAGTGCTGGCCGCTGATTGGATGCCTAATTGGGCTGCAGGTGCACGCAGGCTGTCCCCACCCCCCCTCCTCCTCCAGCAGGGATTAACACTCCACATGTGGCTCCCCCGGCGTTCAGGAAGATGGATATCCCGGCACAGCCGTCACATCCGCCGTAATAGCGTGATGTCGTGATGTCACGCGCACGCATGCAGCATCGCTTGCCCGCAACGCCACGGCATCCGGATGTGATCCGGAACGCCGCTGGCAGGAAATGATACACCCGAGGGTGCAGAAAGGAGGCACGGACCCTTTAATTGTGCCCCCCCTCTTTTCCTGCCAGGAAGAGACGCAACGACGAAGCCCCCATCCCCAGGACGGGTCCATGGCCCATGGAACCCACATCGGGCTCCAGAAGGGGGAGAGGCGGGGGAACAACACAATGCAGACAATATGTAAAAGGATTATAATAAACCTAAAAATTTATAAATTGCATTCTAGTGTACAAAGATCTAGAAAGCTGTGGGTGGTTGGAATGCATTCGAGGCAGCCATGGGCTACCTCCATTGGATTTAACAAAAAACATACATGTGATGCTCCAGATGGTAGGGGTTGTCATTACAGCAGAATGAAAATACTAGCCAATGTATTGTAAACATGTTAAGTGCGCCTGAGGGGGCACACTAAAGTGTCCAGTATTATGATAGATTGGTGAAAACAGGGGAGAATAACAGATAATTTCATCCGATCTCGCCTGTTCTAAAATATTAGCATGTAATTACATGGGGATAGTCAAATCATCACCTATACATATACATTGGCTCATCCTGTAAACAATGTAACACAATACTTATTCAGTAGAAACAATCACAATAAAAGTATTACAAGAAATGCACAATTCAACCAGAATCATCCCACAGCTCATATCTTAACTCGAGTGTCAAAAAGTAGGGGGAGGGGTGTTTAGCCACCCAATATTCGAGAAAAGGGGAGAGACACATACTGAGAAGATATAGAGTGCTGCACACCCCGATTAATGTCAAAAAGAAAAAGAAGATATCCCCCGTGGGGCTTTAAAGCAGCAAAAAATTATGAAAATAATAAGTTGTTACTTGAAAGGGTTTTTTAATTAGTGGGACTTAACCGTAATGGTTAAAATAAGAGCTGTGCTACAGGAGATAACACAAATGAAGCTGGCACAAGTTTATACAATGATCAAGCGCTATAATAGGGTGATAAAACTGACGCGTTTCGACCCCGTTGGGTCATCTTCAGAGGATTGAGGCGCTGTGACAAAATTTACGTATTAGAGTTCATGGATGCGACCATAAAAATATAATATAATATATATATGTTTAACAGTATAATTACCAATCACATTGTGTTTGAGCAGTTTCTCCTGAGCTTATAATAATTCTCTGACGTCTTCCCCACCGGGTCCCGACATGTGTTGGCCGTGAAATAAGTGATAAAGTGTCACTTATTTCATGGCCAACACATAGACACCACTATTTACCTATTACATTATAAACTCTGACATACTGATATCTACATGCAGTCCTATCTACCCTTGTTAACCCCTCCCCCCCCCCTTTGTTACCATCACCACTATGGGAATATTCATACATCGCTGACCCCAATAAGTACAGACAACATCAAACAAATATTAAATAAATTATAAACAGAGTTATCCCTTTTTTTCAAAAAGTGACACATGATACATATATCTCTATCCGTGCTAAACAGAACGCACTGATGGTACAGTTGTCTGTTATTTGATGCTTTGGCTGCAGGTGTCGCACGCTTGCCCCCACGCTCCTCCCCAGTTTTGGGAAATATCCACTTGGTGTGACTCCTTGTAAGACACGCATGGACGAGTAAAACCCCCCTTTTCCCCTGCTGACGTGGTGGACGGCCAGGGACCCCTGTCGGGACCCGGTGGGGAAGACGTCGGAGAATTATTATAAGCTCAGGAGAAACTGCTCAAACACAATGTGATTGGTAATTATACTGTTAAACATATATATATTATATTATATTTTTATGGTCGCATCCATGAACTCTAATACGTAAATTTTGTCACAGCGCCTCAATCCTCTGAAGATGACCCAACGCGTCAAAACGCGCCAGGTTTATCACCCTATTATAGCGCTTGATCATTGTATAAACTTGTGCCAGCTTCATTTGTGTTATCTCCTGTAGCACAGCTCTTATTTTAACCATTACAGTTAAGTCCCACTAATTAAAAAACCCTTTCAAGTAACAACTTATTATTTTCATAATTTTTTGCTGCTTTAAAGCCCCACGGGGGATATCTTCTTTTTCTTTTTGATATTAATCGGGGTGTGCAGAACTCTATATCTTCTCAGTATGTGTCTCTCCCCTTTTCTCGAATATTGGGTGGCTAAACACCCCTCCCCCTACTTTTTGACACTCGAGTTAAGATATGAGCTGTGGGATGATTCTGGTTGAATTGTGCATTTACTGTAATACTTTTATTGTGATTGTTTCTACTGAATAAGTATTGTGTTACATTGTTTACAGGATGAGCCAATGTATATGTATAGGTGATGATTTGACTATCCCCATGTAATTACACGCTAATATTTTAGAACAGGCGAGATCGGATGAAATTATCTGTTATTCTCCCCTGTTTTCACCAATCTATCATAATACTGGACACTTTAGTGTGCCCCCTCAGGCGCACTTAACATGTTTACAATACATTGGCTAGTATTTTCATTCTGCTGTAATGACAACCCCTACCATCTGGAGCATCACATGTATGTTTTTTGTTAAATCCAATGGAGGTAGCCCATGGCTGCCTCGAATGCATTCCAACCACCCACAGCTTTCTAGGTCTTTGTACACTAGAATGCAATTTATAAATGTATAGGTTTCTTATAATCCTTTTACATATTGTCTGCATTGTGTTGTTCCCCCGCCTCTCCCCCTTCCGGAGCCCGATGTGGGTTCCATGGGCCATGGACCCGTCCTGGGGATGGGGGCTTCGTCGTTGCGTCTCTTCCTGGCAGGAAAAGAGGGGGGGCACAATTAAAGGGTCCGTGCCTCCTTTCTACACCCTCGGGTGTATCATTTCCTGCCAGCGGCGTTCCGGATCACATCCGGATGCCGTGGCGTTGCGGGCACGCAATGCTGCATACGTGCGCGTGACATCACGACATCACGCTATTACGGCGGATGTGACGGCTGTGCCGGGATATCCATCTTCCTGAACGCCGGGGGAGCCACATGTGGAGTGTTAATCCCTGCTGGAGGAGGAGGGGGGGTGGGGACAGCCTGCGTGCACCTGCAGCCCAATTAGGCATCCAATCAGCGGCCAGCTCTTTATTTATAATGACCAAGCAGACTGGGGGATCTGCATTTAGTTCCTACTGTTTCATCAGACTGACCAACTGACCTATACTCTGGAGACAGGTAATCACCAGTATCTGAACACATTGATGAGTTGGACCTGACGTGACATACCCTGTATTGTGGGTCTCTTTCACGTCATCCTTCCCACTGTGACTAGTTACACTATTTTGTACAATTTACATCCGATTCTACCCACCCTTAATACATGTTCACCTTTATTGCACTTCACCTTGTGTGTTTCTTTGTCTCACCTCTGTCTCATTTTCTTCCCATCTTGACACCTCATCACCCCTTTTCCAGCATCTATGCATCTTTCAGTATACCATCACACACACCCATCTCTCACATACACACAGTTGGATTGTGTTTTTTGTTGATGTTTTTGCTTTCACTGCTTTTTGATTGTTTCATTTGGCCCTTTGCACTGCACCTTCCCATTTCTCCACCCCCATGCTTCCCTTTCACTCACATGCATCACCCCACCTGCACTATCCTCACACTTCACCAATCTGTCTCTTTTTTTTTTTTTCCCCTGGATCTTTTCCTCTTAAGCTTTTTTCCTTCACTCCCTAATCTTTTTTCCCATTCCCCCCTTAACCATCCCCCCCTCCTTCCTGTTCTTTCTTTCCCCTGGTTTTTTTATTTTTTATTTTTTTATTTTATTTTATTTTACTTTTTTTTTCCCATGCCCTACTAGTCTGCCCGTCCCCTCATTTCCTCACATGTTCTCCCCACACTCGCCTTTTTCTTTACATTCCTATACTCTCACCCTACTTTGTCACTTATTTCACGGCCAACACATAGACACCACTATTTACCTATTACATTATAAACTCTGACATACTGATATCTACATGCAGTCCTATCTACCCTTGTTAACCCCTCCCCCCCCTTTGTTACCATCACCAGTATGGGAATATTCATACATCGCTGACCCCAATAAGTACACACAACATCAAACAAATATTAAATAAATTATAAACAGAGTTATCCCTTTTTTTTCAAAAAGTGACACATGATACATATATCTCTATCCATGCTAAACAGAACGCACTGATGGTACAGTTGTCTGTTATTTGATGCTTTGGCTGCAGGTGTCGCACGCTTGCCCCCAAGCTCCTCCCCAGTTTTGGGAAATATCCACTTGGTGTGACTCCTTGTAAGACACGCATGGACGAGTAAAACCCCCCTTTTCCCCTGCTGACGTGGTGGATGGCCAGGGACCCCTGTCGGGACCCGGTGGGGAAGACGTCGGAGAATTATTATAAGCTCAGGAGAAACTGCTCAAACACAATGTGATTGGTAATTATACTGTTAAACATATATATATTATATTATATTTTTATGGTCGCATCCATGAACTCTAATACGTCAGTTTTGTCACAGCGCCTCAATCCTCTGAAGATGACCCAACGGGGTCGAAACGCGTCAGGTTTATCACCCTATTATAGTGCTTGATCATTGTATAAACTTGTGCCAGCTTCATTTGTGTTATCTCCTGTAGCACAGCTCCTATTTTAACCATTACGGTTAAGTCCCACTAATTAAAAAACCCTTTCAAGTAACAACTTATTATTTTCATAACTTTTGCTGCTTTAAAGCCCCACGGGGGATATCTTCTTTTTCTTTTTGAAAAGGAAACTATATAGTGTAATATAGTCAAAATACTTTTATTAAAAGAAAATGCTCCCCACACTGGGGTACTCACATGGCACTGGTTCGTCAGTGCACCATACTATAACGGCTTTGTATGCAAAATCACTGGATGTTTGGTGCGGTATGCTGTGCTGGGACAGCACTGGTATAAAGTCTGTGTCAGTCTCTCCTTCCTGGCCCCTCCCCTACGCGGCTTCGACACAGGGACCCCTGATGATGACACGTGATCCCTGTGTCGAAGACGCGTAGGGGAGGGGCCAGAACGGAGAGACTGACACGGACTCTACACCAGCGCTGTCCCAGCACAGCTTACCCCACGTGGTCCGACCATGCTGCCATATCCATAACGATAAATGAAAAGGGTGTCTCCTCTCCTGTCTCCATTTGGCATTGCAATGTCAGTATTTTGCAAGATGCACTAGCTTAAAAATTATAAAAAATAAGCTACAGGAAACCTTCCAGATGAATGCGCCCTCAGTAAACAATCCCTTTGTGGTATGGAATGCCCATTAGACGTTCATACGTGGCATTTTGATCCAGCAAGGGCTAGAGCAAAAAAATGTTATAATCTCAAACTCAATACCATCAACTTGGAAATACATAGATTAGAAACTGTGAATAAACATAACCCCACACCAACTATCCCAAACTCCCTTTACAAGCTCAGGGAAGACCTCAGAATCCTCCTAACACAATGCTATAACAATCTCCTAAAACATTTAAAAGCATGTACATATGCCAATGCAAACAAACCTGGCAAATGCTTAGCTAACACGGTTAAAACTGGAAAAGGCGAATACAGAATAGCTTATCTTCTATATCCTTCACTCAACCACAAGATTACCGACCCCCAAGAGACAGCTAACCAATTTGCTGAATATTATGGAGCTTTGTACAATCTCCAAAACGATCCTCACACCCCCCAGCGCACTGTAGAGGATATTGAATAAGTTTTACACATACTACACCTACCAATCCTATCTGACCCCCAATTACAAGATCTTAACGCCCTGTTCACCCCTAAAGAAATAGACCAAATCATAGACACTCTTCCAAATGGAAAATCACCTGGTCCTGATGGCTTTTCCAATGAATACTACAAACTATTTAGCACCACCCTATCCCCCCATTTGAATAAGGTGTTTACTGAGGCAGCATCTTCCTCCTCTTTCCCCCAGGAAATGCTCAAAGCATATGCCATCACTCTTCCTAAACCTGGGAAAGACCCTACTACACCAGTTAATTTTAGACCCATCTCGTTATTAAATTCAGATATCAAAATTTACACAAAACACAGTTTATCTGAGTACCTGAGTACCTGTCACAGTTCATCTGAGTACCTGAGTACCTGTCACAGTCCATCTGAGTACCTGAGTACCTGTCACAGTCCATCTGAGTACTGAGTACCTGAGTACCTGTCACCACCCTTTAGAGTACCCGAATACCAGTCACCAGCCCATCAGAGTACCCGAGTACCTATCTGCAGCCCATGTCTCATAATATATACATCTCAAATTGGAAAAATTCTGTGAGCCACAATGATCTTATCTTACTTGTGCTACCTCCAGCGATAATATTAAATACAAATAATATGAATGTTGAATAAATAAACAAGGTGTGAAAAAACAAGTGCTTGTTACACCATAAATTAGTGCTTAATAGTGCTTGTTACACCATACATAGTGTCTTAATCAACATAAAAAGTGCTTAGTGATCAATATAAAGTTTCCTGCTATTTTAAATGAAAAAATTAATAAATAATGAAAAAAAGTTCTCTTTGGCACCCCAAAGCACCCTTCCAATGTTGAGTGCATGTGGCCTGGTACCGTTCAGGAGGGGGGGGCGCTCTCTCGTCCCCCCCTCTTTTCCTGCGGCCTGCCAGGTTGTGTGCTCGGATAAGGGTCTGGTATGGATTTTTAGGGGACCCCACGACATTTTTTTTTAAATTTTGGCACGGGGTTCCCGTTAAAATCCATACCAGACCTGAAGGGTCTAGTATGGATTATGAGGGGGACCCCCACGCCTTTTTTTTAAAACATTTTGGTGCGGGGTTCCCCTTAATATCCATAACAGACCTGAAGGGCCTGGTATGGAATTTAGGGGGACCCCACACCATTTTTAAAAAAAAATTTGGTTCGGGGTTCCCCTGTGGGGAAATCCCATGCTGTTTTTATCAATGAACTTTTATGTGTATTGTCGGACAGACAATTAATATAGCCGCGAGTACTTTTAAATTACTTTTTTTCCTTTGAAATGTCATTTTGCTGTCAGACTGTTCTAAACACGGGAAACATCCACCCCTTTACAGGCATATTGTAGACACCTCCCAGGTACGAAATTTAAAGGAATATTACACTTTTATTGTTTCACTTTAAGGATTATTAAAATCACTGCTCCCGAAAAAAACGTCCGTTTTTAAAACTTTTTTTTGCATTGATCCATGTCCCCTGGGGCAGGACCCAGGTCCCCAAACACTTTTTATGACAATAACTTGCATATAAGCCTTTAAAATTAGCACTTTTGATTATTCATGTTCGAGTCCCATAGACTTTAATGGTGTTCGCGTGTTCGAACAAATGTTTTGCCTGTTCGCATGTTCTGGTGCGAACCGAACAGGGGGGTGTTCAGCTCATCCCTGGTGATGGACAGGGTGGCAGCGTGTCTCCATTTATGTGGGATTTTGTGGTTTCTCAGATTGCGACGGCGTTGAAGCATGTGCTTGGATAGGTCAGGGAGCTGCTGTATGTTGGCGTAGTGCTTGGGTAGGCCTTCAGCTTTCCTAAATGTGGTCATTAGGAATTTGTTTACATGGTAAAAGTACACCATTCGAAGAACATCTCTGGGAATCCCAGCTGGTAGGAAGGAGGGTTTTGTTACCCTATGGATTCTATCGATTGTGTACACACAGACTAGATTGACCGCTGGCCATGTGAAAATGCAAAATGTGAAAACATCGCATAACAATTTTGCCGCATTTTGCGGTCAAAACTTTCCTATCCTGAAGGCAATTCTTCCTCTTTCTGGAGAGGGAGGTTAAGGGAGGTTGAACCTCCCCTAACCGCAGCAGCATCCAAACTCTTGTAAAAGCCTATGTGTGCATGGACACATAGGCTTTTATGGAGTTGAATTTAGGAGCTTAGGCAAAAAAAAGTCAAAAGCTCCTAAACTTAAGTTTAGAAGCTGTCATGTACATGAGCCCTTATTTCCTAATGAGGGTATGATTGAAACTCCCAGGACACCTTAAGTGATGTAACTATATAGTGAACAAAAAAAACATACATTTTAATCCGAGAGTGAAATCATTTTTAAAAATTAAAATGACACTGCACGTTTATAAAAAAAAAAAAGGGAAAACAGCATGGGGTTCTTATTAAAATTCTCCTATACCCTTATCCAAGCATGCAGCCTAGGTGACCAAGAAATGTAAGGCAGCAAGAATGCAGTCAATCCATTCCTGTTCCAGATCAGGCCACATGCCCTTTGACATTGGGTTGTACCTTGAAAGGGGGGGGACTTAGTAACCCCCATTCTCAAATAGAGTTAACAGTCAATAAACACACACAAATCGAAAAAGTTATTTAATTTAAATAAAACACAAGTACAATAAGGTACATGTTATTAATGTATTAATTAACACACACCAATCATGACGTTCGGCAATGTAGTCCACAACAGTCTCGATATCAAGCAATATAGTGCTTGTTAATCATAATGATCCAACGATGTTTACAGACAGCAATCTAATTGCTAAATGAAAGATTTCTGTATATGATAATTTAAATTGACACCTGGAAATCCTGTAGATGTTATGGACTAAATTTGGTAAATGCCATTTCCTGGAAAACCTAGCTGTCTGTTTACATTACCTGCATACTTGGATAAGGGTAATTTCTTCCCATTTGATTCAAGCCATCGTTTTTTTTTACTGCTAACTTTTTGTGGGAGTTGTAAGGAGTACTAATATACCCCTGAACTCATTCCCCTGAAAAGGAACAGATACTTGGCACCCCCTTATTATAAAGGGGGCTTAAATATTCTACTATAAATCTCTCCATATTATCCACACATCCTTCTTGGGCACACCAATCATGATGTTCAGCAATGTAATGCACAACAGTCTAAATATCCAGCAATATACTGCTCGTCAATCATAACGACCCACCATCCAAGGATGTTTACAGACAGCACTCTGATCACTAAATGAAATATTGCTGTTTATGGTAATGTAAATTAACAGCTGGAAATTCTGTAAATGTTATTGACCAAATTTGGTAAGTGACATTACCTGGAAAACCAAGCAGTCTGTTTACATTAACTGCATACTTGAACAAGGGTATTTTTTTTCCCCATTTGTTTTAAGCCATCAGTTTATTTACTGCTTACACTTTGTGGGAGTTGTAAGGAGTTCTAAAGTACCCCTGAACACATTCCCCTGAGAGAGAACAAATACCTGCGCACCCCCTTATTATAAAGAGAGCGTATAGATTCTACTATAAATCCATATTACCTCCATGTCCTTCTTGGGGCACCAGAGGTGGGAAAGAAACCCTTGTATCTCAACATTGTGGCCCCCCCAACGTTGAAAGGCATGTGGCCTGGTCTGGTACCGGAAGTGGGGGAGCATGCTCACTTTCCACCCTTTCGTTTCCATCCAGGGTGCATGGCTGGAAAAGGGTCTGGGTGAAATCTAATGGGGAACCAGACACCATTTTTTCTTGTTTTTTTTAATCGCTAAATTCAAACTCAATAAATGCAACTGGGGTGCTGGAAATGCAGGGAAATTTTAAAAGAAAAAAAATTAAATGGTAATAAATTCAAAATAAAAATGTACTATATTGCAGCTTATCAGTCAATATATGTGATGGCTGCATCCGTTTTCTTTTCTTTGGCTTTTTCCCTCAGTTTTCACCTGGTAATCTGTTAAAGGTTTTTCATGAATAAATAAAAGCTGATCATTTTAATCACTCCTACCAGTGTTAAGTGGTCTGTCTGATCCATGTAAACTGATGCATTCTGATGGCGAGGTTGTGCTTTTGAAAAACAACAGACTTGCTGATTGTATTGACAAGATGAAAATAGAAGAAAGATAGGCTAAAAAGGAAACTAATACAGCTATCACATTTAAGAATTGGTAAGCTGCAATATAATAAATGCTTGCTCTTGGTTTTAATAACACTTATAGGGCGTACACACGGTCGGACTTTGTTCGGACATTCCGACAACAAAATCCTAGGATTTTTTCCGACGGATGTTGGCTCAAACTTATTTTGTCTACACACGGTCGCACAAAGTTGTCGGAATTTCCGATCGCCAACCACGCGGTCACGTACACCACGTACGACAAGACTAGAAAAGGCCGGTTCAGAACCAAGTGCGGCACCCTTTGGGCTCCTTTTGCTAATCTCGTGTTAGTAAAAGTTTGGTGAGAGACGATTCGCGCTTTTTCAGACTCATGGCTTTCAGATCGTTTTCTGCCGTTCAGTTTGTGCTTGTGGGTTTGTATCTGCTCTTCAGTGCGTACAAGCAAGTTCCGCGTGACTTAGTCATTGTATTCTTGTTCGTTCGTTACTGTTTTTCAGGTCGCTCTTCACAGGCCTTGCTGTTCTTCAGTGCGTTCTGTTACTCCGTTCTGAGCAGCCGACCGTTTTCTAGCCATGTTGCGTATGCGTACTCCTCGTAGAGTTCGTGCTGTGCGGGGGCTTGGTGTTGGAGTCCTGATCTTGACACAAGTCCAGTCCATGAACAGGGTGGGGAGGAGTTCATGGACCAAGAATTGGTTGCTTCATCGTGACCAGTTCTCTCATATGCCTTTGCTCCGTAAGATCCATGAGAATAATCCTGATGATTTCAGGAACTTTCTCAGGATGACGGACCCCGTGTTTTACCATTTGTTGGCTTTGCTGACCCCCTATATCAGCAGGCAGGATACCTGTATGAGGCAAGCCATCACTCCGGAGCAGAGGTTGGTCACTACCCTGCGGTATTTGGCCACAGGGAGAAGCCTGCAGGACTTGAAGTTCTCGACAGGCATCTCCCCCTAGGCTCTGGGGATCATTATCCCAGATACCTGTTCTGCCATCATCCAGGTCCTGCAGAAGGAGTATATGAAGGTAAGATTTTTATCCTTTTATATCACATTTTATTGTATTGAATGTTTGTTAATATATTGTATTTCTTTCCTCATTCCCTAATTACCATGATTGTAATATGCTGTGAATATTATTTTCCTCATGCCCTTTGTTCTCATGCATGCTGGATTTTTATGTAATTATTATTTTAGGTCCTTCATACATATTTGCCCTTCACTTACTTCCCCAGCATGGTGTCTCCTGGCCCTATATTCACCTCAATGTATGTATTTTATCTGCTCCATAGTAGTGCTTTACCCCAAACACCCCTAAATGTTTGGCAATGTTATTTTTGATTTAAATTCAGGCAGAGTGCCAGAGGTTTTTTTTTTGTGGTGTCCCCAAATAATTTTTAGTAACCCTCCCTCCCCCAACTGCTAAGTCAGCTAATCACAATTCTCTATCCTCAATCATCTCAATCATCTCATCTGCTGACTTTGTCAAACCCATACACACTATACCCATCTCTTTAGTGCTCAGATTTATGGATGAATTCCCCAAAGCATATAGTGCAAGGGCCTGCCTGTATACTTTCCAATGGTACTGTTTAAAGTTTTTTTATCCTATTATTATCTTGATAGGTAATAGCAGAATGTCCAAATGTCCTCAAATGTGTACAATGTGTATTTATATCTTTGTATTATGACACTTCTTACCTGTCCAGTGGTCTGCCAATAGTGTAACTAAGGAGGGGCTGTTCCAAGTAATACCCATTATTTAGGCATTCATCTCTCAATGAAGTGAAGAGGGTTACCTGTCCAAGATTTCCACACACCCCCTATAATGTTAGAAATGGCCCATGAGAGGGGGGGGAATATGATAGGTGTACCTTATACTTTGGCCTTGTTAAATTCCCCTTAATAAATGCTATCTGGAGGTTGCCCCACAATGTTTGTGTCTAATCTGCTTGCCATGTTTCAGAGTAAAAATAGTAATGTTTATTGTTTTTTCCTCAACAGTTTCCTTCCACGCCACAGGAATGGCAGACTGTGGCCTCACACTTTGCCCAGCGGTGGGACTTTCCTAACTGCGGAGGGGCAATTGTTGGGAAACACGTCCACATCGTCCCACCACCCAACTCGGGGTCGTACTATTATAATTACAAGGGGTTTAATAGTATAGTGATGTTGGCGGTGGTGTCGGCTAATTACGACTTCTTGTATGTGGACGTGGGGAAGAATGGCCGGATGTCCGATGGTGGAGTCATCGCCCAGTAGAGTTTTACAGGTGTCTCCAGAATGGCAGCTTGGACTTGCCAGCTCCAGAGGACAATGTTGAAGGACTCCCGTTTGTGTTAGTTGCTGATGAAGCGTTTGCGCTGGGAGACCACCTGATGCGGCCATTCCCAATGAGGACCCTCACCCCGGAACAGAGGGTTTTTAATTACCGGCTGGCCAGAGCCCGAAGAGTGGTGGAGAACACATTTGGAATCCTGGCCAGCCGGTTCCGCCTATTTATGACACCCATCCATATGGCGGAGTATAAACTGAACCATATTATACTTGCGTGCTGTGTTCTCCATAACTTTTTAAGGAAACATTCGGCCAACTATAAAATAAATATATGTGTATGCGCTAAAGGCTATAAATACGTGATCAAAGAATATAATAAATCCATACAATATTAATAAATAATAAACAGTGTCAAAACACCTGTGAAGAAAGTGACTGAAATCCACAACTGAATATGCAAATAAATAGTAGCATGCAACATGCAAAAATGTGAGAGAAAAAAATATATTTTTTAAAATATTATTAAGGTGCTACTTAATTAATAAAGTGTCCAATAATTAGTCCAAAATCAATTCATAAAAATAAATATATCTCAGTCCAAGCAATTCATAAGAATATATAAATCAAAGTGCACAATAGTGTCCAGACAAATAGCAGGCATTCCTCGTGCTTGTTTTTTAAAAAAGTGCTAAATATTTCTCATGCTCTTCTTAAAAGATGTGCACATTATGGCATGCTTCAGTGCTATTTAAAATCATGCTAAGAATTAAGTATGTTTCTCGCATCAGTAATACAGCACAATCATCATTATAGGATCCTATAAAACCCTTAAAGGGACCTGTAATCTTTATTGCTCTATAATAGGAAACTCCCAAATATGTATTTAAATATGATAAAAAATATTAAAATAAATATAAAATATATATATAACCTAAAAAATACACCTTAAAAATATGATAATCACTGGAATATAGTAGATACAATAAAATTTCAAATATAAACGGAAATATTCCTGAAAATGCGTAATAATCTTGGAATACCATTATTATTCATTGTAATATCACCTAAAATGAGGGGAATAAATTAATATAAACCATACCATAAATATTAATCAGGTGATGGATTATGTATTAAAAAAGTGCTATATAATCCAGGAGAGCGTTATACAAAAAACAAAGAACAATAAATATGGGGGAGTGCTATATGAAAGGCACTATATGAGCTTATCCACTCCCCAATATGTAAACATATTATTTTAATGGCTAGAGTGAATCCAATCAAAATCCGGTGAATCATCCTAATCTACTATGTATACTGTATACCCATAAAAAACCCTTTAGGTACTGCAAAATAAGGATATCTGGGTGGGATATAAAAAAACTGAAATCAATATTTACTCAAGAAACATTTTAAATCGAAACCAATTCTGATTTAAAACACCCTCCTCTTCCCATTTGGCCATATATAAGTTTGCCACGCTGGGGGCGAATTTAGCGCCCATGGCGACCCCCTTGGTCTGTAAGTAAAATGTGTTATACCAAAAGCAACGGACCACAATTCCTACATCCCAACCACCAGCTGTCACCACAAACCTTGGCTAAGTAACATACCCAGAGGCCAGTTTACAAGGATGAGGAGGAACTGCACGAGGATTGAGGACTATTATTAGCAGTCTAACATACTCAGCAATATGTTTATAGACAAGGGGTACCAGAAAGAATTCTTACATAAAGAAAAATTGGAAGCCGCTTGCCTTAATAGAGATAATTTACTTAAAGATAGGATTCAGACTACGGAAGAAGATGTTAATGACAGTATTAGTATTGTTTTGAATTATTCCTTACAAAACAATGAAGTACAAAAAATTTTACGGAAGTACTGAAATGTTTTGAAGCAAGATGTCCACCTAAAAGAGATACTCCCAGAGAAACCCAAGATTATCTTTAAGAGAGCACCCAACTTACGAGATAGGTTAGTTCATAATGTAGTGGAACCACCCCCCCAGAAACCCTCAATGTTCTGGGACCTAAAGGGTTTTTATGGATGTGGGAGGTGTTACAGCTGTGTTAGGGTTCCTGGTAACAACAGAAGATTAAAGGAGTTCACTAATCCTAGAAATAACCACTCCTACGCCATTAAAGATTTTGTATCCTGCGACATGATAGGGGTTGTTTACGCGTTAAAATGCCCATGCAATTACATCTATGTGGGGCGGACCATTAGGGCTTTGAAAGACCGTTTAGAAGAGCACGTAAGGAATATACGTAAGGGGTCTGACAAGCACCATCTGTACATACATTTTAAACGTGTACATAATCAAAGCACGGTTGGGATGAAGTTTTGGGGGATAGAGGTACCCAAACACCACTGGAGGGGTTCCAACTTTGTAAGAGAGATTAGTAAATGTGAATCATGGTGGATACACCAGCTCGGCTCCTTGGCCCCGGGGGGGCTTAATAAGGATTTCGATTTAAAATGTTTCTTGAGTAATTATTGATTTCAGTTTTTTTATATCCCACCCAGATATCCTTATTTTGCAGTACCTAAAGGGTTTTTTATGGGTATACAGTATACATAGTAGATTAGGATGATTCACCGGATTTTGATTGGATTCACTCTAGCCATTAAAATAATATGTTTACATATTGGGGAGCGGATAAGCTCATATAGTGCCTTTGCTATAGCACTCCCCCATATTTATTGTTCTTTGTTTTTTGTATAACGCTCTTCTGGATTATATAGCACTTTTTTAATACATAATCGATCACCTGATTAATATTTATGGTATGGTTTATACAGATTTATTCCCCCCATTTTAGGTGATATTACAATGAATAATAATGGTATTCCAAGATTATTACGCATTTTCATGAATATTTTCGTTTATATTTGAAATTTTATTGTATCTACTATATTCCAGTGATTATTATATTTTTAAGGTGTATTTTTTAGGTTATATATATATTTTATATTTATTTTAATAATTTTTATCATATTTAAATACATATTTGGGAGTTTCCTATTATAGAGCAATAAAGATTACAGGTCCCTTTAAGGGTTTTATAGGATCCTATAATGATGATTGTGCTGTATTACTGATGCGAGAAACATACTTAATTCTTAGCATGATTTTAAATATTTTTATATTGTTATATATTATGCCATTAGGTTAATGCATTCACAGTTTTTGGATGTTCCATATACTGATCGCTAGTGCAATTACCCAATTTTTGGTGTGCGATGCGGTGTCTACTCTGATATGTGGCCCTGTCCTGGATTAGCATTATGCTTTGATTTATCTATATTCATGCAGATAGGGTTAACACCGCTTATTATATATTTTCCTGCTCTTTCCAAATCATCAAGGCCGGCATACAGCGTCATTCGCTGTTGTTTTTACACAGCCGAAGCCTAACACTAGGGTGTCAGCGGTCTCAGGCAAAATGGCCGCTGTGACAGTATAAATAACACATAGAGTGCCCGTCCTATTAGATCCCCCAGATGAAGGCACGTATACCCTGTGCCGAAGACGCATAGGGGAGGGGCAGGACGGAGCTTTCCATACACAGACAGGCAGAGGATTGTACACCGCACCGCACGCCACAGGATTCATCTGTATTACATACTTTGGATAGGATGGTGCACTGACGCACCCAAACATTGTGAGTACCCTCCTGGAGGGATTGTTTTTATGGCTTTTTAAATAAATTCTTGGCGGTATTATGCTATGAGTCTCCTTTCTTTTATATATGTAAACACCATTTGAGCGAGGTACAGATCATCACCAGCAGACCCTGTATGAGCCCTGGAGTGGCTCTAATGCATGTTTTGACACTGTTTAGCCACTGTGTCACACGCTCTAAGGTGAGCGCATTAACCATTGGGGGTCACTGGAGAGCACTGGAGCATGCCATAATGTGCACATCTTTTAAGAAGAGCATGAGAAATATTTAGCACTTTTTTAAAAAACAAGCATGAGGAATGCCTGCTATTTGTCTGGACACTATTGTGCACTTTGATTTATATATTCTTATGAATTGATTGGACTGAGATATATTTATTTTTATGATTTGATTTTGGACTAATTATTGGACACTTTATTAATTAAGTAGCACCTTAATAATATTTTAAAAAATATATTTTTTTCTCTCACATTTTTTGCATGTTGCATGCTACTATTTATTTGCATATTCAGTTGTGGATTTCAGTCACTTTCTTCACAGGTGTTTTGACACTGTTTATTATTTATTAATATTGTATGGATTTATTATATTCTTTGATCACGTATTTATAGCCTTTAGCGCATACACATATATTTATTTTATTTTGGCATATACACGGTATGAAACGTGGTTAGTGTGTGCAGCTGAATAAGATTTATTTTTTCACATTTGAGGCATCAATCCTGTGTGGCTCACAAAATCTTTGCACTATATTCGGCCAACTGTGCTGGCTCAGTTGGGCCTGAGGCCGGAATGATACATCAAACCACACTGATGGCGCTTGAAAGTGGCCGTCCTGGCTTGCCCTCCCTGAGTGCCCGTGATGTCCGGTTACGCTAACTGGAGTTCTTTGCGGGTAGGGGGGCTATCAATATGCCAGACAATCTGTGAAGCCTTTTTATAATAAAACCAAAAAAGAAATTCTTTGTGGACATTTACTGCTTGTGTTTGTTTTAGCTGACCCTGACAGAAATGTTTTGAGTGCAGAAAATGTTGTGATTGTGTAACCTTATACAAAGCACTGTTGGCTGTTATTTACTAAATGCAAAAACACATTTTACTACAAGTGCACTTGCAACTGCACTGAAACTGCACTTGTAGTGCAAAGTGGATTTGCCTTTAGGAAATAACCCCCATTTTCTCAGAAAACAACAATTACATCACCCCAAAAGTGTTGAAGCGTTGAGACAATAATCCACACATTCTTGATTAACAATCTTTTTAATATCTGCACAATCACATGTGCATTTACCAAAGGTTTTTCAAACAAACCAACATGTTTGTGGTATACCAATTTTTGTGGCGGCATTATCAAAACTCAAAATGTCCATTTTACATAAAACAGGTATGTGTAAAACCAACAAGAAAGACACAAATCTTGAACTTACAAAGTTCACATTTGGTAGAACTTGAAGACAATATCAGACATGAGTATTTAGGAACTGTGTTTGATATTGCGTTCAGATGGGGGGAAATCACCCCTGGAAAAGCCAAATTTGGAAGATGCACACAATTTTGCCAATGTCAACATGTGCTAGCTGCCATCACGGGGGATCAAGGGATGTGTTTTGGGGGAGCAAGCCCTTCCTCTCACGCCACAGAGTTCCAAGATGTTGCTTTATTATTGAGGAAGGGGTTGCACCCCCAAAACGCGTCCATTGATCTCCCGTGATGGCAGATAGCACATGTTGGCAAACTGTGTGCATCCTCCAAATTTGGCTTTGGGAAAAATCACAAAAACATTTTGCACATTGTAGCACACAAAAGAAGAAAGTAATTTGGAGGGGCTTTAAACTCGCCCCAAAACATCAATGATGTTTTTATTTTTTGGAATAACATCATTGATGTTTTGCTTGATGATTTCCAATTGTAAATTACACCCCATGATCTCCCCGATCAGGATCTGGGCACTTTCGGATGTGAAAGGATCTGGATCCACATCCTCACGATCACCTAAAAAGAGAGGAACCCCAAAATAAATTAGGTCTAAAAAAATGCCGCCATCCATCTCTTATCTGAGCCTGTGGTCGCAGACACTCACCTGTTGTGGTGACTAGTTCCACCACGTCTTCTTCCTCCTGCTCAGCTTGTGTTGGTGGGATTTCCCCTTCTTCCAGAGGGGGGGGGGCTCTGGTCTCCTCGGATGAGGGGTGTCTTCCGAGTCTTTTATCCCCTATGTAAAGCAAAAATGGTATAATTAGCAATTGTCTATTTTAGCAGAGTTCCAAGATGTTGCTTTTTTAGTGTCCTTTGTCAAGCTGCAATACTTTACTTGTTTGGTACAAGCTTCACAGATGGAGACCCCCCTATAGTATACACTGGAGCACCTGTGTGGCCCCCTAATAAAAATGGTGTTCTTTGGTCCCACACTAGTGCTCCAGTGTCCAGATGTGAAAACAGCTGCTGAGTGTCCTCTCCTTACACAGAATCTAGTTTGCATTTCATTCTAGTAACAAAGCCATCTACACAACCCAATTCTTTGAAGACAAGTATAGGGCGTCAAAATGGTGGCCAAATGCATATGGCCTAAACAATGGTATTTTATAGTTGGAACGAAAAATGTTTGATCCGAACGAATAATGTGCCCATGAACATGAAAGTTGCCATTTTAAACTGTACAACAGTTCCTAAAAGCACATGGAGCAGCACGGACGTCATAAACATAAAGAATAGGAACACAACACAACTACTAACTTTTTTGCAGCACTCTCCGGATCTTTCTGTACTGCTCATGTTCTCTGAATTTGAGGTCCAACCACCGCTTCCTGAGCTGATCTTTCGATCGTCATACCCCGAAATTCCGGTGCAGACTCCTGACCACTTTCGCCATGATCTTGGCCTTTCGGACATTGGGGTTGGGGTAAGGTCCATACTTTCCATCATAGTCGGACTTCTTCAGGATGTCCACCATTTCCAACATCTCCCCAAAGGACATATTTGAGTCCTTAAATCTCCTTCTGGATCGGGACGTTTCAGGCTCCGGCCTTTCCTTCTCCTCCTCCTCGTTGCTACAATTAGCACGCACCTGCTGTCTATCCGCCATGTGCTCTTCCCCCACTGCGCCGAATGAAAAGGGGTGGGGAATAGACTAGAAAGAACGGCAGGGGCGGGCGGAGTTATATGCATGCGCAGTGTGTATAAAGCGTAACACACGTGCATATTACGTACGATCTGTGAGCGGAGGAAGGAGCATCGGAGACGCTGATCGTGATAACGAAGGTAAGATCTAAACTTGCGCCTATACTGCTTCGAAATGGAAGCCTATATTGTAACAAGATTAGGGGAGTTTGGCCTGACATTAGTGTTTGTCTTGTGTTGTGTCTTGCAGAGAAAATGGATGGGTTCAACGACCACAATTTCCTGCCCCTGTTCATTGACAAATATAGGGAGCTGTCCTGTCTGTGGCAGGTCAGACACCCCCACTATAATCACAAACAGAAGAGGCAGGCAGCGCTGGAGAAACTGCTGGAGTTGGTGAAGCCGGTGGTCCCCACAGCAACCATCCCTTATTTAAAAGCTAAAATTGGTCACCACGTTCAGAATGATCGGATTTTCCGACAACTTTGTGTGACCGTGTGTATGCAAGACAAGTTTGAGCCAACATCCGTCAGAAAAAATCCTAGTATTTTGTTGTCGGAATGTCCGATCAATGTCCGACCGTGTGTACGGGGCATAAGTGTCAAAACTGTTCCTAATGTTTTGTATTTTTTAAAGGCCTTCAAAAATTATAAAACAGAAATGACAGTTTTGGAGTTTAAGGGTTACAAAGAATGCAATAAGAAATACAACAGCGCAATCAGAGCAGCTAAAATTGATTATGAGAAACACATTACTTGGATAACTCGAAAAGGTTCTATAAATATATTAATAATTTACTTTAGTTTATATACATAAAAAATAGGAATCTACAGTTTTAGAAGGATAGTAATGCTAATACCAACGTAAAAGAAACACCAATGTGGCTGTTCAAAAATGGGGTCTGAAATAGACAAGATAAGCTAAATATAAACAGTTATTAGGGACTAATAATGACCTACACTCACCGGTCCTCAGGGAGCTTTAAAGACTACTTAATGACTTGAATAGTACCGAGTGATTGGCATAGAGCAAATGTGGTTTAAATACTCAAAAATGGGTTTAGGTAGATACCCAGGAACTACAGACTAGTCAGCTTGACTTCAATAGTTTGCAAGATGTTTGAGGGAGTGTTAAGAGAATCTATTATTTTGCTACGGAAAATAGTATTGCAAATATCAATCAGCATAGATTTAAAAAGGTGTACTCTTGTCAGTCCAACCTTTTAACATTACATGAGGAAGTGAGCAGTAACTTAGATAAAGGAAAAACAATATATGTAATTTATATAGATTTTGCAATGACATTTGATGGCAAGCCCTATGGTGTTGATAATACAAAATTATGTATTATGAAATTAGTTCAGCACAGGATATAGCAACATTACAGGAAGACCTAAATAAAATAGGGGGATGAGTGGGGCCTTAGCAGATCGAGTTCAATATTAAAGAGATTGTAAAGGTAATTAAAAAAATAACAAGCATGTCTATACTTACCTGCTCTGTGCAATGGAAATGCAAAGAGCAGCTGCCAACCTCCTCTTTTCAGGTCCCACACCGGCTCTCCTGACCCCTCCTCCCTGCCAAGTGCCCCCACAGCAAATCACTTCCCGTGGGAGCACTTGTGCATGCTCGCTCCTGAGCCCTGCTGCGTCATCCATTGACACGGACAGCGGGACTTCGCCCTGCCCCCCGCTCCCTATTCACTAGCTTTGATTGACAGCAGCAGGAGAAAATGGCTCCCAGTGCCCCAGCAAAGCCAGTGAGACCCGGATGTGAGGGGAGATAAGAGCTGTAGACGCGCACTCTGATGGATCGAATGAGGCCTCAGGTAAGTAAAAAAAGGGGTGATGCAAGGAATGCATTAAGGTAAAAAATGTTTAGGCTATAAAACCATTTTAATAAATGCAAGTACTGCAGGCAAGAAAATTTATTAATATGGGTTACGCTGGATGAATCTGTGATCTAAAAAAATTTGGGGGTCCTAGTAGACCAAAGTCTTAGAAATACCATGCAATGCCACAGTCCCTAGTAACAGAACAAGCAGAATGTTCACTTGTATTAAAAGGGGAACTCACCAGACAGTAGAACCCCAGCAATACAAAGAGCAATATGCATTTATGTTATCCAATCCACAATAGTGTTGCGTATAACATAATGGCATCATGTTACCAACTTTCTCATGAGATACCTTAACATCTAGCCACTATTTCATCACATCGGATTGTTCCCCTAGATCCACCAGGGGCACCTATTAGTGTGGGAGATGTAGTAGTTGTCCATGGGTCACTGAGGGTAGAGGCATCCGTTTACCCAATGGACAATGACATCAATCCCGATGCTATGCCAATTGTTCTGGGGGGTAGAGAAGGAAGCGCAACCTGAGTGTAGTATTAACAAATGATGTTTAATGACACCAGGTAAAAACACTTTTACAGGATAAAAACATATAAAAGGCTCATCTGTATAGGTATGTGGTCCTCGGTGTTCCCTCTGATCCTGTGGTGGTGATGCTGCAGAGATGCTGGGCTGCAGAAGGTGGATTACCAGCCGGGAGCTCCTTCTGTGGCCATCAGGAAGAGACTAGGGGCCGGCGTGGAGCACACGGGAAGCATGCATGACGTCACAGGTCGTCCGTCTGTTTCTGGGTTCGGTATCCAGGGGAGGGATCATCCAGGGAGGAGGGCTAGCAGAGAGGTTGAGAAAAGGCTACGTGCTCGGAGCCACTGCTCCTTCAATAGGCCTAATAGGGAGGTGTCTGCAATGTTCTTTTATATGGCAGTGCTGTGGGATAACAGGTCCCAGCGTCTATCACAAGAAAGCACAGTGCCACCTGTGGGCGCGAGGGGAACTACAAGGTAACAATATACACAGAGAAAAAAACAGGAGGTTATATAATAGTCAGTGTCATGGAAACATATATATGAAGAAGTGCATGGAAGTAAACATGGAGACAATAATATTAACAATAGTAAAAATGGGAGTAACAATGGGGGCAAAAGATGGAGGTAAGTATAAGCCCGGTTTCACACATGTGCGGTGCGAATTGAGCTCAGGTTTCACTGGGGAGATAAAAATCTCCTGTTCAAAGGAATCATTGCGTTTTAGCTCAGGATCAGTGAGCAGGGAGAGGGGGAGGGAGGGGGGGGGAGGGGAAGGTGTAGTGAGGAGAAGTAGAAAATCCTTTTTCAGAACGCAATGTATCTGTGAATCAGATGCGTTCCCATAGGAGATAATAGGCTTGTAGTTCGCACCGCAATGCCCAAAAAACGCACACATTTTTTGTGCAATGCGCAGTGCGAATGCAACACACATATGTGAACCAGATGCATTCATATGAATGTATTTTAAAATGTCCTGCGAATCAGATGCGGTGTAAGTCGCATCTAATTCGCATAGGTGTGAACCCAGGCTAAAAGTATAAAAGTATAAGTATAAAAAAAAAATATATATATATATATATATATATATATATATATATATATATATATATATACACACATACATTTATACACATATACATATACAAAGATGAGCCTTTTATATGTTTTTATCCTGTAAGTGTGTTTTTACCTGGTGTCATTAAACATCATTTGTTAATACTACACTCAGGTGGCGCTTTCTTCTCTACCCCTCTTTCATTCATCACAGAGCCAGCTCTCTGAGGGAACAGCAGCCGCCTAGCCTACCAGCCTACTTTAACCATTACATTACCGGTTACCACTTAACCCTTGAACTTCCAGCCTGTCCCCTATGGACTAAGTTGCTCAGCCCTTTATATCTTCTGTTAGATATGGTTTGCGCTTACAGTTACCAATACTCTGTATGCCAATTGTTCTACCTGAGGTGTCATTTACTTAATGACATGTAATTGCCATTTTACATTGGTAAGACCATTCGTGAATTTGGCCTGAGAATTAGAGATCATGTCTATTCCTCTGGATCCGGTAGAATGACTACTTCAGTTGCTAGACACATTGGTCTACATCATAGGCTCAATAATAGTTTGGTTTCATTTTTCATACTTTTCGAAGTGATTCCTCCTAACCCTAGCGGAGGTGATTGGGACAATATGATTTTGAGAGCAGAAACATTATGGATAGAGAAATTATCGGCTACCAACTATCCTGGAATTAATGAAATTAATTCATATAAACCTTTCTTGTAGACCTGATGTCATTACGGTTGTTTTTGGAGTGTCTTCTGGGTATGTTTCCCACATGTTTTCTAAATGGTGTTTTGTTACACCACTGTTCCTATCCCCCTTTTTTGTTCCTTGAAGACCTTGTTCGTTCATTGGTGCTATGGAATGCTATCCTGACTGTTGGTTAGTCGCCTGCAATCTCTTTTGGGACCGAACTAATACTACATGCCTTTCCGCTATAACAATAGTAGATAAAATTTATTGGCACTAGTTTATCTAACTTGTTTTTCAATTCATACCATTATCATTTTATGTTTCTAAATAGTAATTTATTGATTTTGTTTATCTTATTTCCCCCTGTGTCCCGACGTGGTTTGGTGTGTATGGCTTCCTGCGGTGCTGTCTCTTGCCATTGGTTGTTCTCTGTACCTTGGGCAAGTGTGTGATCTCCTATCCAATTGTGATCTTGTTCCATCACCAGATGGCACTGTTGGACGCTTGCTATAGACAGGCGAACAGCATCCCAGAGAGAAATGTCTCTCTGGGTCTATTTTCTGTACTGCACATGCAGTCCGAGAACGTGTCTCCGGTGATGTCATTGGCTGGCGCCAGCACGCTGTGCTGTGACACCACCTGGATAGAAGCTAGGTCTATATAATGGGAGCTCTCTCCCATTGTTTGGCTACACGTTGGTGCTGAGAGTGGCGGTGCATCGGACCTGAAGCATGGACTGAGGTAAAGAATTATGTGGAGGCCTGGGCCATTGGCAATTTGTAGCAATGCCCTACTTTGGCGTTTTTGTGCTTATTTCTTTTTTTATCTGTTATTAATCCCTAGGGATATCTGACTATGGTTAAGCCTGCCAAAACCTGACATATTTCAATCAACCTCACCTGTGTTTGATTGGACCTTCGGTCCAAATGATGAACTGCTGTTTTTCATTTCAACCATCTTAGCAGGGTGAGTTTCTATACTTTCCACTTTTGACTTTATGATCTGGACAGTAGTATTAGCTATGCATATATATTTTTTTTTATCATTAAATGTTTATTGATTTTTTATCAAGACAAGTAATAGTACAAACTAACACAATAAATAAAAATGCCAAGGAAAAAGAAAGTATAAGAATCAAAATACTAAATCATAGGAATATGCACAATTGGTAGTCAGAGGATAAGTATACTCTTGGCACTGTGAATGTTGTGTATAAGCTAGGAGCTATACATTAATAAACATTTTATCAAATATCATGTGCTTTTATATTTGGATGTCCAAATTACCCAGTTTTTGTCAAAGGTTGCACATTTGAGAGAGTTTATTGCTAACATACGTTCAAATGTGTAGTGTCGTTGAACTATGCTGATTACATCAGAGATATTCGCTGAATGTGCATTTTTCCAGGAGCGGAGTACCAATGATCTAGCTGCACTAAGAATGTGGGATACAACCGGTCTCATTGTATGAGGGAAATTGTCTATTCTCACATGTAGTACAGCTAGTGCCAGGTTAGAATGGGTCTGTATGTTTGTAGTTTGGGATGTTAATCAGAATGCTTGGTTCCAGAAGCTAGTTAGGTTTGGGCAATCCCAGAACATATGCATGAGGTGGCCATTGTGTCCACAATTACGCCAACAGAGGGGAGAGGTGTTTCGGAAAATTTTTGCTAGTCTGCCTGGGGTGTATTGCTACCTGTTGGATATTTTGATCATCATTTCCCAGTGTCCTACACAATGTGTCGATTTGTGGATAGTCTGTATAGCACATTTCCACTGATCTTCTGTAAACAAGGTACCTAGATCCATCTCCCATTTTTTAAGGGCCTCTGTTTTTCCAAACCTCAGTTTGTTGTGTAGAATGTTATAGTATAGTGAGATGCCGTTACAGCTGTTTTTATTAAGGGTGAGGTGATTCCATACTTTGAAGGTACTTGAATGTTGGGAATGGGGTGTGCATGGAGATAGTGAGTAATTCTAATGCAAGTGAACATTGTATGGTTTGGTAAATTGTATTCATTCATTATACTCTCCACTGATTTGATTGAGATGTGTATTGTTAGATCTTGGACAGTTGTGATCCTGTGGCTCAGAAGGTGTTTAAGGGATAGTAGTGGGATTTTAGCGTCTAGTATTTTCAGAGGAAGGGGGTAATTTATCGCTCCACTATCTCTGTGGTGTTGGTTAAGAAGGAATTGCCAAGCTTTTAGCGAAATTTGTATAGTTGGAGGAAGGTTGTTCATGTCCCAATGGACCCAAGCATCTCCTATGAGAAGAGCCACGAGGTCGGGTATTGGGGCTAGATATTGTTCAATTTCTACCCATCGTGGTACATCCGATTTAACGAACCAATGTCTGAGTTGATCTAGTCTGGTTGCTCACATGTAGTCATATACATCAACTAAGCCCGCCGCTCCTGCGTGTTTATGTGGGATTAGTTTATTCTGCGAGCATCTAGCTTTTTTAGACCCCCAGAGAAATTGCCATAGAAGGTCAGATAGGGCTTTAAGGTAATAGGCTGGGATGTGTAGTGGAAGTACTCTCAGGATATATAAAATTTGTGGTAAAATGGACATTTTGAATGCCGCAAATCTCCCTAGCCAGGACAATTCATGTTTTGCTATGCTTTTGGTTTGAGTGTCCAGTTTGACCTGCAGGGGTTTTAAGTCTGATTCTGCTATTGTTTTCGTGGAATTAGTCAGAGTGATGCCTAAGTATGGTATCCCCGTTTTGCTCCAGCTGTATGGAAGGGTGCGCTGCAATTACTCGCTTGCTTTTGTGGGCATACCTAGGTTTAAAATTAAGTATTTGGTGAAGTTTACCTTGTAGTACGAGATCTCCCCAAATTTTTGTAGGAGCTTGTGTACTATAGGTAGTGAGGTGTGAGGTTTGGTTAAGAGTAGTATGACATCGTCAGCAAACAAATTAACAACATGGGAGTCGTTCCCAAATGTGAAACCTGATATTAAGGGATGTGTTCTAATGGCCTCCGCCAGAGGTTCAATCATTGAATTGAAGATTGTGGGAGAAAAAGGGCATCCCTGGCGTGTACCATTAGTTATGTAGAAGGGGGTGGATAGCATGTTGGACGTATATACTTGAGCCGAGGGGCTGGAGTACAATGCTAGAACTGCATTCAGAATGTGTCCATCAAAACCAAACTTAGAAAGTGTCATTGACATAAATTTCCAGTAGACTCTATCAAACGCCTTCTCTGCGTCTATAGAGAGCATCAGAGAAGGCGTTTTAGTTTTCTCAACATAGTGTAAAATATTAATAATTCTACGGGTGGTGTCCGAAGTCTGTCTCCCCTTCACAAAGCCCATTTGATCATGTTTAATGAGAGATGGGATAAAATCTGCTAATCGCTTGGCTAGTAATTTGGCGTAAATTTTAATGTCAGTATTTAAAAGGGATATAGGATGGAAATTTGAGGGTGTATTGAGTTCTTTTCCAGGTTTAGGTAATGTGACTATATATGCTTTCAACATTTCTGGGGGAAATGTCGCTGTGGTTGTGGCCTTAGTAAAGACTGATTGCGTGTGTAGTGCTAATGTGTTATTAAATAGTTTGAAGTATTCATTTGAAAATCCTTCAGGCCCCAGTGATTTGCCGTTGGGCAAGATAGTGGTGGTCTTTTGGATTTCGAGAGTGGTATAAGGGTAATTTAGGGAGTGTAGTTGATAGAGAAGGTAAATTCAAGGTGTGTAAGAACTGTTGTATGTTGGCTGAAGAGGGTTGAATAGTGGATGTGTCCTCATGTAGATTGTATAGTTTGCTATAGTAATTGGCAAACTGATTTGCGATGTCTTATGGGTTGGTAATTTTGTGTTTAAGGGTAGGGTGAATCAGATGTGCTATTCTTGTTTTGGAAGAAATAGCTTTGATTCTGTTAGATAAATATTTGCCTGCTCTATTTGCATTGGTGTATGAGTTGAGTTTCAGCCTCCTAAGATATGTGTCATATTTCTGCGATAATAGCTCTCTCAGCTTTTCCCGTAGCTGAGAAAGTGAATGAGCAGGGGTTGGGTTGGGGGAGGATTTGTTGAGTGCCTCTAGGGTATGTATGTCATTTAGAATAGCATTAAGTGTGGAGGCATGACGTTTCCTTTCCCTTGCAACCAACTGGATTAGTATGCCTCTCATGTATGCCTTGTGGGTGTTCCAAAGACTGAATGGATTTTCTACTGAGTGTGCATTATCTAGAAAGAAGTTGTGGAGGTATTGTGAAATTTCAGTGGATAGTAAGGGTTCTTGTAGTATTCTAGTATTATTACGCCAAACGGGTGGTGAAGAGGAGACAGCCTGATGATTAATAGATAACGTGATAGCTGCATGGTGAGACCATGTAATGTCATGGATCTGAGTGAGCACAGCCTTTTGCAATAACCATTTATCAGTTAGAAATAAGTCAATGCGGGAATATGAGCAATGCCTGTAGGAGAAAAAGGTATAGTCCCTTTCGTTTGCATGCTGACATCTCCATACATCAAATAGGTCTGCTTTTTGTAGAACGTCACGTCAGCACTTATTGTCGTTCCCTTTATGAGCTGAGGAATCCAATAGTGGATCCACAATGAGATTAAAGTCTCCACAAATAATGAGGTTGCCATATACTTGAGATTGAACTTTCTTGAGCAGTCTGTTTAGGAAACGCGTTTGGTGTGAGTTAGGAGCATATAACGTCACCAGTGTGTAGGGTTTAGAGTTGACATCTCCTTTGATTATGATGTAACGGCCGTTGTCATCCACAGTGGCTTCTTTAAGTTGGAAGGACAAAGTATTTCTGATTGCCAGTAACACTCCACCTTTCTTCTGGTCAGGTGTGCAGGCTAGGAACACATGGGGAAAGTCTCTATGTGTACATTTAAGTGACTTTGAGATTTGGAAGTGAGTCTCTTGGTCATATAAAATGTCTGCATTGTGTTTTTTAGCCTCAGCCCACATTAAAAACCTTTTCATTGGGTGGTTTAGGCCTCTGGCATTAATAGATAGGCATTTAAAGACCATGGAGTGGGGTTGAGATGTCATGCGCTGCAGAGGGGTGTATGTACTCACTATGACCATAGCAGTCCATCTCAGAGACCGACCTCTCGTGAAGTAGAGCCAGGGTAGAGTATGTACTCACAGGCAGAGTATACGACATGGTATCTTCAAGGTGGTGTGCTTCAATCATGGTGCATAGAAAACAATGGAATATAAACAGAGTTAAAGAATAAGGTGTAAGTAAAACATTAAGAACAGGATCTTTAAACTGATTCATGTGCAGGTGTAACTGCTGGAGGGATAAAACAGGGATCGTAACTGTGAACCCCTGTATCCGGAGAGATATGTATAACTTAAGCATTTTGTTCACGAGATGCCACCGGCATTTTTCTTGGAAGATCTTTTGCGTGAGACCACTTGCCAGACTTCTTGCAGTGAGAGAGGTTGAGGCCGAGGTGAATTTTGCATTATTTGTTCGGGTATTATTCCCCATTGGCGTAGGGCCGCAATACCCTCCTCCAGAGTGGAAATAAGGATAGATATCCCATTGTGGGTGATATGCAGCTTAGCAGGGTATTTCCATTTTTGGAGTATCTTGTGGTTCCGTAAGTCCTTAGTGATTGTCGCCAAATTACGGCGTTGTTGCATGGTGTGCCTGGACAGATCCAGGAGCAACTGAAGACCCGCATATGGTGGGTGTATGTTTTCGGCTTTACGGGAGGCCAGTAAGAGCTGTTCTTTCACATGGTAGTAGTGCACACTGAGAAGAACGTCTCTGGGTATATGATCCAGGAGGAAAGAGGGCTTGGGGACTCTGTGAAATTGGTCCACTATGAGGTCCTGTGGTAAAAGGGTTAGAATCAGAGTGGAGAATAGCATTTGGGCATACTGTAGTAGCTGGGGGGCCGGTATATTTTCAGGTACCCCCTTATTTTGAGGTTGTTCCTCCTGGATCTGTCCTCTAAATCTGCCACTTTGTTTTTAAGCCAAGTTATGTCCTCATTTTGGGTGTTATGTGCGTCTACTAAGGTGTTGAAAGACACTGAGTATTCATCCATTTTGTGTTCTATGTGATCCACCCTTCCTCCTATGGCCTGTACTTCCCTCTGGCATTTTCTAATTTCAGCCGTCATGTCAGTTTTCATAGATGCTTTCAGTGACAGGAGCATTTCTTTCAAAACTGTGTCTGAAACTGGTCTGTCTGCTGTGGGGAAGGATGCTATAGGATCCTGTAGGGGCTGCACTGTAACGCTGTCTTTATCAGAGGGCCCAGTTACCTCCATGTCAGGATCTATTATCGGCCTTTCTGGTGAAGTAATCCTTTTCTTTTGTTTGGCTGTGCGAGGCGAACTTTTTAGCCAGGGAGGGATGCTACGGCTTGCCCTTGGAGTGCACCGCGGCTCCGTGCTCCTTCTTCTCATGTGCGCTCCTCTGCCATTTTGTTATAGGCTATGGGCAGAGAAGAATCTCTCCAGCTTCTAAGGCTGCTGAGGATGTTTGCGGTGCCTCGGCATGCCCGATGTGTGCAGCGGAGTCCGGAGGGATGGTGTCAGTCAGCGGGTGTACGGATGGAGCCGGTGGGCTCGGATGGATGCCGATTCTCTCCGGCAGCCGAGCGGAGCTCTTAGCTCAGGCGTCCATGTTGGAGCTTGGTCGCCATGCCCCCCCTAGCTATGCGTATGTGATGTGAATGCATACAGTAGTGTTTAAAGAATCCCTTTGTTGATTAATATTTCACACAGTTATCCCTCACCTGCTTCAAGCTCCTGTGTACCATCTGTGGAGATCCCCACCCTCTCAGGCACTACCGCCATCTACTCTATTCTTGATAAACTTTCAATTGGTGTGTATTATCTGAGACATGTATCCCTCGCATTCCTTTAAGTGTGGTTTATCTTGCATATTGACTGTGTGACTTGCAAGCACACTTATTATTATATATCATTCTTTGTTTATTCTTGACAGATTTCTCTGTATTTTTTATACTGTGACTTGGCTTCCACAATCACCCGGATAATTGCTCTTCGGGGCTTGATGGATTCTGCTGGCGCGCGTCTGTCCTGCGTTGGTAAGCTATGTATATCCATTTCTTTTGGGAACACATTCATTGGGTGGAATTGTATTTTGTTGATTATAGATCTAGGTTGCTGAACTATAGAGTGGTTTACTTTAAAGCAGACAGAGTTGGGATACACATTTATCCAAATTTCTGAAACTATCTATGTGTTTATTTTAATTTACTGTTTTGAGGTTCTCTCACATATATGTTTGTTCTCTATAGAGATATTCACACATATATAAATAAACTCTGAAGTATACTCCTGAAGAAGCAGTCCCACCACAAAACATGTAGAGGCTGAATTGATCCAGGACAGCTATCTGATCCCTTCCACGTTTACTCTTTCAGTTCTTTTTCAGAGATTTTAGTTTATGTGTACTGTATTTTTCCTTAAAAATTTTTTATTATGTCTTGTTCTTAATAAATGTATATATTTTTACAATTCATGAATGTGAGTCCTTACTGTACCATGAAAGTCCATAGTTGCCTCAATTCTGCTGTTCTTTGTTTCTTCAAATTTACAGGACAATGGTACTTTATTTTATTTTTATTTTTTCAGTAGTGATAATAAAGTTAGAGTTAAATAGAGTAGCGAAGGCACTGGATTATTAAAATGTAACCATTTTTTTATTAAATAATATCCACACTTACACTTTGGCAAGGGAAGTGCAGCTCCAAGGCATAGGGGTACCAAACACAGTCCAAGCAACACAGACTGTCAGATCATTAAACCAGTGGAGAGCTAAGCCTAACAAAAAGCATTCCACCAGCTCACAGCCTCTCTCGAGCACTCCGAGCCAGCAACCGATGCTGGGATGTGGGCAATTACTATGCATTTTAGCCCCCCCTTGTCCTGTCTGTGCGAGGGAAAGCAAAAACATTTTTTTTAAGTCGGCGGGTGAAAGAGGGAGAACATTTAGAGCTGAGGAAGACCAGCACAGGTTGGAGAATGAGTGCTTCTCATATATGCAATAGTATTATGGGGCTACAAAGGTCAGGAAGACCAAACTATAGCATTTATAGTTGGCACAGATGAAGTGTTTTATCTACAGGGAACCAGCACAAATACTGCGAGGAGCGCTACAGTATGTTATAGATAAATAGAATCAATCCATGAAATGAAATATAGACATTAAAAATATAAATATAAAAGAAATACAAATTCCATAAAGTAATAATAAAAAATATACAGAAAGATTCATAAGTTTGTTTATCAAAGATGTTTTTATACTATAATAAAGTACCTAATAAAATTTATTTATTTATTGTGACGGAAAACGAATGTTATGAATCAAATAAATCTGTATGTACATATTTCCATATGTACTGTATGCCTCAGAATCTTCATATGAAAAATACATTAAATAAAATAAATAAATCCAACAATGATCAAAACATCCGTAGACATTTCATCTTACACCAGATAAAATCCGCTAGAGGCCTCCGAGTCTGGGCCATTGAATCAATTCAACACACTTCCTGTTGCTGAAAGATAAAGCTAAAAAACTCTACACGCATGAGACATTCTGAAAATTCACACTGAACACCCTAGCCCCTAAAGGACTAAATGAAGAGCTGGAGGTCCACAACATTGTATTCCACAGTCCTTTGTGTTTGCTTTTTTCAAGTGTATATCATATTATACACTCCTTCCTGTGAAGAAAATTAAACATATAAAACATATTTGCAATACATAAACAACCATATTTTTAGATTTATTTATGTAATTTCATATATTTCTCATATAAAGATTCAGAGACATACATATAGAGATATATACATACAGTTTTATTTGATTTATAACAATAGTTTTTTGTCACAATTAATACAAACACTTTATTAGGTAATTTATTATAGTATAAAAACCTCCTTGAAAAATGAAGTCATGAATCATTCTGTACATTTTTTATTATTAATTTATGAAATGCGCATGTCTTTTATATTTATATTTTTAATTTATATTTTTAAATGTATGGATTGATTCTATTTATTTATAATATTGGCATATAAATGTATCTAAAATTAATTAACTGATTGTCCATCTGTGATTCAATTTCTTAATTGTACAAATATGAATTTTATTGTATATATATATATTATATATTTTTCTGTACAGCTCAGTCATTCTGTTACTTATAATCCTGCCACATCACTAAGCTGAGTTGTAGCACTCCTCTTGGTATTTGTGCTGGTTCCCTGTAGATAAAACACTTCATCTGTCAATGCCAGCCGTAAATGCTTCAGTTTGGTCTTTTCTGGTCTTTGTAGTATCATAATACTATTAAATATAAGATAATTGCTCACTTTCCAAGCCTGGGCCAGTCTCCCGCAGTTCTAAATGTTCTCTCCCTTTCACCCTTAAAAAACGGTTCTGGTTTCCCCTTGGGAAGACTTGACAAAGGGGTGGGGCCCCTGAAACAAAAAGTGCCCACCCACATCCCGCCTTTGGTTGCTGCCTTGGAGTGCTCGAGGGAGGCCGTGAGACACCCCTGGTGGCATTCTTTTTGGTGGGTCTGGCTCTCTGTGATCTGGCTTACTGATATGGAGGTCTGTTTTGCTTGGATTGTTTTCGATATACCTCTGCCTTGGGGCTGCACTTACCTTGTCCAAGTATAAGTGTGGATGTTATTTTATAAATAAATATGGTTACATTTCAATAATCATGCACCTTGGCTACTCTCTTTCTCTCCACAAGTGATATTGGATCCCTCCCAGATCTGCTGATACCAGGAGCTTTGGGTTATAGCTTGCCCCATCCATGTCCAGTGATTTGCACTCATTTCACACTTTGGTCCGTAAGTGTGTATTCTGTGAGCAATTTTTTTTTCATACATTTATACATGAGTTGCGGACTCCCTCAACACCTTCTTACTGCCACTTCATTGAATTTTTGCTTTTGGACTTTGGCAATTTGTACAGAGAATGTATTGTGAGCTCCACATATATGTGCTTGTTTGTACATATTTGTTTATAGAGTTATCTGCTGATAACCTGGATAGGTTCTATATTATAGAAGCACAAACTGACCTGTAACCACCTGGGATCCTACCATTTGGTGATTTGCCATTTACATTCTTAGGTGGTGGTTAACGCCACTTTATGGTGAATCACTATTATTAATTTGATTTGTATCACATGCATGCATATTGCCATCTGTCTTGCCGGGGTTTGAGCATCTGGTGAGCTGCCATTGTGGTTTGTTTTTTTTTTTTTCCAAGAAAAAGTTTATTGAAGGATATATAATAGAATACAAGCTTTTTAAGTAAAATTACATCAAGTTACAATGCATGGATAGCAAATGTATGAGGCAATAGCTAGTAGGCAGAATAAAAAATAAAAAAATAAAATAAAAATAAGATATTAGATAAGAACAGTAAGATAAAATAGAGAACAATAGATAATGACCATAAAGACATGGCATATTAAATTATATTGAAAGCTTGGCCTTCCACATGAGAATCAGATCTAATCTGTAATAAATTTAGAGTGGTTCTAGTATATTAATATGTTTGTGATTAATAATAGTGCAAAAAACATATAAGGTTAATTGTCTCTCGAAATCGGAGTATGACCTGTGTAGTAAAGTCATATCATAAAGTGTTAGTAAAGTTATGTCTCTTAAGGATATGTTTTTTTTTTTTTTGTGTCCTATCTAAATATCACCCAATGGTATATTTCCAAGTATTAGAGAATCATGCTTGGAAATTCTTCAAAATGACGGGTTTTCTTTATAAGGGTTTATAATCACGTCTTTCTCTAAACATGTGTGAAAGTTTGCTATGTAAAGGAATTGTTATAAGGATATAAGTAGTTATTTAATAAAGAAGTCGGGTATATTCAGAAGTTGTTTGAAATTGTTGCCAACAAGCCAGCCCGTGTGTTTCTAAATTTTGTAGAGGAGTCATGAGCTTGGTGTATGAGTTCTTCCATTAAAGCTATTTTATTTACTCTGGTAATCCAGTTGGTAATTGTGGGTGGAGTAGGAGATTTCCAGAGGGCCGGAATACAAAGTTTTGCCGCATTAATGAGATGTTGAACTAATGATCTGTGATAAATTTTCATCAGTAAATTAGAATGATGAAGCAAAGCTTGGGCTGGGGAGAATTCTAAGCGTATAGTTGTAATTTGGGTGATATATCGGAATACATCAATCCAGAATTTCATAATCGAGGGACATTCCCACCACATGTGAAGAAGCGAACCTTCCTCCTTATTACATCTCCAGCAGGTGGATGGAGTCCCTGGATTAATTTTGTTTAATTTGAGTGGAGTGTTATACCATCTGGAAAACAATTTAAAACCATTCTCTTGTACATTCACATTAATTGAACCTTTATGTATTATTGTGTATATCTTTCCCCATTCTATGCCAGAGAGATTGATAGAGAGATCTCTTTCCCATTTTGAACTTGCAAGATTCAATTTAGGCTTTTGGTCATCAAAAAGAATGGAGTAGATAATAGATATGAGATGATGTTGTGGTTCTAATTTAGAACAAATGGATTTGAAATGTGTTCGTTCTCTTGAGAAGACTGACCGTGATTGTGGGGTGGTTAGATAATTTTTGAGTTGCATATATGACCATAAAGAAATCTGGCTACCTGTCCTTCGTGTATTCAATGTAGATAAGGGAAGGAGAGTGTTTTGATAAAAGAAGTCTTCTGCTTTTGGATTATCATGGGGTCCTAATTCTGATAAAAAGGATCTAACAAAGTCTGGAGAAATTTCAGGATTATGTTTAATTGATGTGAGTGGACTTGGGATTGAAGAGATATGGTATTGACGGCATGTAATGGTAAAAACATGCAACGTGTTGCTAATTAGTGGATGTTGTTTACATTGTTTGGGGATATGTCTAGTAGGTATCCAGGCTATATTTTGGAGTGGAAAATTTGAGAAGGCCTGTTCAATAGAAATCCAAGCTTTGGTGGTAGTATGTACATTCCAATCTACTACTCTGGCCACTTGACATGCCAAATAGTATTTTCGAATGTCCGGCAATCCTAATCCACCTTTCAATTTAGGTAAGGATAATCTGTCAAAGCTTAATCTAGCTTTTTTTCCACTCCAGATAAATTTAGAACAAGCTTTACGGAAGGATGTAAAAAATGACTATGGTAATTTTATTGGAATCGTTTGGAGCAAATAAAGAATTTTTGGTAAGATGTTCATTTTAATAATAGAGGATCTACCAAACCATGAAAATAAACCAGAGGACCAAGCCTCAAGATCCTTCTGGATATTTTGTAAAATTGGTACATAGTTTTTGCTATAAAGATCTGAAAGATTGGTCGGTATATGTATTCCAAGATATTTAATGGAATTTGCGCTCCATTTGAAAGGAAAATTTGCCTGGCATAAGGTTTTAGTCTCATGTGGTAAAGATACATTACGTGCTTCCGATTTATTGAAAATAATTTTAAGATTAGTTAGGTTTTCAAAAAGAGATAGATCTTTAAGGAGATTGGGAACTAAAAGGTGAGGATCTCGTAGGAATAGTAGTATATCATCAGCAAATGCTGCTAGGTTGTAGGTGGAATGATCTATGGATATACCTTTGATATCTTGATTTTCTCTCAAAGGTTCAAAAATTAGTGGGGAAAGAGGACAACCTTGACGTGTCTCATTGGACACAGAGAAGGCATCCGACAGGTGTCCGTTAACTCTAACCCTAGCCGTAGGTCTTGAGTAAAATGCAAGTATGAATTGTAACATGCGATCTCGCATGCCTATCTGTTTAAGGACTTCTGTTAGACAATCCCATGCAACCTTGTCTAATGCCTTCTCTGCGTCCAAGGAGAGAAAGAAACAACCCTGCTTCTTTGAGGTCAACCATTTATGAATATTGAGTGCTTTCAGAGTATTATCTCTCGCTTCTCTACCGGGAACAAAACCCACTTGATCCAAAGAAACAAGGTGTGGTAAAAGAGGCAGGAGTCTGTTAGCTAGGATTTTCGCATACATTTTTAGATCAACATTCAATAAAGAAATCGGCCTATAGTTGGAAACTAAAGTCTGGTCTTTATCAGGTTTTTGAAGGACAGCGATATGTGCAGTAAGGAGATCTCGAGGTGGAAATTTGTCTGTAGAGAGGCAATTAAAAGCATTCAAGAAGGGTGTATACAATACATTAGTAAATGCTTTATAGTATCCCACTGTTAAGCCGTCTGGTCCTGGGCTCTTACCAGGTTTCATTTGTTTGATAACAATATCTAGTTCACCTTTAGACAATGGTCATTCCAAGTTCATTGCTTCAGTGTCTGAAATTGGTTTAGGACCGTATTGTGCAAGAAAGTTTTTGATTAAATGCAATCTGTTTTCTGTGTTATTTCGGGTAGATGTGTTTTTAATATTGTATAGTTGTGTATGATATTTGACAAATTGTTCTGCTATTTGAATGTTAGAGGATAATTTGGTTCCGTCAGGGGAATTAATAGACTGTATAATTGTAGTCGATTGTTTTGCCCGAAGTGCTCTAGCTAGTAATTTACCTGATTTGTTACCAAATTCATAAAATTGTTTTTGATAAAGTATATATTTACGTTTCGTTATTTTAGTAAGTTCCTCCATCATTTCAGTTCTAGCTAAAGTGAGTTCTTGGAGGGTCGAAATAGCTTGTGTTTTTTTGTGAGATTTTTCTAAATCATGAATACGGACAGCCAGATTGGATAATAATTTTTGTCTTTCACGTCTTCTTTTGGAAGCTATCGCCATCAATTCACCAGGAATAGTGCATTTATGAGCTTCCCATATTAACATTGGGGAAATTTCGGCATTATCATTCTCAGTGAAGAATTGAGAGAGTCTAAGTTGAATGTGTGACGCTATTTTATTATTTGTTAGTAGAGATGGATCAAGACGCCATATCTGAGATCGAGATTGAGTGATTTGAAATTCAATCAACATGGTGATAGGGTGATGATCCGATAAAAACATTGGTTCTATAGTTGCTTTAAGGAGCAAATTTAGATGAGCCTGAAGAGGTATCTTGAATAGGATTTAAAGGGACATTAAAATCTCCCCCTACTATTAACATTCCTTCTTGAAAAGAAGCAAGATCCTGCATTGTACTTGTGAAAAAGGAAACTTGTTTGACATTGGGGGCATAAATATTAGCCAGGGTTATGCGTTTGTCAAACAAGGATCCTTTAAGAAATAGGAAACGACCATCATCGTCTATCTGTGAGTCTGTTATTTGAAATTGGTAATTTTTTGAAAAAAGAATAGAAACCCGTTTAGTTTTAGATTCCTTAGTGGTGGCATGTATTACTGTTGGAAAATGGTGATTTGAAAATTTTGGTACATTATCGGTCTTGAAATGTGTTTCTTGGATGAACACAATATCCGCTTTTAATTTATGCAAGGAGTGAAGCATTTGCAAGCGTTTTTCAGGAACATTAAGACCTTTAGCATTTACAGAAATGAATTTGGCTGTAGCATTATGGTTAACCTTAGGAGGAGATGTAACCTTATTAGGTGATATTGTGCGGTTTGACCCATAAGTTTTTATATGCATGTTCTTAGATGAAAAAAAAAAAATAAATAAATAAGTAAAAATAAATAATAAGATAATAAATAAATAAATAAATAAATAAATAAATAAATAAATAAATAAATAGATTAATAAATAAATAAATAAATGAATGAATAAATAAATGAATAAATAAATATTCCGGAGACTTGCAAGACCTGCTCGCTAGTCCAAATGCAGTAAATACGTAAATGTATATGCAGCTGGATTGAGTCAGTGGTTTTTGTATTAAGAGATGGAAAAAAAAAATAGTTCAGAAGAACCAAAAAATCAGAGGAAACCACTGTGTGGGAGAATAGGTCAACACTGGAGTGTGGTGTAACTTTTGCCATAAGAAGTCAGTCTCGCTGACTTTGGGAGAATACTCTTTTATTAATATTTATGAAGAAGGTGTCTATAAGTTGGTTTGAATCTGATTAATTGAATTTTATGAGTATGGTATTGACTGTAGAAATAGAATCAATATGTCAATATACCTTAAACTAAATGGTAATGATAACTGTCAGAATTATTTAGAATTCTAGATATATAGTATGTAATTTATATCTTTAAGAATTGGTATACAATACTATAGAATATGTAATATGACTATATTGTATCAAATTTAAACAACAACAAACTAGTAAAGATAAAATAATGACTCTTAAATGTAGAAAAAGAGATAGTATCAAAACAATCCCTCCCTCTAACTCTAGTCACTACCTTCTGCACCCCCCTCCTTTCCTTTCTCTGTATTGTATTTCTTTTCTATCTCTTTCCTTTTCTTTTATCAAAGAGATAACCTACTTATAAACAACATATCTCTGTGTAACAGTGTTAACTGAGGAAGAAATAAATAACTAAGAGTTGAGCAACTTAATATTTCTTAAGTAAATCTCAAAGCTCTCAGCCCTCCAATCGGTAGTTAGAAGACTTAGGGCTAAGATAAAAATCAGGAAAATCCTTGCATTTAAATAAGAAAATGAATAAGTCATATAAAACATGATAGTCCAAACCAAAACCATGTTTAGTATCTTTGAGGAAAGAGAATCTCCGTAGATTGGATTAATAGTGAAGATGGATTCATGGAGAATTTGTGGAGTAAAGAAGTTATAACTATTAAACTATAGAAAAAGGAGGAACAGAGATAGGAGCAATATTGAAGCCATAAAGAAAACAGAATTAAACTGAATGAGGGTATCCCTCTAAGAATACAGTTTAAGGACCAATCATTCATCTATCTCATCTGGCTTTACGGTTGCGCCTGTGTTTCATCGGGCTGTTGATTGAAGGAGATAATGGTCCTTGCTGAGATGATCTTTCTTCAGACCATGAGCGTGGTCTGCGGTAGCTGACTTCCTGGGTCTCCATCGGTTCATTCCTGAGGTGATGGGAGGATGCCAGTGAAGGACGGAATTCTGCATACCAATCTGGTATCTCTGGGAGCGGGATATCCAATGTGTCACAGAAGTAGTTAAGATCTTCAGGAACTCTGAGAAGAGCAGAGCGTCCATGTACTGAGGCTGCCAGACCAAAAGGAAATTTCCAACGATATATTATACCTTTGGTACGTAATATTTCCAGTAAAGGTTTTAATTCTCTCCTGCGTTGTAAAGTAATGCTGGATAGATCTTGGAATATGCGGAATTCTTTACCATGGTATAATAGCGGTGTCATCGTACGTGCTCTTCTCAATATTTCCTCTTTAAGCTGGTAATCTACTATGCAGCAAATTACGTCTCTTGGTGGATCTATATCTTTTCCCTTAGGTCTAAGGGCTCGGTGTATACGTTCCATGGTGATTGGGGTATCCTTTGGTCTATTTAGCACATTATTAATAATAGTAGGTGTATGGGGTAAATCCGCGCAATGGACGTCTTGCAGCACCTCTAACAAAGGGAATTCGTTAACTTTTTCTATGCTTGAGTACATATATTTTATTAAGCTTTAATAAAAGTTTTCTTATGGTTTTACGCGATGGGCATACCTTCTTTCCTTTACATGTAATTACTACACCACAATATGCAAGTAAAGTTTGGGGGATATCCTTGATTGCTGCACAGTGGCAGACACTGTGACCGCGCATACCCCTGCAGGGGAAAGAAAAATCCGGTGAGTGCAAGCATTGTCAGAGCATGCAGACAAGGCACTAATTAAAGAAACCAGCACCTGGATAAGAAGCATTCCTACAGATATTTGACCCTCAGAGATTGAACACTTTAAAACATTTTAAAAAGAACTTGTTTTTTCATAAACGGAACTTCTCCTATCCAACCAATACTGGTCACAGCACATCAGTTACTATATATGATGGATAATTTGCACAATTTTGTATGAATTTTTATGGTTTAACACTGGTCACTTTAGTGATGTTGCACCATGCACTTTTGTTGAATAATTGAAGCACCCTATGTTGCAATTGTACCTTTAACAGTAAGTACTCAGCACCAGTCACAGATTTTATTTAATTATTTGGCGCACACAGGCTTAGAAGCTATACTTTAGGAATTATAGAGCTATTGTTTATTTTAAAGGAAAAGTCCTTTTGTCTCCATAAGGGCAGTGCCATACTACTCCTGTTTTCTTTTTTTTTTCCTTTTTATATTTTCCACTTAGGTGGTTTTGTATCCATATCCACAACTATCTACCTAATTTATTACCTAATTTAAAGCGCACAATGCACCTTTGCTGAATAATTGGAGCACCATATGTTGCATTTTTCACTTTTAATAGAAAAAATCTGTCACCAGTCACAGTTTTTATTCAACCTTTTGACACATACAGGTTTTAGAAGCAATTCTTTAGGAATAAGGTCACTAGGTAACACATTTACTACCAAGAATAAAAATATCTTTTTGTCTCCATAAGGGCAGCGCCATAATACTCCTGCTTTTTTAACATTATTAAAAATGCCTATAACTTCTGTTTGCAGATGCTCAGTATCCACAGATTCAGTCAAACCTCGTAAGCGAAGATTGTGGCGTCTACCGCGGTTATCCAAATTTTCTAAATGCCGATTCATATCTCTAAGTTGTCTTGTGTGGGTGTCAATTAACAAATGATTTTTACGGAGTTCTGTGGAGTGTGATGCTGTCATCTTCTCAACCGCCATTACTCTACCTGTAATGGCCTGAATGTCTATCCTCAGATCCGTAATAGCAGCCGTCAGGGTATTTTAAATATCTGCAGCCACCGACCTAAGATCATTCAAACTGGGCTGTTGGATAACATCAGAGTGTGGAGACAGAACAATACCTCCTTCATTGTTTTCTGAGTGAGGAGAGGTGACAGCTCCATCATTAGATCCTGTCAGCCGGCGCTGTGTGTTCTGTGAGGTAAAAGCCGTCGCCATAGTGCCGGCCTGTGAACGGAATAACTCTGGATGGTTTTGAGGTATTCCTCCGTTCAAATCAAGGGGCGAACGTGACCTCGATGCTGAGGATGTTCTAGAAGCCGTTCCCATGATATTTTCAAGCTTTTCTGGTACTTCCACCTTCTGTGGTAAGTGGTATTCAATCCCTGTCAGGGAGAGCTTAGGGATTAGGCAGCCATCTTCTCCAGCGTCAAGCCACGTCCTTGCCATTGTGTTTTTAAGGTGAAGGTTATGTCTACACTTTCAATTCTGTGAAAAGAGAGCCTCCCTTAAGCACTGCAATTATAAAAACATTAAAAATATCTATATACCCTTAGAGTACAGGTTAAGGAGAAACACTTCATGGTGCATTTTTAAGCTGACTGGAGACCCACTTTAAGCCTACAGACAGTATTCCATGCTCAGATATGCACCATAAATTGGAGAAACCACAAACTACAGTACCATTGCATACTATATTGTGTGATCTGGGTGATTATTAGCTCCTGTGGTGGATGTGCTTTCAGGGAGTGTCACGTCAGTCCAAAATTAAATATGGCTGTGGGGGGTGCCGTGCAGCGGCGGCTCAGGGTCCCCTCACCTTATTGGCATCTGGAAGTAATCATTGCAGGTGCGGGGCGGTGACCACATACGGCAATTCTGGGATCACTCCAGATAATCCCGTGTGTCTCATATTCTCTTCCCTCCCCGGTTGTTTATTCATCCACCCTCCAGGCTCCCCTGTTTATCTTTTTTCCGCCCCACTATATATAGAACTGTCTGTGAGCTGTTTGCTTTCCGTCTCCTCCTCCGTGGTAGTTGTAGCACTGAGGCAGTGTGTGTGTTTGCGATCACACTGGTGGGGGAGGAGTTCTGCACGTGTTTGTGTTGTTTTTGGTTTGACAGGAGGATGTCGTAATCACTACGCTTCTCCGCCGTTGCCTTGGCTCCCCCTTCTCCTCTCGTTGTATGGAGCGGCGTCATGACGTGCAGATTCCGCACGCCAATCAGCGCCGCACCTGTCTGCTCCCCATCTGACTGCTTATTAAGCCACCGCACACCGAGTCAGTGACACTGTCCTGCTCAGCGACGGCGTTTATGGACTCTATGAACGGAGCTCCCTTATTGCACAGAGATACAGCTCTATGACTAAGGCGGTAATTTCGTTCCCTGTCTCTTTTGCCTTTTATAGTTGCAATCTGCTGTAGGCTTCTAGCGCTGCCTGTCTTGGATTGCGTTTTTTGGCAATATATACTATATATTGCTATACTTAATAGATACTCCTGCATTTTGTGACCAGGTCTTTTTTGTCTTATATTACAGATCCTGTACTCTCTGGTAATTTTTACCCACTGTAACTTCTCTGGAGCTGCCTGTGCATCTAAGGGTCTCCCGCTCCGCTTTTTGATTTTGGGGTCCCCGTCTACGATCCCTGGGAATTTTTGTTTATGCACTACCATTAGGGTAAGACATGTTTCATAAGATAATTCTACTTGTATGCTCCGCTTAAATGTGGATCCGTATACTGGATGTGTGGACTGAAGTCCAACCAGGGGTCATCATTTCTATATTGTCTCTTTTATTAGTAGAGGTACATCAGCCTATTGGGTGTTTTTTCTTTTTTTCTTTGTTTAGATGCCCCCTTTTGGTCTTTACTCTATCCAGGTCCCTCTGGGACAGTGCTGCCCCTGTTGAGCTTTACTCCTCTGGGGTCACACAGGGGGACCAGTGTGGATAAGGCGGGGCCAGTAATACGCCCGACATTCCTTTGGATGTCCAGGGCACTTTGCACGTACTCGCCTCCAGGACCTTGGCAGGGAGTCTCTTTGATTGAATATGCTAGGGTATGTATTTTTATTTTCACTTTTATTTTAGTTTTCATGTTTTTTGATGTCCAATTATACAGAATGGTCTAGGATGCAAACAATATGGTTAATGCATATGATTTCTAATTATCTTAATTTACATTTCATTATGTAGTGTGATTCCTCCTACAAGTTGCCCCTGATGAAGGGATTCTTTAGGTAGTCCCGAAACGCGTAGGCCTAAGGTGGAAAATTACACGAATATACATTCGAATTCTACATCAGCGTATCCATATCCTTATTTTATTGATTATGTAGTGAATTGTATTAGACGTTCCTTATATTGTATATTTATATATCTGTGTATATTTGTATCAATAAAATTGTTTTTTACTACTTTGTTGCCTTCAAAGTCCCACCAATTTTTTAAGGGGTTTTCTCTCTTTCTCCTGATATCAGGGATGGTGGCAACTTATATGGCCTACTTTGATGGTATTTCCCTTTTCAAAATTAAATATAAGTTCTTCCACAACGAAAAAAGATTACTGAAGAAAATGCTAACCAACCTGGCTACACTTCCACAGCACTGCTATGAATACTGATACCTCAGATAACCTGCTCTTCAGACTTGCTCAGCCCTGCAGCACCTCTCTGCCCAGGCCACCTCCTAGCCACTAAACAGGGTTCTTCATCCCCTCAAGCTTGCTAACTCAACAAGAGACTTCCTGGACTCCCTTCTGCCTCCTGGACTAACCAGCCACCTCAGTTTGCTTGGTCTCCCAGATCCTTGTAGCTATCCTAACTTTCACAGTCCAGTGTCAAGGGCACCCTTCCACCATGGGGTGCAGTCTCCTTCAAGAACACACAGCTCTCCTGACATGTCTCTTTACACAAAAGGGAGAAACTACCCTGAGCTCTCACAAGGCCTGGCTTAACATGGGTGTGTAAAAAAAAACAAGGAGAGGTCCGCCTCTGAGTATGGTATGGTAACCGTGCTCCTTTGTCAGGCTTGACGAAAGAGTGTGGCTACCGTACCATTAATAGCACGCACGCTCAGAACGCATCGTATTCTAGTGACATCACTGCCCTGTGTCACACTGTTTGCTGTTCAAGTCTCGTTTTGGATTCTACACAACATGGCCTTCTTCCGTCTTTGCGGTCACCGGACTGAACTTTTAAAGCTGCAGTGCTGCCTTCCACAGGCTTTGAGGGCTCACTGTCCCTATCCTCCCTGGGATCTCATGTGCTGCACCTTGCCAGCAAGAAGCGGATTCTCTGTGACCTGTAGTCCCACCTGCTCAGCCCAGAGATGCACCCAACTTCACTTTCTTCCATGTGAGTGAATATTGTTTTTATAATAAAGTGTTTGTGATACATATTCAGGGGCGCCCCTCTCCTTGTTTTTTTCCTAGCTTCACTGGAATTTGCTTCTGGTCTTCTTTGGTGGCAGCCCTGACAGACTCACCCATTTCCCCTGACATCTGCTTTTGGACTATTATGGACCGTACATAGTCCTATTGAGGTATCTGAGCATTGCGCCTTTTACTTGTTAATAATAATAATCTGGGTGTGTGCACCTAGACACATACACAACCTGGAGGCTTCTAGTAAGAACGGGATACATGATTGAAGGGTCCATTCCATGCAGGGCACTTTGTAACCTTCAAACTCCAGGCCCTGATCCAGGACTACAAAACCCAGAGAAACCCCAAAACGCAGCCATCTCTGCTCATAACAAACATGCTGGAGATTCTCAAACTGGAACCTTGAGAATTCCGTGTCATTCCTATGTGTTGTTACTAACCTCGCATTGTGTTAGGGCCCCACACTGTCACAATTGTGATAGGCAGTCATTAGGTAGAACATTTGTCCAGCATTTAAAAAAGTTGCAATCACTGAAATGATATTGGAAAATCAACATTTGTATCTACACAATATTACCTTTGTAATGTTAATGATTGCTGTATCTTGTGGGACATCTAGATACAAAAATTTGGAAAATTTATTAACTCTCTTTTACCAGGTGTCACAGACTAGCCTGTAGATTTCTGTTCTGCATTCTTACCTCCTTGCTGCAGTGATTCTGCTAGATCTGTGATTTCTGCTGCCCTCCCTGACCTTGGCTTGTTTCCTGGTTTTCCCTTCTTGCTGTTGTACTCTGCACTGTCTAAGTGGTCTCTGCATTCTCAGCTGAGCATACCTGGGGACCACCACCTGGTTCCAGCTTGCTACAAGGCCATCCCTACCATCAGAGGACCTGGTGAAGAAGCAGGCTGGGGCTTCGACACTGCAATGGTAAACCCTGGATTGGCAAACTACAAGGGCTCATTATCACAGATTCTAGAAATAAAACATAATCATTTATAAATGCTAACATCATTTTTATGTATATTCATCTGGTTATATTTATTAGTGGCTGTGCAGTGACTTGTTCATAAGTTTATCTATCCTCCCACAATTTCTCACTTTCTATTTCCTATTTACACCTATTTTTTTTAAGCTTCCTTGTAGTTTATAATTTAAAATTTCTTTTTTCCCCTTTCCACTTCTCTCTGTCTCTAGAGCTGTTTCTTCTCTTCTTCTCCCTCAAATTATTGTTCTTGTTCTCCTCTGTAAACCTGAATCTTATCCTTTTCTTGTTACAATCTCACTTCCATTATTATACTACTTAATGTGCCACACTAAAATAAATAAAAAATAATTTCACAATTCAAAATAATTTACAAAACAAAAATTAATAAAAAAATGTGATATTATACAATACTTGCAAGATATACAGTAACATAAATTATATTATCAGTCCTTGTCAAAATATAATTGTCAATCCATGCCAAAAATCTAAAAATCATTCTGCTCTATCAGCAACAAATCCCAGTGTGTGAAAAATTATTCATACCCCTTGACATTTTCCACATTTTGTCATGTTACAACCAAGAATGTAAATGTATTTTATTGGGATTTTATGTGATAAACCAACACAAAGTGACACATAGTTGTGAAGTGGAAGAAAAATGATACATGCTTTTCAAAATGTTTTACAAATAAATATGTGAAAAGTGTGGCGTGCATTTGTAGTCACCCCCTCTAAATCAATACTTTGTATAACCATCTTTCGCTGCAAATAAAGCTGCAAGTCTTTTTGGGGGTGTCTCTACCAGCTTTGATATTTTTGCCCATTCTTCTTTGCAAAATAGCTCAAGCTCTGCCAGATTATATGGAGAGTAGGGATGAGCCGAACACCCTCCGGTTCGGTTCACACGAGAACCTGCAAACGGACTGAAAGTTTTCATGAACTTTAGAACCCCATTAAAGTCTATAGGACTCAAATGTTCGAAATCAAAAGTGATAAATTTAAAGGCTAATTTGCATGGTATTGTCCTAAAAAGGGTTTGGGGACCGGGTTCTGCCCCAGGGAGCATGTATCAATGCAAAAAAAGTTTTAAAAACGGCTGTTTTTTCAGGAGCAGTGATTTTAATGATGCTTAAAGTGAAAAAATAAAAGTCAAATATTCCTTTAAATATCATACCTGGTGGGTGTCTATAGTATGCCTGTAAAGTGGCGCATGTTTCCCGTGCTTAGAACAGTCCCTGCACAAAATTACATTTTTAAAGGAATAAAAGTCATTTAAAACTGTTTGTGGCTTTAATGTAATTTCGGGTTCCGGCAATATGGATGAAAATCAGTGAGACAAAAGGCATGGGTACCCCACCCAGTCCATTACCAGGCCCTTTGGGTCTTGTATGGATATTAAGGGGAACCCCACACCCAAATTAAAAAAAGGAAAGGCGTGGGGCCTCCAGGCCCTATATACCCTGAACAGCAGTATACAGGCTGTGCAAATAAGACAGGGACTGTAGGTTTGTTGTTAAGTAGAATCTGTTTGTAATTTTGAACTGGTACATTTTTAAAGTGTAGCTCCAGCCAAAAAATCTATTTTTAAGCTTTTTGGAAAACATAGGGAAGGGTTATCACCCCTGTAACATTTGTTTTGCTGTCTGTGCACCTCTTCAGAAGTTTTCACCTCACTTTCTGTCCCAATGAAAAATGTTTTTTGAAAATGTGGGGTTTTTAGTGAAACAAGGATTGGTGATAAAGCATCAGTGAAAAGGAGACACGTTTTTCCCATATTAACTCTTACAGGAGAGAATTTCCCTTCCTTGGGGTAGATTTCATCTCACTTCCTGTTGTCTCCTTCCGTTTGTAAGTAAGAGGCGTTTGTAAGTTGGATGTTTGAAAGTAGGATGTTTGAAAGTAGGGGCCTGCCCTATATACTCTGCAAAAATTGGGGCCTTAGGTGTTGGTGTTGCCACAACACTGTAAGCCCTCACAGTTACTCTTGTTGGGGGCAGGAACGGGCCCTGCTGTGAAATATTAGATCAAGAATTGTAATTACATGCCATTGTTGAACAGGGGCAGAAAAATTGGGACTTTGGTGGTGGTGGTGGAGGTGATGCTGGTGCCAAAACACTGTAAGTCCTCACAGTTACTCTTGGTGGGCGCTGGAACGGGCCCTGCTGTGAAATATTAGATTAAGAATTGTAATTGCATGTCCCTGTTGTACAGGGGCAGAAAAATTGGGCCTTAGACACTGGTGTCACAGCACTGCAACTCCTCACAGATGCTATAGTTGGAGCGCAGGAATGAGCCTTGCTGCAAAGTATTGCATCAAAAATTGTAATTACACGCCCCTGTTAAACAGGGGCTGAAAAATTGGGCCTTGGGCACTAGTGCTGGTGCTGGTGCCACAACACTGCGACCCCTCACAGATGCTATATTTGAAACGCAGGAATGAGCCCTGCTGCAAAGTATTGCATAAAAAATTGTAATTATACGCCCCTGTTAAACGGGCAGAAAAATTGGGCCTTGGCCACTGGTGGCGGTGCCCAGAACCAAAAATGTTCTTACAAGCTATCAGCATGAAAATTGAGGAGGAAGAGGATTGTGACTCAGCATAACAGGATAGTCACTCAGCATCAGCATAGGCAGTCTTGAAGGGATCTCACATAAAAAAATGAATCGGTTACATCAGCATCAGGTGCTTGGTAGCTAGTGATCCAAGATTGATTCATTTTTATGAAGGTCAGCAGAACTACCGATTCGGTGGACAGGCGCACCCTGTGATCGGTTACAAAGCCTCCAGCAGCACTGAATGTGCGTTCCGAAAGAACGCTAGATGCAGGACAGGCCAGTAGTTCAATTTCATTTTGTGCACGCTCTGGCCAGTAATCCATCCTCAAGACCAAGTAACCCAGAGGATTTTCATGGGAAAGGTGTCCAAGTCTGATTTTGCCCCTAGGTAATCCTGCACCATGTGAATCAGACGCTGGCGATGGTTGCTGGAACCGATCAGACCTTGGGGCTGCGGACTAAAAAATTGTCTGAACGCATCAGTCAGACGGCCACCTTCTCCACCGCTCCTTCTATGACTGACCGAAGCCTCAGCAACACATTGTCCAGGAGGACCAGGTAATTGTAACCTCCCAGGCTCTGGAAATGCATTGCACAAACCTTTCTGCAGGGCCCCCGAAGATGTTTCATCCTCTGCTCCCTCTGCAACGGCAAGATAAGGTCCGCAGCCTTACCCTTGTAACGTGGATCAAGGAGGGTTGCCAGCCAGTAATAATCCCTCCCCTTGATACTACAAATACAAGGATCCTTCCGCAGGCTTTGCAGGATCAGGGAGGCCATGCAGCGTAGGTTTGCTGAGGCATTCAGTCCACAGTCCTCTGGGTCACTAAGGACGACATGATCCGCAGCCACCTCCTCCCAGTCACGTACAAGTCCATGGGTTTCTTTGGACTGTAAATGATCCCTTGAAGACTGCTGCTGATGCTGAGTGCCAGGCTCAACCTCCATGCTGACACAATCCTCCTCCTCCTTTTCCTGTGTGATCAGCGGGCACACAGGAACACTGTCTGGATAAAGGGGGCCTTGAGAGGTAAGGAAGTCCTCCTCTTCCTCCCTCTGTTCTGCCTTAAGTGCCCTGTCCATTATTCCACACAGCGTGTGCTCCAACAGGTGGACAAGAGTGACAGTGTCACTGATGCATGCACTGTCACTGCTCAACATCCTCGTGGCCTCCTCAAATGGTGATAGGACAGTGCATGCATCCCTGATTGTAGCTTACTGGTGTGGGAAAAAAACCCAAGGTCCCCCGATCCTGTCCTGGTGCCATAGTCACAGATGTGCTCATTGATGGCCCTCTGCTGCGCGTACAGCCGCTGCAGCATGGCCAACGTTGAGTTCCACCTGGTGGGCATGTCACAGATTAGGCGGTTCTTGGGCAGGTTAAATTCCTTTTGGAGGTCAGCCAGCCGAGCACTGGCATTATATGACCTTCAGAAATGCACACAGACTTTCCTGGCCTGCCTCAAGACATCCTGTATGCCCGGGTACCTGCACCACCAAATTAAGGACGTGAGCCAAACAGGGCACATGTTGTCCCTGTCGGAGGGCAGAGATGAGATTGGTGCCATTGTCACAAACCACCATTCCTAGCTTAAGCTAGCATGGCTTCAACCACCTTTGAACCTGCCCCTGCAGAGCTGACAGAATATCTGCCCCAGTGTGCCTCCTGTCCCCCAAGCACACCAGCTCAAGCACCGCATGGCATATTTTTGCTTGCGTAGCCCCTTGAACGCCTACGGAGCACCGCTGGTTCCGAAGACAAATCAGCACAGGAAGAGGCCATGGAGGAAGAAACAGGTGTGGCAGAATCATCACCTGTCCATGCCTGCTGGACCAAGAGTCAGCGGTAACCGCTGACTGCCCTGTCCAGCGAGGCCAAGACATTGCCTTCCACATGCCGGTAGAGAGCCAGAATCGCCTTTCACGAGAAAAAGTGGCATTTGGGAACCTGCCACTGAGGAAACGCACATTCCACAAACTCATGGAAGGGGGCAGAGTCTACCAACTGAAAAGGCAGCAGTTGAAGTGCTAGCAATTTAGCCAAGCTAGCATTCAACCGCTGGGCATGTGGATGGCTGGGAGTGAACTTCTTTCGGTGGTGCAGCAGCTGGGGCAGGGAAATTTGCCTGGTACAATCTGACGTTGGTGTACCAATAGCAGATTGCCCGCAAGTACTTGGCTGTGACACACCTAATTCTACACCTTCATTCCTCTCAGTGCAGGTTTCAGAGAGGACTGAAGGTATAGTGGGGTTGGAGATCCCAGCTGATGAGGAGCAAGGAGAGGTCTGCTTTGTTCTTTGGTGTGGGTCTTTTAGGTATGCTTGCCAATGAACTGCATGGCAGGTTGAAATATGTCTGGTCAAGCATGTGGTGCTCAAGAGAGTGATGTTTTGGCCACGCGAGATACGCTTGAGACATATGTTGAGACAGCAGCGCCCTGCACATGCGGAGCTCTGCGATGTGAGACAGTTGCTGTGCTGCCCTTAAGCTGGCCCCTGGAGGGCATCCTGCTTCATTGGAGATGTGCCTCCCCCTCTCCCCCTCTCTCCTATCAGGCACCCACGTGGAGTCAGTGACCTCATAATTCCCTCCCTGATCATCACTGAAGCAAAGCTGGCAGTATGCTGCAGCTGGGGGAACATGACTGCCAAATTGCTGTCCTTCTTGGGCACCACCTCTCTCTGGGCTCACGTTACTGCCCTCCTCTAGCTGGGTACCATCATTGGAGCCTTCAAAATGCTGGGCATCCTCCTGGAGCATGTACCCAACACTGTGATCAAACAGTTCGGGGGACTCCTCAGGAAGACATGGTGGGGCTAGGGAAGGAGTGACTGATGCCATTGAGCCGAGGGAAGAGGCCGCGTTGGCAGCTGCTTTGCCAGACAAAGTACACTGAGCCAGGGTGAGAGAGGATGAGGAGGATGATACCGGCTTGGTCATCCACTCTACCAAGTCTTCCGCATGTTGCGGCTAAACACGGCTAGCTGCCGAAAAAAAGGACATGCGTGTCCCATGACCAGCACTGTTGCCTCTAGACACAGAGCCTGCTTGTCCTCTTTTATTGGCTTGTGACTGTCATCCTCTCCTTGTTGGCCCTCCAGACATACTAATGGCTTGCAGTGAGATGTAGCTGCACAAAGCTGGGATGTATATATATATATATATATATACTGATACTGCAGCTAGCAGAATCAACTGCCTGCCTGTAGTATTATTAGTATGAGAACACCAGAAATTGTCTTCAGGTAGCTTTAGGTGCACACTGTACAGAGGACGCAGTACAATAACTGTAAATACTGCAGCTGCCTGCCTGTGGTACTAATAGGATCAGAAGAACACCACCTATTTTCTTCAGGTAGCTTTAGGTGCACACTGTGCAGAGGACAAAGTACACTAACTGTAAATACTGTAGCTGCCTGCCTGTGGTATTAATAGGATCAGAACAACAGCAATTGTCTTCATGTAGCTTTAGGTGCAAACTGTGCAGAGGACACAGTACACTAACTGTAAATACTGCAGCTGTCTGCCTGTGGTACTAATCGGATCAGAAGAACACCACCAATTTTGCTTCAGGCAGCTTTACGTGCACACTGTGCAGAGGACGCAGTACACTAACTGTAAATGCTGTACCTGCCTGCCTGTGGTACTAATAGGATCAGAAGAACACCACCTATTTTCTTCAGGTAACTTTAGGTGCACACTGTGCAGTGGACACAGTACACTATCTGTAAATACTGTTGCTGCCTGCGGTACTAATAGGATCAGAAGAACACCACCAATTTTCTTCAGGTAGCTTTAGTTGCACACTGTGCAGAAGACACAGTACACTAACTGTAAATACTGCAGCTGCCTGACTGTGGTATTAATAGGATCAGAACACCACCAATTTGGCTTCAGGTAGCTTTAGGTGCACACTGTGCAGAGGACGCACTACACTAACTGTAAATACTGCAGCTGCCTGCCTGTGGTACTAATAGGATCAGAAGAACACCACCAATTTTCTTCAGGTAGCTTTAGGTGCACACTGTGCAGAGGACACACTACACTAACTGTAAATACTGCAGCTGCCTGTGGTACTAATAGGATCAGAACAACAGCAATTATCTTCAGGTAGCTTTAGGTGCACACTGTGCAGAGGATGCAGTACACTAACTGTAAATACTGCAGCTGCCTGACTGTGGTATTAATAGGATCAGAACAGCAATTGTCTTCAGGTAGCTTTAGGTGCATACTGTGCAGAGGACACAGTACACTAACTGTAAATACTGTAGCTGCCTGCGGTACTAATAGGATCAGAAGAACACCACCAATTTTCTTCATGTAGCTTTAGGTGCTCACTGTGCAGAAGACACAGTACACTAACTGTAAATACTGCAGCTGCCTGCCTGTGGTATTAATAGGATCAGAAACAACAGCAATCGTCTTCAGGTAGTTTTACAGTAGGTGCACACTGTGCAGAGGACACAGTACACTAACTGTAAATACTGCAGCTGCCTGACTGTGGTACTAATAGGATCAGAAGAACACCACCAATTTCGCTTCAGGTAGCTTTAGGTGCACACTGTGCAGAGAACGCAGTACACTAACTGTAAATACTGCAGCTGCCTGCCTGTGGTATTAATAGGATCAGCACAACAGCAATTGTCTTCAGGTAGCTTTAAGTGCACACTGTGCAGAGGACACAGTACACTAACTGTAAATACTGTAGCTGCGTGTCTGTGGTACTAATAGGATCAGAAGAACACCACCAATTTTCTTCATGTAGCTTTAGGTGCACACTGTGCAGAGGACACAGTACACCAACTGTAAATACTGCAGCTGCCTGCTTGTGGTATTAATAGGATCAGAACAACAGCAATTGACTTCAGGTAGCGTTAGGTGCACACTGTGCAGAGGACGCAGTACACTAACTGTAAATACTGCAGCTGCCTGCCTGTGGTATTAATAGGATCAGAACAACAACAATTGTCTTCAGGTAGCTTTAGGTGCACACTGTGCAGAGGACGCAGTACACTAACTATAAATACTGCAGCTGCATGCGATACTAATAGGATCAGAAGAACACCACCAATTTTCTTCAGGTAGCTTTAGTTGCACACTGTGCAGAAGACACAGTACACTAACTGTAAATACTGCAGCTGCCTGCCTGTGGTATTAATAGGATCAGAACAACAGCAAGCGTCTTCAGGTAGTTTTACAGTAGGTGCACACTGCGCAGAGGACACAGTACACTAACTGTAAATACTGCAGCTGCCTGCCTGTGGTACTAATAGGATCAGAAGAACACCAGCAATTTCGCTTCAGGTAGCTTTAGGTGCACACTGTGAAGAGGACACAGTACACTAACTGTAAATACTGCAGCTGCCTGCCTGTGGTATTAATAGGATCAGAACAACAGCAATTGTCCTCGGGTAGCTTTAGGTGCACACTGTGCAGAGGACGTACTAAACTAACTGTAAATACTGTAGCTGCCTGCCTGTGGTACTAATAGGATCAGAAGAACACCACCAATTTTCTTCATGTAGCTTTAGGTGCACACTGTGCAGAGGACGCGGTACACTAACTGTAAATACTGCAGCTGCCTGCCTGTGGTATTAATAGGATCAGAACAACAGCAATTGACTTCAGGTAGCGTTAGGTGCACACTGTGCAGAGGACGCAGTACACTAACTGTAAATACTGCAGCTGCCTGCCTGTGGTATTAATAGGATCAGAACAACAACAATTGTCTTCAGGTAGCTTTAGGTGCACACTGTGCAGAGGATGTAGTACACTAACTGTAAATACTGCAGCTGCCTGCGGTACTAACAGAATCAGAAGAACAACACCAATTTCGCTTCAGGTAGCTTTAGGTGCACACTGTGCAGAGCACACAATACACTAACTGTAAATACTGCAGCTGCCTGCCTGTGGTATTAATAGGAGCAGAACAACAGCAATTGTCTTCAGGTAACTTTAGGTGCACACTGTGCAGAGGACACAGTACACTAACTGTAAATACTGCAGCTGCCTGCCTGTGGTATTAATAGGATCAGAACAATAACAATTGTCTTCAGGTAGCTTTAGGTGCACACTATGCAGAGGACGCACTACACTAACTGTAAATACTGCAGCTGCCTGCGGTACTAATAGGATCAGATGAACACCACCAATTTTCTTCATGTAGCTTTAGGTGCACACTGTGCAGAGGACACAGTACACTAACTGTAAATACTGCAGCTGCCTGGCTGTGGTATTAATAGGATCAGAATAACAACAATTGACTTCAGGTAGCTTTAGGTGCACACTGTGCAGAGGATGCAGTACACTAACTGTAAATACTGCAGCTGCCTGCCTGTGGTATTAATAGGATCAGAACAACAGCAATCGTCTTCAGGTAGTTTTACAGTAGGTGCACACTGTGCAGAGGACACAGTACACTAACTGCAAATACTGCAGCTGCCTGCCTGTGGTACTAGTAGGATCAGAAGAACACCACCAATTTCGCTTTAGGTAGCTTTAGGTGCACACTGTGCAGAGAACACAGTAAACAAACTGTAAATACTGCACCTGCCTGCCTGTGGTATTAATAGGATCAGAACAACAGCAATTGTCTTCAGGTAGCTTTAGGTGCACACTGTGCAGAGGACGCACTAAACTAACTGTAAATACTGCAGCTGCCTGCCTGTGGTACTAATACAATCAGAAGAACACCACCTATTTTCTTCAGGTAGCTTTAGGTGCACACTGTGCAGATGACACAGTACACTATCTGTAAATACTGTAGCTGCCTGCCTGTGGTACTAATAGGATCAGAAGAACACCACTAATTTTCTTCATGTAGTTTTAGGTGCACACTGTGCAGAGGACACAGTACACTAACTGTAAATACTGCAGCTTCCTGCCTGTGGTATTAATAGGATCAGAACAACAGCAATTGCCTTCAGGTAGCTTTAAGTGCACATTGTGCAGAGGACACAGTACATTAACTGTAAATACTGTAGCTGCGTGCCTGTGGTACTAATAGGATCAGAAGAACACCACAAATTTTCTTCAGGTAGCTTTAGGTGCACACTGTGCAGAGGACCCAGTACACTAACTGTAAATCCTGCCACTGCCTGCCTGTGGTATTAATAGGATCAGAACAATAACAATTGTCTTCAGGTAGCTTTAGGTGCACACTATGCAGAGGATGCAGTACACTAACTGTAAATCCTGCCACTGCCTGCCTGTGGTATTAATAGGATCAGAACAATATCAATTGTCTTCAGGTAGCTTTAGATGTACACTGTGCAGAGGACGAACTACACTAACTAAATACTGCAGCTGCTTGCCTGTGGTACTAATAGGATCAGAAAAACAGCAATTGTCTTTAGGTAGCTTTAGGTGCACACTGTGCAGAGGACGCACTACGCTAACTGTAAATACTGCAGCTGCTTGCCTTTGGTATTAATAGGATCAGAACAATAGCAATCGTCTTCAGGTAGTTTTACAGTAGGTGCACACTGTGCAGAGGACACAGTACACCAACTGTAAATACTGCAGCTGCCTGCTTGTGGTATTAATAGGATCAGAACAACAGCAATTGACTTCAGGTAGCGTTAGGTGCACACTGTGCAGAGGACGCAGTACACTAACTGTAAATACTGCAGCTGCCTGCCTGTGGTATTAATAGGATCAGAACAACAACAATTGTCTTCAGGTAGCTTTAGGTGCACACTGTGCAGAGGACGCAGTACACTAACTATAAATACTGCAGCTGCATGCGATACTAATAGGATCAGAAGAACACCACCAATTTTCTTCAGGTAGCTTTAGTTGCACACTGTGCAGAAGACACAGTACACTAACTGTAAATACTGCAGCTGCCTGCCTGTGGTATTAATAGGATCAGAACAACAGCAAGCGTCTTCAGGTAGTTTTACAGTAGGTGCACACTGCGCAGAGGACACAGTACACTAACTGTAAATACTGCAGCTGCCTGCCTGTGGTACTAATAGGATCAGAAGAACACCAGCAATTTCGCTTCAGGTAGCTTTAGGTGCACACTGTGAAGAGGACACAGTACACTAACTGTAAATACTGCAGCTGCCTGCCTGTGGTATTAATAGGATCAGAACAACAGCAATTGTCCTCGGGTAGCTTTAGGTGCACACTGTGCAGAGGACGTACTAAACTAACTGTAAATACTGTAGCTGCCTGCCTGTGGTACTAATAGGATCAGAAGAACACCACCAATTTTCTTCATGTAGCTTTAGGTGCACACTGTGCAGAGGACGCGGTACACTAACTGTAAATACTGCAGCTGCCTGCCTGTGGTATTAATAGGATCAGAACAACAGCAATTGACTTCAGGTAGCGTTAGGTGCACACTGTGCAGAGGACGCAGTACACTAACTGTAAATACTGCAGCTGCCTGCCTGTGGTATTAATAGGATCAGAACAACAACAATTGTCTTCAGGTAGCTTTAGGTGCACACTGTGCAGAGGATGTAGTACACTAACTGTAAATACTGCAGCTGCCTGCGGTACTAACAGAATCAGAAGAACAACACCAATTTCGCTTCAGGTAGCTTTAGGTGCACACTGTGCAGAGCACACAATACACTAACTGTAAATACTGCAGCTGCCTGCCTGTGGTATTAATAGGAGCAGAACAACAGCAATTGTCTTCAGGTAACTTTAGGTGCACACTGTGCAGAGGACACAGTACACTAACTGTAAATACTGCAGCTGCCTGCCTGTGGTATTAATAGGATCAGAACAATAACAATTGTCTTCAGGTAGCTTTAGGTGCACACTATGCAGAGGACGCACTACACTAACTGTAAATACTGCAGCTGCCTGCGGTACTAATAGGATCAGATGAACACCACCAATTTTCTTCATGTAGCTTTAGGTGCACACTGTGCAGAGGACACAGTACACTAACTGTAAATACTGCAGCTGCCTGGCTGTGGTATTAATAGGATCAGAATAACAACAATTGACTTCAGGTAGCTTTAGGTGCACACTGTGCAGAGGATGCAGTACACTAACTGTAAATACTGCAGCTGCCTGCCTGTGGTATTAATAGGATCAGAACAACAGCAATCGTCTTCAGGTAGTTTTACAGTAGGTGCACACTGTGCAGAGGACACAGTACACTAACTGCAAATACTGCAGCTGCCTGCCTGTGGTACTAGTAGGATCAGAAGAACACCACCAATTTCGCTTTAGGTAGCTTTAGGTGCACACTGTGCAGAGAACACAGTAAACAAACTGTAAATACTGCACCTGCCTGCCTGTGGTATTAATAGGATCAGAACAACAGCAATTGTCTTCAGGTAGCTTTAGGTGCACACTGTGCAGAGGACGCACTAAACTAACTGTAAATACTGCAGCTGCCTGCCTGTGGTACTAATACAATCAGAAGAACACCACCTATTTTCTTCAGGTAGCTTTAGGTGCACACTGTGCAGATGACACAGTACACTATCTGTAAATACTGTAGCTGCCTGCCTGTGGTACTAATAGGATCAGAAGAACACCACTAATTTTCTTCATGTAGTTTTAGGTGCACACTGTGCAGAGGACACAGTACACTAACTGTAAATACTGCAGCTTCCTGCCTGTGGTATTAATAGGATCAGAACAACAGCAATTGCCTTCAGGTAGCTTTAAGTGCACATTGTGCAGAGGACACAGTACATTAACTGTAAATACTGTAGCTGCGTGCCTGTGGTACTAATAGGATCAGAAGAACACCACAAATTTTCTTCAGGTAGCTTTAGGTGCACACTGTGCAGAGGACCCAGTACACTAACTGTAAATCCTGCCACTGCCTGCCTGTGGTATTAATAGGATCAGAACAATAACAATTGTCTTCAGGTAGCTTTAGGTGCACACTATGCAGAGGATGCAGTACACTAACTGTAAATCCTGCCACTGCCTGCCTGTGGTATTAATAGGATCAGAACAATATCAATTGTCTTCAGGTAGCTTTAGATGTACACTGTGCAGAGGACGAACTACACTAACTAAATACTGCAGCTGCTTGCCTGTGGTACTAATAGGATCAGAAAAACAGCAATTGTCTTTAGGTAGCTTTAGGTGCACACTGTGCAGAGGACGCACTACGCTAACTGTAAATACTGCAGCTGCTTGCCTTTGGTATTAATAGGATCAGAACAATAGCAATCGTCTTCAGGTAGTTTTACAGTAGGTGCACACTGTGCAGAGGACACAGTACACTAACTGTAAATACTGCAGCTGCCTGCCTGTAGTACTAATAGGATCAGAAGAACACCACCAATTTCACTTTAGGTAGATTTAGGTGCACACTGCGCAGAGGATGCTCTACACTAACTGTAAATACTGCAGCTTCTTGCCTGTGGTACTAATAGGATCAGAACAACAGCAATTGTCTTCAGGTAGCTTTAGTGGCACATTGTGCAGAGGATGCACTAAACTAAGTGTAAATACTGCAGCTGCCTGCCTGTGGTACTAATAGGAGCAGAAGAACACCACCTATTTTCTTCAGGTAGCTTTAGGTGCACACTGTGCAGATGACACAGTACACTAACTGTAAATACTGCAGCTGCCTGCCTGTGGTACTAATAGGATCAGAAGAACACCACCTATTTTCTTCAGGTAGCTTTAGGTGCACACTGTGCAGATGACACAGTACACTAACTGTAAATACTGCAGCTGTCTGCCTGTGGTATTAATAGGATCATAACAACAACAATTGTCTTCAGGTAGCTTTAGGTGCACACTATGCAAAGGATGCAGTACACTAACTGTAAATACTGCAGCTGCCTTCAGTACTAATAGGATCAGAAGAACACCACCTATTTTCTTCAGGTAGTTTTAGGCGCACACTGCGCAGATGACACAGTACACTAACTGCAAATACTGCAGCTGCCTGCCTGTGGTATTAATAGGATCAGAACAACAGCAATTGTCTTCAGGTAGCTTTAGGTGCACACTGTGCAGAGGACACCTTACACTAACTGTAAATACTGCAGCTGCTTGCCTGTGGTACTAATAGGATCAGAACAACAGCAATTGTCTTCAGGTAACTTTAGGTGCACACTTTGCAGAGGACACAGTACACTAACTGTAAATACTGCAGCTGCCTGCCTGTGGTACTAATAGGATCAGAAGAACACCACCAATTTTCTTCATGTAGCTTTAGGTGCACACTGTGCAGAGGACACATTACACTACCTGTAAATACTGCAGCTGCCTGCCTGTGGTATTAATAGGATCAGAACAACAGCAATTGTCCTCAGGTAGCTTTAGGTGCACACTGTGCAGAGGACACCGTACACTAACTGTAAATACTGCAGCTGCTTGCCTGTGGTACTAATAGGATCAGAACAACAGCAATTGTCTTCAGGTAGCTTTAAGTGCACACTGTGCAGAGGACACAGTACACTAACCGTAAATACTGCAGCTGCCTGCCTGTGGTATTAATAGGATCAGAACAACACCAATTTTCTTCAAGTAGCTTTAGGTGCACACTATGCAGAGGACGCAGTACACTAACTGTAAATACTGCAGCTGCCTGCGGTACTAATGGGATCAGAAGAACACCACCAATTTTCTTCATGTAGCTTTAGGTGCACACTGTGCAGAGGACACATTACACTACCTGTAAATACTGCAGCTGCTTGCCTGTGGTATTAATAGGATCAGAACAACATCAATTGTCTTCAGGTAGCCTTAGGTGCACACTGTGCAGAGGATACCGTACACTAACTGCAAATACTGCAGCTGCTTGCCTGTGGTACTAATAAGATCAGAAGAACACCACCAATTTTGCTTCAGGTAGCTTTAGATGCACACTGTGCAGAGGATGCACTACACTAACTGTAAATACTGCAGCTGCTTGCCTGTGGTACTAATAGGATCAGTACAACAGCAATTGTCTTCAGGTAACTTTAGGTGCACACTGTGCAGAGGAAGCACTACGCTAACTGTAAATACTGCAGCTGCCTGCCTGTGGTATTAATAGATCAGAACAACAGCAATTTTCTTCAGGTAGCTTTAGGTGCACACTTTGCAGAGGATGCACTACACTAATTGTAAATATTGCAGCTGCCTGCCTGTGGTACTAATAGGATCAGAAGAACACCACCAGTTTTGTTCTGGTAGCTTTAGGTACACACTGTGCAGAGGACGCACTACACTAACTGTAAATACTGCAACTGCCTGCGGTACTAATAAGATCAGAACAACAGCAATTGTCTTCAGGTAGCTTTAAGTGCACACTGTGCAGAGGACACAGTACACTAACTGTAAATACTGCAGCTGCCTGCCTGTGGTACTAATAGGATCAGAAGAACACCACCAATTTCGCTTCAGGTAGCTTTAGGTGCACACTGTGCAGAGGACGCACTACACTAACTGTAAATACTGCATCTGCTTGCCTGTGGTACTAATAGGATCAGAACAACAGCAATTGTCTTCAGGTAGCTTTAGGTGCACATTGCGCAGAGGAAGCACTACGCTTACTGCAAATACTGCAGCTTCCTGCCTGCGGTATTAATAGGATCAGAACAACAGCAATTTTCTTCAGGTAGCTTTAGGTGCACACTGTGCAGAGGACACACTACACTAACTGTAAATACTGCAGCTGCCTGTGGTACTAATAGGATCAGAAGAACACCATTTTTCTTCAGGTAGCTTTAGGTGCTCACTTTGCAGAGGACACACTACACTAACTGTAAATACTGCAGCTGCCTGCGGTACTAATAGGATGTCATATATCCCCGCTTGAAGTGTTTTGGTTCCTGAAGACTACCTATTGATATATATACGGATGACCCTTCCCTATTATATACTTTTGGAACTGTTTTTTTAACGACCTTTACATTGGACGTTCTCTAATTTTATAGCGCTACACTTATTGTATTCTCCTTTTATTTTACATCTCGTTGGTTGTGTTAGCTGCTTGTTTCTTTCTTTTTTGTGCAGCGCAGAATTATTTTGTATATAAATATATATATATATACATATATATATATATATATATATATATATATATATATATATATATATATATATATATATGTATGTATATATATATATATATATATATATATATATATATATATACATACACACACACACACACACACACACACAACACCTAGGATGCATAAATATACACAATACATTGTAAGTGCAGCTAACTGACTCGCCTGCCTACTCTATCTAACGTTAATCAAATGACACTGTCTTGCTGTCTATCTCTCCACCGCAACACGGTGGAGAGATAGACATGCAGGTGGCCTTATATAGTGTGGAGCATGTACTAGACCCCCTGAGCCATAATTGGCCAAAGCCACCGTGGCTTTGGCAAATTACAGCTCTCTGTACAGACGGCACTGTGATTGGCCAAGCATGTGGGTCATAGTGCATGCTTGGCCAATCATCAACCAGCAATGCACTGCGATGCCGCAGTGAATTATGGGCCATTATGCGCCACTCAAATTTTGTGCCCATAACGTTCGTAATTCGACGAATGGTCGAACATGCGATGTTCGAGTCGAACATGGGTTTGACTCAAACTCGAAGCTCATCCCTAATGGAGAGCGTCTGTGAACAGCAATTGTCAAGTCTTGCCACAGATTCTCAATTGGATTCAGGTATGGACTTTGACTGGGCTATTCTAACACATCATAATGCTTTGATCTAAACCATTCCATTATAGCTCTGATTGTATGTTTAGGTTTGTTGTCCTGCTGGAAGGGGAACCTCTGCCCAGTCTCAAGTCTTTTGCAGACTCTAACAGGTTTTCTTCTAAGATTTCCCTGTATTTGGCTTTGTCAATCTTCCTATGAAATCTGACCATGTTTCACGATGGGTATGGTGTGTTCAGGGTGATGTGCAGTGTTAGCTTTCAGCCACACATAGCGTTTTGCTTTTAGGCCAAAACATTCAATGTTGTTCTCATCTGACCAGAGCACCTTCTTCAACATGTTTGCTGTGTCCCCCACAGGGCTTCTCCCAAACTGCAAACGGGACTTCTTTCAACAATGGCTTTCTTCTTGCCACACTTCCATAAAGGCCAGAATTGTGGAGTGCATGACTAATAGTTGTCCCGTGAACAGATTGTTACACCTGAGCAGTTGATCACTGCAGCACCTCCAAAGTTACCTTGGACCTCTTGGCTGCTTCTCTAAATAACTATCTCCCTGCCCGGCCTTTAGTTTAGGTGGATGGCCATGTCTTGGTAGGTTTGCAGTTGTTCCATACTCTTTCCATTTCTGGATGATGGATTAAACAGTGCTCTTTGAGATGTTCAAAGCTTGGGATATTTTTTTTATAGCCGACCCTGCTTTTAAATTCTCCATAACTTTATCCCTGACCTGTATGGTGTGTTCCTTGGCCTTCATGGTGTGGTTTGTTTACTAAGGTTCTCTAACAAACCTCTGAGGGCTTCACAGAAGAGATGCATTTATACAGGCGGTCCCCCAGTTAAAAACATCCGACTTACAAATGACTCCTACTTACAAACAGAGCGAGACAACAGGAAGTGAGAGGAAATCTACCCCATCAAAGGGAAGTTCACTCCTGTAAGAGTTATTATGGGAAAAGGTACCTCCACTGATGCTTTATCACCAAGACTTGTTTTAACAAAAACCCAAAATTTTCAAAATCCAATTGTCATTGGGACAGAAAGTAAGGTGAAATCTTCTGAAAAGGGGCAGAGACAGCAAAACAAATATTACAGGGGTGTTAACCCTTCCCTATGCTATCCAAAAAGCTTAAAAATTGTTTTTTTGGCTGAAGCTACACTTAAAAAATGTACGTGTTCTGACTTACAAACAGATTCATCTTAAAAACAAACCTAGAGACCCTATCTTGTTTGTAACCTGGGGACAACCTGTACAGAGATTAAATTACACACAGGTAAACTCTATTTACTTATTAGGCGACTTCTGAAGGCAATTGGTTACACTAGATTTTAGTTGGGGGTATCAGAATAAAGGGGGGCTGAATACAAATGCACACCACACTTTTCACATATTTATTTGTAAATTATTTTGAAAACCATTTGCCATTTTCTTTCCACTTGACAATTATGTGGCACTTTGTGGTGGTCTATCACATAAAATCCCAATAAAATACATTTATGTTTTTGGTTGTAACATGACAAAATGAGGAAAATTGCCAGGGGTATGAATACTTTTTCAAGGCTCTGTAAATGGGCTCTCACCTTATAATATAGGACTTCAGATTATAGAGGTCTTACAGCGCTTGTTTCCCTTAAAAGCCAGGATCAGCAACATTGCTGGCTTACTAGTTATCCTCCTTCAATCTAGCCATAAACAGAATACAAAATACAACAAATAGTGCTCTCCGTTTATTAGTATTAATCCCTTTATCAACCTCCTTGGCGGTATGATTATGTCTGATTTTTGATGCTGAAAGCAATACATTGTTTTGCATGGAAATATGCATTTTAAATTGTAGGCCTGTAATTCTTAGGAATAACTCACTTAAAAGTGTCCAAACAAGAGTCTAGTAGACATCCCGGGTATGATAAAGTTTGAAACACAAAATCATAAATTATAATATAATAAATTACTATAAATAATAACAAATAATAATATAATAATAATACATTGTATTCAATACATTTTATTCAATAATATAATCAAATCAAAAGCACTGGAATTTGTCCAAACAAGGGAGCAATATTACTAATAACCGTATATGGGTTAGTAAACATCCCGGGTATGAAACATTTTGAAACATGGAACTGCACAAAGTCCAACATCACAATCAGAACAAGGGAATCTGGTTTTCTTTCAGATTTTATTTCCATTGTCACTCGCTTCAAGCAACAAACCACGCACATCATTGTAGGTGCTGACTTTTTCTCAGTTGGTGGGATGTGGTCCATGAAGTGACGACCAGTCAGACGTTCCGGCAACTTTCCAAATAAAGTCAGAATGAACCACAGGCTTGTCACTCTTTTTTTTTTTTTTTTAGCAGAATGTAGGCATTCCACAAGCATTACTCAAGAAAATGCTTGAAGATCTTCTTGTAGTACTTTTTTTGCTGTTTTCTCATTGCTGGTTAGAATGTTATTGCTTGGTCGGCTCTGTCAACACCTCCCATGGTGTTATTGTAGTATATCACTACTTGTGGCTTCATGATTTCTTTCCAACCTTTTGTGCGTACCATACCAGTGGAGGTATTATGGACGGTACTCATTAGGCACACATCTTTTTTGTCACGCCATCGCAATGCCTTTTTTTGCCTTTGCCTTTTTTACCATTTCTCCAGTCTTAGTCTTCAGCTTCTTACTGCCAAACATTGGCAGCATGTCACGCCAGTTAGCCTTAACGGTTCCATAGGCATCCATTTTGTCATAAAGTTCAGGGGATGTTTAAAAGCTGTCGGTAGTTAAGCAATAGCCCTCATTTAGCAATGTCTCAATCAGTGAAAGAACGGAAGATGTTGCCATTCCATAGTTGCTGCATTTTGGGTTGAATTTTGTTCTTTTGCTAGTGTATATGACAGAATTCCAAATGTAGCCGGTTGACGATCTGCATAGCATAAAGGATTTTACGCCAAATCATGCTCTTTTTGATGCAATGCATTGTGTCCAGCTGAGCCTTCCTTTGTAGGCCATTAGATTTTCTTTGATGCTAATATCTCTAGCTGTGTTGGAAATTCTTCAGAATAATTTGATATACTTCCAAAATTTTCTTGAGTTTTGGTGCTGGATGAGAAGTTTTATCAAATTCTGCATTGTTTTCAAAATGCAAATATTTCATTATCAAAGAAAGTTTGTACTCTGACATGACCGTGCCAAAGAATGGAGTGGCAAGAAATTCGTTAGTTGTCAAATACCAGATCTGCAGGGTTTTCCCTGCCACCCCCTGAAGTATTATTAGACCCATACATTCTTAAATGTCATCTTTGGTCACTGTTTCCCGCTTTCTACTTCTTGGAAACTTCCGATGCATAGTAGCTTGTTGCTCTTGGTACCGGTTTGTCTAATTTTTTTCAATAATTTCATTGGTCAGAAATAATTGTAGACACTTCCGGTTCCGGCATTGTATGTGAGGGACAGGGAGAACGGGAGCTCCGCTCCAGCCTTCAGAGAAATCGCCATATTAAATCTTGGGGCAGCTCTCCCCCCACCAGAAAACCGTCACACAACCTCCCAGCATTGCCGTGGATGGAGTGGTACCTCACACAGCCATGATCTCGATCCATTTCTCGATCGAGGGACACTTCTCCTTCTCCCTCAGGAGCTCCAGTGAAACCTAAGATGGCTGACGCAGCACCTGCCTCATCTCCCTCACAGAGCAAACATCAGCCACAGAGCACAGGTAACCTCAGTGAATGGGAGAATCCCTATGAGGACATGGAAGCTAGCATGATGGGGAAGCAGGAGACACATAACTCTTATGATTAGATCGCTCAGGCGGTGGCAGCTCTGCTTTCCCCCACCATCACAGCCACAGTGGGCAGAGCGTTATCAGCAGGCATATTGCAGCTGCGGAAAGAGCTGGGAGAACACTCACAGAGGCTCACTGAAGCTGAACAGCGTATATCTTCAATAGAAGATGACCAATATAATATGAGCACAGCCATGGAAAAATACACCCAAGCTCAGCAACATCTGCACGATCGAATGGAGGACCCAGAGAATCATTCCTGAAAGAACAATCTGAGGATAATCTGCCTCCCTGACTCCCACAAACATGGATCACCCCTAGATCTATGCACCTCTGCCCTTCCAGAAGCCCTCGGTTTAAATCGCAAATGCACCGTGGAAAGGGCTCACCGGATCGGGGCCCCAGCAAATGATCGCAAGCAACCAAGACCAATCATAGCAAAATATCCTAACTATGCTGATCACACGGACATTTTGCAGAGCTTTTAGAAAGCATGCTCCGTGGTGATAGAGGGTCACAAGCTACTCATCTCTGAGGAATATTCGGCGGAGGGATCCCGCAAACGCAAGGGATTCCAATCATGTGCGCAGAGCTATACAAAGAGAGCATCTATTTCACTTTAGCCTACCCCGCAATCTTTCGCTTTTGCCTGCAAGATGGGGAACAGCTCACCTTTCAATCTCCAGAAAAGGCGAACGCCTTTCGGTGCTCACTTTCACCCACTCTCACCCAGGCAAACCATATCTGAAACATAAGCAGAAAAAGTTTAATATGGGCCTAGAGAGCAAAGGAGCCCTAGGAAGGACCCGCCAAAACATCTAAAGTACACCTCCTCAATTTATCAGCCTGCTCAACACTGAAATCGTCCTCTGACACACATCTAACACCAATTGGTATGCGGGTAAATATCTCTTTTGAGCGCCTGCTTTCCAGGAGTCTATAGCTTCTAGGACAGACAAAAAAGTATGAACCTAGAGCTATTACGCGCTATTTGTCAGTTAAGTTTTGTCTTTTTCTTGTTATTGTTCTTTTTCTGAAGTGTTTTAATAGATTCATGTGCTGTCTCATCAATGTATGATCTGCTCTCAGTTATGTTTTTTGCCAACAGACCTCATCATGTTTCTTCCCTCAGGAGAGGTAAATATGCTCCTTCACCACTTGTTCTACCCAATAAGGGAACTCACAAGCCAAGGAAACGTGGCTGTCCACTCCTTAATCTACCACTTTGTTTGTGGAGTAGCACCCAATCTGAATCGTACATTTTTCTGGCCTGCGGGCTAGTGGTTCCACCGGTGGTAAAATAGCATGCGGAAAAAAGTGAGTCATAAAATTTTTTGTTTCTCAGGGTTAATTTATTCTCTTTATTTTCCTTCTTCCTTTTCTCTATGAGGAGGAGGAACCATCCCTTGTTAAGAAGGGATGGTTCCTCCAGCCACAAAACTAGAAACTTGAATTACTTCACCTGAATTTGATCATTGGTCATTTAACACAGTAAATTCCGCACACTACCCCAGACACTATATTCCCCCTAACTAACCCATGAATACTCTACAAATAACATCCTGGAATGTTAAGGGGCTGCGTTCCCCGACAAAAAGAATGAAGATCCTTAGACACCTAAAAAGATTAAAATCAGATATAGCTTTGCTCCAGGAGACACATTTAGCGGAAAGCGACTTCTTCTGAATGCAGAAGTTATGGATAGGAAAGGTGATAGGTTCAGCATCCAAGGGTTGCAAGGCAGGTACAATTATAATTTTACACAAAAAATTAACATGTGACTTAGTATCCATCGACAAAGATGAGGATGGCAGGCTAGTTTCAAATCACCTCAAATTCCCATCAAGAGAATTAAGGATAAACGATCTCTATGCACTAGGGATGAGCCGAACACCCTCCTGTTCGGTTCGCACCAGAACATGCGAACAGTCAAAAAATTTGTTTGAACACGCAAACACCGTTAAAGTCTATGGGACACGAACATGAATAAACAAAAGTGCTCATTTTAAAGACTTATATGCAATTTATTGTCATAAAAAGTGTTTGGGGACCTGGGTTCTGCCCCAGGGGACATGGATCAAAAAGTTTTAAAAATGGCCGTTTTTTTAGGAGCAGTGATTTTAATAATGCTTAAAGTGAAACAATAAAAGTGAAATATTCCTTTAAATTTAGTACCTGGGGGGTGTCTATAGTATGCCTATAAAGTGGCGCATGTTTCCCGTGTTTAGAACAGTCCGAGAGCAAAATGACATTTCTAAAAGGAAAAAAAATCATTTAAAAGTACTCGCGGCTATAATGAATTGTCGGTCCCAGAAATACACATAAAAATTCATTGATAAAAACGGCATGGGATTCCCCCACAGTCCATTACCAGGCCCTTTGGGTCTGGTATGAATATTAAGGGGAACCCGGAACCAAAATTAAAAAAAAAAATGCGTGGGGGCCCCTCAAATTCCATACCAGGCGCTTTAGGGTATTAATGTGTACTTCTTTCCCCGCTTCTTCTGGTCTTCCTTTAGTTTTCTTCTTCTTCCTTCATCTTGTTCTTCCCCGCTTCTTCCTTCCTCATAACTTAGGGCAGGGACACCCGGTAACCCCACCCCCTCTGATGCACGGGGACTTCACTATGGCTTCCCATGTGGGAGGCGGGGTCACCCGGTTATATAACCCCATGCCCCCTCTGACACCATGGGTCATCTGGTTATGTAACTGGGTTACCCCGCCCCTCTGAAACCACGGGGGAAGCCATAGGGAAGTCCCCGTGTGTCAGAGAGGGGCGGGGTCACTGGGTGGCCCCACCCTCAGTTATATAAGAGCTGTCACAATAACAGAAGCATCACACAGCGGGAACCCCCCATTAAGGTGGATCGTCCAGAGGAGGAAGCGGGGAAGAAGAAGCCAGAGGAAGATGCCGGAGGAGAAGACCGGAGGAAGGAGTGGGGGAAGAACAAGATGGAGGAAGAAGAAGAAAACCAAAGGAAGACCAGAAGAAGCCGGAGGAAGATGCCGGAGGAGAAGACCGGAGGAAGAAGCAGAGGAAGATAGAGGAAGAAGCAGGGGAAGAACAAGATGGAGGAAGAAGAAGAAAACCAAAGGAAGACCAGAAGAAGTGGGGAAAGAAGAAGACATTACTAAAGGAATTGTCAAAAACTGGCTATTGTCTTTTTTGAACATTTTTGACACTTTTTTGTGAAATACTTGTACCCCATTACCAATTCACATGGGGGGGGCTGGAATCTGGGGCTTCCAGATTCTGATAAGCCCCCTGCCCTCAGACCCCTACAACCACCGGGCAAGGGTTGTGGGGATGAGGCCCTTGTCCCCATTTTGAGGGCATGTGGCCTGGTACAGTTCAGGAGGAGGGCCGCTCTCTCGTCCCCCCCTCTTTTCCTGCGGCCTGCCAGGTTGCGTTCTTGGATAAGGGTCTGGTATGGATTTTTGGGGGACCACCACACCATTTTTTTTATTTTGGTGCGGAGTTCCCCTTAAAATCCATACCAGACCTGGAGGGTCTGGTATGAATTTTGAGGGGGACCCCCACGCCATTTTTTAAACAAATTTTGGCGCGGGGTTCCCCTGAATACCCATACCAGACCTGAAGGGCCTGGTATGGATTTTGAAGGGGACCCCCAAGCCATTTTTTTTTTCATTTTTGTGCGGGGTTCCCCTTAATATCATACCAGACCTGAAGGACCTGGTATGGAATTTGGGGGGACCCCCAAGCATTTTTTTTTAAATTTTGGTTCGGGGTTCCCCTTAATATTCATACCAGACCCAAAGGGCCTGGTAATGAACTGTGGGGGAATCCCTACCGTTTTTATCAATGAACTTTTATGTGCATTGCCAGGACCGAAAATTCATTATAGCCGTGAGTACTTTTAAATGATTTTTTTCCTTTAGAAATTTCATTTTGCTCTCGGACTGTTCTAAACACGGGAAACATGCTCCACTTTAAAGGTATACTATAGACAGCCCCCAGATACGAAATTTAAAGGAATATTTCACTTTTATTGTTTCACTTTAAGCATTATTAAAATCACTGCTCCCAAAAAAAATGTTTTAAACTTTTTTTTGCATTGATCTATGTCTCCTGGGGCAGGACCCAGTGCCCAAACACTTTGTATGACAATACCATGCATATAAGCCTTTAAAATGATCACTTTTGATTTCTCCCATAGACTTTTAAAGGGTGGGTGTTCCGCGGCTTTCGAATTTGCAGCGAACAACCTAAATTATTCGATATTCGGTGAATGGGCAAACAGCCAACGTTCGAGTCGAACTCATGTTCGACCCGAACATAAAACTCATCCCTATTGCTGATACTGTTAGGATGTCTCCATTATACATAAGATCGCGATATGTTAGGGCCGATACATCTAACAGGTTTACATGTGTATTATTGTTATTAATATTACTACTCTATTCAGGGTTTTGTCTGGGGTCACCAAAAGGGGTAAATTTCCAGCTGTCCCTATTCGGTTTCCCTTCTCCCCTTCTCTCCACAACTTCAACAAAATATCTGTATCCCTTCTTCTACTCATCCCTAGCTATCCTCCTATCTTCTCTTCTAAACTTATTTTCCACCCCTCTTCTTTTTATAGTAATGGTTGCTAGTATCATTGCCAAGAATGTTTACCTTCTCTCACAACAATGTATGTAATCTACTCCTTGTCAAAACTAATAAACTATATTTGAAAAAAATAAATAAATAATTGTAGGTATGCCAAGGGGTTGTTATCTTTAACGTCCACTTTCATACCAGGTGCTCCAGTAAAGGGGAATCTTGGGAGCGCTGCGTGATCTGTACCACAGTCAATAAAGCACCAAGTCCACACATCAATGAGCTTGCAGAATCGTTGCTGAAATTTCTCTCTGTGTCCCTACAAATCACTATCACTCAATTCTGCAAGTGATTCTGAATCGCTATCACTGTTTCAAGCAGGTCATAAACTGCTTTTGATGTAGGGGCACGCATTTTGGATGCCATTGATGTTCTCCAGTTTCCAGGCAGAAAGAACTGTAAAACTGCAGGCAGGGCACTGGACAAAGCACTGGGGACAAACTGAGGTCAATTGATTTGATACAGTAATGTAATCAAATAAGATTGCAATGTATTGTGTATGTGTCGTGTTTTATACTCTTTGAATTTTTCGCCGGTTCCATCCCCCTGCTTCGTGACGCTTGCAGGGAACGGGCCGGAACACATAGAGCATCAGGTGGAAGATCCGGCCGCCGGACACAGTGGAAGTACATTGTGGGATCGTGGGGATAAGGTGAGTAACCTTTTCCAGGATCCTATGGCTCAGGGTTACTGCTAATGGTACTGAAATTTCACCCCGAGCCTGGGGAATACCACTAGGGAGGTTAATGTGTTAAAACTGCACTTATAGAAATCACTGTACAAGATTCAGAACACCACTAGACATGTGAGGTTCATTTTGTTCCAAAATTTTAATTCGGACACATTTTTAGTTTTTGGAAATTCGGATGTATCCAAATTTCCGAATTACAATAGTACTGAATTTAAACGAATCCAAAATAATAAAAAAAAAAAAATTAACAAAATTCAAATCGGAATAGATTAGAATAGTTTTCAAATCAATTTAGAAATGTTTTAGAATTGTTTTCCAATTTCCAAAGAGAATATAATAGAATAGATAATAAAGGAATAAAATAGAAAAAAATAGAATAGAATAGAAAAGAATATAACAGGAAATAAAAAAATAGAATATAATACAGTGAAACAGAACAAAATAGAATAGAATAGAAACAAATAGAATAGAATTAAAAACAATAGAATAAAATAGAAAGGATATGACCATCTTCTGAAATTTGAATTTCAAATAGAATAAATTTGAATGTAAATACATAGGAAAAGAATAGTATAGAAAAAAAATAGAAAAGAATAGAATAGAATACAATTTTCCTTATTCCTGGACCTCCCCATGTCAGCCTACTATGGGATGTACCAAGCAATATTAAGAAGGGAGGGAAGACAAAAAATAAAAAATAAGCCAAACCCTCAATGCAATGCTACTCAAAATTTTTAATGGGCAACAGCCGCCGTAATACTGTAGAGCCAAATGGACAAGCCATATTAAGGTTGTAATGCCTATTAAAAAAAAGGTGTTAGGCACGCTCCAACTTGCTGCTCTCCAAACTACCTCAGGGGCGACCTTCGCGTATGCCCAGGATGCTGCCATACCCCTCGTCGAATGTGCTTTGATCTCTGAAGGAGAAGGAAGGCCAAGCGTTTTGTATGCAATATTCATGGTCTTCACAAACCAGGAAGACCCAACCCTGGATGTTGCTGGCATACCCTTTTTAGGCCCCATTGGGAAAACCTACAGCTGATCTTGTTTGCCAAAGCTTTTAGTCCATTTCAGGTAGTTTGAAACCGCAGAGACCAGGTCTAACCTATTCCATTCATCATCAGCTGTATCCGCCGGAAAGGCCAGTTCATACGAAATTATGTGGCCACCTTAGGTAGAAAGCTAACTATCTTGTCTGGGAGCACCAAACAATATGATTCTTTAGATGAGAAGGCACACAACTTGGAATCTCTTCTGGCCGAGGCCACGGCTAGTAAAAAACAAATAACTGTTAAAAGAAATAATGAACAAGAGAAAGCTTGATCAAACGGAGGAACCAGCAATGTTCTCAAGACTAGTGTTAAGTCCTCTTTTGGAAAAAACGATTTCAATGGAGGTCTGATTTCTATGGCTGCACCTAAAAAAATCAGATCACCAATGGATGTAGAGCATATCTTGTACATGACATAGCCGACAAGGCAGGGATTTGACCCTTAAGGGAATTATAAGCTAACCCTTGGAGACTACTCTGCAGAAACTCCAAAATGTTAGATACTGAAGGAGATCCAAGGTCCCAACCCCTTTCCATAGTATTCCAGATTCGGTGATAGGTTACATTCGTTCTGCCAATCCTGTAATAATGTCATCAACTTTATCCTCCTGCAGTTCGGGTGTCAGGCCCCACTCTGCAGAAGGAGATTTTGACAAGGAGGCAGAGGGATTGGTGAGCCCAACTTTATCCTCCAAGCCAGAGGGAACCACAGCTCCCTGAGCCAGTAAGGTAGGACTACTATTGCTGTGACCCTTTCTCGCTGAATCTTCAGCAGGATTTTAAGAGCCAATTGAAGCGGTAGGAACACATACACCAAGGGGAAGTTTCAAGACCTGGACAGAGCACCCTGACCCAATGCCTGTGGATGCTAGGTCCGGGTGAAGAAGCAAAGCAGTTGACAATTCTCCAATGCAATAAGATCTATCGAAGGCGTCCCCCAGATCCTGAAGATCTTGCATAGGTACTTGGGGTTGAGGCCCCATTTGTTGTGATCCACAAAGCCTCGCCTCAAGCGATCTGCTAAAACATTGCCAGGCCCTGGAAGTTAAGATGCTATAAGAGAGCCGAGATTCTTCTCTGTGCAGAGGAAGATTGACATGCCACCTGAAGGAAAGGGTGACTTCTTGTGCCCCCTTGATGACACACATAAGCCACCGTAGTTTTGTTGTCCAAAAGAATCTTGACAGCGCAACCTCGCAACATAGGTTGGAACACTAAGAGCGCGTCTGACAGCATCCAATCCCAGGAAATTTGAACCCCTTGCCCCACAAAGGTACCATTGGCCTTAAACCTGCTGTCCCAGGCAGTGTGCGCTGCAGCCTGCCAGACTGGCATTGGTCGACACCACTATTGATTCTGAGGCCTTCAACGGAACTCCGCTGGAAAGATTGTGAGCTATTGACCAACCAGGGACCAGATTATCGGAATTAGCAGATGATCCCACTGAAGAAGAAAGTTGCATTGAAACCTCCTTCTGCGCCACCTGACCCACGGGACTACTGTATCTGTGGCTGATAAAACCCCCAGATACTGCATGGATTCCTTCATCATAGAAGGCCTGGCCATCACTGCTTTGTCTGAGACTGGATCCCCTGGACCTTCCTCTGAGGAAGAGAAACACGACCCCTATTCGTGTTGAATTGTACACCTAAATACTCCAACATTTGGGTGAGATGCATCTGGCTCTTCCGAAAGTTGATCAACCAACCGAAACGAGTTAGTGTTTTGCAGGTGAATTCACATAAACTAGAAGGAGCTCATTTGAGGGACCCAGAAGTAGTATGTAAGTAGCATGAAATATTTGCACTCCCTTGACCCTGAGAGTCGCAACGACAGCAGACAGTAGCTTTAAAAAACGTTCTCGGAGTCGTGCAGAGACCGAATGGGAGAGATTAAAATTTAAAATGAAAACCTTCCACGGAAGGCCTGAGAAAGCGATGGTGAGATGCGTCTATAGAGATATGAGGATACGCATCTGCCAGATCAATGGAAACCATCCAGTCTCCTGACTCCACAACCAAAACAATAGTTTCCAATGACTCCATTTTGAATGGGGGAACCTTCATGTAAGTATTCAGAACTTCGAGGTCAAAAACTGATCCGAAACCCCCTGAAGCCTCTGGGACCAAAAACAGAGGGGGAACATGCTCTTTGACCCAATTCGTGCCTTGGAACCGGAAGGATGGCCCTTGCTGCCAACAGCTCCCCTATATATCCTTGCAAACATTGCCTCCTTTCCAAATCCGTAGGAATTCCAGTTTCTATGAACAAGGTCTGAGGGGGCCTTGTTTTGAACTCGAAACGATAACGTGATCGAATGACGGCTACAATCCAGGCATCATGTCATTTGTCCACCCAAACCCCCCCTGAATTGGGCTGGTCTTGCTCCTACTTGAGAGGGTTAAGCGGAGACAGCTTCAGAAGGACTTATTTGAAGCCTTAGGCTCTGTCCCCACTACTGCGATTTGTTGTGCGACCTCACACAAGCGAAGTCGCATGACAAGTCAAAACCCATGTATTTCAATGGTCCCCATTCTAATTGGTGTGACTTAAGTTGCAGCGACTCCAAAAAAAGTTTTTTTGCCCTACTTTGTTCCCACATCTGTGCGATTTGTTCTCAGATGGTTTTCACAAGTCGAATGATATTGCATCACAAATCGCGCAGCAAAGTCGCAGTGTAAATCGTGCGACTCTGGCAATTCAGCAGTGGAAACAGCCCCAGGAGCTTTGTTGGCCCTGGGCTTGGAAGGTTGAACCAGCTCCTCTCCAATGTCTGAAAAACTGTCTGTAAGCCCTGGCCTCTCTGAATCCTTCTTTGGATCTCTTGTTAAACCGAAAGGGCTGCTGTGTCTTAAAGAGCCATTATCTTTGCTGTCATCTTGACCTGGTCGACAGCCACAACTCTGCAGCAGTCTGCAAGGAGAAGAACTGCCACTTCCCAGACTTTCATCCAAACATCCATCCACCAGCTCCGCTACCCACACTCTAATGCCCCGTACACACGGTCGGATTTTCCGATGGAAAATGTCCGATCGGAGCGTGTTGTCGGACATTCCGACCGTGTGTGTTTTCCATCGGACATTTTCCATCGGATTTTCTGATACACAAAGTTTGAGAGCAGGCTATAAAATTTTCTGACAACAAAATCAGATTGCGTCAATTCCGACCGTGTGTGGCCTGTTCCGACGCACAAAGTGCCACGCATGCTCAGAAAAAATTCCGAGACAGAACAGCTCGGTCGGGTAAAATTAGCATTCGCAATGGATACAGCACTTTCGTCACGGTGCTATGTCAAAAATGGTTTAATACAGCGCACTCTGTTCATCTTTATAATGTGAGAAGAATGAAGTAGTTTTGCTGCTCATATTCACACAGACTTCTCACAAACTTATTTCTTTATTATTTATTGTGATTCCCTCAATATATTTTGATTTGTCACATCTGACCAATTTGTTTTTGGTTTGTTTTTAATTTTAAAAAATGTGTTTTCAAGGCTGCTTTTGGTTCAAATTTTTTAGGCTTTTTACTAAAGAATTTTTTGGTGTGTGTTTTGTGTGTCAAGTTACCACAACACCATTGATATCTTATATTATTGAATCTCAATGAGATTGTTTGGTGTTGGTGTCCCTTGTTAATTTCACATTGTATTTTGAAATGTACCTGAATCCTCAACAACAAACTGTCCTTTTTGAAGGAAAATACACATAGGCGAGTATAATTGAACCTTTATTAAGGGCTCACAACCAAACAAAGAGGGAGGCAACGCTGGAGAAACAGCAGAAATTGGTGAAGCCTTTGGCCCCCAGGGCACACATCAATTCTTTTACTGCAAAATTGGTGGCCTGAGGAGTCCATATATAAGGGAGTGCAGTCTGGTCCAGAAGTCCCAGAGATCCAGAAAGCAGCAGATGACATCTGTGTCCCCAGGCTGTGGTCATACAAGAGACTGCATCTTTTGTCAGACCAGACTGAACCCAGGGCCATCACTCTCTGGTCTTCCTTCCACGCTTCCTTCCAGGCTGTGGCTCTGGTGGTGGAGTTGTGGCAGCAGGAGGAGGAGAAGGAGGAGGATGGTCCAACTCAATCACGTCGGTCTTGGGTGTGACTTCGCCACTCACCCCCTTAGTTAGGACTTTATAAATAAGTTGCTCACACATGAGGCGTTGACCCTCCTGCATGCACTTTAGTTTGGTGGCAGCCATGCAGGCAAAGGCCTCTTCAGGAGTGGGTAAGGCTCTGAGGGACGCAGAAGCCTCCTGAATGAGCCTGAGTGCTGAATCCTGCATGTGAGTCGCTTTCATCGCTCTTTTGTATGGAAGGCGGAGGGGAGGAACCTGCGATTCGATCAGGCTGCGACTGGTCCCAGGCTTCTCTTGGCTGCAACTTAGCCCCACCTCCTCCTGGCTGCAACTTAGCCCCGCCTCCTCCTGGCTGCCACATTCCACAGCCTCCTCCTGGCTGAGGTCTTCCTGTGTATGAAAAAGGGACATAGTTTTAGTTTTTTATTCATCAATCACACACAATTGTCACCTCATGACTGTTGCAAATTGAATGATAACAAATATAACAGACTATCCTTCTGAGCCCAACATTTTTCATTCTTGTCCCAATTATTTTTGCCCACTACTGTCTATTGATATGTAAAACACTTTATTAAATCAGCAATTAGTGATCAATAATAACATCTAGTAAAGATCATTTATTTATTGACCAGAAATCTGTAGAACAATGCTATACCTGACACAAGCTGGGCTCCTCGACTTCTTCCTGGCTGGAAGGCCCCAGGTTGGACATCGGAATCCTCAGCTGGGGTGGAAGGAAGAGTGGAAGGAAGGGTTGAGAGGGATTCCCTGACTTCAGTCTGGTCTGACAGAAATCGCAGTCTCTCATAGTACCACAGCCTGGGGACATAAACGTCATCTGCTGCAGCTCCGGATCTCTGGGAATCCGTGACCTTCTTGCGCTCCCTAAGATAAGTGCTCCTCAGGCCACCAATTTTGGTTTTTAAATAGGGGATGGTTGCTGTGGGGACCACCGGCTTCACCAACTCCAGCAGTTTCTCCAGTGCTGCCTGCCTCTTTTGTTTATGATTATAATGGGGGTGTCTCACATGCCACAGACAGGTCAGCTCCCTGTATTTGTCTATGGACAGGGGGAGGAAATTGTGGTCGTTGAAGCCATCCATTTCATTATCTGCAAGACACAACACAAGACAAACCCTAATGTCAGCCTAAAGTCTACTAAACTTGTGCAAATACAGGCCTCAATCTAGAAGCAATATAGGCCCAATGTTAAATCTTACCTTCGCAATCACGATCGGCACCTCCGTTACTCCTTCCTCCGCTCACAGATCGTACGTACTACGCACGCGTGTTACGCTTTATACACACTGCGCAGGCGTGTAACTCCGCCAGCCCCTGACGTTCTTTCTAGTCTATTCCCCGCCCCTTTTCATTTGGCACAGTGGGGGAAGAGCACATGGCAGAGACACAGCAGGTTCGTGCTAATTACAGCAACGAGGAGGAGGAGGAAAGCCTGGAGCCAGAAACGTCTGGATCAAGAAGGAGAAGATTTAAGGCATTGAATATGTCCTTTGGGGAGATGTTGCAGATGGTGAACATCCTGAAGAAGGCCGACTATGACGGGAAGTATGGACCTTACCCCAAACCCAATGTCAGAAAGGCCAAGATCATGGCAAAAGTGGTCAAAAGTCTGCACCGGAATTTCGGAGTACGACGATCGAAAGATCAGCTCAGGAAGCGGTGGTCGGACCTGAAAATAAGAGAGCATGAGCAGTACAGAAAGGTCCAGAGAGTGCTGCAAAAAAGTAAGTAGTTGTGCTGTGTTCCTATTGTTTTTGTCTTTATTAAGTTAGTGCTGCTCCATGTGCTTTTCTTAATTGTTGTACAGTTTAAAATGGCAACTTTCATGTTCATGGGCACATTATTCGTTCGTATCAAACATTTTTCTTTCGGCCTATAAAACACCATTGTTTTGGCCATATGCATTTGACCACATTTTTGAGGGCCTACTTGTATGAAACGAATTTGGTTGTGTAGATGTGTTTGTTACTAGATTGAAATGCAAACTAGATTCTGTGTAAGGAGAGGACACTCAACAGCTGTTTACACATCTGGACACTGGAGCACTAGTGTGGGACACAAGAACATCCTTTTTATTAGGGGGCCCACACAGGTGCTCCAGTGTATACTATAGGGGGGTCTCCATCTGTCAAGCTTGTACAGGACAGGTAAGTATTCAAGCTTGACAAAGGACACTCAAAATTCTACATCTTGGAACTCTGCCAAAATAGACAATTGTACCCCACTTCTAAGCAATGTTTCATATTTATAGTTCTGCCACCAAATATCTGTGTGCTACGTATACCTTTTTTTTTCACATAGGGGAGACTCAGAGGACACCCCTCATCTGAGGAGACCAGAGACCCCCCACCTCTGGAAGAAGGGGAAATCCCCCAAACACAAGAATAGCAGGAGGAGGAAGACGTGGTGGAAATTGTCACCACAACAGGTGAGTGTCTGCGACCACAGGCTCAGGTAAGAGATGGATGCCGTCATATTTATAATACATTTTTTTTTGTTTCTCTCTTTTTAGGTGATCCTGATGTTGTGGATCCTGATCCTTTCACCTCAGAAAGTGCCCAGATCCTGATCGGGGAGATCATGGGGTGTAATGTTGCTTTGGAAAACATCAAGAAAAACATCAATGATGTTATTTTAAAAAAATAAGAACATCATTGGTGTTTTGGGGAGAGTTTAAAACCCCTACAAAGCCCTTTCTTTTATGGTTTACTACAATTTTACAGTTTTTTTGAAAATTGTTGAAAAGCCAAATTTTGAAGAGGCACACAGTGTGTCAACATGTGCTATCTGCCATCACGGGAGATCAATGGACGCGTTTTGGGGGTGCAACCCTTTCCTCAATAATAAAGTAGCTGAGAGGAAAGGGTTGCTCCCCCAAAACACGTCCCTTGATCCCCCGTGATGGCAGCTAGCACGTTGACATTCGTAAATTGGTGTGCATCTTCAAAATTTGGCTTTTCATGGGGTGACTTCACCCCATCTGAACGCAATATCAAACACAGTTCCTAAATACTCATGTCTGATATGGCCTTCAAGTTCTACCAAATGTGAACTTTGTAAGTTCAAGATTTGTGTCTTTCTTGTTGGTTTTACACATGCCAGTTTTATGTTAAAAGGACATTTCTACTTTTTCTAATGCCACCCCAAAAATTGTTATACAACAAACATGTTGGTTTGTTTTAAAAACCTTGTCAAAATGCACATGCGATTGTGCAGGTATTAAAAAGATTGTTATTAATCAAGAATTTGTGTTTCAAGTGCACTTGTAGTGCAAAGTGTCTTTGCCTTTAGTAAATAACACCCAACAGTGCTTTGTAAGGTTACACAATCACGCCATTTTCACGACTCACCACATTTCTGACAGGGTCAGCTAAAAAAAACACAAGCAGTAAATGTCACCAAAGATTTTCTTATTTTTTTTTATTTGATAAAGGTTTCACACATTGTCTGGCATATTGATGGCCCCCCTACCCGCAAAGAACTCAAGGTATCTTAGACGGACATCACGGGCACTCAGGGAGGGCAAGCCAGGACGGCTACTTTCAAGCGCCATCACTCGCTTTAGCTGGAGTTTCATATCCAACTATCATAGTCAATATAGAGAGATAGAGACCATTTTTAAAAAATATTGGTACATACTCCGTAGGGATCGACATCTAGGAGAGATGTTACCCGAAACCCCTAAGTTCATCTATAGAAGGGCCCCCAACTTTGGAGACAAAGTGGTAAAGAAAATTCTTGACCCCCCAGTTCAACCATCAATTAAAATTAACCTTAAAGGTTTTTTTCCATGCAACAAATGCATATGTTGTAGAACAGTGAGGAACAGGAGTAGGAGTACGAAGAGTATCACTAATCGAGCAAATGAAACTTTTGAAATCAAGGAGTTCATTACATGTAACTCATCATTTGTTGTATACTTGATGTGGTGCCCATGCGGCCTGTTCTATATAGGACGCACCAAAAGACTACTAAGGGTTCGTATTTCTGAGCATTTAACCAATATAAAAAATGGTTTCAAGTATCACAGCGTGTCCCTCCATTTCAAAGAATACCATAACCAGGACCCCAGTTTATTACAATTTTGCGGGATAGACATTGTATATCCATCGTGGAGGGGTTCAAACAGAATAAGGGATCTGTCCCAACGAGAAACCCGATGGATATACCTCTTTAAATGTCTTTTTCCGGGGGGTTTAAATATAGAATTGGACCTCAACTGTTTCATCAATGATTATTGATAATGATTGGTGGGCGGTTGATGACCGGTTGGGGTCCCTCTGTATTTGTCACCCTAAATATAGAGAGGCTAAGAATCCATAACACCAACGCAATTATGAGATTTACCTACTAAGGGGGGTGACAGGGAGGGGGGACAGAGTGGATAATAATATGCTGCACTTTGATAACTGTGGAAGGTGCACCATAGATAAAAAATTGTGTGTCGGTAGAACTCTTTCAGAATACCCAGGAGTACCTGAGATGGACCGTAATGGGTTAAGTTTTTTATATTTTTTTATTTTTATTTTTATTTTTATTTTTATTTTTATTTTTATTTTTATTTTATTTTTAATAATTTTTATATATTTTTTTATTCACTTTTCCAACCATTCAGCTTTAATATTAATGACAGTCTTTTATAGAAATAAAAAAGATATAAATTTCAAAAAATATTTTTTTAAATGTTTTTTGAGATGACACTTAAGACCTGCAATATAGAACACATGTAAAGATGATTGGTGACCCGCACGGCCTATGACATGAGCTCACGGGATTACCAAGCAGTTCTCTTGCAGATATATAGTGTCATACTCAGCACTTGCAGTAACTGAAGCTTTTAAATGCATGTTAACTTGTGTATACTAAGCAATGTACACGTATGGTGCGAGCGGAGACACAGGGAGTGCGCAGGCGCGGTGTCACCATTACCGCGTCATACGAGAGAGGAGGGTATTTAAGAAAGATTGCCAGATAGCGCAGCCAATCCCATGAATAAGTCCCTTGTGACGAAACATGTCGGGGCGTGGCTACGAGGCAATCTGACGCGCTAGACGTAGGACGCTGAGATAGGAGGCGCCATACGGGAAAGCGGGGAAGCGGCTCCAGGAGACGCGAGGAACGGGTGAGAGTCATCCGAACATCCGACTGCCTGGGTCCGCCGTGACCACCATACGTCCGGTTATTGTTTGGAGAGTGTTTTTTGGTGATGACCATGTGTGCTGTGCTATTCTGCTTGATTCAAGTTTTTGAAATGTGAGTTTAATGGTGGAGGAGAGTGTTACTTTTATTAAAGTTTGTTGCGTTACTGCACTATTGCTTCGCTTTTCTTTGTTTCATGTGGAGAGTACGCTAGCATATGCTCTGGATATCCAACAGGAATTGAGTGGAAATTATCACTGTACCCCCTACTGTGTGGGAATAGCCTGTGAGCCAAGCACGAGAGTGTAAGGCAAAAATAGCTGGTGAGTCTGCTCGCTGAAGGGGAGTGGAGATCACAGTGCACAGCGGTGTGGTGGAAGATTTTTGCTCACTGAAGATCTGTATTATTTGTGAAGCATCACACATATCACTACGTCACTACTTTATTGGACTTTTATGTTACCAATTTATACACTGTTTAATTTTTTCACATTAGAATAATTTTGCTCATTATTTATATGACACTTAAGAGGTTGTCACTTTTCAGCTTGTTTGTGATTAAGTCACATATGTATGCACATTTTTATAATTAGCGCTGCTATCTGATTTCACTTGGAGGGAGGGCAGGCACTAGTGAATCATTTATCATTATTTTTGTATTGTTTTAATTTAAGCAGCAGCTGTCAGTGAGGGGTAGGTCTGTGAGCGCAGCGTTTGGCACATAGGAGAGGGCGGTATTCCTGTGTACCATACCAAGTGACAGAGTTATTGAATTTATTAACGCGTGCAGCCATGGAAGTCTTTAATTTTCTTGCCAACAGACAAATGAATCCAGATAATATTTTTTCAGCTAATCTAGAGGTGGCTGAGAATGATGAGGATGTGTCCGGCATGCTCAAAAGTCTAGAAGGTCTGTTGGAGAAACAGATTAAGACTTGGTGGGATGTCTTCACATTCTCACATTATCAAAAGGAAAAATTAATTTTTAGGAGTTTGAGGTGGGATGTGCCCCCCCAAGATGGTCTTGAGGACCAGTGTTTTATGAATGAATGGTTGGAATTTTTTAATAGAGTGGGGAGGGAGTTACAAGATCTGGTACTCACTAGGAAACAAGTGAAATTGGGGAAGCTCAATGAACAAATTAATCACTTACGTAGTAAATTAGAACCAGTGAATGAGTCAAACCAGATGAAGGATTTTAATATTAATATGAAAAAGAAACTTGAAAAAGTTGATCGAGACACACAAAAGAAAAAAGTTAAAAAATATAATAGGGATGCGGCAGATTTTAAGAATAATAAAATTTATGCATGGCAGACCCCCACCCCAGGTACTAATGAGGCCCCCGTACCAGTTAAAGGAAACGGGAAAATATCCAATGCCCCTATAGTAGACCATAGTAAAAAGGTTGACAATAAGAAGGGTGGGATGAGGCATGAACAGAATGCACCTGGGCATACTTATAATAATTATCCCCCTACACAACATAGAGGGAATCAACTGAACGATTATTATGGTTCACCAAAACCCCCCCAACCAATGAGAGGGGGACAACATGCGTATTATAATCAGGATGACTGGAAGGGCCCCCAAACAGAGAGATCAAATTACGGAGGGGAACAATATAGACAACAAGACTATGGCAGTCATTATCATTATCAGGCATCCAATTATGGAGAGGGGAGAAGTCCCATACCAATTCATAATAGATATCTACCTCTGGAGGAGGAATATCATAGACCTCAATATCAAGAACATGGCCCCCCACCTTTTTTAGGCCAGCGAGGGAGGAGGGGGAGAGGAGGGGGGACACCGAGAGGAAAGAACCACCCAACATACAACAGGGAAGGAATGAAGGGACCACAGCCATATACCAACAGAGCGATGGGACCATTCCCAGGAGGCGAAGGGGATGCCGGGCAGGACGACGGCAACAACCCAAGAAAGAGATTGAGGGACATGTAAATACGGGGGTTTACAATTTAAGTGAAGTGACATTAAATGCCAAAGAGATGAATATTTTAAATTTGGGCCTGAAATGTGCCCCCAGGAGGGTTCTAAATAAATTTGGAGTGTACATTGACACTCATAAGTTTATTAGATCCCTCAACATTAAAAAATATTTTCTCAGTCACCCAGTAGTTTCGACCCATAATGTGGGGTCTTCTTCTAGCAAAGTTGATAGCGGCCTAAGGAACAAGTCACTATTTAATCCCCAAAACTCCAATAACCATTATGTTGAGGTATTCAAAAATCTAGTTTTGAAAGATCTAGATACCATTAAAGTAAAAGAGGAAGTGAATTCAAAACATATTAATGAAGGAATCAGGGCACTAGAAAAACGGAACGACATCATTATACGTCCGGCTGACAAGGGAGGGGGGGTTGTCATTATGGATAAATCATTTTATCACGGACAACTTTCAAATATGCTTAGTGACCGCTCCACATATGAAAGATTAACCACAGACCCTACTGAGAAATATAGGGAACAGTTAAACTCATTGGTTGAATGGGGATATGCTACTAATGCCCTGAACCTTAGAGAGAGAAGGTACCTTGTCCCTAGTGCGTGTAGGATTCCTGTTATATATACACTTCCTAAAATTCACAAGGACGCCAAACTACCACCAGCGCGCCCGATTGTAAACGGGATAGGATCTGTCACGGCGAGGTTGGGAGAGTACCTAGATAGGTTTCTCCAGCCAAGTGTAAAAAACACTAAGGCGTATCTACGAGATACCACCGACCTACTCCAAAGATTGGGGGAGGTCTGTTTGAACCCTGCCGCTGACATCTTTTTAGTGACAGCAGACGTGTCCTCATTATATACGATCATTCAACATGAGGACGCCTCCCTGTCATTGAACTGGGCCATGAGTAGGAGAGAGGACATTCCAGACATGCAGAAGAGGTTTGTGGGCCAGGCCCTAAACTTCTGCATGTCACACAATTATTTTTGGTGGAATGGGCACTTTTTCTCCCAACGGGTTGGCGTGGCTATGGGGGCTAAGTTTGCCCCCAGCCTCGCCAACCTGTTCATGGCTGAGTGGGAAGACAGATTCATTTTTAGTAAATCTTTTCCCCAGTTGAGATTCTATCGAAGGTTCATAGATGATCTCCTGTTCATCTGGGAGGGATCTAGAGAATCTGTTGAAGAATTTTTGAAATACCTCAACACCAATAATAACAACATCAAATTGGAGGCCCAGATTAGTGAAACATGTGTCAATTTTTTAGATGTGTCCATTGAAAGGAAGGAACAGTCTCTGGTGACTAGTGTATACTTCAAACCAACGGACCGGAACAGTTTCTTATCCATCAGGAGTGGTCATCACCCTGTATGGATAAAAAATATTCCGAAGGGACAATTCTTGAGGGTCCGTCGAAATTGTACAGAACAAGGGAAGTACTACACACAGGCAAAGGTTTTAAAAGAGAGATTCCTCCAGAAAGGGTATTCAGAAAAATCCATGGATGATGTCATAGAACAGGTAGCTAATATACCAAGGGAGGACTGTTTGAAAAAGAAAGAAAGGACTAAGTCTGAGGAAAAACATCAGTGGAGTTTCATATCCAACTATCATAGTCAATATAGAGAGATAGAGACCATTTTTAAAAAATATTGGTACATACTCCGTAGGGATCGACATCTAGGAGAGATGTTACCCGAAACCCCTAAGTTCATCTATAGAAGGGCCCCCAACTTTGGAGACAAAGTGGTAAAGAAAATTCTTGACCCCCCAGTTCAACCATCAATTAAAATTAACCTTAAAGGTTTTTTTCCATGCAACAAATGCATATGTTGTAGAACAGTGAGGAACAGGAGTAGGAGTACGAAGAGTATCACTAATCGAGCAAATGAAACTTTTGAAATCAAGGAGTTCATTACATGTAACTCATCATTTGTTGTATACTTGATGTGGTGCCCATGCGGCCTGTTCTATATAGGACGCACCAAAAGACTACTAAGGGTTCGTATTTCTGAGCATTTAACCAATATAAAAAATGGTTTCAAGTATCACAGCGTGTCCCTCCATTTCAAAGAATACCATAACCAGGACCCCAGTTTATTACAATTTTGCGGGATAGACATTGTATATCCATCGTGGAGGGGTTCAAACAGAATAAGGGATCTGTCCCAACGAGAAACCCGATGGATATACCTCTTTAAATGTCTTTTTCCGGGGGGTTTAAATATAGAATTGGACCTCAACTGTTTCATCAATGATTATTGATAATGATTGGTGGGCGGTTGATGACCGGTTGGGGTCCCTCTGTATTTGTCACCCTAAATATAGAGAGGCTAAGAATCCATAACACCAACGCAATTATGAGATTTACCTACTAAGGGGGGTGACAGGGAGGGGGGACAGAGTGGATAATAATATGCTGCACTTTGATAACTGTGGAAGGTGCACCATAGATAAAAAATTGTGTGTCGGTAGAACTCTTTCAGAATACCCAGGAGTACCTGAGATGGACCGTAATGGGTTAAGTTTTTTATATTTTTTTATTTTTATTTTTATTTTTATTTTTATTTTTATTTTTATTTTTATTTTATTTTTAATAATTTTTATATATTTTTTTATTCACTTTTCCAACCATTCAGCTTTAATATTAATGACAGTCTTTTATAGAAATAAAAAAGATATAAATTTCAAAAAATATTTTTTTAAATGTTTTTTGAGATGACACTTAAGACCTGCAATATAGAACACATGTAAAGATGATTGGTGACCCGCACGGCCTATGACATGAGCTCACGGGATTACCAAGCAGTTCTCTTGCAGATATATAGTGTCATACTCAGCACTTGCAGTAACTGAAGCTTTTAAATGCATGTTAACTTGTGTATACTAAGCAATGTACACGTATGGTGCGAGCGGAGACACAGGGAGTGCGCAGGCGCGGTGTCACCATTACCGCGTCATACGAGAGAGGAGGGTATTTAAGAAAGATTGCCAGATAGCGCAGCCAATCCCATGAATAAGTCCCTTGTGACGAAACATGTCGGGGCGTGGCTACGAGGCAATCTGACGCGCTAGACGTAGGACGCTGAGATAGGAGGCGCCATACGGGAAAGCGGGGAAGCGGCTCCAGGAGACGCGAGGAACGGGTGAGAGTCATCCGAACATCCGACTGCCTGGGTCCGCCGTGACCACCATACGTCCGGTTATTATTTGGAGAGTGTTTTTTGGTGATGACCATGTGTGCTGTGCTATTCTGCTTGATTCAAGTTTTTGAAATGTGAGTTTAATGGTGGAGGAGAGTGTTACTTTTATTAAAGTTTGTTGCGTTACTGCACTATTGCTTCGCTTTTCTTTGTTTCATGTGGAGAGTACGCTAGCATATGCTCTGGATATCCAACAGGAATTGAGTGGAAATTATCACTGTACCCCCTACTGTGTGGGAATAGCCTGTGAGCCAAGCACGAGAGTGTAAGGCAAAAATAGCTGGTGAGTCTGCTCGCTGAAGGGGAGTGGAGATCACAGTGCACAGCGGTGTGGTGGAAGATTTTTGCTCACTGAAGATCTGTATTATTTGTGAAGCATCACACATATCACTACGTCACTACTTTATTGGACTTTTATGTTACCAATTTATACACTGTTTAATTTTTTCACATTAGAATAATTTTGCTCATTATTTATATGACACTTAAGAGGTTGTCACTTTTCAGCTTGTTTGTGATTAAGTCACATATGTATGCACATTTTTATAATTAGCGCTGCTATCTGATTTCACTTGGAGGGAGGGCAGGCACTAGTGAATCATTTATCATTAAAAAGATTGTTATTAATCAAGAATTTGTGTTTCAAGTGCACTTGTAGTGCAAAGTGTCTTTGCCTTTAGTAAATAACACCCAACAGTGCTTTGTAAGGTTACACAATCACGCCATTTTCACGACTCACCACATTTCTGACAGGGTCAGCTAAAAAAAACACAAGCAGTAAATGTCACCAAAGATTTTCTTATTTTTTTTTATTTGATAAAGGTTTCACACATTGTCTGGCATATTGATGGCCCCCCTACCCGCAAAGAACTCAAGGTATCTTAGACGGACATCACGGGCACTCAGGGAGGGCAAGCCAGGACGGCTACTTTCAAGCGCCATCAGGGTTGTTTCATTTATAATTCCGGCCTCAGGCCCAAATGAGCCAGCATAGTTGGCAGAATGTTGACATAAAAAGTTATGTAGAACACAGCACGCCAGGATAATATGATTCAGTTTATACTCCGCCATATGTATGGGTGTCACAAATAGGTGGAACCGGCTGGCCATGAATCCAAATGTGTTCTCCACCACTCTTCAGGCTCTGGCCAGCCGGTAATTAAAAACCCTCTGCTCCGGGGTGAGGGTCCTCATCGGGAATGGCCGCATAAGATGGTCCCCCAGCGCAAATGCTTCATCCGCAACGAAGACGAATGGGAGTCTTTCCACATTCTCTTCTGGAGGTGGCAAGTCCAAGCTGCCATTCTGGAGACGCCTGTAAAACTCTGTCTGGGCGATGACTCCACCATCGGACATCCGGCCATTCTTCCCCACATCCACATACAGGAACTCGTAATTAGCCGACACCACCGCCAACATCACAATACCACTGAACCCCTTATAATTATAACAGTACAACCCCGAGTTGGGTGGTGGGACGATGTGGACGTGTTTCCCATCAATTGCCCCTCTGCAGTTAGGAAAGTCCCACCGCTAGGCAAAGTGGGAGGCCACAGTCTGTCATTCCTGTGGCGTGGAAGGAAACTGTTGCGGAAAACAAAACAAAATTAGTCTTTTTGCACATAAACATGGAAAGCAGATTAGACACAAACCTTCTTGGACAACACCAAGATAACATTTATTAATGGGAATTTTTAAAGACCAGAGTATAAGGTACACCTATCATATTCCCCCTCCCCCTGTCATGGGCCATTTCTAACATTATAGGGGGGGGGGGCTCTTGGACAGGTAACCCTCTCCACTTCATTGAGAGATGAATGCCTAAATAATGGGTATTACTTTGAACAGCCCCTCCTTAGTTACACTATTGGCAGCCCACTGGACAGGTAAGAAGTGTCATAATACAAAGATATAAATACACATTGTACACATTTGAGCACATTTGGACATTCTGCTATTACCTATCAAGATAATAATAGTATACAAACACTTTAAACAGTACCATTTGAAAGTATACAGGCAGGCCCTTGCACTACATGCTTTGGGGAATTCATTCATAAATCTGACCACAAAAGAGATGGGTATAGTGTGTATGGGTTTGGCAAAGTCAGCAGATAGATGATTGAGGATAGATAGAGAATTGGTATCAGCTGACTTAGCAGTTGGGGGGAGGGAGGGTTCCAAATGATTTGGGGACCCCCCAAAAAAAGCCCCTGGCACTCTGCCTGAATTTAAAGCACAAGTCACATTTCTAAACATGTTAGGGGGTGTTTGGTGTAAAGCACTACTATGGAGCTGATAAAATACATTGTTAAGTGAATACATGAGGTGAATATAGGCCCAGGAGACCATGCTGGGGAGGTAAGTGAAGGCAAATATGTATGAAGGACAAAAATAATTACATAAAAATCCAGCATGCATGAGAACAAAGGGGACATTCACAGCATATTACAATCATTGTAATTAGGGAATGAGGAAAGAAATACAATATATTAGCAAACATTAAATACAATAACATGTGATGTTAAAGGATAAAAATCTTACCTTCATATACTCCTTCTGCAGGACCTGGAAGATGGCAGAACAGGTCTCTGGGATAATGATCCCCAGAGTCTGGGGGGAGATGCTTGTCGAGAACTTCAAGTCCTGCAGGCTTCTCCATGTCGCCAAGTACCGCAGGGTGGCGACGAGCCTCTGCTCCGGAGTGATGACTTGCCTCATGCAGGTATCCTGCCTGCTAATACAAGGGGTCAGCAAAGCCAACAAACGGTGAAAAACGGGGTCCGTCATCCTGAGTAAGTTCCTGAAATCATCAGGATTATTCTCACGGATCTCACGGAGCAAAGGCATATCATATATCAATATGTCCGACCGTGTGTACGGGGCATAAGGCTAGATTCACACCCATGCACTCCCAGCGTATTCCACAGAACCGCAACACAGAACATGTTCCATAGGAGACCGTGATAAACAGACAGTAGTGCAAATCCGCAACAAGCACAGGTGCGAACCCAGCCCAAGTGCTGCTGCCACAGTGAGCGCTACCGCCGGTCTGCAGGCTGCTGTCCAAACTATACAACCTTTTAGGTCTGCGTTTACTTTGTGATCCATAGGATTCCTAAAAGAGACCAAATACTCCAGCGGAAGCGTAATGTGGTGGGCGAATATACGTAATGAAGCATCCACCTTAGGCGTAGTGTCCCAAGGGGTACAGCTTCGATACTCCATTATGCACATTGAGCTTCTTCTCAGCCCCCCCCCCACTCATCGTCAATTACTTTTTTAATTACAGAAATGAAATGGGAAGGAGGGTAACAGTCTCTTTAAATATGGGTAGTATCTTTGCTGTTTATTTGGAGGTGAAAATTCTTTCCTTAACAGCCTCCAACAAGGGGTGAACCAGTGCAAAAATCAAACGTATGCAATTCTGAGACCATCTCAGCCTCAGATGGATCCGAATCACTATAGACTTCAGAGTTAAAATGCACTGAAAACATATGATCTGAATCTGCAGATGGTGAAGATACAGCAGGATGAGAAGGATTCCTTGAAACACTCTTTAACCCTTCCTTGACTGCATGTAGGATTTAACCTGGCGTGCTTTCACATCATTGTCCTGAGCCGTCTGATGTCTTGACCTCTCTTGGCTTGGGTCCAAGCGACTAAAGTGAGGTAAGAGCGAGGGAGATCTGAAATGCTGTGACAACGGGCATCTATCCAGCTGCATGCGACTCTGCGATTTGTCATGTCCCTTCTTTACTCTTTTAAGGCTGGAATGCTGATTTGGAACCTCTTTGCGGGAGTTTATCTCGCAGTGCGTCCTTCTCTCTGTAAAACACAGAGGATGTGCTCTCTTTTAAATAAATAACTACAATTAAAATAAACTTCTCCATCCAAATCGTTGGTGCTTAAGGCAGCTAGGCAGCCAGGCATAATTCCTCAGTCCTAGAAGGTACAGGATAATAAAAATACTCTGACAGACAAGTAATACAGCAGAAAGTACCTGGAAGGAGGCTTACCAGAGCAGAGAAGCAGATTGACCAGCTGGAGGCTGAGATTAGCCTAGAGGACAGAATCAGCAGTGAGCATTCTGGTGTTTGCTAGACAACCCAAAGAGGAAGCTACCTCTGACCTCACCTGCACAACTCTGAGCTTCCTGAAAGGAGTACATGTGGAGGAGGTGAACTACAAGACCCAGCGAGCCAAACCATGAACACACAAAAACATGGAAGGAGAGAGTGCCAGCACCTGCCTAACGAAGGTATATACAGTAATTTATACTGCCAGTGACCTTTGCCAGTAATACACAGTAATTTATACTGTACCATACAATCCCAGCACCATGGGAACCCACCTCCTCAGGAGATTTACAGCCTATATGGGGGGTCTTCTGATTCAGGAGAGGCTGAACCCAACAGGATGGATGGATGGATGGAGAAGAGAAAAAAAAATAAAAATAAACTTTAGAAGGTGTCCAGAGTGAGGACAAAAAAAGAAAAGAAAGAAAAGAGGTGGTCCTGGAGGGGTCAGAGGGGGCGGAGCTGACCCATAGTAGGCTGACATAGGGAGGTTCAGGAAATGTGAATTTGTTTTTGTGCAGCAAATTTGTATGCAGTAGAGATGACTGCTCATGCTAAATATCAGGATCTGATTTGTGCCATCTGGCTGTGCCTTCCATTACAAGCAAAATAAAATGTATATCAAAGGCTATACCTACCTGCTGTAAACATTTTGAGCACATATTTTATTTTTCCAATGATGTCTTTGGAAAAGTGACATTTCTATAGCCAGAATTATGAATGAGCAGGCATTGTCACAGTCAATGGGACAGTATCTTATCTGACTGGCAGCAGAAAATAATTATTACTGGCAGATGGAACTCCCCCTTCACTCACTGGGAAAATGTAAATTTTTGTAGCATACAGCCGGAGGACAAAGTGTTCCACAAATAGGATGAGGATACAAGTGTGTCATTCAGACAAGACACAAGATTTAGGGCAAACAATAATCAGTTTTGCTTGTGACAGGATAGAGGAATAACAGTGTTGAGCCATGACAGGTAGAAATGTCTCTTTTGTTTTCTGTTAATTAAAAAATGGGGAGTAAATGGATCACTATTTCAGGCAGATATTTTATATTATAGTAAACTGAAATCACTACTGTTTTTAGATAGCTAGACAAGGCTACAAATGTCTGCATATTAAAGTAGGTTTTATATGGAAAAATAATATTCTAATACTATAGTCTACATTGCTCACTTTATTGGGTTAAAATAAACTTTCTTCCTTTCTCTTTTTTCCTTCTTTCTTTTTTTTCCTTCTCTTTCTCCCCCCCCCCCCCCTTCCTGCTCTGCACAGCTCTACACACACTTGTGAGAAGGGTTAAAACTGAAGTGCCACACAACTGCTAAGAGGTACAGATACAACTTTATTCCATTAAAGGTCAGGCGTACAATTCAAGAAATAGCCATATGAGTTTTGGGGATCCAAGTCCCCTCTTCATCAGGGCTAGAAAGAACATAAGAAGATTTTCATGTCAATCTGGCATGAATACATTGTCCCCTTCATGGGGTCCTTAATAACCAATAACCAATTCACGTCCACTCCATAGCAGTTTTACTGCTACAGGGAGGCTCTCCTGTGCAGAATTTTGTATATATACATCATTTTACACTTCCGCCTGCAGAGGGCGCGCACAGAAAGCAGAAAGTAAAAAAATATATATTTATAGCACAAAAAAATAAAAAAATACAGTGGTGATCAAATACCACCAAAAGAAAGCTCCATTTGTGGGAAACAATTACCTACATTTTATTTGGGTACAGTGTTGCACGATTGCGCAATTGTCAGTTAAAGTAACAGTGCCATATCGCAAAAAATGGGCATAACTTGAAGGGGGGTAAATCTTCCTGAGGTCAAGTGACTAAAACCAAACAGTCAGTAGTAATGAGAGTGTCAAAATAATTACATAAAAATGGGATCATGAGTGCTGTACAAAAAGGAGAATATGGGTGCTGACAAGAAAGTAATAACACTAATAATAATCATCACTATTATTAAAATGATACATTATGGGTGAAATGTTAAAGTGGTTGTAACCCTATAAAAAAAAGAAAGAGATGCTGCTCCCTTAAGGCAGGTTAAACAGCACAGTGCTTGTGTTGTCTAATCTGTCCCTCTCTAAGCTTTAAAAAAACTGGTTGATCCTGCCTGTTCCTGTGTCCCCCCTTAGTGTGCTGACCACAGTAATCATGGCTGCTGATCCATGAGTACCGTGGTCAGTTTATGTGCCTCCATCATCCCGCTGTTCTCCTCTCTCCCCCTCCCTCCCTGCCTGTCAGCTCCTGTGTGTGAGTTGACCCTCCCCTCCTGCCCCTATTAGTAGCTGGCAGTAAAGTTAATTAAAGATGGCAAAAATAGGAAAAAAGTTTCCCCAGGTGGGGTTTTTAGGCAGCGGGGTTTAAGATATTAGACCAATGTTGTATAAAAAGAATAATGTTTTATTGTACAAAAAGTAATTTAACACAAAGGTTAAAAAATTATCTCTGATATAGAGTGTTTACAAGTCTAGTGAAATCAGACACGCATTATACAGACATATTTTCATAACAACATCATGAAAATATTGTCAATATTGACAATATGGTCTTCTTCAGTGGTCAGTCTGTTGAAAAATATACAACAGGGATATAAATATGAGGGCTTAGTTACATATACCAAAAGAAATGTACCATATTCCATATAGCATAGTTACCCAATGATGCGTGTCCTACGAGCAAAAAGCTTCCTATAAGAGAGTCCCCTTTTAAAATCAAAATGCCTGCTCACATCGGCACAGCCACCGACACCGGGGCAGAAACCAATGATGTGGCTTACGAGAGGTCACACTGAGAATTGCCCCCCCACCCGGACCGCACGATCGGTCGGGGAGAAGGCAACACCTGCAGCAGAAGCCCAAAGGAAACACATTTAGAAATCACACTAATGGTATATATCGAAGCATTGTATTAGGAAATATTTACTTAATTGAAAAATAAAGTAAAGGCATCAGTCTATATGCATACCTCATATGCAGACTGTAGCCTTGTAATATTAGGTATATATATATTGGGAAAAAAAGTAAGTAGATCGTGCATGAAAGTGGAGTGAGAACCAAAAGTTGAGGAATCAAGTAAAAAGGAGAAACCAGGTGGTGTTGATCAACTAATTCAAATAAAATGATCAGAGGTGAATTAAAAAAGCATGGTATATGGATAGTGTTTGGTGCTTACATTATAAGGGTGAGGACCTGTACGTGCAGTATATGCTGCACGTGCTATATGGCAACCAAAGATAATGTGCCTACAAAGAGTGTCACTCTAAAAAAATGAAAAAGTATATAAAAATATAAAAAGTGCCCACAAAAAACGTGACAAATAATCGTAAGTGTGCTACCTTTGCCAATGTGCAAGCAAGTGTGAGACTGCACTGTATCGCCCTATGTGCTTAGACTTAATTGTGACCCGACCCAGGATTGGCCACAGGATTTGTCAGGCTCAGTGGACACTCATCCAAACAGAGTTGACAAGTCTAGAAGTATTTAAGGAAGATAATATTGTGTATAATATAAAGCATATATTGTATGTACCATAACGGATATATCCCTTCATCAAGTTGCCACCACCATCAGTGGAAAGGGAATATCCCTAAGGGCCAATTGCTGTGATTGCGTATAAATTGCAATTCATTGGAAGATTTTGAAGTACAATCTAATATCCTGATGAAAAGATTTAGGGAGAAGGGTTATCTACAGGAGAATCTAGATAAAGTGAAGTTAGAGATAATGAAGATAGACAGAGATAGCCTTTTCCATAAAAAAACAAGACATAAGGAGAACCATAATGATTTGGCCTACATTACAGGGTTTAATAATCAATATAAATCCTTTAAAAAAATTATGAAGAAATATTGGCCTATCATGAAGGAGGATTGGGTTCTGTCTAAAATCCTGCCTTCCAAACCAAAATTCATATACAGGAGAGCTCCTACCCTTCGGAACCATCTTGTCCCCAACGTGATTGATCCCCCCAAACCGGTAAAAATCTTCCCAGAAATTAGAGGGTTTTATAAGTGCCAAAGATGCTTACCCTGCAGGACTAGTAAAAATCAGCCAAGGAAAAGGGAAACATTCAAATCCAAGACTGACCATGAGGAGTACCAGATAAAAGATCTAATTACTTGTCACAGTACTAATGTCACCTACGTGATCGAATGCCCCTGCCACCTCCAATATGTGGGTAGAACCACTCGTCCCTTATATGTTCGAATAAGAGAGCATATTAATAATATCAAAAAAGAATGCCCTAAGCACAATCTTTTCTGGGAATTTGATGAGGTGCATCATAGGGATCCACCAAGCCTCATATTCTTTGGGATTGGCACAGTTAAAGACCATTGGAGAGGTGGTAATAAAACAACTCTCACAAAACAAAACGAGTTGGATCTATCGATTGGGTTCTCTTGCCCCTAGGGGCTTGAACCTGGACATAGATTTAAATTGCTTTCTAGCTAACCCTTGAGTGGTGCTTGTAGTTGGGGGGCCACTTATGGGTGCTATTTACTTACTTATTATTGCTGGCACCATGCACTTTAATGTACAATTCCTCACTAGTGAGTAACATGCATGTCACTCTTTGTAACAGTTGTTACATTAAGTAGGTCAGGTTTGACTATTACAGGGGACGGGGCTGCTAGTGATGGATACAGATTTCAGGGTTAAGTTATTAAATTAACTTGTTTCATTTTTATAATTCACTGATTTACTAGATGTTCCTATGAGCTTTCCATCACAATGTAGGGTGTAGTTTTTTATGTATATTTGTGTTATATCTCTGAATGGAGTACTGATGATTTTACTGAGTAATATCAGGTTTGTTCCTCTACCTGATTATTCTCTTGGCCATTACTACTATTATTTATCATTAGGGGGAGTATGCATACAGAGGTATGCTGTTTATCAATATTATCCCGCTTTGGGATAATATTGCTACACTTATACTCATTTTTTACATCAGTTTCCTTGTATTCAGATAAAAATACACTACTTCTGATGAATCTATATATTTGCACTGTTTCCTCGTTAGTGGCGGTGTAGGGTTAAATTTATACATGGGGTCAATATGACACTAATAAGCCCCCCTTTTTATATATATATGTTCATTATATATATTTTTACAAGGGGTGGGTCCTGCACGGCCGCTGGCGTATGAGTTTTTCATTGGCATGTAGGGTGTAGCTTATTATTAATAATTTGTGTTATATCTCTGAATTTAGCACTAATGATTTTACTGGGTAATATCAGGTTTGTACCTCTGCCTGATTATGTTAGTGGCTGTTACTATTATTTACCACAAGGGGGAGTATGTATACAGAGGTATGTTGCTTATCAATACTACTCCGCTTTGAGACTGCTATCAGTATAATTATACACATTTACCCATTCTGTCATCGGTATTTCAGCTATATAAAGTATACACCACTTCTGATGCTAATGGACATATCTGTACTGTTTCTTTTGATATGGGTTAGCGGCGGTGCAGGGTTAAGTTTATCTATGGGGTCAATTTGACAATTACAAGCCCCCCTTCTTATATTTCTATTCCACATTCTTTGTAACTACATGTGTTCATCATTAACCTATCTCATTATAATACACTTTTACAATGGGTGGTTCCTGCACGGCCACTGGCCTATATAAAGATTTTAGATCAGTAACATGGCACCGCCTCAGAAGACGTTTGATAACAAAATGTGCGTAAGGCGGAGTCACGCACTGACGCCATTTTCGGGTGTGATAGCGATCAGTGAGCCTGTGGAACGCAACTGCAGCGCACGCTGCAAGCAAGACACACCACGGGTCTGAAGCTGTCATTTCTCCCGTAGTTGTAGGACTTTGTGAGGAGTTTCCATAGTATGGAACATTTGTTTTTATCTTTTATTGTTACTTTTTTTGTCTTTCTTTTTTTACTGTTTTAACTTTGGAATAAAAACACTTCAGCCCCAGGCCATTTGGCTGCCTAAAGACCAGAGGACTTTTTCCAATTTTGCACTGTGTCGCTTTAACTGCTAATTGCGCGGTCATGCAATGCTGTACCCAAACGAAATTTGCCTCCTTTTCTTCCCACAAATAGAGCTTTCTTTTAATGGTATTTGATCACCTCTGCGGTTTTTATTTTTTGCGCTATAAATGGAAAAAGACCGTAAATTTTGAAAAAAAATGATATTTTTTACTTTTTGTTATAAAAAAAATCCAATAAACTCAATTTTAGTCATACATTTAGGCCAAAATGTATTCGGCCACATGTCTTTGGTAAAAAAAATGTCAATAAGCGTATATTTATTGGTTTGCGCAAAAGTTATAGCGTCTACAAGCTAGGGTACATTTTCTGGAATTTACACAGCTTTTAGTTTATGACTGCCTATGTCATTTCTTGAGGTGCTAAAATGGCAGGGCAGTACAAACCCCCCCCCCAAATGATCCCATTTTGGAAAGTAGACACCCCAAGGAAATTGCTGAGAGGCATGTTGAGCCCATTGAATATTAATTTTTTTGTCCCAAGTGATTAAATAATGACAAAAAAAAAAAAAATTACAAAAAGTTGTCACTAAATGATATATTGCTCACACAGGCCATGAGCATATGTGGAATTGCACCCCAAAATACATTCAGCTGCTTCTCCTGAGTACAGGGATACTACATGTGTGGGACTTTTTGGGAGCCTAGCCACGTACGGGGCCCCGAAAACCAATCACAGCCTTCAGGATTTCTAAGGGTGTAAATTTTTGATTTCACTCCTCACTACCTATCACAGTTTTGAAGGCCATAAAATGCCCAGATGGCACAACCCCCCCCCCCCCCAAATGACCCCATTTTGGAAAGTAGACACCCCAAGCTATTTGCTGAGAGGCATGTTGAGTCCATGGAATATTTTATATATTTTTTTTTTCTTGCCACTCAGTTTCTTATAGAATGAGACAACAATCAACTTTTCCGTTCATATACGTCTCTCTTATTCCATCTGCACATCACAGTGGCTCATTTTCATAACAGTATAAAAAAAAATATTAGGAAGGGAGGAGTGAAAAAGGTTACAATTCCCCCTTGTATTATAATCCACCTGTCCCTATATTTCCCTTCCCCTTCCACTCCCTCCCACCGTCAACATTTGTTTGAAACAAAAAAAAAATCCACCTTTATTCTATTGTTACAATTACCCTTATCCCAAGATGATTTGAACTGTACCCTCCCCTTCCTTCCTCCCCCTTCCCTTGTGCAAGTTCGCCTTCCTTAGGTAACTCAACTAGATCCTAATTTTCTCTGCATAACTCCATGTCTTTTTAAACTCTCTCCAACACTTCCATTTTTCTTCCCTCCCCACCCTTGTTTCTTCCTTATTGCCATAGAGCCTGTCCATGGCGTAGGTTTCCTCCACTGCATTAATCCACTCCCAAATCTGTGGGCTTTCTTTTTCCCTCCAGTTTTTAGGAATCAATTTTTTTGCTGCGTTGATTAGATGAGGTACCAACGAAGCTTTGTATTGTTTCTCATTCTCATCAATGCCGTGGAAGAGCACCAGCCATGGCTCTTTTTTCCCCTCTTTTCCGGTAATCTCATGGACCATGCCTAAAACCTTCTCCCAATATTTTTGGATCTTTGGACACTTCCACCAAAGATGTGCCATTGTGCCTATCTCCTTGCATCCTCTCCAACATTCTGCCGGCGTATCTTTTTGATATTTACTGGCCCTTTCTGGAGTTATATACCACCTCGCTAAACACTTATAATTCATCTCCGCTGTTTTTACATCCATCGCCGAACTGTGGGTAAGGTTCATAATCTTTTTCAATGTGGTTTGCTCTATCTGCGTCCCCAACTCTTTCTCCCATTGTGTGATAAACGTGGGCCTCTCTTTTCCCTCTTCTTCTAATAATAATTGATATAGTTTTAAAACAGTGTTTTTTTGTGATTTCTGAAGTGCATAATTTTTCCAGCACCGTCAGTTCTACTCCTGATCTTATTGGCTGTGGCAACTTTTTAACAAACCTATCTAACTGTGAGTACCTCCATCTATTAATCACCCATGTTTCTGTGTTCTGTTGTAGTTCGTGTAGTGTCCTAATTTTCCCGTTATTAATTATTTCTCTTAATTCCACCTTATCCTTCTTTATCCAATTCCCTCCTATACTCGCTTTCCCCGGGGCAAAAAACTCGTTATCTTTTAATCTTATTAATGGTGAGTTATAAGTTTTATTTAACTGCTTATACATTATATCCCACATCCTAAGCACCACCCGTGTTAACTCATGTGTTTTTTCATCTAACATTCTATATTGAGGGGGATTCCAAATAATTACTCCTAACTGTGTCTTGCTATAAAATTTTTCTATGTTTACCCATCTTTTTTCTTGATCATCCCTTACCCATTCTATTGCTCTAGACGAGATTATTGCTTTGTAGTATGTTGCAATATCTGGGATCGCCAGCCCCCCTCTCTTTTTCTCCTGCCTTAATATCTTTGAGGATACCCTTGGTTTCTTATTTTTCCAAAGGATGTTTGTTAGTATTGTTTTAAGTTTTCTGAGGTAGTATGATGGTAGTCTTATAGGTAGCATTTGGAGTTTATAAGTAATTTTTGGGAGCAGGGTCATTTTGATAGCATTTATGCGTCCTATCCAGGATATTGGTCTATTCTGTAACATTCTACCTTCTTTCTTTATTTCATCTAATAGGTGGATATAATTCCTTTTATATATTTTCTCCTGGGAGTTAGCTAGCTTTATTCCTAAGTATTTTATCTCTTTTTTCCATACAAATTGAAATTCCTTCTTCAACTTGTCCTCTTCTGTTTTTCCTATATTTATATTTAGAATTTCTGATTTCCCCATGTTGATTTTAAAGTTTGCTAGCTCTCCATATTGCTTAATTGTTCTGATTAATTTTGACAGTGTTCTCTCAGGTTTAACTATATAAAATAGAACATCATCGGCAAATGCCGATAACTTGTGTTCTTCATTACCCACCCTAAATCCTTTGATATCGGGGTTATTGCGAATTGTTGCAAGGAATGGCTCTAACGATAGAATAAAGAGGAGTGGGGACAGCGGGCACCCCTGTCTTGTCCCCCTCTTCATCTCAAAAAATTCTGAGATTGCCCCGTTAATCTTGATTGCTGCTCTTGGTTGTCTGTATAGAATTTTTATTCTTCTCAGCATCATTGGGCCTATTCCCATTTCTTCTAGGGTTTGGAACATGAACCCCCAGTCTACTCTGTGGAACGCCTTTTCAGCGTTGCTCGACAAGAGCAGACCGGGGGCCCCATCCTCCTTTATCTTCTGGAGAAGAAGCAACGTTCTCACCCCATGATCCCTCCCCTCTTTTCCAGCCACAAACCCTACCTGGTCTGGATGGACTATTGTATTCATCAGACCTTTCATCCTCTTTGCCAATATTTTTGCGTAGATCTTTGTGTCTGCGTTTAGCAGCGATATTGGTCTGTAGCTAGAGCAAAGGGTCGCATCCTTGCCTTCCTTTGGTATTACCGTAATCAATGCTGTTTGTGCCTCCTTACTCAGCTCGAAATCCTTACCCAGCCCGTTCATGTACTGGCACATCTTTGGAATCAGGATATACCTAAATTTTTTATAATAACTTATGGTAAATCCATCTGGCTCTGGGCTTTTCCCTTGTGCTGTCTCTGATATTGCTTCCTTTACTTCTTCTTCCGAAATTAAATCTTCTAGGGCCTCCCTATAGTTTTCCTGAATCTTAAGTATCCCTGCGTTTTTAAGGAATTTCCTTATTTTACTTTCCTTTTTCTGTCCCCCGTTTTGTTCTCCTGCATACAATTCTTTATAGTAGTTTTTGAAGACTTCTCCTATTCCTTTTGTCTCATAAACCATTGAACCCTGTTTGGATTGTATTTTTCCTATAAAGTTATGAGTTTTTTTTTCCCTCAACATTCTGGCCAGATGTTTCCCTGTTTTATCCCCCCATTGATATCTCTCTTTCTCTATTAGGAAAAATTTTTCTTTTGTTTCTTGATCAATCAGGCTTTTTAGTTCGTCCCGCTTGTCTATCAGCCTTTGGTATATTTCTTTTTTTTTCCACTCTGTTTTTTGTGTTCTTGTTCGATGTTAAATATTTCTGTCGTGATGTTTCTCATTTTTTCTTTCCTTTCTTTTTTCCTCCTGGCTCCCTCTTTTATCAATATTCCCCTTACATACCCCTTGTGGGCCTCCCAGACCATAGCCCCAGAGACATCTCCTGTTTCGTTTATCTTAAAATATTGTATGAGTTCTTCTTCTACCCTCTGTGCTACTCCCTCATCTGCTAGTAGGTCCTCATTTAATCTCCATAGAGGGGCTTGTTTCTGCATTTGTGAAATTTGCATTTCCATTTCTACAGGGGAATGATCTGACAGTGTAGTAATTCCTATTTTTGCATCTACGACCCTTTCTAACAGTCCGTGATCTATCATTATATAATCCAACCTAGAGTACGTCTGGTGTACAGGGGAGTAAAGCGTGTAATCTTTTAATCTGCCATTCGTTATCCTCCAGATATCCACCAGTTGGTTCTCGTAAAACTTCTGTCTAACCCTTCTGATCTGCTCGTTGTTCGTCCCCTGTACCCCAGACGTACTGTCTACCTCAGGCTCCAGGCACACATTGAAATCTCCCATTACAATCAGGCCCCCTTTCCTGAAGTTCAGTAGTTTCTCCAGAGTACCTATCAAAAATTTTACTGTATTTTTGTTTGGGGCATATATACTAGCTATAGTGCATTCCAACTCCCCCAATATCCCCTTTAAGAAGAGGAATCTTCCCTCTGTGTCCTGCATTCTTTCTTCTAGTTTGAATTGTATATCTCTGGCTATTCCTATTGCCACTCCTCTTGCTCTATTGGAGATTGTGTCCCCATAATACCACGTCGGAAAATCCTTGGACCATAATCTGATGTTTGATTCATGTGACAGATGGGTTTCTTGTAATGATACTACTCCTGCCCCGTACCCCTTCAGTTCTTTTAATATTTTATATCTTTTGGTGGGTGAGTTCAGACCTTTTACATTGTATGTCAAAAATTTAAGTGTTGTCATTATTATTTAATTCCTGTTTGTTATGCTCCTCTAGCTTAATTTGAGTTATTCTCCTTGTTTTTTCCATTCTTTCCCGCTTGCACCTTATAATCCCCCCCACCCCTCCCCCCTCCCTCCCTCCCCCCATATCCCCACCCCAGCTGGCCCCCCAGGGCCCCTAAGGTCGTCCAGGGTCTCCGTCGAACCCTTTCTGAATCCTTATATCCTAAGGTGGGACTCCGAGTATTCCTTTCTACTCCACTCCTTAGGTTATCCCTTAGAGTGTGGTAGCCCGGCCTTCCTTTTTTATTTTCTTTGCCTTCTTGTTTTTACTCAGTCTCTCCCCCTGCTTTAGGTGTCTTAGTACTCCAATCTTCACACCCTCGACCACTTTTGTCTCCGATCTGTTCAGCTGACATTCTGGATTTCTATCCCGTTGGTTGCGTTTTTCCCCCCAATGCTGTTTGTACCACTTTCCTGTGACCAGACTGTTTTAAATAGTCACCTATGTGTTACTGTTGTTGCCGATACCAATTTAGTCACTAACTGTAACTTCTTTAATCACTGGTCCTCCCCGCATCCATTTACTATTCAATGTCATGTATTTTTAATACTCATACCTTAATACTCAGGTGTGTGCCAGTGCATGACTTTGTTTCCAAGAGTATCTGCTCTTTTACAGGTTCAGGCATGATATCATCCTTATTTTATGCACCCTGTAAAGGTTTACCTTTGTTTTTAGACAGTTATGTGTATGTTACTGATGTTACATATACTGCGTTGGTCCCTATTTGTAACTTCTTTGATCTCAGGTCCACCAAACATCCATTCAGTTCATTATCATATGTTTTAAAACTCAAACCTTAATGCTCAGATATTTACCAGTGTATGGCTGTGTTTCCCAGGGGGTCCACTCTTTATAATATCAGGCATGTCATCATCATCATTTTTTTTTTTTTCTTATAAAACTGTAAAGGTTACCTTTGTTTTCTGCCCTTACTTATTTTGTTTCTTCCCCTCTCCTGCAACAGAGAGTACTTACAGCCTTTTCTTTTTTTTTTTTTGGGGGGTGGTTATCCCTCAGCCTGGTGCGGGGGGGTGAGCCGGGCGTCCAAAGACGAGAGAAGGGTGGGAGGTTTTAGCGTCTCCCCGTATCCGCTGACATTCCTCGGCACTGTGTGTCAGCTGCTTCCTGTTCTCTTTCTGCGCTCCGTCCCGCCGGTCACACAGTGCTCTGGATCGGATGGCGCTATCGTTCCTTCCGCTGGTAGACCGAGTGTCTCATCCCGCTGTATCTCTATGGATCTCTCGCGGTTTCAGCGTCTCTCCTCGCTTCACTTCGGCGGCCGGCAGATACTCCAGAGCCCCTCCCTCCGTGAGGGACGCTACGTCCTCACGTCCTCTCCTCCCATCTCCCCTTGTCCCATTACTTTTTGGAATATTTTATATTTTGACACAAGTTGCGGGAAAGTGACAATTTTTTTTTTTTTGCACAAAGTTGTCACTAAATGATATATTGCTCACACAGGCCATGGGCATATGTGGAATTGCACCCCAAAATACATTTAGTTGCTTCTCCTGAGTATGGGGATACCACATGTGTGGGACTTTTTGGGAGCCTAGCTGCGTACGGGGCCCCGAAAACCAATCACTGCCTTCAGGATTTCTAAGGGTGTAAATTTTTGATTTCACTCTTCACTGCCTATCACAGTTTCGGAGGCCATGGAATGCCCAGGTGGCACAAACCCCCCCAAATGACCCCATTTTGTAAAAGTAGACACCCCAAGCTATTTGCTGAGAGGCATGGTGAGTATTTTGCAGCTCTCATTTGTTTTTGAAAATGAAGAAAGACAAGAAAAAACATTTTTTTTTTCTTTTTTCAAATTTTAAAAATTTGTTACAAAATGTGAGGTCTGCAAAATACTCACTATACCTCTCAGCAAATAGCTTGGGGTGTCTACTTTCCAAAATGGGGTCATTTGGGGGTTGGTTTGTGCCACCTGGGCATTCCATGGCCTCCGAAACTGTGATAGGCAGTGAAGAGTGAAATCAAAAATTTACGCCCTTAGAAAGCCTGAAGGCAGTGCTTGGTTTTCGGGGTCCCGTACGCGGCTAGGCTCCCAAAAAGTCTCACACATGTGGTATCCCCGTACTCAGGAGAAGCAACAGAATGTATTTTGGGGTGTAATTTCACATATTCCCATGGCATGTTTGAGCAATATATCATTTAGTGACAACTTTGTGCAAAAAAAAAATTTGTCTCTTTCCCGCAACTTGTGTCACATTATAAAATATTCCATGGACTCGACATGACTCTCAGCAAATAGCTTGGGGTATCTAATTTCCAAAATTGGGTAATTTGGGGGGGGTTTGAACTGTCCTGGCATTTTATGCACAACATTTAGAAGCTTATGTCACACATCACCCACTCTTCTAACCACTTGAAGACAAAGCCCTTTCTGACACTTTTTGTTTACATGAAAAAATTATTTTTTTTTGCAAGAAAATTACTTTGAACCCCCAAACATTATATATTTTTTAAAGCAAATGCCCTACAGATTAAAATGGTGGGTGTTTCATTTTTTTTTTCACACAGTATTTGCGCAGCGATTTTTCAAACACATTTTTTAAGGAAAAAACACACTTTTTTCAATTTTATTGCACTAAAACATACTATATTGCCCAAATGTTTGATGACATAAAAAAGATGATCTTAGGCCGAGTACATGGATACCAAACATGACTTGCTTTAAAATTGCGCATAAACGCGCAGTGGCGACAAACTAAATACATTTTTAAAAGCCTTTAAAAGCCTTAACAGGTTACCACTTTAGATTTACAGAGGAGGTCTACTGCTAAAATTACTGCCCTCGATCTGACCTTCGCGGTGATACCTCACATGCATGGTGCAATTGCTGTTTACATTTGACGCCAGAGCAGGGGGGGACAGTGGTGCTTTTTTTTTTTTTTCTTTATTATTTTTTTGCATTTTTATCTTATTTTTAAACTGTTCCTTTCATTTTTTTGTTAACATTTTTATTGTTATCTCAGGGAATGTAAATATCCCCTATGATAGCAAAAAGATAGTGACAGGTACTCTTTTTTGAAAAAATTGGGGTTTATTAGACCCTAGATCTCTCCTCTGCCCTCAAAGCATCTGACCACACCAAGATCGGTGTGATAAAATGCTTTCCCAATTTCCCAATGGCGCTGTTTACATCCGGCCAAATCTAAGTCATGAAAAGCTCGTAGCTTCCGGTTTCTTAGGCCATAGAAATGTTTGGAGCCACTCTGGTCTCTGATCAGCTCTATGGTCAGCTGGCTGAATCACCGGCTGCATTCTCAGATTCCCTGTTGAGACGGGAGAGCCAGAGAAAAACACAGAAGACGGTGGGGGGGGAATTCCCTCCCACTGCTTGTAAAAGCAGTCTAGAGGCTAATTAACTGCTAGAATTGCTTTTACATGAAAGCCGACCGCTGGCTGAAAAGAATGATACCAAGATGATACCTAAACCTACAGGCATCATTCTGGTATAACCACTCAAAGTCGTGAATGGCGTACCTGAAGACAAAAAAATGGTTAACAATAAAACACAGTAAACGGTAAAGTATAAAAAATCCATACCTGAAAAACAAACATGATAAAACATAATAACAATAAAACATTGCAGAATAGAATACAGTAAAAAAGAGCAGAATAATAGGAAGAGACTGGAGAGAGAGAACAATAAAACTACAACTATTTTTTTAAATTTTATATATATATATATTTTTTTTTTACACTTTTTTTTGTAACTAACTTTTATAACTGTAACCGGTTCCAGGTTCGGGTCTCTCAAAATGCGAAGGCATCTTGGGAGACCCTGTGAAAGTGTGCCTAGTCTGTGCAATGCTGTACCCTACGCTAATACTCAACTAGTGAATGGTAGCGTTCAAAACATTCACCAATGCAAAGACCAGGATTGTCAGGACAGGAGGGACAATAATAGCGGGTGTCACTCCTATAACCGCGTTTGCTGCAGACACGACATCTTTTTTGGGGGGGTTCGCTGGGTAGGGGTACTCGGGAGGACATAAAGAAAATGCCTCTCATGCTGCCGACTGCATTTGGTTGGGGATGTGAATGGGGGAAGTACGGGCGCTGCAGAAGTGGTGGGTTCCCAATTAGGATTGGCGAATGCAGCAGGAAGGGCATTATGGGCCTGCGTTTGTCTTCTTCTTGGTGGCAGCGGGACACTACTTGTGCTTGCCACCTCACCAGCTTGAACTGCACTTATGGGACTCGCCACGTCACCAAGTGTTACTGCAGTGCTGGTTTGACCATGACCGGGGTGTACTAGGCCACTGGTGCTTGCCAGTTCACCAAAACGCTATAAAAAAAACTGTTAGCGATCGCAGGGATCAGGCCTGACTCTGTGAACGCTGCAGTTATGCGTTTAGTGTTTTGTAAGTGACAGTGATCCATCGATACTGCACTTGGGTGGACTGGGCTGGGCTGGGCCGGGCGGAGGGGCAAAGCGCAGGTGCTAGCAGGTATCTGGGCTGATCCCGCTAACACTGCGTTTTTGGGAACCCTAAACTGCTGGGGACGCTAGTATAGATCTGATCGGATCAGATATTGATCCGTTCAGATACTATACCACTAAGGGAGATGTACGGTGCATGCGTGGGTGTTAGCAGTACTAGCGCTAACCTAATGCTGCCTGGGGCTGGTGCTTGCCAGTTCACCAAAATGCTACCAAAAAAACTGTTAGCGATCGCAGGGATCAGGCCTGACTCTGCGAACGCTGCAGTTATGCATTTAATGTTTTGTAAGTGACAGTGATCGATCGATACTGCACTTGGGTGGGCTGGGCTGGGCCGGGCGGAGGGGCAAAATGCAGGTGCTAGCAGGTATCTGGGCTGATCCCACTAACACTGCATTTTTGGGAACCCTAAACTGCTGGGGACGCTAGTATAGATCTGATCGGATCAAATATTGATCCGTACAGATACTATACCACTAAGGGAGGCGTATGCTGCGTGCGTGGGTGTTAGCGGTACTGGCGCTAATCTGACGCTGCCTGGGGCGACGCATATCACCGCCGGGCGATCAGGGGGCTAAACCTTTATTCGGTAATAAACGGCGGGTGCCCTGACACTATAAAAAATAAACGAACTAACCAGCATCACCGTAACAGTTATACGGTGATCAGTGGTGAAAGGGTTAACTAGGGGGCAATCAAGGGGTTAAAACATTTATTAGATAGTATATGGGGGTCCCTGATGCTATAAAACGCTGACGGCGAACCTAAATATTTACCTCCCTAACTAGCATCACCAGTGACACTAATACAGCGATCAGAAAAATGATCGCTTAGCGACACTGGCGATGGTGGGTGATCAAGGGGTTAAAACTTTATTAGGGGGGTTAGGGGGGTACCCTAGACCTAAAGGGGCTAATACTAACTGCCCTACCACACTAACTGTCACAAACTGACACCATGCAGTAATCAGAAAAAAAAACTGCTTGGTGTCAGTGTCACAGGGGGGGAGGGGTGATTAGGGGGTGATCGGGGGTAAAGGGGGGTGTTTTGTGTGCCTGGCATGTTCTACTGTGTGTGTGTTTTCACTCACATTGCAGTTTTCTCTCCTCAGCTCCGGAACGGAAAATACTGAGCCGAGGAGAGATGACATCATTTCCTTTGCTGCTGTTTAGCATACAGCAGCATAGAAATGATTTCATTGGCAGGCGGCGATCGCGAGGGGGGCCACAAATGGATGGCCTCCCCCTCACCTCCGATCGCCGCTGGTCAAAAGTGGACCGCCTCGGGCACCAGGGGGGGTCCGATTGGACCCCCCGCCCGCGGGAGGCAGATCACATACATGTACGTGATTCTGCCTGCCCGTGCCACTTTGCCGATGTACATCGGCGTGAGGCGGTCCTTAAGTGGTTAAATACTACACTATTGGAGCCCATATCTCATTTCTTGCATGAAAACCTTACCTATACTGGATATTGAAGAGAGCATTAGGAGAGGAGCACAGTTGGTTGATCTGGGCTTCGAGAATGATTTTTTGCACACACAATTTGATCCAGCTGCGGGATATCCTTGGTAGGCCCATAGGAGCTGGATATCAGTTGGAAAGGTTGGAGCTTGGCTGCATGATCGGTACATCAAGCCTATATGCTATGCGAGATACCCCTGTAGGGATTACTGGAGCTGGTGAGCGGGGACCCAAGAGGGGGAGCACTTAAAAGTCACCTGGATTTTGTTCCTGTGTATCTTCACCAAGCACTTAACTATCACATAAGACTTTGGTTGGATTGATTTTTTTGATTTTTATATTTTATGTATTTTTTGGACTTGGCACGCTAATTTTTGGGGTCGTATCATATAAATTCAATTCAAAATTTTCTAATAATGTATATTTATCATACACTTCTGGGATTATTTCTGGGACTATTTATTATTCTTTTGATTTTTATTTGATTTATTTATTTATTTTCATATACCTGTATTTTTGTTATTATAGTATCATGTTTTATGTATCACTTCTATACATTTATTTATAGCTAGTTTATTTGGCAACCTAGTGAGGTTTGCAACACTAGCATATGCACATTGGTGATTTATTAAGATTGCACTATTGGTATATGCACATTTATTAGTCACTACAGAGGCACATAGCACCTGAACAGGGTCTGTCGTCTTTCATTATATAGGTAGCACCATTTACCCTCATACTTGCACTATTATCACTCTAGTCCCCTATTGGGGACCTAGCAGGGTAGGCTGCACACCAAATTTCCCCTTTTGCCTAAGAGCAGATATATTATTTTATTTAACATAAGTTTTATATTTGACAGAAATTTGTAAAAGATAGATAAAGTGCATGGCAATAAACAATTATTGTTAGGTTAAACAAAAAGAATTGTATTCGTTTAATTAACAAAAAAGCACCTACCAGCACTTTTATTGTATTTACAGTACCAAATATATTAATATTACCTATGACATATCTCTAGAAATTAAAATTAATTATTAAAGTCAAAATTAAGAAATAGAAAATCTTTTTTTCTACTTGTAAGTAAGCTTATTGAGCCAAGTTTTCTGAGCATTGATTATGAATTCTGGGATGTGCATAGCTGATATGCAAATTAGTTTGTATTTACTCAAAATAATTATAGCTCATTACATTTGAAAAGCATTCAATTTTATCTCAGCTGTCTGGACAACATATTTAACCACTTTAACAACATATTTCTGGACAACATATTTAACCAGCCCCGGATGACTTTACCTCCTTCCTGGCTAGAGCACTTTTTGCGATTCGACACTGTGTCATTTTAACTGACAATTGCACGGTCATGCAAAGTTGTACCCAAACAAAACTGATGTCCTTTTTTTCCCACAAATAGAGCTTTCTTTTGGTGGTATTTGATCGCCTCTGCGGTTTTTATTTTTTGCGTTATAAACAAAAGAAGAGCGACAATTTTGAAAAAAAAATGCAATATTTTTTACTTTTTGCTATAATAAATAGTTCCCAAAAATATATATAAAAAAAATTTTCCTCAGTTTAGGCCAATATGCATTCTTCTACATATTTTTGGTAAAAAAATCGCAAAAAGCGTATATTGATTGGTTTGTGCAAAATGTATAGTGTCTACAAAATAGGGAATAGTTTTATGGCATTATTATTTTTAATTATTTTTTTTTAGCAATGGCGGCAATCTGCAATTTTTTTTCTTTGGGACTGCGACATTATGACGGACACATCGGACATTTTTTACACTATTTTGGGACCATTGTCATTTATACAGCAATCAATGCTATAAAAATGCACTGGCACTGGCAATGAAGGGGTTAACCACTAGGGGGCAGTGAAGGGGTTAAGTGTGTCCTAGGGAGTGATTCTAACTGTTAGGGGGCTGGTCTTCAACACACAGGATAGTGATCACAGCTCTCGATGAGAGAGATCTGTGATCACTGTCCTGTCACTAGGCAGAACGGGGAAATGTATCTCCCCGTTCTACCTCTCCGTTACACGATCACGGGCACCCGGCAGACATCGAGTCCACGGGACCCGCGATCACGGAGACTGCGGTGGGTACACGCCCGTGCCGCCGGCCGTGGGCGCGCGACACCACTTCTTAAAGGGGACGCACCTGTACGCCCTTTTGCCTACCAGCGCCATTCCGCCAACGTACATCAGTGTGTGCTGGTCGGCAAGCAGTTAAAGACTGTCTCAACAACTTTTTGAATGATTCATATGTACAGTGACAAATAAATTTATATTACCTATGAAATATCTCTAGAAATTACAATTAATTATTAAAGTCAAAATTAAGAAATAGAAATTTTTTTTTTCTACTTGTAAGTAAGCTTTTCGAGCCAAGTTTTCTGAGCATTGCTTATGAATTCTGGGATGTGCATAGCTGATATGCAAATTAGTTTGTATTTACTCAAAATAATTACAGCTCATTACATTTGAAAAGCATTCCATTTTATCTCAGCTGTCTGGACAACATATTTAAAAACTTTTTGAATTATTTATATGTATAGTAATTCGCCTCTTAATCAATCAAACTTTCATATCATTGAATGCTTGTTCTAAAAGTTCACTTTTTTTTTAAGCTTTACGTCCAAATTGAAGTTATAGGAATGACTAGACTCCAGCACTGCAGTAGAGGTTTTTTATTGTCGGTTGTGGTTGAATAAGACCTATACTCAGTGTTAACCTAGTAAATACGTTTACTAAAGTACAGTAGATGAAGTCAGACACAGAAAGGATTCAATAAAGCCAAAAAATGTTCACAAAAAGGTATGTTTAATTGCCCATAACTTCACAACCAAAATATACTGTTAGATTTGTACAGTTTAGCTAGCTTATTACCTAATATTTTTGGCTAAAAAAAAGTCAGCTGTCAGCATTCTTTCTTTCACTGCTTTGCAGAAAGTCCAGCTTTCTACAAAAAAATCATACATACCACCAGGGCAGCCATCAGAAATTTTTGGGCCCCTTACACAGGTTTAGGCCTGGGCCCCCCCCCCAAGCCTGACCACCAACATTATCCAGGGCTTGCCCACGGGCCATCCTACTGAATCCGAACACCGGCCACCTCACCTGCATGCACTCAGCCCCCCACAATCCTGTATATATGTCAGCCCCCTCACACCTGTATATATGTCAGCACCCCACCCCCCACACACCTGTATATATGTCAGCCCCCCACACACCTGTATATATGTCAGCGCCCCTCCCAAACCTGTATATATGTCTGCACCCCATCCCCCCTGTAGATATTTCAGCCCCCCACTCACCTATATATATGTCAGCCCCCCACTCGCCTGTATATATTCCAGCCCCCCTCACACACAAACCTATATATATGGCAGACCCTCACATACACAAACCTGTATATATGGCAGCCCCTCACATACACAAACCTGTAAACACACAAGGTTCTTGCCCCTCCCTGTACATAGACAGCCCCCTCCCTTTCCCTCACAGCCCCTACTTGTAAAGAAGGTCTTCCTACCTAGTCCCAGCCCATTTTCACAAAGCTGACATGTTGCTAAGAAGCACAGTACAAATCACACGAGGGGTGCACATACACATAGTAGCCAGAGGTGGCAGTAAAGAGCTTGATGTCTGAGCTCAGTGACACGAAAACTGCAGAAGCTGTGAAATCGTTTCTGTAATGCACAGCAAAGATTCCCTTCACCCGTCCTGCCTTCTTTAACTTTATTTAATTTCTGAAAAGATCCTGAACACTTTGGATTTTTATCCATAAACATTTTTTTAAAAACACCTTTTACAAGAAACCAACTTGTGATCAAGTGGCTCTTATTGCTCTGCTATGGTTAACTAGATTAAGTGTATATGTGAATACACTCCAATCACTAGAGATGTGTTTACTTCTACACAGCTTGATGTGAGGATTCTTGCAAAAAAGAAGTAGTTTAAATTGAAATACACATTTATTGATAGGTTTATAAATGATATACAAATTACATACTAAACAGTATTTACTACACAATGTACAGTATACATATAGTGGGTTACATGATATTTACAAATTACACACAAAACCATATTTATTGTAAAGTGTGAATATAGTTTACTGAGCTTCATGTCTGGTCATACTGAGGACTTTTGTGTCCCAGCATAAAAAAAAAAACAGCTTAATAACAATTAATTGTATCCTCCTCTCCTTTCTGTATTGTGGCTGATGTAAAGCACCCTAATTGGTCACTATACCTAGCAAATGTACATTGGGTGCAGCCTGACTGAAAGATTCAAAGAAGGCTGTGGTTTACAACCCATGTGCGATGTAATAAGGAAAAACAATGGCCAGACCTTTGAAGTAGAAAAATATTTACAGTAGCACCAGCTAGGAGTGGTATAATGGAGAAACACAGTTAACTATTCTTAACAAGGAGTAAAAAAGCTTTTTAAAAAATCTATCCTGACCTCTCTAGCTGCAGTTAATGTGAAGTCATTCATTCTAAAAATCCCCAAAGGTCAAAACCAAGAATTTTAGAGTACACTTTCTAACAGTTTAGAAACATCTATCTTTTTTTTTTATTTTAGAGGACATGAAGGATGCCACGATTCTGGTGTAATAGAAAAAAAACAAAACTTCTCTGTGTATCTGTTGTGAAATTTGAAGACACGTTTCCCCACAATGCCTATAGCTACATATGTGAATGAGGGCTTGTTCAAAAGTGTTTTTTTATTTACTGCTGATAAATACTTTAGCACACATATTCTGGGCATATGTTTACTTTAACCTTGCTGAGTGGCAAAAACAGTATATTAAAAGCTACCAACATCCATTCCATCTTGGTGGTTATACACATAACTTTATTCAATACATTTTAAAATGTAAATAATAGAATAAGCATCCCACCAAAGCCATGGTTACCCTTTCATAAATAGTTAAATAATGAATATGCAAGGTAAAGATCATGTATATAGTAACACTGCATAATATGTAAGTGCCACTTAGCCAGGATATTATTTCACACTATTTGTTTTTGGTTAACCAAGGGGAAATTATACACTGCTCTAGTAAACATGTAGTACATCATAGTAATAACTCATCATATATGGTTCCAAATTATAAAAAAGATTCATGCAATCTTTTTGTCCCAGCATATTTTGAGATTTTTTTACATTGTTATTTTATGCCATGGTTCAAACAGCTTATACCAAAGAAAGCTTGTCTGTTTGTTGTCCCTTCCTCATATGATTCATGTGTATCCTTTCTTGTACATGATCTGCTTACATTTCAGTTGTATAGACAGCTAAACAGCGCTTCAAATGTATGTATCAAACATTTAAATAGGCTTATCCTTAAAGGACGTAATTCCTAGGGTCCTGCTAGGTTGTTCCAAATTCTTTCAATGGGATACACCTTGATGAGAAGAAATATCTCACACAGCAGTCATCCATTACATCAATTCTCCAACATCATAGTATCTGACAGGTGTGATTATGGCAATTAAGTATGCTGATTTTGTTTCCACAAGGTTGGTTGGAACAACCCCATTGGAAAATCTTAAGGCAGCACATGAGTAGTTACCGAACGATATAAAAAATCATTCTCAAAAGGATAAGCAAGTGTTGTGATATCGAACAGATCTGACCAAACTCCTCCAGAGTTCTATATCAGAAAACAATGTTTAACAGTTTCAGTAAAGCAGAACATTGGTTGTTCTGACTACAATATCTGTATGGACGCAATATTTCATCCAAACAGAGTGATGCAACAGGCTGATACAAAGTATGTTCACGTACTGACACTTTTTGCATCTAAAACACATTTAATTTTATATATATATATATATATATATATATATATATATATATATATATATATATATATATATGTATGTATATATATATATATATATATATATATATATATATATATATATATATATATATATATATATATATATATGTATATATATATATATATATATATATATATAATCTCAGTGCTACATTATTTTATTTATTTTATATATGCTTTCAGCTTTCAGCTTCAAGGTCACTCCACCCAAAAATGATATTTATGCAGCAGGTCAGGTTTGGTGTGCTGAATCACATAATACCTTCCTATACAGTATTTCTTGTAGCCCCGGTAGTAAGATCTGCTTGGTTTTTCCCTTCCCCTCTTGTAGTTTTGGATGCTGCCATCCAACTTGGAGTGTCACAGATTCTCTTGTATCAGTCTCCATAATAATATGAACTCAATTTAGATATCTCACCAATGGTTTCAGTGATAGATATAAAAGATTTTTTTTTTTTTTTTTCAATAATGTCCTAAAACTAAAATACCAGTTTTTTAGTAGACAGAAACTTAAAGAATGTGTAGTTAAAACGCACTTTTGATGCAGCTATACCTAAAAGTTAGCCCCCATGGCTGAAAAGCCCACAAGCCCAGTCTTATGCCCCGTACACACGGTCTGATTTTCTGACGGAAAATGTGTGATAGGACCTTGTTGTCGGAAATTCCGACCATGTGTAGGCTCCATCACACATTTTCCATAGGAATTTCTGACACACAAAGTTTGAGAGCTTGCTCTAAAATTTTCCAACAACAAAATCCGTTGTCAGAAATTCTGATCGTGTGTACACAAATCCGACGCACAAAGTGCCACGCATGCTCAGAATAAATTAAGAGATGAAAGCTATTGGCTACTGCCCAGTTTATAGTCCCGACGCACGTGTTTTACGTCACCCCATTCAGAGTGATCAGATTTTCCAACAACTTTGTATGACCGTGTGTATGCAAGACAAGTTTGAGCCAACATCCGTCGGAAAAAATCCATGGATTTTGTTGTTGGAATGTCCGATCAATGTCCGGCCGTGTGTACTGGGCATCGCACTCACCTTTCCCAGGTGAGTATAAGGCCTAGTGCACACAGTCCTAGTGCATTACTGACAACTTTATTTGGAAACAAAACCAAACAAATGCATTCTCACAAAAGTCATAAACTAACCAACTTACATAAATCCAAGTAGAAAAATCCTCAAAAACAGATGAAACGCATACAACCCTGATCACATTAGACTTGCCAGCTTGTACATTTCAAGGGACATGCTCTCTTCCTCTGAGCAGTTTATGCTCTGAGGAAAATTGCCCATCCCTTTAAACATGTAAGCTGGCAAGTCTGATTAGGCATGTGTAGAATGGAAACATTTGTTTTGTTTCATTTCAGATAGATTTTTTATGTTAAGAATTTTGTTATGTTGATTTGTTTCAGAATTCGGATCTTAACCTATTATGAACCTTCGTAAAAATGTAATAAAGATTGAAAGGTAACAAAAGTAAATAAATAGTCCAACAGGAAGTTACAGAAATGTCCATGACACCTGTGGCAGCTGGACCTGACAGTTGAAGCAATCTCTGTAAATATAGGACTAGAGAAAGTAGGGGGTCGGCAACAAAGTGTAGTATTAAAACCTTTCCATTTTATTAAAATCCACATTTGCGATTCACATAATATGAAACAAAGCTCACTCTTCAAATAAAGATAGCCACTGGCATCTTCATCTTTAAATCTCCTGCTGTGAACACACTGCAGTTGCTGGCTTTGTAGTCTGGGCTCTGTATGCTGACAGGGAGCCCAGAAGCATCCTCAAACCAGGCTGCAATGCATGGAGGGCACAGGGCAGAAGTGACATCAAACTAGGATGGTTCAGGGATGAAGAGGTGCATCTATGCATTTTGGCGCATACGCGATCCTTTCTTAAGCCATATGTATATCCAAAGGAGCTTCTAGTTATAGGGATGGGGAACCAAAAAATGGGGTGGGGATGAGGTGGACAAACAGAGTGCCCCTAGACACTTTTTAGAATATCACAATAAGTGTGGGTTATAGAAGCCATTCCAAGATGTCTCCCCCTCGTTGAGCGTTTTAAGAGGCTCTGCCAACAGGAAACTTTTTGGATACAGTATAAACTTTGTATACTTTGACCCCTGGCGGTCTGAGTAAGGAGATTGCAGTCAGCACTATACTGCAACATTCCTCTCATTTAACACAGTGCCTGGAAAGAATGTATTCTTCCCCTACAGACCCAACACTCTTAAATGTGTAACATCTTACATTGTATAAAAGTACATAAGTGCATATATTTTAGAGTATGATATCTTTTGGTTTCTATAGATAACAATTTTTAATATTTATGTTTTGGCTTTCAGTTCTGTCGCCACATGGAGTAGTGGCTTCTCTCCTGAGATCCCCGGCGAGTGCAGCAGAAACTGGCCTACCAAACCCGCAGCAGCTCTCTCAGAGATTGCACAACATTTCCCTCTCCACAGGTCACGGGTGTGGAGCGCTTCTTGGAGAAAGGGGGGTTCCGCTTCCTGTCCCTGACTCAGCCACACATCATGGTGGGCACCGCAGACATGGAGCTGACTCCCAGGGACAGGCAGACCCCAGCACAGACTGCTGTAAGTACAGGTAGGTCTTATGAGTGGGTTGTTTAGGCAGTGGCTGCTCTCTTATCACCCACCACTACACTGGCAAGCACATCGGAAGGCAAGCATCCTTATCTTGATTCACAAACATCTCCTCTGCCAGATTAAATCCATAGATCATGATGAACAGGGGCATTTTGTCTCAGTACATCTTCTAGTAGCTTCTCGAGAAATGATGATCATTAACTCCCCTACTAAAAAGTTCTACAGATGTTTAACGACACAATTACTGTGCCCCCTTTAATCCCACATCTGATCAGTGGTGATTTCAATGCAGTCACACATTTCACCGAGAACAGACCACACCCTACGCAAATGCCCCCACAGTTAACCAATACCTAACCAACCTTATTTGCCTCCACAATTGTACCCCTCAATTTAATTGATGTCTGGCATCTCCTACACCTGACTGATAGGGAATTCACCCCCCAACCCACATAACATATTCACAAGACTGGACTATTTCTTCTGCAAAAGCTCTGTTCTGCCTTTGGTATGAGAGGTTACGATCCATGAAATAGCTATATCTGACCACAGTCCAGTCTCAGCCATGCTTGTGGACTCAGGTAACCAAGGCACGCTCTGCTTGTGCAAATCCCCCTCTTATTTTGCCAGGAATGAGGATCCAATCACAATATAATTGAGGCAATGGAAGAATATGAAATTATTAATGCCTCATTTATAGAAAATCCTAATTTATTCTGGGAGGCTGGTAAAGCCTTTCTCAGGGGCCACATTATCTCTTATGTTGCTTCCTTAAAAAAATATTCTATGGCAAGTTATAGGGAGGCGAGTACATGCCTCAGAGTTGCTCAACATACCCTATTATCTCACAACACCCCTAAGCATGGGACTAGATGGCATGAGGCCCATCGACAATTTGATTACTGGGAAGAACAGCTGGAATTGGTCAAAGTTCCCATTACTATCTACTCCTAATCAAATTTGGAAAAAAGCCTGGTAAACTCCTATCAAGGCTATGTAAAGGCCCCTATCAACCTACGTATATTGCCTCTCTTCGACACCACAAGGGGTCTATACACTCTACACCTAAAAAATAAATACAAATATGGAGCGTTTCTATGCCATGCTCTATGCCCATGATCCAATTGACCTACCGTGTGCCCAGGCCCTTTTGGATAGACTCAGGCTCCATACCATAGCTTTCTCCCAACTAACGCTCTTAAATATTCCCATCTCCTCTGACGAAGTATTGAAAGTTATACATTTACCAATAAACAATAAAACAATTTAAACAATTAAACAATAAACAATAACAATAAAAACCCAGTCCCCCTGACCCTGATGGGTTCACTGGGGAATTCTTTAAATTGTTTAAAGACATTCTTCATCCAAACTTGGTAGACGTGTACAATAGGATTTGTTCGGGCGATGCCTATTTGTCAACTGGCAACTAGGCATATATTAATCTATTAGCTAAGAAAAGCAATGATTCCTTAGAACCTGGGTTCTATTGACCTATCTCTTTATTATACCTAGATGTGAAAATACTTTCTAAGATGGTGGCCACCCGCTTGGCTGATATTTTACCAACTTTGATTCACCATGCGCAATCGGGTTTTATCAAAGGCCGGACAGCCTCGATCAATATACGTAAGGTCCTTAGTCTTGGAATGCTCCAAGTCTCATCCTTTGCAGGATTATATGATCATCACTCTAGACATGGAGAAAGCTTTTGATAACGTCTGGAATGGCTCTCCCTTGTCCTAGACAAAATTGACTTTTCTGGTCCCTTCTTAAATTTCGTTCATAGTATGTATGCTTCTCTGGTGGCAAGACTGGTTGTGGCAAAGATTGATCTCCAATGATATCTGATTATTTAAAGGAACTAGACAAGGTCAGCCCTCTTGTTTAACTTAGCACTGGAACTCTTGTCCAGACACCTGTCGGAGGTGGCTCCTTTGCATGGTGTCCTTGTTGGTACAGTGGAGGAAGGTCATTTTTTGTTTTGCTGACGATTTCCTCATTTTCACCTCAAATCTGTCCATTGACATGGTCACCATAAAAAGTATTTTTGATTAATTCCAATCTTCAAATTAATTCTGATAAAAGCAAGATTCTCTCCCTAGGCATGCTCTCCTTCCATCCTTGGTATCAAACACCCTCTTTGCCATAGCGAAGAGCCATATCACATATTTAGGTATAAAGATAGGGAGAATGCCTGCCTCTAATTTGCCATCCCTGATTCAGAATTGGAGACCTGGATGGTTTTACCCATTTCACTCCTGGAGAGATGTCATTTATTCAAAACGATGAGCTTTGCCTGATTACTTTATCCACTTTAAACTATCCCCCTTTTATTAAAACACAAAGATGTTAATAGGGTCCTAGTGACAAAAAACCTTGCATTGCATTATCCAAACTTTATCTCCCTAGGAGTGAAGGGGGTGCAAACTTGCCTAATATTAGGGTTTATAATTTGGCCTGTTTACTACGTATAGGGTTAGACTGGGTTTCTCCCTCATTCCGCTACAAAAATAGGTCTCTGGATTCAGAAATGGCACCTCCTTACTCCCTAGAAGCGCTACTGCATTGCAAATGGAAACAACTACCTTCTGTATTTCAACGAAATGTACTTCTAAGGGACGCCGCTATAGCATGGCGAGAAGTTAGAATGAAACGGGACTTCTCTCCCCTCATCTCAAAGTTTTTGCCCATACAGGGTAACCCGGTGTTTCCTGTGGGAATGCAACATGGGGCCTTCATGACTTGGAATATTAGAGGATTAACATTGGTTTATTCCTTATTTGAAATGGAATCTGGCAACCCAGACTCCTTCCAAACTCTGGCAAAAGACTATTCATTGCTAGGGATGAGCTGAACACCCCCAGGCAGCAGAAGGCCCTTTGGGTCTGGTATGAATATTAAGGGGAACCCTGAACCAAAATTTTTTAAAAAAAGGCGTGGGGGTGCCCTTCAAAATCCATACCAGACCCTTCAGGTCAGGTATGGATTTACGTAACCGGATTTACGTAACCGGATTTATGTAACCGGATTTACGTAACTGTTTACGCAATCGGGTGACCTCGTCCCCTCTGACACCACGGGGGAAGCCATAGGGAAGTCCCTGTGTGTCAGGGGGGGCGGGGTCACCAGCCCTCAGTTATATAAGAGCTGTCACAAGAACAGAAGCGTCACACAGCAGGAGCCCCCCATTGAGGCGGATCGTCTGGAGGACAAGGCGGGGAAGAAGAAGCTGGAGGAGGAGGGAGATGCCGGAGGAAGATGCCAGAGGAGAAGACCAGAGGAAGAAGCAGAGGACTGGAGGAAGAAGCAGAGGAAGATGCGGGGGAAGAACAAGATGGAGGAAGAAGAAGAAAACCAAAGGAAGATCAGAAGAAGCGGGCAAAGAAAAAGACATTAATAAAAGAATTGTCAAAAACTGGCTTGTACCCCATTACCAATTCACACAGGGGGCTGGGATCTGGGGGTTCCCTTGTTAAAGGGGGTTACAGATTCCGATAAGCCCCCACCCGCAGACCCCCACAACCACCGGGCAAGGGTTGTGGGATGAGGCCCTTGTCCTCATCAACACGGAGACATCCTCCCCATGTTGAGGGCATGTGGCCTGGTATGGTTCAGGAGGGGGGCGCTCTCTCATCCCCCCTCTTTTCCTGCGGCCTGCCAGGTTGCGTGCTTGGATAAGGGTCTAGTATGGATTTTTGGGGGGACCCCCATGCCATTTTTTTTTTAATTTTGGTGCGGGGTTCCCCTTAAAATCCATACCAGACCCAAAGGGCCTGGTAATGGACTGTGGGGGAATCCCATGCCGTTTTTATCAATGAACTTTTATGTGTATTGCCAGGACCGACAATTCATTATAGCCGCGAGTACTTTTAAATTATTTTTTTTCTTTAGAAATGTCATTTTGCTCTTGGATTGTTCTAAACAGGGGAAACATGCGCCACTTTATAGCCATAATATAGACACCCCCCAGGTAAAAAATGTAAAGGAATATTTCACTTTTATTGTTTCACTTTAAGCATTATTAAAATCACTGCTCATGAAAAAATGGCCATTTTTAAAACTTTTTTTTTGCATTGATACATGTCCCCTAGGGAAGGACCGAGGTCCCCAAACACTTTTTACGACAATACTATGCATATAAGACTTTAAAATGATCACTTTTGATTTCTCCCATAGATTTTTAAAGGGTGTTCCGCAGCTTTCGAATTTGCCGCGAATACCCCAAATTGTTCGCTTTTCGGCAAACGGGCGAACAGCCAATGTTCGAGTCGAATTCATGCTCGACCTGAACATAAAGCTCATCCCTATTCATTGCCCACCCACTACCTGTTTCATTACTGGTAATGCATCGGCTATGCAACATCATGCTGCCTAGACTGGACTAAAAGATTCCAGTTGTCATTGATAGACCGTTTTATCTCCACTTAAGCTTATTTCATCTTGGACATTTACCATCACTTCAACCTTATTTTTATGTCCCCTTTTGATCATACTGTATACCAACAGACAACTGGAGCAAACACTTTTCAGTTGAATCACTCAGAGATAAATTTCTGAACAGGTACAATAGAACTTCTCATTTAATACCCAATGAAGTCTGGTGGGAGTCTCAGCTTTAACTCATCCATAGAGCCCTTGCTTCATTTCTCAAATCAAAATCCAACCCCTAATACACTCTTTGCCCTCTCTACGGCCAAGCAAGACCATCCCTAGTGCACAGTTTTTGGCTCTCCCCACCTGTCTCAAAGTTTTGGAACCAGGTGATTACCCCCTTTTATTATTTTTTGGGTATGATAGCTCTCATAAACACAAGCCTCCATCAACACAGCAGAGAAACGTTCACTTACACTGGATCACAATATGCCTGCTAGTGGTTCGAAGGACCATTCCCAAAGAATGGACATCTTCATCCACTCCAACTTTACCAGATATTAAAAAGGAATGAAAAACCTTGCTATACCATGAAAAGCATGACCTTGAAATGTGCCATAACTCCTCCAATAAATATTTTACTTCCAGATGCAAGCATTTATTGATTCCTCCCTTGTGGACTCAGAAGTGCTGGCTTTACTCACTTAATTTTGTTATAATCAGGATCTACACCTGTGACACTCTGAGAGTGCCAGTAGCTAGATCTATCTATATTCTTCATTGTTGCCCTTCTCAGCAGGTTTTAGTACTCCCTTTCTAACCCTGGTTTACAAGGGATACTATAGCCATGTATATGGTCTAGGATCTTTTATCAGATTGTTTTTTTAGTCTGTAGTTTAGTAGTTTCTTAATCTGCAGTCCAACCACCAGCCTTATCTTAGGGTCAGAAGAGGCACTGCTTTTAGGGCACCATTCCGGACCCTACCTGAGGTCTATCACCCTTCCTTTGTTCTCATCCATCTACGTCTCCTTGATCTTAGCAATGTTTGATACCCTACTTTGCAATGGGTTGTTGCCTTTGATCAGTTGGGGTTTTTAAATATTATCTTATTCTTTGTATCTGCTATCTGCCATGTATCGGGAACTGTGATCCTCTGTCTGTTGAGGTGTCTTGCCAACTTAGTCTTTTGTCATTTGCAAATTTCAATAAAACTTATAAAAACAATTATATTTTTTAAATATATTAATTCTTTCAATCAAATCCACATATATGTATTGCCCCATGATAAGTGTTCCATCTGCTGAATAAGTACTTTTTCTCTTAGATACTTTTTAATATATTTATGCCAATTATTTTTAGGTGGACCGCTACAGTCAATTAAAGAAAAGTCAATAGATATATGGCAGAGTACTGTAAATACAAAGTAAGTACAAAGTATTCAAAGTCTGCTTATTTTTATTTCATTTCTATATAGCGTATTTATCGGCGTATAACACGCACTTTTTTCCCCTTAACATCAGGGGAAAGTCGCAGGTGCGTGTTATACGCCGATACCCTGCGATCCCGAGCTGTCAAAATTTCAAAATCGCCGACCGCGATTTGAAAATGGCGCCGCCGGCGCCAAAATACACAGAGCCGGTCCTCAGCTCTTTCCGGCGGCTCTCGTTTACTTTCGGCTCCACTCGTAGTCCCGAGCGGAGCTATCCGAACCTACTCGGATAGCTCCGCTCGGGACTACAAGTGGAGCCGAAAGTGAACGCGAGCCGCCGGAAAGAGCCGAGGACCGGCTCTGTGTATTTCTGCACCGGCGGCGCCATTTTCAAATCGCGGTCGGCGATTTTGAAGCCCAGGAAGCAGGGACAGGGGATCGAAGGCTGCACTGGGGCAAGGCTGCACTGGGGCAAGGCTGCACTGGGGAAGGCTGCACTGACAAGGCTGCACTGGGGAAGGCTGCACTGGGGAAGGCTGCACTGACATGGCTGCACTGACATGGCTGCTTTGACAAGGCTGCACTGACAAGGCTGCACTGACAAGGCTGCACTGACATGGCTGCACTGACAAGGCTGCACTGGGGAAGGCTGCACTGACAAGGCTGCACTGACATGGCTGCACTGGGGCAAGGCTGCACTGAGAAGGCTGCAATGATGGGCATTTAAATGTAAGCTTTTTTCCCTTCAACTTCCCTCCTAAAAGTTTTTTTTTCCTTAAAATTCCCTCCTAAATTGGGGTGCGTGTTATACGCCGGTGCGTGTTATACGCCGATAAATACGGTATTCCTTTTTTGTGTTATTGTTATGCCCAATATGTTTTTAATGCTTTTGCTGATGCTATCAGTGTCACTGAGCCTTGTGGTGCTTCGGTTCCCCGTCATTATAAATAGTAGTTCTTCTGGATATCCATATTGTTTGGGAAAGCAGTGCATAGTCACAACTCTTCATCACTGCACCATCCCAGTTTAACTCTGCCCTGCGCCCTCTGTGCATTCCAGCCTGGTTTCCAAACATTTTGGCACTCCCTGTCAGCGTCCAGAGCAAAGTATACAGAGAGCCAGTGGCTGCAGTGTGTCCACAGTGGGAGATTTAAATACTGAGATGCCATTGGTTTTCTTTATTTGAAGAGTGAGTTTGTTTCAAATTACGTGAGTCGCCAATTTTGATTTTAATAAAATGGGAATGTTTTAAAACTACACTTAGTTGGTGCCCCTCTACTTTCCTGTTTGCTTTGACCTAATTAGCTATATAGCTAAATCTAACTGGAACAGAGACTGCTAAGTATAAGATTGGGAAGGAAGTTTGGGAGGAAGGGGGGTTGGGGGAAGTTACTATTTAATTGTAACTTTACCAAAGGTGCAGTTGTCCTTTAAATTTAAATTCTACATAAAAATATTCTGTAAGTAAAATTGTTTATTAGTTAAAACATGTTTCTTCTGTATACATTTCTTCCAATAATGTTGGAAACATAACATCATAAAAAGTAAATGATTTCCTAGTTGAAACATAAATCTTTAGTAATAAATAGTTCCATATTTTGACCATCACATTTATTGCTTTAGAGCATAATTGGTTCATAACAAAAAGCAAGAAAAAGAGCTTTAAGTACTCATTTTAATTAAATGTATTTATAATTTATATAACTGCATTATGATGTTTCCAATTGATATTTTTGATTGTCTATTTCCTTAAGCAAGTTTTATGAGTTCTATGCTAGAAAAAAAATGTTTGCTTCTAGAAAGTGTTGTTAATTATTGAAAATGTTGCAGATTAGTTTACAACCTACTCAAAAACACATGCAATTTATATGAACTAAAAACATCATGTGCAATATATCTCAGTCTTATTAGTATTCACTAATCTTTTTATATATGTTAGAAAGAAGTCTGGGATTTTCCATTTTAGCTTGAAAAATATTTAAGGATACTACTAATTTACCTGTATATAATGGCGCAACAACATGTATGGCTTTTAATCACTCAATAGTAGGAGAAAGAAGATACCACATCTCTATACGAAGAATTAAATACCAAGCCATACCTGTAAAAGAACACAATACATACTTACTGTACACCTTTTCTGCTGCCCATGCTGCTGACGTCCACCCTTTACAGGGTACAGCAGTGCCATTAAGGTCAGTGCACTGAGTATGATTTTGGCAAATTAGAAAATATATTTGTATTGTACAGTGCCTTGAAAAAGTATTCATACCCCTTGACATTTTCCACATTTTGTAATGTTACAACCAAAAACGTAAATATCCTTTATTGGGTTATTATGTGATAGACCAATACAAAGTGGCACATAATTGTGAAGTCGAAAGTAAATGATAAATAGTTTTACAAATAAATATGTGAAAAGTGTGGTGTGAATTTGTATTCAGCCCCCCGAGTCATACTTTGTACCACCTTTGCTGCAATTACAGCTACAAGTCTTTTTGGGAATGTCTTTACCAGCTTTGCACATCTAGAGAGTGGCATTTTTTTGCCCATTCTTCTTTGCAAAATAGCTAAAGCTCTGTCAGATTGGATGGAAAGCATCTGCGAACAGCAATTGTCAAGTCTTGCCACAGATTCTCAATTGGATTTAGGTCTGGACTTTGACTGGGCCATTCTAACACATTAATATTCTTTGATCCTCAACCATTCCATTGTAGCTCTTGCTGTATGTTTAGGGTCATTGTCCTGCTTTTTTAAAGGTGAACCTCCGCCCCAGTCTCAAGTTTTTGCAGATTCTAACAGGTTTTCTTCTAAGATTGCCCTGTATTTGTCTCCATCTATCTTCCCATCCACTCTGACCAGCTTCCCTGTCCCTGCTGAAGAAAAGCACCCCCACAACATGATGCTGCCAACACCATGTATCACGGTGGAGATGGTGTGTTTTGGGTGATGTGCAGTGTTAGCTTTCAGCCACAAATAGCGTTTTGCTTTTAGGCCAAAACATTCAATATTGTTCTCCAGAGCATCTTCTTCCACATGTTTTCTGTGTCCCCCACATGGCTTCTCGCAAACTGTAAATGGGACTTCTTATGGCTTTATTTCAACAATGACTTTCTTCTTGCCACTCTTCCATAAAGGCCAGATTTGTGGAGTGCACAACTAATAGTTGTTCTGTGGACAGATTCTCCCACCAGAGCTGATGATCTCTACAGATCCTTCAGAGTTACCATGGGCCTCTTGCTGCGTCTCTGATTAATGCTCTGCTTACCCGGCCTGTCAGTTTAGTTGAATGGCCATGTCTTGGTAGGTTTAAAGTTGTGCCATACTCTTTCCATTTTCTGATGTTGGATTGAACAGTGCTACATGAGATGTTCAAAGCTTGGGATATTATTTTATAACCTAACCCTGCTTTAAACTTCTCCACAACTTTATCCTTGACCTGTCTGGTGTGTTCCTTGGCCTTCATGATGCTGTTTATATTGTTATTGATATTGTTCTCTAATAAGCCTCTGAAGGCTTCACAGAACAGCTGTATTCATACTGAATTAAATTACACACAGTTGGATTCTATTTACTAATTAGGTGACTTCTAAAGGCAATTGGTTGCACTAGATTTTAGTTAGGGGTATCAGAGTAAAGGGGGCTGAATACAAATGCACACCACACTTTTTGCATATTTATTTGTAAAAAATTGTTGAAAACCATTTATCATTTTGCTTCCACTTCACAATTATGTGCCACTGTCACATAAAATCCCAATAAAATATATTTACATTTTTGTTTTTAAAATGACAAAATGTGGAAAATTTCAAGGGGTATTAATACTTTTTTAAGGCACATTATCTTAAGAGAATATTATTCCCTAAATAGAACAATACAATTTTAGGTACTGATGAAGAAATTAGATTTTTTTAACATTTTTTTGGGATATGTTTTAGAGCAGAAAGTAAAAAATATTGTTTTTTTTCCAAAGTTGTCAGTTGTTTTATGTTTATAGCGCAAAAAATAAAAAAATGCAGAGGTGATCAAATACCACCAAAAGAAACCAAAAGAAATCTGAAAAAAAAAAAAAAAAACATACATTGTATTTGGGTACAGTGTTGCACGACCACACAATTGTCAGTTAAAGTAATGCAGTGCTGTATCGCAAAAAATGGCCTGGTCATGATGGAGAGTAAATCTTCCAAAGCTGAAGTGGTTAAAAACACATTTATTTAATGAGAAAGACAAATGGCAACACACACAATCCAAAGCTCATGTCATGAGTCCTCCCAGCAGGAAGCACTGTTATCTCCAAGGTATGAATGGGCACTGCTATAGGCCAGCTCTGTCAAACTGATGGATGTGTGGAGACTCCATGGAGTGCAGAGAGAGCCAGGGGATGATGTGCTTACATGCCAGGAGGAGCACAGGGGGCATGGATACACATTTCAAAGCTGCCGGGCTCCTTTGTCAAGCCTGTCTCTGATCTGCAGGGATCACTATTTGTATACAGATGGAGCTTCGAGGCTCAGCAGAGTTACAAACTAATGGCACTATGTAAATATTCAAGTAAAAAATGTGTGTGAGTGTGATCAAATTCATGATAAAAACTCATGGTAGAGTTGATAAAATAAAAAATAAATAGATTGAAAAATATAAAAAAATAAAAACAGTTAAAAGTTAAAAATGGTATTGATACCATACAAAATTCATACATGAGGTTAAGACCAATTTATAAACTAGAGTATAAATGAATAAATAAAAGATTGTGTAAACAATGTATAAACATATACTGTATATTATTAACTAATATGACTGTAGGTGGTAGTGCATAAGCTCCACTACTAGGCTGGGACAATCAAATGAATAAAAAATAAGAAGAAACAGATAAATAAAAAATAATAAAATACAATAAAAAAGAGTCAGAAAACCAGCTAGGTAATTAAATGGTTATATAACTGTATTTACCTCTATTCCCTCATTAAGGATACCCAGGGTAAAGTAAAAGTCTCGCACTCACACAATTTTTTGAAACCTTTGGCCAATAGCAGGTTACTGGAAATGGATTCAATAATCCAAACCCTCAGGTCCTCAGATGATTTTAAATGCGATTCAGCAAAATGCCTGGTACACTATGTTTAATATTAGCTGAAATTAGTTGTTATTTTCCACGCTATGATAAAACAGGTGTGGCTGCTGCCTACCCCCAATGCTCCACAGAGTGGAGTTGGTAAGAAGATATAAGGAAAGGGAAGGTAAAATGGCACTGCCTAAATCTAATAAGTGGTTGTGTTAAAAAAGTTGGAAAAATAAAAAAAAGTCTAATAACGTGTCCTATCTCTTCAAATCACACAAACATTATTATGCCACGTACACACGGTCGGACATTGATTGGACATTTCGACAACAAAATCCTAGGATTTTTTCCGACAGATGTTGTATGAGTTTCATCTGTTTTTGAGGATTTTTCTACTTGGATTTATGTAAGTTGGTTAGTTTATGACTTTTGTGAGAATGCATTTGTTTGGTTTTGTTTCCAAATAAAGTTGTCAGTAATGCACTAGGACTGTGTGCACTAGGCCTTATACTCACCTGGGAGAGGTGAGTGTGATGCCCCGTACACACGGTCGGACATTGATCGGACATTCCAACAACAAAATCCATGGATTTTTTCCGACGGATGTTGTCTCAAACTTGTCTTGCATACACACGGTCACACAAAGTTGTCGGAAAATCCAATCGTTCTGAACGCGGTGACATAAAACACGCACGTCGGGACTCTAAACAGGGCAGTAGCCAATAGCTTTCATCTCTTTATTTATTCTGAGCATGCGTGGCACTTTGTGCGTCAGATTTGTGTACACACGATCGGAAATTCCGACAACGGATTTTGTTGTCGGAAAATTTTATAGCAAGCTCTCAAACTTTGTGTGTCAGAAAATCCGATGAAAAATGTGTGATGGAGCCTACACACGGTCGGAATTTCCGACAACAAGGTCCTATCACACATTTCCGTCGGAAAATCCGACCGTGTGTACGGGGCATTAGTGTTAAATCATATGAGTGCTCAATATAACATGACTGCTGAGAAGCTTAGGCTTGTCTTAACCCCCACTTATTTAAACCACAACAAACCTTGCCCCCCAAAAAGACAAATAGACCACTTTAAGTTGGAAGTAGGGCAAGTCCACAGCTTTAGAAAAAAGTCCACAGCTTTATTGAAGAGACCTGTCTCCACCATCAGTGCGAGACAGGCCTTAAACTGACCCCGTAATTAAACTTGAGAGCATCGCCCATAAAGTAATACCAATTGCTGACAAGGTAAAACCGCCACACGCAAGTCAGTGTTACACCACCAACGATGCCCAGGTTGAAAATGTCAAGGCCAGTCTCATTCAAATGGACCCATCAGTCCTCAGTAAATCACTGTTATCTCCTTCCAGGTCTTTGTGGCGCACCACAATACCACCGATTCGGCAAACTAATTTGAAAACCTGAGCATTCATCTTGCGCCAAAAATGCTCCAGGCTTGGACATGAGGTGGGATGAGCCCAGACCAGGCGGGGGATAATTTCAGACCAAACAATAGTCAGGTTGGTGAACGTGGTACAACAATGAGCAACGTCATGTTTAATTGACAAAATGAGGTCCACAGAACTAAACGGGCCTACGTCATTTACCCCAGCGTGGATGATCAGGACAATCGGACCATGGACAAATTTCCCGAGGTTCAACAATTCAGGCAACATTTGTGCCCAACAAAGCCCACGGAAGCCGCACCAGGGTATTCTGGCAAATGCGAAAGGAAGTCTAAGGTTCCTCCCATAGCGTCGGTTGGAGGCACATTGGACAGCCCAGTACACCAAAGAATCGCCGATGATACAAACCCGAACTGGAAGGGAACCTGAAATCAATATAAAAGATGCAGACGAACATACAGGTAAAAATGAGAAGAATATCATCTACCCAAGTGCTGCAGTTCCTCGTCTGAAAAAAACAATCTCATGAGCAGTGGGGGCTGCACCAATGTGAAAGGAGTGCATGGAGAAATCCAGAGGAGGAAGGCCCAACTGAGAAAGACAAAGGCGGAAAACCTGAAGGAACTGAAACCTGCTGAGATTGGAGGAATTAGCATGAACCAGATAAACGGAAGCAGGAGGGCAGACAGCAGAAAAGGATGAAGATAAGCGAACCAGGCAAAAGGGGCCCCCACAGGCCTTGAGGACTATCCGCCTACCATTGGAAGAACAGTCAGTTTTAGAAGTGAGCAAAAGAATAGAGACAAAAGAATCCGAGGTAAGTACATTCTCGGCCAAAATGCCACCAGTGGAATGAAAAACAAACCCTAGGTAAAATAGAAAAAAGAGTTATTTTGTGAAATGGTAGGAAAAGTACCCCCTTACCATTTCACACAGGGGGGAGGGCCGGGATCCCCTTGTTAAAGGGGGCTTCCAGATTCCGATAAGCCCCCCACCCGCACACCCCCACAACCACCGGGCCTACCCCAAAGCACCTCCCAAATGTTGAGGGCATGTGGCCTGGTACGGTTACATAGTTACATAGTAGGTGAGGTTGAAAAAAGACACACGTCCATCAAGTCCAACCTATGTGTGTGATTATGTGTCAGTATTACCTTACATATCCCTGTATGTTGCGTTCATTCAGGTGATTATCTAATAGTTTCTTGAAGCTATCAATGCTCCCCGTTGAGACCACCGCCTGTGGAAGGGAATTCCACATCCTTACCGCTCTTACAGTAAAGAACCCTCTACGTAGTTTAAGGTTAAACCTCTTTTCTTCTAATTGTAATGAGTGGCCCCGAGTCTTATTAAACTCTCTTCTGCGAAAAAGTTTTATCTCTATTGTGGGGTCACCAGTACAGTATTTGTAAATTGAAATCATATCCCCTCTCAAGCGTCTCTTCTCCAGAGAGAATAAGTTCAACGCTCGCAACCTTTCCTCATAAGTAAGATCCTCCAGACCCTTTATTAGCTTTGTTGCCCTTCTTTGTACTCGCTCCATTTCCAGTACATCCTCTCTGAGGACTGGTGCCCAGAACTGGACAGCATACTCCAGGTGCGGCCGGACCAGAGTCTTGTAGAGAGGGAGAATTATCGTTTTATCTCTGGAGTTGATCCCCCTTTTAATACATGACAATATTCTGTTTGCCTTATTAGCAGCAGCTTGGCATTGCATGCCATTGCTGAGCCTATCATCTACTAGGACCCCCAGGTCCTTTTCCATCCTAGAATCCCCCAGAGGTTCTCCCCCCAGTGTATAGATTGCATTCATATTTTTGCCATCCAAATGCATTATTTTACATTTTTCTACACTGAACCTCATTTGCCATGTAGTCGCCCACCCCATTAATTTGTTCAGGTCTTTTTGGAAGGTTTCCACATCCTGCAGAGAAGTTATTGCCCTGCTTAGCTTAGTATCGTCTGCAAATACAGAGATTGAACTGTTTATCCCTTCCTCCAGATCGTTTATAAACAAATTAAATAGGATTGGTCCCAGCACAGAACCCTGGGGAACCCCACTACCCACCCCTGACCATTCTGAGTACTCCCCATTTATCACCACCCTTGTAGCCAGTTTTCAATCCAGGTACTCACCCTATGGTCCATGCCAACGGACCCTATTTTTTACAGTAAACGTTTATGGGGAACTGTGTCAAATGCTTTTGCAAAATCCAGATACACCACGTCTACGGGCCTTCCTTTATCTAGATGGCAACTCACCCCCTCATAGAAGGTTAATAGATTGGTTTGGCAAGAACGATTCTTCATGAATCCATGCTGATTACTGCTAATGATATCGTTCTTATTACTAAAATCTTGTATATAGTCCCTTATCACCCCCTCCAAGATTTTACATACTATTGATGTTAGGCTAACTGGTCTGTAATTCCCAGGGATGTTTTTTGGGCCCTTTTTAAATATTGGTGCTACATTGGCTTTTCTCCAATCAGCTGGTACCATTCCAGTCAATAGACTGTCTGTAAAAATTAGGAACAACGGTCTGGCAATCACCTGACTGAGTTCCCTAAGTACCCTCGGATGCAAGCCATCTGGTCCCGGTGATTTATTAATGTTACGTTTCTCAAGTCTAATTTTAATTCCGTCCTCTGTTAACCATGGAGGTGCTTCCTGTGTTGTGTCATGAGGATAAACACTGCAGTTTTGGTTACTGAAGCCCCCCGATTCACTTGTGAAGATTGAGGAGAAGAATAAATTCAATACCTTTGCCATCTCCCCATCCTTTGTAACCAGATGTCCTTCCTCATTCTTTATGGGGCCAATATGGTCTGTCCTCCCTTTTTTACTGTTTACATACTTAAAGAATTTCTTGGGATTTTTTTTGCTCTCCTCCGCTATGTGTGTTTCATGTTCTATCTTAGCCGTCCTAATTGCACCCTTACATTTCTTATTGCATTCTTTATAAAGTCTGAATGCTGAGGATGATCCCTCAACCTTTTAGCAAGGTTTATAGTTTAGGGAAGTTGGCTCTTTTGAAATTCAGTGTCTTTGTATTCCCTTTATGTTTCCTATTTGTGTGATTTATACTGAAACTAATTGACCTGTGATCGCTGTTACCTAAATTGCCCCGTATTTCCACATCTATGATCAGGTCTGTATTGTTGGTAATCAGTAGATCCAGTAATGTTTTATTTCTAGTTGGTGCGTCTACCATCTGACCCATAAAATTGTCCTGCAAGACATTAAGGAACTGGCGAGCCTTAAATGAATGCGCGGTTCCCTCCGCCCAGTCTATGTCTGGATAATTAAAATCCCCCATTATGATAACACTTCCCATCCTTGTTGCTAATCCAATTTGTGATAGGAGATCCGTCTCCACTCCCTCCTTCAGGTTAGGGGGCCTATAGCATACTCCCAGTATTATTTTCCCCTTAGCTTCATCCCTTTGGAGCTCTACCCATAAGGATTCCACCTCCTCTCTAGCTCCCTCAGTGATGTCATCTCTCACATTTGCTTGTACATATTTCTTGATATATAGGCATACCCCTCCCCCTTTTTTACCCTCTCTATCCTTGCGGTATAGGGTATACCCTTGAATGTTTGCGAGCCAATCATGAGAGCTGTTGAACCAGGTCTCTGAAATTCCCACAAAATCCAAATCCTCCTTGTACAGCAGTATCTCTAGTTCACCCATCTTGTCTGCCATGCTCCTGGCATTGGTGAACATGCCACATAGTTTAGGCCGGTCGCATATTGTCCTCGTATTGGGTGTTTCAAAATTGCAACTAGGACTTGCTACTATACTCACCTTGTGTTTTTGTGCTTTGGTTAACCTACCACTAATGCCCCCAACACTACCCTCTGGAATATCATCCGCACTGGCTATCACTGTCTCTGGACCCTCCCCCCCATCGCCTAGTTTAAAAACCCCTCTAACTTTTTGGCCATCTTCATTCCCAACAGATCTGCACCCTCCTCATTTAGGTGCAGTCCGTCCCTTCTATAGTACCGGTTACCGACTGAGAAGTCGGCCCAGTCCTCCAGGAACCCAAACCCCTCCTTACTACACCAGCTCTTCAGCCACTTGTTTACTTCCCTAATCTCCCTCTTCCTTTCTGGTGTGGCTCGATGTACCGGTAGTATTCCTGAGAATACTACCTTGGAGGTCCTTTTCCTCAATTTAGCACCTAAGTCCCTAAAATCGTTCTTTAGGACACTCCATCTGCCTCTGACTTTGTCATTGGTGCCAACGTGCACCATGACAGCCGGGTCTTCCCCAGCCCCTCCCAGTAATCTGTCCACAAGATCCGTGATGTGCCGAACCCGAGCGCACGGTAGACAACATACTGTTCGGCGCTTCAGGTCTTGGTTATAGATTGCCCTCTCTGTCCTTCTAAGAATTGAGTCCCCTACCACCAGAATCTGTCTTCCCTTTCCCTTTGCTGCCCCCCCACTCTCACTGGAGGAGTTCTTCCCCTGGCAGCTAGGAGAGTCCTTCATCTCCAGCAGTGCTGGTCCCTGACTGGTTTCACCAATGACACTCAATGGAGCGTACTTATTGGGATGCAGTCCTGGATCGGCCTCTCTGGCACTTCCCCCTCTACCCCTCCTGACTGTCACCCATCTACTCTTTGCTAGTGCCTGCGCCTCTTTGTCTCCGCCCCTGCCGGCACCTGCCGTGTACATTCCTGGCTCACCTTTAGTATGGAGGGACTTCTCAGTGCTGACAGTTGCTTCCCTAGATTCAGAACCTGGGCTTCCAGGGAAATTATGTGCTTACATTTTGCACAGCAGTATTCACCCTCGATCGGATGATCAAGGAACGCATACATGCAGCAAGATGTACAAAGAGTCGCCTCTCCACACCCGCCAGGCATCGTACCTATTAAATTTAGTGAAGATTTGGGGATTTTACCCTGTCCAAATTACAGGCACTAATACTCAAGACAATACACAGGTACGGTTCAGGATGGGGGGTGCTCTCTCACCCCCCTCTTTTCCTGCGGCCTGCCAGGTTGCGTGCTCGGATAAGGGTCTGGTATGGATTCTTGGGGGCCGTTTTTTTTTATTTTGGCGCGGGGTTCCCCTTAAAATCCATACCAGACCTGAAGGGTCTGGTATAGATTTTGAGGGGGACCCCATGCCATATTTTTTAAAATTTTGGCTGGGGTTCCCCTTAATATCCATACCAGACCTGAAAGGCCTGGTATGGAATTTAGGGGGACCCACCACGTATTTTTTTTTTTTAATTTTGGTTCGGGGTTCCCCTGAGGGGAATTCCCATGCCATTTTTATCAACAAACTTTTATGTGTATTGTCGGACCAGCAATTCATTCATAGCCGTGAGTAGTTTTAAATTACTTTTTTTCCTTTGAAATGTCATGTTGTCAGAATGTTTTAAACACGGGAAACATGAGCCCCTTTACAGGCATACTATAGACACCCCCCAGGTACAAAATTTAAAGGGATATTACACTTTTATTGTTTAACTTTAAGCATTATTAAAATCACTGCTCCCGAAAAAAACGGCCATTTTTAAAACTTTTTTTGCATTGATCCATGTCCCCTGGGGCAGAACCCAGGTCCCCAAACACTTTTTGTGACAATAACTTGCATATAAGCCTTTAATAAGCCTTTAAGCATATAAGCCTTAAATTAGCACTTTTGATTATTCATGTTCGTGTCCCATAGACTTTAACGGTGTTCGCGTGTTTGAACAAATTTTTTGCCTGTTCGCAAGTTCTGGTGCGAACCAAACAGGGGGGTGTTCAGCTCATCACTAGTTATGGCTAATGGGTGGCCTTTGGAGCCATTTCCCCTTTCCAGGGGTAAGAGGCAGGGGTGCCCTCTATCGCCATTGCTATACGCACTGGCGGCAGAGCCACTCGCAATAGCTATATGTGCACATACGGGGATAGTGGGACTGCGGAGGGGGGAGATTATGGAAAAGATTAGCACTTATGCGGATGACACCTTACTGTATCTGGACGACTCAGGTGATTCCCTGCCCCTAGCTTTAGCCCTGATAGAGCGCTTTGGCGCATTCTCCGAACTCCGGATTAATTAGGATAAATCCGAGATACTCCCTCTCGATAGCTTTTCACCACCCAGAGATAGGGTCCTGCTTCCCTTACAGAGGGTAGGCACCATAAAATACCTAGGAATACGAACCACCCGAGACCCAGCAGATTACACATCAGTTTATATAATGCCACTGAATGAAATGCTTAAGCAGAAGACACAGGTGTGGGCCGGTCTCCCACTGGGAGTGATGGGCCGCATAAATCTTATAAAAATGGTCTTGCTACCAAAAATTCTGTACATGATCTGGCATTCACTGGTGTACTTGGTGCTCAGGCATTTCAAAATACTGGAGACTTTCCTTAAACCATTTGTCTGGGGCAACAACAGGCATAAACTCCCTTGGCATAAATTAAAACACCCAACGGACCTTGCTGGAATGGCACTGCCTGATTTTAATGCATACTAACTTGCAGCCCAACTTTCACAAATCTTTCACATCAATAAAGTAGACAGGGAAATATTTCTTTACCTTCTATGTCCAAAGTGGATACAGCCGACCCTAGACCCCTGGTGGCGATAACGGGCAGAGGAGGAGACGAGGGCCAAAAGACTGACCGACGGTCTCTCTAGTACCAGTATAGAAAGGTGTGGGGGATGGCCTCTGATAGGTTGCACATCACATCGAAACATGCGCCCCTTTACAGTCATACTTTAGACACCCCCCAGGTACGAAATTTAAAGGGATATTACACTTTTATTGTTTCACTTTAAGCATTATTAAAATCACTGCTCCCGAAAAAACGGCCATTTTTAAAACTTTTTTTTGCATTGATCCATGTCCCCTGGGGCAGGACCCAGGTCCCCAAACACTTTTTATGACAATAACTTGCATATAAGCCTTTAAAATTAGCACTTTTGATTATTCATGTTCGAGTCCCATAGACGTTAATGGTGTTCGCGTGTTCGAACAAATGTTTTGCCTGTTCGCATGTTCTGATGCAAACCGAACAGGGGGGTGTTCGGCTCATCCCTGGTGATGCACAGGGTGGCAGCGTGTCTCCATTTATGTGGGATTTTGTGGTTTCTCAGATTGCGACGGCGTTGAAGCGTGTGCTTGGATAGGTCAGGGAGCTGCTGTATGTTGGCGTAGTGCTTGGGTAGGCCTTCAGCTTTCCTAAATGTGGTCATTAGGAATTTGTTTACATGGTAAAAGTATACCATTAGAAGAACATCCCTGGGAATCCCAGCTGGTAGGAAGGAGGGTTTTGTTACCCTATGGATTCTATCGAATGTGTACACACAGACTAGATTGACCGCTGGCCATGTGAAAATGCAAAATGTGAAAAAATCGTATAACAATTTTGCCGCATTTTGCGGTCAAAACTTTCCTATCCTGAACGCAATTCTTCCACTTTCTGGAGAGGGAGGTTAAGGGAGGTTGAACCTCCCCTAACCGCAGCAGCATCCAAACTCTTGTAAAAGCCTATGTATGGACACATAGGCTTTTATGGAGTTGAATTTAGGAGCTTTGGCAAAAAAAAGCCAAAAGCTCCTAAACTCAAGTTTAGAAGCTGTCATGTACATGAGCCCTTATTTCCTAATGAGGGTATGATTGAAACTCCCAGGACAAACACTTTTTATGACAATAACTTGCATATAAGCCTTTAAAATTAGCCACCACATTTCTGCACTCACCTGTGGCACAATGCGTCCTTACCAGAATTTAGCCTCATCCAAGACAGTAGAGTGTGGAGTTTAAGGGGAATAGACTATCTGTCCCATATCACTCATAATGGAAAACTGAAGTCTTCTAGAGTAGTTTAAAATCTGAATTCGTACTACCGAATCAAATGTTTTATAGATATGTACAACTACGTCATGCCTTCCATGCACAGTTCCCCTTGGATGATCTTGTCTTGAATGATAACCCTAATAAGAAACTGATCTCTCAATTTTACACCATGTTAACACTCCTACAGGCAGCTACATTGGCGTATGCCTTGAAGTCCAGGTGGGAGGGAGGGGTGGGCTCTATGGAAGATGCTGAATAGAGTGATGCTCTGGATACGTGTAAATTAGTGTCTCCTAAACTGTCGGATCGTTTAACCCAAACCTTTAAAACACATAGAGCATATCTCACACCCCTCAGAATCTCTAGATACAGGAGCAGCCAATCTACTAATTGCCCGATGTGCAGTCAAGCCGTGGGTACTTATTTTCATTTATTGTGGCAATGCCCTAAAATCCAGGCATTCTGGACACAGGTGGTACAGTTCTTTCATGACAAAATGGGCTCCCCTATCACACTTCAGCCAAAGCCATGTCTCCTTGGAATTTTCCCGGACCCAGAGCTCAACAAATTCACTAAACTATTCCTGAATGAAACACTCTTTTCTGCTCGTAAGGTCATAGCTAGAGCCTGGATGAGACCTAATCCACCAGAATTTCTACAATGGTTGATAGAAGTCAACAATGTTCTGCCGTACAAGAAATTAATGTACTCTCATATTGGATGTTCCTCTAAGTATGATAAGATCTGGAACAGGTGGCTCAAAGTACCAGAAACATGTATATGACAAAGCCTAGGCACATTGTGGTCTTTGGACCCCCCTCCATTTATTTAATTTAGTACATTTAATTTAAAACTTTTATTTTCTATTTCCCCTTTTTCAGTCTCCCCGTAGAATGGGAATATTAGATGGGGGCGAAGCTGAGCACACCACAAGTTGAATATTGTATAGATATGACCTGTTGTATATGGTACCGGCATCACTATCTTGTATCAATATATATACTTATAAGGGATGTCGCTGTCTATCTATTATAGGTAATTCCATCTGTTAAGCTTGATGATTGTCATGATGACCTATTGTATGTACTTCTTTCTTTTTGTTCAATAAAAGATTTTGCCAAATGAAAAAAGAAGAAAAAGAAGAAGAAAATAAAATAGTGAATCCAGGTCTACATAAAACATTTATTTTAACATGCATTATTGTTAATTTTAAAACTGTGTTAAACTTAAACACATCTGAAAAAACTTTTGAAGGTTCTTAATACAAAATTTGTTACCACTTCAAAAAAAAAAAAAAAGAATTTGGACCAACACTGGCTGCCAAGAGTCGGGGAAGCAAGTCAGACGTCTCCATCCTTTCAAGACCCTCGAACAACAAAATCCCTGGTGATGTCTTCTGAGCCTAAACGAAAAGGAGAGAGCAGAGACAGCAGTACCCTCTGACAAACCAGAGACCTTCTTTTCTTGCAGGTGGACAAGGTATGAGAAGAGAGCCAAGTGCCTGTCCTGTGAGGAGGAAAGGAGGAACTCACCGCCAAGCACAGACACCTATTCAGTCCAAATCCGCCGATAAGCCACCCACGTATTTGGAGAAAGGCACCAACCTGGTCTAACAGGCTTCGGAAATGAGGGTCCACAAGAACTTCGGGCAAGGGAGGCCCTCTGGAGAAGCATTCGAGGCCAACGAGCGGAAATGGTCGAACTGTGAACGAGAAAGAGAATCGGCGATAGCATTAGAAACACCAGGGACATACTTTGCCCTAAACCACACATTCAATTGTAAGCATTTAAGAACCAAGAAACGCAACAGTGAGATTACCGGGGGAGAACGTGAGGATTGGCGGTTGACAACCTGAACCACACTCATATTATCTGTCCAAAAAATCACACGCCTGTTCCTCCCCCCAAAATTCCACTGCAACCACAAGGGGAAAGAGTTCCAACAATGTCATGTTCTGTAAAAAATCCAGTTGGGCCCATGAGGCCGGCCAGGGTTCAGCAGACCAAGCATCTTGGAAGAAGGCCGGAAAACCCAGGAGCCGGATGCATCCATGTAGAACTCCAACTGCGAGTTAGGCACTTCCTCCAGCTGCCAGCAGGAGTGACCATTATAGGTCTAAAGGAAGGAAAGCCACACTTCCAATTCATCACGCATAGGCTTAGTTATGCGTACATACACTCAGGTCCATAAATATTGGGACATCAACACAATTCTAATAGTTTTGGCTCTATACACCACCACAATGGATTTGAAATGAAACAAACAAGATGTGCTTTAACTGCAGACTTTCAGTTTTAATTTGAGGGTATTTACATCCAAATCAGGTGAAGGAATTACAACAGTTTTTATATGTTCCTCTCACTTTTTAAGGGACCAAAAGTAATGGGACAATTGGCTGCTCAGCTGTTCCATGGCCAGGTGTGTGTTATTCCCTCATTATCCCATTTACAAGGAGCAGATAAAAGGTCCAGAGTTCATTTCAAGTGTGCTATTTGCATTTGGAATCTGTTGCTGTCAACTCTCAATATGAAGAAAACACCCTTCACAACAGTTGGTCAGATCAAGAACACTCTCCAGGAGGTAGGTGTATGTGTGTCAAAGTCAACAATCAAGAGAAGACTTCACCAGAGTGAATACAAAGGGTTCACTACAAGATGTAAACCATTGGTGAGCCTCAAAAACAGGAAGGCCAGATTAGAGTTTGCCAAACAACATCTAAAAAAGCCTTCACAGTTCTGGAACAACAACCTATGGGCAGATGAGACCAAGATCAACTCGTACCAGAGTGATGGGAAGAGAAGAGTATGGAGAAGGAAAGGAACTGCTCATGACCCAAAGCATACCACCTCACCTGGTGTGGGCATGTATGGTTGCCAATGGAACTGGTTCTCTTATATTTATTGATGATGTGACTGCTGGCAAAAGCAGCAGGATGAATTCTGAAGTGTTTCGGACAATATGATCTGCTCATATTCAGCAAAATGCTTCAGAACTCATTGGACGGCGCTTCACAGTGCAGATGGACAATGACCCGAAGCATACTGCGAAAGCAACCAAAGAGTTTTTTAAGGGAAAGAAGTGGAATGTTATGCAATGGCCAAGTCAATCACCTGACCTGAATCCGATTGAGCATGCATTTCACTTACTGAAGACAAAACTGAGGGAAAATGCCCCAAGAACAAGCAGGAACTGAAGACAGTTGCAGTAGAGGCCTGGCAGAGCATCACCAGGGATGAAACCCAGCGTCTGGTGATGTCTATGCATTCCAGACTTCAGGCTGTAATTGACTGCAAAGGATTTGCAACCAAGTATTAAAAAGTGAAAGCTTGATGGATGATTGTTAATCCGTCCCATTACTTTTGGTCCCTTAAAAAGTGGGAGGCACATATACAAACTGTTGTATTACCTGCACCGTTCACCAGATTTGGATGTAAATACCTTCAAATTAAAGCTGAAACTCTGCAGTGAAAGCACCTCTTTTTCATTTCATTTCAAATCCATTGTGGTGGTGTATAGAGCCAAAAAGATTCGAATTGTGTCGATGTCCTAATATTTATGGACCTGACTGTAATGATAAGAAGCCGCTATGCCCTTCGTGGCCCACGATAGTCTCCTGCAGAAGGCACTACCCATGGGAAGCACCCAGCAAGCAAAGACAAGATGTCCCAACAGGGATTGAAGCTGCTGGCGTCCCTGGCAAATCGCACCAATGCCTGAAGCCTAGCCAATTTTTCTGCCGGGAGCCAGAAGATCATTGCCACCGAATCAATTTCAATGCCCAAAAAGGGTAAAACATGGGCAGGGCCCTCAGTTTTAGCAATCGACAGTGGGATGCCCAAGTCACTACAAACCTCCTGATAGGCTGAAAAGATGCAAAGGCAATCGTCACTACCCTCTGGACTTAAAAACAAAAAGTCGTCCAGGTAGTGTAAAACTGCAACCCAGAGAACTAAATCAAAACCCACTTCAGGAAGCAGCTGAAGAGTTCGAAATAATAGCACGATATGGCGCAACCCATGGGGATGCACATATCAACGTAGTAACTGTCGTGGAAAAAGCAACCCAGGAGATGGAAACAGTCCGGGTGGACGGGCAGAAGACGAAAGGCAGATTCTATGTCTGCCTTCGCCATGAGGGCAGGAGCACCTGCAGACCTAAGCAGACCAAGCGCCGTGTCGAAAGAGGCAGATTGCACCCAGGACTCCTCTTTGTCAATATCATTGTTAACAGAAGAACCTGACGGAATGGAAAGGTGATGGATCAGTCGGAATTTGCCCGGTTCCTTTTTGGGTACTGCACCAAGCGGAGAAACCCACAAGTTGTGATAAGGAGGAAGGTCGAATGGACCTGCCAAACAGCCCATTAGTAACTCTTTCTCAATTTTGTCAGCTACCACGGACTCAAACTGTGTTGCAGAGTTCAAATTAGTGGACATGGTGGGCTCATCCGACAGCACAAAGGGAATCCAAAATCCCCTGGAAAAAAATGTCCCGAAGGATCAATGCCTCCCTACTTAGGGGGTACTGGTCGAGCCAGCGAAGCATCCTTGGGACATTCACTGGCGTCCTCTGGTTTAGGAAGTTTGGCTCTGTAACCCTGTTTGGTCATTTGGGGCCCTTTTGTTTTCCGAAACCAGAGGACCGCTGGGTGAGCCCCTCTGCGGGTGGAACACTTGTGCTTAAAGGAACACGACGTTTACCACTTACAGTGGCTTTCATTAAACATCCAGCAGATGCCTTGTTTGGATGCTGCTGACTCTCCGGCAAGAGTGCCGACAGGGGACTGAAAGGTGGTTGGTCTATGTGGGCACATGAGTAGCAGCCGCAGACTCCCATCCTGGCAGTCAAAACGCAGGTCTTTCTGGGCAGCAATCCTCTGGCCAAACTGGGTGTCATAATTGAACCAGCACTGACCGCCATACACTTTGTATGCCCTCCAAATAAGATCCATGTATCCGAAGAGAGAAGGGTCCAGCTCCTGAAATTTCTCAGAGAGCACCCCTGCATAAGCACAGAAACCCTGCAGTCAATTCCCAAATCTGCAAGCATTTGAACATTAATATTTATTCACCTAAACGTATCCACTGTCTCCTTGACAAAAGGCACCAGCATCAGTACGTCAATGAACTCACAATGCCAAATTTTTTCCTTGACGTCCTGTGCCAGGTGCAAACCCACTGGTGAAACAGACCATAAGGGGGGCACCCAGTTGAAAACCAGACCCTGGGGATGATGCGGGCTCCACACCTGGCATAACGCCCAAATGCAGCAATGCCGATTTTACTGCAGTGAGGATGCGGTCAAAAGCCAGGCCGGGGTCAGATGCTGGGAGCAGGCAGAAGGAAGTCAGATGCAAGCCAAAGGGTCAAGCCAGAGGATAAGGAAGAGCAGGTCAAAACAAGCCGGGTCGGTACACAGGAGATCAGATCAGCAGATAATACAGGGCACAGGAACACAGGGGGAGCTGAAGACAAACCAGCAATTGCAGACACCAACAGACTTCCTTATATAGGCCCATGTGACCTGCTGGTAGAGATAATGGGTCCTAAAATCCTTCTCCTGCCAGAGATGCTGGGTCCTAAAGTCCTTCTCCTGCCATTAGTGCTGGTAGAGATGCTGGGTCCTAGAGCCCTTCTCCTGCTGTTGATTCCCTGACACGCTGGCAGGAGGAGCTGGTTGCGGATGCTGAAGCCTGGAAGATGGACAGCTGATCCTGGGAGGAGGTGCAGAGGAAAGAGAATGCCAGGAGTAGCTCAAATCTAAGGAAAGAAACACAGACTGTTGTTGAGTGTAGTGGCTAGCAGGTGGCAGTGCAGAGCAGGAAAAGTCATCTAGCAGTGCTGGAGCCTCCTGCCTCAAGTGATCAGTGAGCCCAGTCAGTGGGACAGCAGCATGGTCACTTGGGGGGGCGTAGGAAGCAACAGGAGCAGATAAAGAGCCAGGAAGCGGGCCTAGGAGCAGGGAGCCTCTCGCAGATGAGCTGTGCCATCACTCACACAGATACTGAAGCCCGTGCCAGGCATAGACGCTGGAGGAAGAGTCAGGGAGCGGGTGGAGGCTTGCCAGGGAGCTAGCAACCTCCCGCTGTGTGGAGGGACGAGCCCCGCAATCCAAAATGCCACCCGCGATGTGCAGCACTGGGAGAGGGGAGAGAATCGTCTGCAGCAGCTCCCCCCCTGCAAGGCACTGAGAGATGATTGCAGGGGACTGGATCTGGAAGGGGTGCAGTGCGAGCCCCAGTGGCCACCCAACGATAACCTACAGAGTGTGGTGGGGTTCTAGGGCTCCTAGAGTGGGGAAACGCTGCAGAGCTGCAAAGGGAGGCCTGGGCGAGCTATCAGCATTCAGTGGTTCACGTACAGTGTGGGACTGGGGGTGAGAAGAGGAGCCAGCATCATCAGTGCCAGTGGATCTGCTATCAGTCCTAGAGGCACGAGTTGCATCCCTAGGAGGGCTGTAGCTCAGTCTGGAGGGTGGGCAGATGGCCATGCGGGCCCTGCGGACCCTGGAAGCTGGCGGCCCTTCAAGCCTCGGAAGCATCTATGAGAGGTGAGGTGAGGGCCAGGGAAACAGTCTCACTGGTGAGTAAAGGTAGGAGCCAGTTAGCTTGACCTCTTTCTAGCAGATCCCTGACCCTCTCAATCAAGGCGACAGTGTCTATGGCGAATCTGGCAGGAACACAGGGGAGGCCAACTCTTGTGATCTCAAATTCTCTTGAAAGTAGTGGGACGTACCTCTACGTAGCCTCTTCTAGATTTTCAGCTCCACCCAGTCATATTGTGCCATTGTAGCCAATCTCAATGGAGCCACTCTGACTCCCTGATTAGTTTGACACCCCGCTTAGGCTCCTTTTCCTTAGGGTGGAGCGGGTCAAGGGGCCTTCATTTGCAATCCTGGATGGCTAATAAAAAGTTCCATAAACCAAAAAATACACATATAAAGTACTCAGTGTACTTCACTAGTGTAAACCAAACACATCACAGTTCAAAAATAATAATAACTTCCAAAGTGACTTGTTCCTGGATAAACAACACGTGCTCCTCTCTCAGTTCCACACTCACCAGAAAGATGTACCCCTTCAGGGTAAAGTGCATTCAAGCAGGGTCATCTCTTGTCTGCTGGTATCTCCTCCTCCATGGTGTATCTGGTCATTGGGTACACTCACATATGGGTGGATGGAAAGAAATGCTCCTCATAGCGTGAATCCATAAAAATGAATTTTAATCAAATCAAAGTTTTCAAAGTTTTACATTTTCACTTTCAATAGTGCTGCAGGATCAGTACAAATACCACAGCAATAGATCTGGGATGCCTTGCATTCCACAGACTGGAAGTAACGTGATGGCTCTCCAATCTTGCATGCAGGGTCCTGATTGTCCTTCCTATGTACAAGAGATTGTGAGGACATGTCTGCCAGTAGATAACATATTGTGATGAACAGTTTTGAATGGAATTGATAGTGTGTAGATAGATGGCTGTTTGTTAGTTTTACACCTTTATACTGTTCACCAATACATGTCTGTTGTTGTGTTGAAGCAACACAACACAATCAAGATTCACTCACAATCAAGAACTCTCATTTACCAAAACATATCAGAGAAATATTAAATCTCATAATATATAGATTTTGATCAACAATGGGATAATTGTTTCCATTACCTATAAAGATCTGTTGCCCATGTTGTACATGCTTATAAGTCAGGCATTTTTCTGTTTGCATTAAAACATGCCTGTGAGATTTATATTGGGGTTCTGGTGAGTTGACACTTTACTGGGTGCACATTACCTTTAATATGTGGGTCTTTTCTGCAAGAAACTTCTGGTTTACAGGTGATGGACAACTTCAAATGTGAATTTTGTAAGAGGACATGTCTCACGAGCATGTTTAAATGCAAAAACAAAAACATCTCTAGCACCTTGTCCCCTTACCTTTTCTTTTGACTGTGCTATTGATCTTGGTCTGCTCTGCAGCCCATGATAATCTATTTACTCACAGATTCTGAACACAGACCATGTCTGAATGCATTTCTTAAAATTAAAAAAAAAGGGCTTCATCTGAAAAGTGACCTTTTTTTATTGAGGGGTAAGGTGAAACCCTAAAACCTTGCATTGACTACTGGACCTGAACGGCATCACAATTAAAATTTGGTACCCACTGCCCCTCCTCGCATACCTATCTGTTTACCTGCAAAAAGCCCAGATCTTCTCCAAACTTAACCTAAGGTGCTTACAATCTGGGTCAAATAAGAATGAAGACAAATGGAAAACTGTGCTAAACACTCATGCATTTCAAATATCTCATGATGCCTTTTGGGCTATGTACTTCTGCAAACTGCCCAAGGAAAAACATTTTCCTGTGCTTCCTTTTCTAAAATATCTAAAAAGCCATTATATCATCAGGCTGCTTGATGGCTCAATGTAAGTCAAGCCCCTTCCCCTTGGCTTTCCTTTTCTTGATTTAATTTTTTCATCACATACAAGCAAAGTTCTAGCAATACCTGAGCTGATTCGTTCTTCTGTTCCTTCAATCTCAACAACAGGGAAACCTCCTCTGAACTAGAGTCAGTTGTTCCTACATTTTATTCTGGGACTGAACTCACTCCTGAAAACCTCCATTCTTCCAGGCAAAACCCCTGTGCCACCAAATTTCAGGACCAAGAGTCTGCATTGGACCCATAGCTTCAGCCACATCAGTATTTGTGGCCAGCAGTGAAGAGGGTTGTTAGGGATTTGTGACAGCCTATACCATCAGAGCCCAGGTCAAGGTCCCCCCTCATGTGCTTGGAGTGTTGCTAATGTACTGTAAGGTAGTGGGTTACATTTTGGTGTTTAAAAAAAGAGATAAAAAGAGGCATTTGTAAAGTACAAAGTAGAAGGGACACCCTCAGCATTCCAGATTTAAAAGGAATGCAACAAGAATTTAAAGGAAGCAATCCTTTAGGATGGCTAAAATAGAAAACAATAAACACAACACTACAGCAAACAAAACAGATCCAAACAATGGTTTCAAATATGTCAATAATGAAAAGGTTATGAAAGAACATATAGGTCCCACACAGATAAACACAGGAAGCTGGTCACACATGAAAGGAATTAAATAATTATTCTCTTCAGTTTTTTACAGATGAAAAAAACAGGTTTTATAGTCATACAGTTGATGGATAGTTTCACTGAAGGCACCTCTGTGACTGGTTGAAAACCAGCTGCAAAAGGGAGAAACTTAGTATGGACAAATTACCACGTCTAGATGACTTACACCCATGAGTCTAGCTTAGCTCAGTTATATGTAATCCACTATTTCTAATTTTTTTAAAGACAACTTACAAAAAATGATTGGGATGTATACCAGGAAACTGCAGACCAGTCAATAGTATGTAAGGTATTTGAGGGAATAGTAAAAAATGCTATTCAGAAATTTGTCTGTGCTAAATGTATCATAACTGACAACTAGCATGGATTTATGAGAAAACACCCTTTTTAAACCAACCTGTTACCATTCTATGAGGAAGAAAATGAGAAATTGAATGGTAAAAGTCCAGTGGACATAATGTATCTTGATTTAGCTAAAGCATTTAATATTGTATGTTAGAAATGTTTAAGTAAAGTTTGTTGGAGTTGATGAAATTGTATGTAAATGGATAAGAAATTGGTTGCATGAATGGATCCAGAGAGTTGTAAGTGGTGTGCCCTAGGGCTCCATCTTTGGTCCGATGCTGTTCAATATGTCAAATGATATAGAGGTTTAATTAAAAATGCAATTTTAGGGTTTGTTGATGATACAAAATAATGCAAGGAAATTAATTCAGCACATGATGTAGCATTATTGCTGGAAGACCCTAATAAAATATGGGGTTGGGCAGCTACATGGAAGATGAGGTTTAATTTTGAGAAATGTAAAGTTATGCACTTGGGTTCCAAAAATACACATGCAAAATACAGATGTAGGAGGGACTTTCCTGGGAGAATTAGTGATTGAAAAGGATCTGGGGGTGCTTATAGAACACAGATTTAGAAATGGAATGCAATGCCAAGTCACAGCTGACAATGCTAGCAAAATATTCTCATGTATTAAAATATATCTATATATATTCAAGAGATACATTTGTACACACACTGCATATGCTGGCTTTTAATAATAGGACACTTACCTGTCCTAGAGTCCAACGATGTCGGCACCGTAGCTGATTTTTCCATCAGCTGTTGGGTGCTGCCGCTGCCATTGTGGGTAATGGCTTCATGGCTTCATGCTGGGAACCCTACTGCGCATGTGCGAGGCTCCACTCCTCTCTCCTGAATTGGCGACAGGAGGAAGAGGAGGGAGCCCAGCCGTGACGTCAATATCCAAGGCTGTGGCTCCCAGAAGTGGGAACAGGATACTTGTATTCTGCCCCCCCTCCCCCCTGAAAGGTGCCAATTGTGGCACCAGAGAGGAAGAGGAAACAAATGGGTGGAAGTTACACTTTTGGGTGGAACTCCGCTTTAAGAGGGGGTATGATTACAATGTACAAATATGTCAAAGGTGACTCCAGTAACTTTAATGAACTGTTTACTCTAAGGTTCCTGATGAGGACATGCAGTCATAATTTAAGGTTAGAAGAAAGGAGATTTAACCTTAGACTGCGGAACAAATTCTTTACTGTTAGAGCAGTAAAAAGAAGAACTCCCTCCCCCAGGAAGTTTTACTTTCTGAGAGTGTTGACAACTTAAAAAAAAACTTTTAGATGTCCTCTTGAAGAAGCAGAATAAACAGGGATATAGGAATTGTAGAAGAATACAAATCACACACACATATTAAGCTTGATGAACCTGTGTCTTTCTTCAACCTTATAAACTAAGTGACTAGTTTACCCCACATTATGAATAAACAAAAATTCCTCTCTACCACTGTGTTTGTTAATGAAAAATGTAAACACCCCTAATTGTTGCAGCTGTGCACTCTTATGTGTTCCCACATATATCTCTAAACTATATCCATACAAAAGTGCAACACAAATAATATCACCACATATTTGCTGTATATAATATATCTTTAACTGTGACCAACCTAGGTTAATCACAGTGAAATATACTGTATATAACCCCACATTAAATTGGTCCTTTTTGAAATCAAAGACTTCTCCAGAGCCTCTCCCATCCTCTGTAACTCTCCACCTCAGTCTGTCTGGCTATTTCCTACTCTGGCTGTCTTTAGGAGATCCCCGAAAACTGATCACTTTAGGGAAGCCTATCACACCTCCAACTAACCTAACTTTATCATATCCATCAGCTCATCCCCTATAGTAACCTCTTGTACCACTTGCCCCACCGTGTTAGATTGTAAGCTCTCTTAACCTTTATATTGTAAACTGCTGCACAAACTGATGGCATCATATAAATCCTGTATTATAATACTACTACTACTACTACTACTACTACTACTACTAATAATAATAATAATAATCATCATCATCCTTTGTCCTTTATGTTTCATTTACCATCTCATTTCCTCATACCCGAATATTTTCATCAATCTCCTCTGTATCTGCTAATACTCAACAGATATTCCAACTCAACTTCATCTGTTTCACCTTGAATTGCTTCTTCTCAAAAATAGCAAATCTTAGATTCCAAGATTTTCTTAGCAAGATCGTGTTACCTGTTAGAGAGGAAAGGCTCCAGCCTGCACAAAAAAGGCTCCTGGCCCTTCACACCAAATATCTTTGCTCTTAACCCTGAAACCAGTCCCTTTTGGGGTGTAGTGGTACTGTTACTTTACCTTCTTCATTCCTGCTGGTGGACCACCAGCAACCCCTTAAGTTACATTTTCAGAGAAAGCAGCCACAGGGAGGGACATGGAGAGAAAGTAACACAGGTTGTGCCCCCCCTTATGCCGCTTACACACGATTGGACATTACGACAACAAAATCCTGTGATTTATTTCTGACGGATATTGGCTCAAACTTGTCTTGCATACACACGGTCACACAAATGTTGTTGGAAATTCTGATTGTCAAGAACGCGCTGATGTACAAAGAGTTCGATGGCACTATAAACTGGAAGTTCAATAGGCAGTGCGCCATCCTTTGGGCTCCTTCTGCTAATCTCGTGTTAGTAGAAGTTTGGTGAGAGACGATTTGCACATTTCAGCCTTGTGCTTTTCAGATTGTTACTGCTCTTCAGTTTGTGCTTGTGGGTTCGTATTTGGTTTTCAGTGCGTGTAGTCAGTTCGTATCTGGTTTTCAGTGCATATTTTTATGTTACGTATTTGATATTCAGTGCGTTCTTGTCCGTTCATTTCTGATTTTCAGCTCGCTCTTTTCAGGCCTTTCTGATATTCAGTGCGTTCTGTTAGCTTGTTCTGACCAGCCCACTGTTTTCTAGCCATGTTGTGGGAATGTACTCATCATAGAGTTCGTGCTGTGCAGGGGCTTGGTGTTGGGGTTCTTACTTTGACCCAGATCCAGTCCATGAACAGGGGGAGGAGGAGTTCATGGATGAAGAAATGATTGCTCCAGCGTGACCAATTCTCGCACATGCCTTTGTTGCGGGAGATCCGTGAGAATAATCCTGATGACTTCAGGAATTATATCCGGACGACGGACCCCGTTTTTCACCGTTTATATTAAAAGGCAGGACAACTGCATGTGGCAAGCCATCACTCCCAAACAGTGGCTCGTCACCACATTGCGGTACTTAGCGACGGGGAGAAGTCTGCAGGACATCAAGTTCTCGACAGGCATCTCCCCCCAGCCTCTGGGGATTATTATTCCAGAGACCTGTTCTGCCATCATTCAGGTTCTGCAGGAGGACTGTATTGAGGTAATATTTCTCCTTTAACATCACATTATGTGTATTTAATGTTTGCTAGTGTATTGTATTTCTTTCATCATTCCCTAATTACCATGATTGTAATATGCTGTGACTGTCCTCTTTGTCCTCATTCATGCTGGAAGTTTTTCAAGTTCTTTTTTGTCCTTCATGCATATTTGCATTCACTAACGTCCCCAGCATGCTATCCAGAGCCCATACACACCTAGCTTAGTCACTTAACAATGTATTTTGTCAGCTCTATAGTAGTGCTTTACCCTAAACACCCCCTAAAATATGTCCAAATGTTTTTTGTGTCCTTAAACTCAGGCAGAGTGCCAGAGGCTTTTTTTGGGGTCCCAAAATCATTTAGAAGCCTCCCTCCGCCCCAACTGCTAAGTCAACCGATACCAATCTTCCATCTGCTGTCTTTGCCAAACGTATACACACTATACCTACCTCTTTTGTGTTCTTATTTATGGATGAATTCACCAAAGCATGTAGTGAAAGGGCCTGCCTGAATATTTTCTAATGGTACTCTTTAAAGTTTTATTCTCCTATTATCTTGATAGGTAATTGCAGAATGTAAAAATGTGCTTCAATTTGTACAGTGTATATTTATATTTTTGTATTATGACACTTCTTACTAGGGATGAGCTGATGTTTGAGTCAAAAGTAATTTCGACCCGAACACCGAGTGTTCGCCTGTTCGCTGAATAGCGAACATTTCAGGTGTTTGCGAACATCCTTAAAAAGTCTATGGGAGAAATCAAAAGTGCTAATTTTAAAGGCTCATATGCATGGCATTGTCATAACAAGTGTTTGGGGACCTGGGTCCTGCCCCAAGGGACATGTATCAATGCAAAAAAAGTTTTAAAAATGGCGTTTTTTTTTGAGCAGTGAATATAATAATGCTTAAAGTGAAACAATAAAAGTGAAATATTCCTTTAAATTTAGTACCTGGGGGTGTCTATAGTCTGCCTGTAAAGTGGCGCATGTTTCCTATGTTTACAACAGTCCCTGCACAAAATTACATTTCTAAAGGAAAAAAAGTCATTTAAAAGTACTTGCGGCTAGGGATGAGCTTCGTGTTTGAGTCAAACCCATGTTCGACTCGAACATCGTATGTCCGCCCGTTCGTCGAATTACGAACGATATGGGCCGTTCGCACCAAATTCGAGTGGCGCGTCACGGCCCATAATTCACTGCGGCATCGCAGTGCATTGCTGGCTGATGATTGGCCAAACATGCACTATGACCTGCATGCTTGGCCAATCACAGCACCGTCTGTACAGAGAGCCGTAATTGGCCAAAGCCAGGGTGGCTTTGGCCAATTATGGCTCAGGGGGTTTAGTACACGCCCCACACTATATAAGGTGGCCCTGTGTAGTCTGTTCCATCATTGAGAGGGACATAGATAGACAAAGAGACAGTGTCATTTGATTTAAGTTAGATAGAGTAGGCAGGCGAGTCAGTTAGCTGCACTTATAATGTATTGTGTGTATATATATATATATATATATATATATATATATACATCCTAGGTGTTGTACATATATATATATATATATATATATATATATATATATATATATATATATATATATATGTATATATATATATATATATATACACTGTATTCAGTTTAGCTAGATCTGTTCCTGTTATTCTCTTCCTACTGACAGGCAGGCAGGTGTTTTTACAGTATTTACAGCTACCTGAAGAAAATTACTGGTGTTCTTCTGATCCTATTAGTCCTATTAGCTACAGTATTTACAGATAGTACAGTGCATCCTCTGCATAGTGTGCACCTAAAGCTACCTGAAGAAAATTAGTGGTGTTCTTCTGATCCTATTAGTACAGTACCTCAAGCAGCTGCAGTATTTACAAATTAGTGTAGTGCACAGGCAGGCAGCTACAGTATCTACAGTTAGTGTACTGTGTCCTCTGCACAGTGTGCACCTAAAGCTAACTGAATAAAATTGGTGGTGTTCTTCTGATCCTATATTAATACCACAGGCAGGCAGCTACAGTATTATCAAGTTAGTGTAGTGTGTCCTCTGCACAGTGTGTACCTAAAGCTACCTGAAGACAATTGCTGTTGTTCTACTCCTATTAATACCACAGAAAGGCAGCTGCAGTATTTACAGTTATTATACTGTATCCTCTGCACAGTGTGCACCTAAAGCTACCTGAAAAAAAATTGGTGGTGTTCTTCTGATCCTATTAATACCACAGGCAGGCAGCTACAGTATTTACAGTTAGTGTACTGCATCCTCTGTACAGTGTGCACCTAAAGCTACCTGAATAAAATTGGTGGTGTTCTTCTGATCCTATATTAATACCACAGGCAGGCAGCTACAGTAATTATAAGTTAGTGTAGTGCATCCTCTGCACAGTGTGCACCTAAAGCTACCTGAAGACAATTGCTTTTGTTCTGCTCCTATTAATACCACAGACAGGCAGCTACAATATTTACAAATTAGTGTAGTGCGTCCTCTGCACAGTGTTCACCTAAAGCTACCTGAATAAAATTGGTGGTGTTCTGCTGATCCTATATTAATACCACAGGCAGGCAGCTACAGTATTCACAATTTAGTGTAGTGCATCCTCTGCACAGTGTGCACCTAAAGCTACCTGAAGAAAATTGGTGGTGTTTTTCTGATCCAATTAGTACAGTACCACAGGCAGCTGCAGTGTTTACAAGTTAGTGTAGTGCGTCCTCTGCACAGTGTGCACCTAAAGCCACCTGAAGAAAATTGGTGGTGTTCTTCTGATCCTATTAGTATCACAGGCAGCTGTAGTATTTACAAGTTTGTGTAGTGCGTCCTCTGCACAGTGTGCACCTAAAGCTACCTGAATAAAATTGGTGGTGTTCTTCTGATCCTATTAATACCACAGGCAGGCAGCTACAGTGTTTATAGTTAGTGTACTGTGTCCTCTGCACAGTGTGCACCTAAAGCTACCTGAAGATGATTACTGTTGTTCTGCTCCTATTAATACCACAGGCAGGCAGCTACAGTATTTACAGTTAGTGTACTGTGTCCTCTGCACAGTGTGCACCTAAAGCTACCTGAATAAAATTGGTGGTGTTCTTCTGATCCTATTAATACCAAAGGCAGGCAGCTACAGTATGTACAGTTATGCCCCGTACACACGGTCGGACTTTGTTCGGACATTCCGACAACAAAATCCTAGGATTTTTTCCGACAGATGTTGGCTCAAACTTGTCTTGCATACCCACTGTCACACAAAGTTGTCGGAAAATCCGATTGTTCTGAACGCGGTGACGTAAAACACGTACGTCGGGACTATAAACAGGGCAGTGGCCAATAGCTTTCATCTCTTTATTTATTCTGAGCATGCGTGGCACTTTGTCCGTCGGATTTGTGTACACACGATCGGAATTTCCGACAACGGATTTTGTTGTCGGAAAATTTTATATCCTGCTCTCAAACTTTGTGTGTCGGAAAATCCGATGGAAAATGTGTGATGGAGCCTACACACGGTCGGAATTTCCGACAACAAGGTCCTATCACACATTTTCCATCGGAAAATCCGACCGTGTGTACGGGGCATTAGTGTACTGCGTCCTCTGCACAGTGTGCACCTAAAGCTACCTGAATAAAATTGGTGGTGTTCTTCTGATCCTATATTAATACCACAGACAGGCAGCTACAGTATTTACAATTAGTGTAGTGCGTCCTCTGCACAGTGTGCATCTAAAGCTACCTGAATACAATTGCTGTTGTTCTGCTCCTATTAATACCACAGACAGGCAGCTACAATATTTACAAATTAGTGTAGTGCGTCCTCTGCACAGAGAGCACCTAAAGCTACCTGAAGAAAATTAGTGGTGTTCTTCTGATCCTATTGGTATCGCAGGCAGCTGTAGTATTTACAAGTTAGCTTAGTGCGTCCTCTGCACAGTGTGCACCTAACGCTACCTGAAAAAAATTGGTGGTGTTCTGTTCCTATTTTAATACCACAGGCAGGCAGCTACAGTATTTATAGTTAGTGTACTGTGTCTTCTGCACAGTGTGCACCTAAAGCTACCTGAAGACAATTGCTGTTGTTCTGCTCCTATTAACACCACAGACAGGCAGTTACAGTATTTACAATTAGTGTAGTGCGTCCTCTGCACAGTGTGCATCTAAAGCTACCTGAAGACAATTGCTGTTGTTCTGCTCCTATTAATACCACAGACAGGCAGCTACAATATTTACAAATTAGTGTAGTGCGTCCTCTGCACAGTGTTCACCTAAAGCTACCTGAAGAAAATTGCTGTTGTTCTGCTCCTATTAATACCACAGACAGGCAGCTACAGTATTTACAGTTAGTGTACTGTGTCCTCTGCACAGTGTGCACCTAAAGCTACCTGGATAAAATTGGTAGTGTTCTTCTGATCCTATATTAATACCACAGGCAGGCAGATACAGTATTTACAGTTAGTGTACTGCGTCCTCTGCAGAGTGTGCACCTAAAGCTACCTGAAGACAATTGCTGTTATTCTGCTCCTATTAATACCACAGACAGGCAGCTAAAGTATTTACAGTTAGTGTACTGTGTCCTCTGCACAGTGTGCACCTAAAGCTACCTGAATAAAATTGGTGGTGTTCTTCTGATCCTATATTAATACCACAGCAGGCAGCTACAGTATTTATAGTTAGTGTACTGTGTCTTCTGCACAGTGTGCACCTAAAGCTGCATGAAGACAATTGTTGTTGTCTGCTCCTATTAATACCACAGACAGGCAGCTACAGTATTTACAGTTAGTGTACTGTGTCCTCTGCACAGTGTGCACCTAAAGCTGCCTGAATAAAATTTGTGGTGTTCTTCTGATCCTATTAGTACAGTACCACAGGTGGCTGCAGTATTTACAAATTAGTGTAGTGCGTCCTCTGCACAGTGTTCACCTAAAGCTACCTGAAGAAAATTGCTGTTGTTCTGCTCCTATTAATACCACAGACAGGCAACTACAGTATTTACAGTTAGTGTACTATGTCCTCTGCACAGTGTGCATCTAAAGCCACCTGAATAAAATTGGTGGTGTTCTTCTGATAGTATTAATACCACAGGCAGGCAGCTACAGTATTTACAGTTAGTGTACTGCGTCCTCTGCACAGTGTGAACCTAAAGCTACCTGAATAAAATTGGTGGTTTTCTTCTGATCCTATATTAATACCACAGGCAGACAGCTACAGTATTTACAAGTTAGTGTAGTGCGTCCTCTGCACAGTGTGCACCTAAAGCTACCTAAAGAGAATTGTTTTTGTTCTGCTTCTATTAATACCACAGGCAGGCAGCTACATTATTTACAGTTAGTGTACTGCGTCCTCTGCATAGTGTGCACCTAAAGCTACCTGAAGACATTTGCTGTTTTTCTGCTCCTATTAATACCACAGGCAGGCAGCTGCAGTATTTACAGTTAGTGTACTGTTTCCTCTGCACAGTGTGCACCTAAAGCTACTTGAAGACAGTTGCTGTTGTTCTTTTGAAGCTTTTAATACCACAGGCAGGCAGCTGCAGTATTTACAGTTAGTGTACTGTGTCCTTTGCACAGTGTGCACCTAAAGCTACCTGAAGATAATTGCTGGTGTTCTCATACTAATAATACTACAGGCAGGCAGTTGATTCTGCTAGCTGCAGTATCAGTATATATATACATACCAGGTTTGTGCAGCTACATATCATTGCAGGCCATTAGTTTGTCTGGAAGGCCAACAAGGAGAGGCAGACAGTCACAAGCCAATGAAAGAGGGCAAGCAGGCTCTGTGTCTAGAGGCAACAGTGCTCGTCGTGGAGACGGTGCATCCTCATCAGCACGTGGCCGTGGGACACGTTTGTCCTTTTTTTCAGCAGCTGGCTGTGTTGAGCCGCAACATGCAGAACACTTGGTAGAGTGAATGACCAAGCCGTCCTCATCCTCTCTCACCCAGGCTCAGGTTACTTTGTCTGGCAAAGCAGCTGCCAACGCGGCCTCTTCCCTCAGCTCAATGGTATCAGTCACTCCTTCCCTAGCCCCACCAAGTCCTTCTGAGGAGTCCCCTGAACTGTTTGACCACAGTGTTGGGTACATGCTCCCGGAGGATGTCCAGCATTTTGAAGGCTCCGATGATGGTACCCAGCTAGATTAAGGCAGTAACATGAGCCCAGAGAGAGGAGGTGCCCAAGAAGGACAGCAATCTGGCAGTCATGTTCCCCCAGCTTCAGCATAATGCCAGCTTTGCTCCAGTGATGAGGAGGGAGGGGATGATAAGGTCACTGACTCCACGTGGGTGCCTGATAGGAGAGAGAAGGAGGAGGAGGCACATCGCCAACGAGGCAGGATGCCCTCCAGGGGCCAGCTTAAGGGCAGCACACTGACTGCATCACACCGTAGAGCACCGCATGTGCAGGGTGTTGCTGTCTCTGCTCGTTATTCCAAAAGTTATTTGGTGTGGGCCTTTTTTGAGACTAGTGCATCAGATCCCACTGCTGCTATTTGCAACATATGTCTCAAGCGTATCTCGCGTGGCCAAAACATCACCCGCTTGGGCACCACATGCTTGACCAGACATATGTCAACCTGCCATGCAGTTCGTTGGTAAGCGTATCTAAAAGACCCACACCAAAGAACAAAGAGGACCTCTCTTTGCTCCTCATCAGCTGGGATCTCCAACCACACTATACCTTCAGTCCTCTCTGAGACCTGCACTGAGAGGAATGAACGTGCAGAATTAGGTGTATCACAGCTAGGGATGAGCCGAACACCCCCCTGTTCGGTTTGCATGTTCTGAAAATGCGAAAAGGCAAAAAATTTGTTCAAACGCGCGAACACCGTTAAAGTCTATGGGACACGAACATGAATAATCAAAAATGCTAATTTTAAAGGCTTATATGCAAATTATTGTCATATAAAGTGTTTGGGGACCTGGGTCCTGCCCCAGGGGACATGGATCAATGCAAAAAAAGTTTTAAAAACTGCCTTTTTTTCGGGAGCAGTGATTTTAATAATGCTTAAAGTGAAACAATAAAAGTGTAATATTCCTTTAAATTTCGTACCTGGGGGGGTGTCTATAACATGCCTGTAAATGGATGCATGTTTCCCGTGTTTAGAACAGTCTGACAGCAAAATGACATTTCAAAGGAAAAAAGTCATTTAAAACTACTTGTGGCTATTAATGAATTGCCGGTCCGACAATACATATAAAAGTTCATTGATAAAAACGGCATGGGAATTCCCCACAGGGGAACCCTGAACCAAAATTTAAAAAAAAAATGACGTGGGGGTCCCCCTAAATTCCATACCAGGCCCTTCAGGTCTGGTATGGATATTAAGGGGAACCCCGGCCAAAATAAAAAAAAAATGGCATGGGGTCCCACAAAAATCCATACCAGACCCTTATCCGAGCATGCAACCTGGCAGGCCCTCCTGAACCATACCAGGCCACATGCCCTCAACATTGGGAGGGTGCTTTGGGGTAGCCCCTTCAAGACCTCGTGCATCAGAGGGGGGCAGGGTCACCGGGTGGCCCCACCCTCCGTTATTTAAGAACTGTCAGAAGACAAGAAGCTTCACACAGCAGGAGCCTCCCATCATGGTTGGATGCAGAGTGGCCTGAGAAGTAGAAGGGAAGAAGACGCCACAGAGGAAGATGCCAGACGAAAACACCGGAGGAAGAACAAGAAGAACCAGAAGAAGAAGATGGAGGAAGAAACCGAAGGAAGATAGAAGAAAGAAGATAGAGGAAAGAAGAAGCATTTAAATAAAGGAATTGTCATAAACTGTCTCTTGTCATTTTTTACATTTTTGACACTTTTTTGTGAAATGTACCCCCTTACCATTTCACACAGGCGGATGGCTGGGATCTGGGGGTCCCCTTGTTAAAGGGGGCTTCCAGATTCCGATAAGCCCCCTGCCCGCAGACCCCCACAACCACCGGGCAAGGGTTGTGGGGATGAGGCCCTTGTCCCCAACAACATGGGGACAAGATGCTTTGGGGGCTACCCAAAAGCACCCTCCCAATGTTGAGGGCATGTGGCCTGGTACTGTTCAGGAGGGGGGGCTCTCTCATCCCCCCTCTTTTGCTGCAGCCTGCCAGGTTGCGTGCTCGGATAAGGGTCTGGTATGAATTTTTGGGGGGACCCCACGCCATTTTTTTTTATATTTTGATGCGGGGTTCTCCTTAAAATCCATACCAGACCTGAAGGGCCTGGTATGGAATTTAGGGGGACCCCCCATGTCATTTTTTTAAAAATTTTGGTTCTGGGTTCCCCTGTGGGGAATTCCCATGCCATTTTTATCAATGAACTTTTATGTGTATTGTCGGACCGTGAGTAGTTTTAAATGATTTTTTTTCCTTTGAAATGTCATTTTGCTGTCAGACTGTTCTAAACACAGGAAACATGCGCCCCTTTACAGGCATACTATAGACACCCCCAGGTATGAAATTTAAAGGAATATTACACTTTTATTGTTTCACTTTAAGCATTATTAAAATCACTGCTCCTGAAAAAATGGCCGTTTTTAAAACTTTTTTTGCATTGATCCATGTCCCCTGGGGCAGGACCCAGGTCCCCAAACACATTTCATGACAATACCATGCATATAAGCCTTTAAAATTAGCACTTTTGTTTTCTCCCATAGACTTTTAAAGGGTGTTCCGTGGCTTCCGAATTTGCCGCAAACACCCCAAATTGTTTACTGTTCTGCCAACTGGCGAACAGCCGATGTTCAAGTCGAACATGAGTTTGACTCAAACTCGAAGCTCATCCCTAGTCACAGCCAAGTACTTGTGGGCAATCTGCTATTGGTACACCAACGTCAGATTGTACCAGGCAAATTTCCCTGCCCTAGCTGCTGCACCGCCGAAAGAAGTTCGCTCCCAGCCATCCACATGCCCAGAGGTTGAATGCTAGCTTGGCTAAATTTCTAGCACTTCAACTGCTGCCTTTTCAGTTGGTAGACTCTGTCCCCTTCCGTGAGTTTGTGGAATGTGCGGTTCCTCAGTGGCAGGTTCCCAAACGCCACATTTTCTCACTGAAGGCGATTCCGGTTCTCTTCCGGCATGTGGAAGGCAATGTCTTGGCCTCGCTGGACAGGGCGGTCAGTGGTAAGGGGCATATTACCGCTGACTCATGGTCCAGCATGGACAGGAACGTTACCTATTTTTCACCGCGCACTGGGTGACTCTTCTGGCAGCTGGGAAGGATGCAGGATAGGGTGCAGTAGTGTTGGAGGTTGTTCCGCCACCACGCCTCCAAAATACTACTAGTGGTGATTCTGCCACACATTTCTCCTCCACCCCTCCTCTTCTTCTTCCTCCATGGTCTCTTCCTTTGCTGATTTGTCTATGGAACCGGCGGTGCTCTGTAGGTGTTCAAGGGGCTACGCAAGCACGCAGGCAAAAAGATGCCATGCTGTGCTTGAGCTGGTGTACTTGGGGGACAGGAGCCACACTGGGGCAGATATTCTGTCAGCTCTGCAGGGGCAGGTTCAGAGGTGGTTGATGCCACGCCAGCTTAAGGCAGGTATGGTGGTTTGCGACAATGGCACCAGCCTCCTCTCCGCCCTCTGACAGGGGCAACTGACCCATGTGCCCTGTTTGGCTCTTGTCCTTAACTTGGTGGTGCAGATGTTCTTGGGCAGGTACCCGGGCTTACAGGATTTCCTGAGGCAGGCCAGGAAAGTCTGTGTGCATTTCCACAGGTCATATAATGCCAGTGCTCGGCTGGCTGACCTCCAAAAGGAATTTAACCTGCCCAAGAACCGCCTAATCTGTGGAATGCCCACCAGGTGGAACTCAACGTTGACCATGCTGCAGCGGCTGCACATGCAGCAGAGGACCATCAATGAGTATCTGTGCGACTATGGCACCAGGACAGGGTCAGGGAGCTTGTTTTTTTTTCCCCACACCAGTGGGCCTTGATCAGGGATGCATGCACTGTTCTGTCACCATTTGAGGAGGCCACGAGGATGGTGAGCAGTGACAGTGCATGCATCAGTGACACTGTCCCCCTTGTCCACCTGTTGGAGCACACACTGCGTAGAATAATGGACAGGGCACTTGAGGCAGAACAGAGGCAGGAAGAGGAGGATTTTCTTAGCTCTCAAGACCCCCTTTGTACAGACAGTGTTCCTGCATGCCCGTCGATCACACAGGAAGAGGAGGAAAAGAAGGAGGAGGAGGAGGAAGAGGAGGATTGTGTTAGCATGAAATTGGAGGCTGGCACTCAGCATCAGCAGCAGTCTTTAAGGGATCATTTACAGTCCCAAGAAACCCATGGACTTGTACGTGGCTGGGAGGAGGTGGCTGCGGATCATGTCATCCTTAGTGACCCAGAGGACTCCGGACCGAATGCCTCAGCAAATCTACGCTGCATGACCTCCCTGATACTGCAAATCCTGCGGAAGGATCCTTGTATTCGTGGTATCAAGGAGAAGGATCAATACTGGCTGGCAACCCTCCTTGATCCACCTTACAAGGGTAAGGTTGCGGACCTTATCTTGCCGTCGCAGAGGGAGCAGAGGATGAAACATCTTCAGAAGGCCTTGCAGAAAGCTCTGTGCAACGCGTTCCCAGAGACTGTGAGGTTACAAACTCCTGTTCCTGGATAACGCGTTGCTGAGGCTTCGGTCAGTCAAAGAAGAATTGGTGGAGAATGTGGCCATCTGACTGATGCGTTCAGACAATTTTTCAGTCCGCAGCCCCAAGTATGATTGGTTCCAGCAACCATCGCCAGCGTCTGTTTTACATGGTGCAGGAATACCTAGGGGCAAGATCTGATTTGGACAACTTTCCCACCGAAAATCCTCTGGGTTACTGGGTCTTGAGGATGGATCACTGGCCAGAGCTTGCACAGTATGCAGTTGAGCTACTGGCCTGAACTGCTTCCAGCGTTCTTTTGGAACTTTGTAACTGATCACAGGGTGCACCTGTCCACCGACTCGGTCGATAGACTGACCTTCATAAAAATGAATCAGTCTTGGATCACCACCAGCTACCAAGCACCTGATGCTTATGTAACCGAATAATTTTTTTTGAAATGTCAGATCCCTTCAAGACTGCCTATGCTGATGCTGGGTGACTATCCTGTTATGCTGAGTGACTATCCTCTTCCTCCTCAATAGCTTGTAAGAATATTTTTGGTTCTGGGCACCGTCACCAGTGGCTAAGGCCCAATTTTTCAGCCCCTGTTTAACAGGGGCGTGTAATTACAAATTTTGATGCAATACTTTGCAGCAGGGCTCATTCCTGCGCTCCAACTAGAGTAGGGATGAGCCGAACACCCCCCGGTTCGGTTTGCACCAGAACCTGCGAACGGACCGAAAGTTCGCACGAACGTTAGAACCCCATTGACGTCTATGGGACTCGACGTTCGAAATCAAAAGTGCTCATTTTAAAGGCTAATTTGCATGGTATTGTCCTAAAAAGGGTTTGGGGACCCGGGTCCTACCCCAGGGGACATGTGTATCAATGCAAAAAAAACTTTTAAAAACGGCCGTTTTTTCGGGAGCAGTGATTTTAATGATGCTTAAAGTAAAAAAAAAAAGTGAAATATTCCTTTAAATATCGTACCTGGGGGGTGTCTATAGTATGCCTGTAAAGTGACGCGTGTTTCCCGTGTTTAGAACAGTCCCTGCACCAAATGTCATTTTTAAAGGAAAAAATCTCATTTAAAACTGCTTGCGGGTTTAATGTCATGTCGGGTCATGGCAATATGGATGAAAATCAGTGAGACAAATGGCATGGGTACCCCCCAGTCCATTACCAGGCCCTTTGGGTCTTGTATGGATATTAAGGGGAACCCCGCACCCAAATTAAAATAAGGAAAGGCCCTATATACTCTGAACAGCAGTATACAGGCGGTGCAAACAAGACAGGGACTGTAGGTTTGTTGTTAAGTAGAATCTCTTTGTAATTTTGAACATTTTTAACGTGTTTAGCTCCAGCCAAAAAATCTTTTTTAAGCTTTTTGGAAAACATAGGGAAGGGTTATCACCCCTGTGACATTTGTCTTGCTGTCTTTCCTCCTCTTCAGAAGATTTCACCTCACTTTTTGTCCCAATGAAAAATGTTTTTTGAAAATTTGGATTTTTTGTGGAACAAGGATTGGAAAGCATCAGTGGAAAGGAGAAATTGTTTTCCCATATTAACTCTTACAGGAGAGAATTTCCCTTCTTAGGGGTAGATTTCATCTCACTTCCTGTTGTCTCCTTCCGTTTGCAAGTAGGAGTCGTTTGTAAGTTAGATGTTTGAAAGTAGGGTCCTGCCCTATATACTCAGCAGAAATTTGGGCCTTAGGTGTTGCTGTGGCCACAACACTGTAAGCCCTCACAGGGCCCTGCTGTGAAATATTAGATCAAGAATTGTAAATACATGCCCCTGTTGAACAGGAGCTGAAAAATTAGGCCTTAGGCACTGGTGCTGTGGTGCCACAACACTGCAACCCCTCACAGACACTCTAGTTGGAACGCAGGAACGAGCCCTGCTGCAAAGTAGTGCATCAAAAATTGTAATTACACGCCCCTGTTAGACACGGGCAGAAAAATTGGGCCTTAGGCACTGGTGCTGGTGCCACAACACTGCAACCCCTCACAGACACTCTAGTTGGAACGAGCCCTGCTGCAAAGTATTGCATCAAAAATTGTAATTACACGCCCCTATTAGACAGGGGCAGAAAAATTGGGCCTTAGGCACTGGTGCTGGTGCCACAACACTGCAACTCCTCACAGACACTCTAGTTGGAATGCAGGAACGAGCCCTGCTGCAAAGTATTACATCAAAAATTGTAATTACACGCCCCTGTTAAACAGGGGCTGAAAAATTGTGCCTTAGGCACTGGTGGTGGCGCCCAGAACCAAAAATGTTCTTACAAGCTATCAGCATGATGATTGAGGAGGAAGAGGATAATTACTCAGGGATAGTCACTCAGCATCAGCATAGGCAGTCTTTGAAGGGATCTGAGATTTCAAAAAAAATTATTCGGTTACATCAGCATCAGGTGCTTGGTAGCTGGTGGTGATCCAAGACTGATTCATTTTTATGAAGGTCAGCCGATCGACCGAGTCGGTGGACAGACGCACCCTGTGATCGGTTACCACGCCTCCAGCAGCACTGAATGTGCGTTCCGAAAGAACGCTGGATGCAGGACAGGCCAGTAGCTCAATTGCATACTGTGCAAGCTCTGGCCAGTGATCCATCCTCAAGACCCAGTAACCCAGAGGATTTTCGGTGGGAAAGGTGTCCAAGTCTGATCTTGCCCCTAGGTATTCCTGCACCATGTAAAACAGACGCTGGCGATGGTTGCTGGAACCGATCATACCTTGGGGCTGCGGACCAAAAATTTGTCTGAACGCATCAGTCAGATGGCCACCTTCTCCACCGCTCCTTCTTTGACTGACCGAAGCCTCAGCAACACGTTGTCCAGAAACAGGAGTTTGTAACCTCCCAGTCTCTGGGAACGCATTGCACAGACCTTTCTGCAAGGCCTCCCGAAGATGTTTCATCCTCTGCTCCCTCTGCGATGGCAAGATAAGGTCCGCAACCTTACCCTTGTAATGTGGATCAAGGAGGGTTGCCAGCCAGTATTGGTCCTTCTCCTTGATACCACGAATACGAGGATCCTTACGCAGGCTTTGCAGGATCAGGGAGGCCATGCAGCGTAGGTTTGCTGAGACATTCGGTCCGGAGTCCTCTGGGTCACTAAGGACGACAACGTCCGCAGCCACCTCCTCCCAGCCACGTACAAGTCCATGTGTTTAAAGACTGCTGCTGATGCTGAGTGCCAGGCTCCACCTCCATACTGACACAATCTTCCTCCTCCTCCTCCTCGTCCTCTTCCTGTGTGATCGGCGGGCACGCAGGAACACTGTCTGGATAAAGGGGGCCTTGAGAGCTAAGGAAGTCCTCCTCTTCCTGCCTCTGTTCTGCCTCAAGTGCCCTGTCCATTATTCCACGCAGCGTGTGCTCCAACAGGTGGACAAGGGGGACAGTGTCACTGATGCATGTACTGTCACTGCTCACCATCCTCGTGGCCTCCTCGAATGGTGACAGGACAGTGCATGCATCCCTGATCATGGCCCACTGGCGTGGGGAAAAAAAACCAAGCTCCCCTGACCCTGTCCTGGTGCCATAGTCGCACAGGTACTCATTGATGGCCCTCTGCTGCGTGTGCAGCCGCTGCAGCATGGCCAACGTTGAGTTCCACCTGGTGGGCATGTAACAGATTAGGCGGTTCTTGGGCAGGTTAAACTCCTTTTGGAGGTCCGTCAGCCGAGCACTGGCATTATATGACCGGCGGAAATGCACACAAACTTTCCTGGCCTGCCTCAGGACATCCTGTAAGCCCGGGTACCTGCTCAAGAACCGCTGCACCACCAAGTTAAGGACGTGAGCCAAACAGGGCACATGGGTAATTTGTCCCTGTCGGAGGGCAGAGAGGAGGTTGGTGCCATTGTCGCAAACCACCATTCCTGCCTTAAGTTGGCGTGGCGTCAACCACCTCTGAACCTGCCCCTGCAGAGCTGACAGAACCTCTGCCCCAGTGTGGCTCCTGTCCCCCAAGCACACCAGCTCAAGCACTGCATGGCATCTTTTGGCCTGCGTACTTGCGTAGCCCCTTGAATGACTACGGAGCACCGCTGGTTCCGAGGAAGAGGCCATGGAGGAAGAAGAAGAGGAGGGGGTGGAGGAGAGAGGTGTGTCACAATCAGCATTTTGGAGGCGTGGTGGCGGAACAACCTCCAACACTACTGCACCTTGTCCTGCATCCTTCCCAGCTGCCAGCAGAGTCACCCAATGTGCTGTGAAACTTAGGTAACGTCCCTGTCCATGCCTGCTGGACCATGAGTCAGCGGTAATATGCACCTTACCGCTGACCGCCCTGTCCAGCGAGGCATGGACATTGCCTTCCACATGCCGATAGAGAGCCGGAATCACCTTCCGTGAGAAAAAGTGGCGTTTGGGTACCTGCCACTGAGGAACCGCACATTCCACAAACTCACGGAAGGGGGCAGAGTCTACCAACTGAAAAGGCAGCAGTTAAAGTGCTAGCAATTTTGCCAAGCTAACATTCAACCGCTGGGCATGTGGATGGCTGGGAGCAAACTTCTTTTGGCGGTGCAGCAGCTGGGGCAGGGAAATTTGCCTGGTACAATCTGACGTCGGTGTACCAAAAGCAGATTGCCCACAAGTACTTGGCTGTGACACACCTAATTCTACACCTTCATTCCTCTCACTGCAGGTCTCAGAGAGGACTGGAGGTCTAGTGGGGTTGGAAATCTCAGCTGATGAGGAGCAAGGAGAGATCCTCTTTGTTCTTTGGTGTGAGTCTTTTAGATACGCTTGCCAATGAACTGCATGGCAGGTCAACATATGTCTGGTCAAGCATGTGGTACCCAAGCTGGAGATGTTTTGGCCACGTGAGATACGCTTGAGACATATGTTGCAAATAGCAGCGGTGCGATCTGATGCACTCGTCTCAAAAAAGGCCCACACCAAAGAACTTTTTGAATAACGCGCAGAGACTGCAGCGCCCTGCACATGTGGAGCTTTGGGGTGTGATGCAGTCAATGTGCTGCCCTTAGGCTGGCCCCTGGAGGGCATCCTGCCTTGTTGGTGATGTGCCGCCTCCTCCTCCTCTCTCCTATCAGGCACCCACGTTGAGTCAGTGACCTCATCATCCCCTCCCTCCTCTTCACTGGAGCAAACCTGTATGCTGCAGCAGGGGGAGCATGACTGCCAGATTGCTGTCCTTCTTAGGCACCCCCTCTGTCCGTGCTCATGTTACTGCCTTCATCGAGCTCAGTATCATCATCAGAGCCTTCCAAACGCTGGGCATCCTCCTGGAGCATGTACCCAACACTGTGGTCAAACAGTTCGAGGGAATCCTCATGAGGACATGGTGGAGCTAGGGAAGGAGTCACTGATGACATTGAGCTGAAGGAAGAGGCCGCTGCTTTGCCAGACAAAGCACCCTGGGCATGGGTGAGAGAGGATGAGGAGGATGAGGACGGCTTGGTCATCCACTCGACCAAGTCTTCCGCATGTTGCGGCTCAACACGGCCAGCTGCCGAAAAAAAGGCCAAGCGTGTCCCATGGCCACGTGCTGATGAGGATGCACCGTCTCCACGACCAGCACTAGACACAGAGCCTGCTTGCCCTCTCTTATTGGCTTGTGACTGTCTGCCTCTCCTTCTTGGCCTTCCAGACATACTAATGGCCTGTAGCTGCACTAAGCTGGGATAGAACACCAGTAATTTTCTTCAGGTAGCTTTATATACTGTAACCAGACAAGCCTGCCTGTCAGTAGGAAGATAACAGGAACTGATCTAGTTGAACACTGTGAGCAGGACACACTGTACTAAATGTAAATAGTCTAGCTGCCTGACCGTGGTACTAATAGGATCAAATAGAACACCAGTAATTTTCTTCAGGTAGCTTTATATACTGTAACCAGACAAGCCTGCCTGTCAGTAGGAAGATAACAGGAACGGATCTAGCTGAACACTGTGAGCAGGACGCACTGTACTAAATGTAAATAGTCTAGCTGCCTGACCGTGGTACTAATAGGATCAAATAGAACACCAGTAATTTTCTTCAGGTAGCTTTATATACTGTAACCAGACAAGCCTGCCTGTCAGTAGGAAGATAACAGGAACGGATCTAGCTGAACACTGTGAGCAGGACGCACTGTACTAAATGTAAATAGTCTAGCTGCCTGACCGTGGTACTAATAGGATCAAATAGAACACCAGTAATTTTCTTCAGGTAGCTTTATATACTGTAACCAGACAAGCCTGCCTGTCAGTAGGAAGATAACAGGAACGGATCTAGCTGAACACTGTGAGCAGGACGCACTGTACTAAATGTAAATAGTCTAGCTGCCTGACCGTGGTACTAACAGGATCAAATAGAACACCAGTAATTTTCTTCAGGTAGCTTTATATACTGTAACCAGACAAGCCTGCCTGTCAGTAGGAAGATAACAGGAATGGATCTAGCTGAACACTGTGAGCAGGACGCACTGTACTAAATGTAAATAGTCTAGCTGCCTGACCGTGGTACTAATAGGATCAAACAGAACACCAGTAATTTTCTTCAGGTAGCTTTATATACTATAACCAGACAAGCCTGCCTGTCAGTAGGAACATAACAGGAACGGATCTAGCTGAACACTGTGAGCAGGACGCACTGTACTAAATGTAAATAGTCTAGCTGCCTGACCGTGGTACTAACAGGATCAAATAGAACACTAGTAATTTTCTTCAGGTAGCTTTATATACTGTAACCAGACAAGCCTGCCTGTCAGTAGGAAGATAACAGGAACGGATCTAGCTGAACACTGTGAGCAGGACGCACTGTACTAAATGTAAATAGTCTAGCTGCCTGACCGTGGTACTAATAGGATCAAATAGAACACCAGTAATTTTCTTCAGGTAGCTTTATATACTGTAACCAGACAAGCCTGCCTGTCAGTAGGAAGATAACAGGAACGGATCTAGCTGAACACTGTGAGCAGGACGCACTGTACTAAATGTAAATAGTCTAGCTGCCTGACCGTGGTACTAATAGGATCAAATAGAACACCAGTAATTTTCTTCAGGTAGCTTTATATACTGTAACCAGACAAGCCTGCCTGTCAGTAGGAAGATAACAGGAACGGATCTAGCTGAACACTGTGAGCAGGACGCACTGTACTAAATGTAAATAGTCTAGCTGCCTGACCGTGGTACTAACAGGATCAAATAGAACACCAGTAATTTTCTTCAGGTAGCTTTATATATTGTAACCAGACAAGCCTGCCTGTCAGTAGAAAGATAACAGGAATGGATCTAGCTGAACACTGTGAGCAGGACGCACTGTACTAAATGTAAATAGTCTAGCTGCCTGACCGTGGTACTAATAGGATCAAACAGAACACCAGTAATTTTCTTCAGGTAGCTTTATATACTGTAACCAGACAAGCCTGCCTGTCAGTAGGAACATAACAGGAACGGATCTAGCTGAACACTGTGAGCAGGACGCACTGTACTAAATGTAAATAGTCTAGCTGCCTGACCGTGGTACTAACAGGATCAAATAGAACACTAGTAATTTTCTTCAGGTAGCTTTATATACTGTAACCAGACAAGCCTGCCTGTCAGTAGGAAGATAACAGGAATGGATCTAGCTGAACACTGTGAGCAGGACGCACTGTACTAAATGTAAATAGTCTATCTGCCTGACCGTGGTACTAATAGGATCAAACAGAACACCAGTAATTTTCTTCAGGTAGCTTTATATACTGTAACCAGACAAGCCTGCCTGTCAGTAGGAAGATAACAGGAACGGATCTAGCTGAACACTGTGAGCAGGACGCACTGTACTAAATGTAAATAGTCTAGCTGCCTGACCGTGGTACTAATAGGATCAAATAGAACACCAGTAATTTTCTTCAGGTAGCTTTATATACTGTAACCAGACAAGCCTGCCTGTCAGTAGGAAGATAACAGGAATGGATCTAGCTGAACACTGTGAGCAGGACGCACTGTACTAAATGTAAATAGTCTATCTGCCTGACCGTGGTACTAATAGGATCAAACAGAACACCAGTAATTTTCTTCAGGTAGCTTTATATACTGTAACCAGACAAGCCTGCCTGTCAGTAGGAAGATAACAGGAACGGATCTAGCTGAACACTGTGAGCAGGAAGCACTGTACTAAATGTAAATAGTCTAGCTGCCTGACCGTGGTACTAACAGGATCAAATAGAACACCAGTAATTTTCTTCAGGTAGCTTTATATACTGTAACCAGACAAGCCTGCCTGTCAGTAGGAAGATAACAGGAATGGATCTAGCTGAACACTGTGAGCAGGACGCACTGTACTAAATGTAAATAGTCTATCTGCCTGACCGTGGTACTAATAGGATCAAACAGAACACCAGTAATTTTCTTCAGGTAGCTTTATATACTGTAACCAGACAAGCCTGCCTGTCAGTAGGAAGATAACAGGAACGGATCTAGCTGAACACTGTGAGCAGGACGCACTGTACTAAATGTAAATAGTCTAGCTGCCTGACCGTGGTACTAATAGGATCAAATAGAACACCAGTAATTTTCTTCAGGTAGCTTTATATACTGTAACCAGACAAGCCTGCCTGTCAGTAGGAAGATAACAGGAACGGATCTAGCTGAACACTGTGAGCAGGACGCACTGCACTAAATGTAAATAGTCTAGAAGATAAAAGGAACGGATCTAGCTGAACACTGTGAGCAGGATGCACTGCACTAAATGTAAATAGTCTAGAAGATAACAGGAACGGATCTAGCTAAACTGAATACAAAGTATATATATATATGCAACACCTGGGATGCATATATATACACAATACACTGTAAGTGCAGCTAACTGACTGACTGTTCTGCCTAATCTATCTAACTCAAATCAAATGACACTGTCTGTCTCTCTCTCTCTCTCTCAATGAACGCCGGAACACACACTACACAGGGCCGCCGTGCAGGCGGCCTTATATAGTGTGGGGCGTGAACTAAATCCCCTGAGCCATAATTGGCCAAAGCCTCCTTGGCTTTGGCCAATTATGGCTCTCTGTTCAGGCGGCGCTGTGATTGGCCAAGCATGCGGGTCATAGTGCATGCTTGGCCAATCATCAGCAAGCAATGCACTGCGATGCCGCAGTGAATTATGGGCCGTGACGCGCCACACGAATTTGGCGCGCACGGCCCATATCGTTCGCAATTAGGTGAACGGGCGAACAGCCGATGTTCGATTCGAACATGGGTTCGACTCGAACACGAAGCTCATCCCTAAACTAGAGTATCTGTGAGGGGTTGCAGTGTTGTGGCACCAGCACAAGTGCCTAAGGCCCAATTTTTCTGCCCCTGTTCAACAGGGACATGTAATTACAATTCTTGATCTAATATTTCACAGCAGGGCTCGTTTCTGCACCCACTAAGAGTAACTGTGAGGACTTACAGTGTTGTGGCACCAGCACCACCACCACCAAAGGCCCAATTTTTCTGCCCCTGCTCAACAGGTGCATGTAATTACAATTCTTGATCTAATATTTCACAGCAGGGCCCGTTCCAACTCCCACCAAGAGTAACTGTGAGGACTTACAGTTTTGTGGCACCAGCACCACCACCACCAAAGGCCCAATTTTTCTGACCCTGTTCAACTGGGACATGTAATTTCAATTCTTGATCTAATATTTCACATCAGGGCCCGTTTCTGTGCCCACCAAGAGTAACTGTGAGGACTTACAGTGTTGTGGCAACACCACCATCACCACCACCAACGGCCCAATTTTAATGCCCCTGTTCAACAGGTGCATGTAATTACAATTCTTGATCTAATATTTCACAGCAGGACCTGTTTCTGCACCCACCAAGAGTAACTGTGAGGACTTACAGTGTTGTGGCACCACCACCACCACCAAAGGCCCAATTTTTCTGACCCTGTTTAACAGGGGCACGTAATTACAATTTTTGATCTAATATTTCACAGCAGGACCTGTTTCTGTGCTCAACAAAAGTATCTGTGAGGCTTTACAGTGTTGTGCCACCACCACCACCACCGCCTAAGGCCAAATTTTTTTGCCCCTGTTTAACAGAGGCATGTAATTACAATTCTTGATCTAATATTTCACAGCAGAGCCCGTTCCTGCGCATACCAAGAGTAACTGTGAAGGCTTACAGTGTTGTGGCAACACCAACACCTAAACCCACAATTTCTGCAGAGTATATAGGGCAGTCCCCTACTTTCCTTGTCAAAAGAAGTTTATTGAGTATACAATATTATAAAGATACATAAAGTAAGTTTACAAGGATCTATAAAGTAAGCTCATTGTTTTACAGTAGGGTTTATATAGGTAAATATCATTAAATTTCAAATATTAAACATTGGGTTCACGTAAACCTAAATTAAAGATATATATCATTTCCTTAGTCACTTTTGTAGGTATTTAAATGATTTATACCTACTATACATATTGTTTACAGGTAGAGTGTATATAGGTCAAATAAATTCTGATAATGAGCTTTAATCGTAAGGTGGAGAAAAGGAAAGAGAAAGAAGAAAAAGGGTAGAAAGGTAGAGGTATGGTCCACAAGGTTGTCCCGCTCGTCAGTTTATTATTCTTTTTAGTTCTCTTTGAAGCCTTAGAATGGGTGTCTCTGTAAGTCATTTAATCTGTTACCATGGCAACAGGACAGAGTCATTGAAGTTTGACAGGAACTGTTGTTTTATCCAAGGATGTCAAAGTTTTTCAAATTTTGGAATTTGATTGTGATCGATGGCTACCATCTTAGCATGGGACATTGTATTATTCATTCTGTGAATTGTTTCTGCTAGTACCAATGTAGGAGATTTCCATGCCTTGGCCACTGTTTGTTTTGCAGCCGTTATTAGTTGGATCATAAGTTTGAATTGAGAGAGTGTTAACTATTCCGGTTTTAGATTAAGTAAAGTTATATATGGATCTGGTTGTATTATTTTTTTAAATATTTTAGATGCAATCACGAAGACTTCCTTCCAGAAGGTTTGGATTACTGGGCATGTCCACCATATGTGTAAATGTGTGCCTATTTCTGGGCATCCTCGAAAACAAAGAGCTGAGGTATTAGGTGAATATTTTGCCACTCTAGCGGGTACAAGGTACCAGCGAGTTAGGACTTTATAATTTGTCTCCAGTGCTAAGATGTTGGGTGAAGATGACTTAGATGTGAGCCATATGTTAGACCAGTCCGTGTCTTCTAAAGTTCGTCCCAGGTCCTCCTCCCACCTCTGAACATAAGAGGGTCTATTAAGATTTGCTACTCCATATAATTGATTATAAAGTGATGAAATTGCACCTTTAGCAAATGGATCTTTTGTACAGATTGATTCAAAAATGGATAATTGGGATAATGGTGTATCCCCCTTTAGGAATGGTGTATAGAAATTTTTGATTTGGAGATATCTAAATATCTCAGAGTTTGGTAGATCATATTTTTCTCTAAGCGATGGGAAAGAAAGGAATGATTTAGATGCTATGAAGTCATTTAGTGTCTGAATGCCTGATGTTTTCCAAGCTTTAAAAGAATTTGGGTAGATCCATGCCGGATAAAAGGCCGGATTTCTGATAAAAGAAAGGAGAGGATTGTGTGGAGATTGTAACTGATATTTGGTTTTTAGTTTATCCCAGAGAGATAAGAAGTGTTTAGTTATGGGATTATGAATTTTAAAGCGGTCTTTAGGATCAAGCCATAATAAGTTTGATATTAATAGAGGGTCATTTTCTGAAGCCTCTATAAATACCCATAATGGGATTTCCTGTTTTGCATGGTATTTGGACAGACTGGCCAAATGTGCTGCTCTGTAGTAGTTAGTAAAATTAGGGTATCCCAGGCCTCCTTTATTTTTGGGAAGATGTAGTGTGTGTATAGGTATACGTGATTTAGAAGAGCCCCATATAAACGAAGTTGCTCTTTTTTGTACTATTCTCAAAAAATAGGAAGGAATTGGAATAGGGAGGACTCTGAATAGATAAAGCAATTTGGGTAGAATAGTCATTTTGATTGCATTAATCTTCCCTATCCAGGATAAAGGAAGTTGCGACCATTGTTTTATTAGATTTGTGATCTGTCTTAATACAGGAGGATAATTGGTTGAGAATAAGTCAGAATGAGATGCTGTTAAATGAATTCCAAGATATGGGATTGATTTTTCTGCCCATGTGAATGGGAGTGCAGCCCTAGCCGGGATCAATTCCATGTTTGTGAGCGAAATATTAAGCACTAGGCATTTCTTAGGATTAATCATAAGGCCGGATAGGGCTGCAAATCCATCAAGAGCTGGTATTAAGTTAGGACCAGAGACCTGTGGTGATGATAGAAAAAGTAATATATCGTCTGCAAATATACATAATTTGTGTGTAATACCTCCTACTTCAATGCCAGTTATATTTTGGTTTGTTCTGATGTATTGGGCCATGGGTTCGAGTATAAGGGCAAATAATAAGGGAGATAATGGGCAACCCTGTCGGGTACCTCTTTCGATATTAAAGGCATCAGATTTGTATCCAGCATATTTTATATAGGCTTTGGGTTTATTATATAATGCTTTGATCCATGTTAAAAAGTGGGGTCCAAAACCCCATTTTTGTAATGAATATTGTATATATTGCCAGGATACTGTGTCAAATGCCCTCTTAATATCGAGAGATAGAAAACATAAAGGGATTTTCCGTTTTTTAGCAATATGTGCCAATAACACTGCCCTGCGTATATTATCGCCTGCCTGTCTTTTTGGCATGAAGCCTACTTGATCTCTATGTATTAATTTTCCTATAATGCTATTGAGGCGTTTTGCTATTATTTTTGCTAATAATTTAATATCAAGGTTTAACAGAGAGATAGGCCGATAATTCACACAGGAAGTATCATCAGAAAGGGGTTTTGGGATCATACAAACAATTGCCATTAGTGTTTCTTGCTGAAAAGAATGTCCTTCTAGAAGTTTGTTAAAAGTTTCAGTGAGAATGGGAGAGAGTATTTCTGAGAATGTTTTATAGTATAAAGCCGAGTAGCCGTCTGGGCCTGGTCTTTTGTTAAGTTTTAGGTCTTTTATGGCGTTAGCAACTTCATCTATAGTTATAGGCTCATCCAAACTGCTTTTTTGATTCTGAGATAACTCAGGTAAGGTTATTTTTGAGAAGAAGGATTCAGCCTCTGTAGGATTAAATTCATTGTTTGTCTTGTATAAAGTTGCGAGATGTGAGTAAAATTTATGGACTATTTTAACTGGATTACAAGTATAAACATTTTTTGATAATTTCAAACGTATTGGTTTGAAAGATTTGTTAGTTGAATTTAATGCCCGAGCCAAATATGTACCTGGTTTGTTTGTATTCATGTAGAAATTGTGTTTGGAGCGTTTAAGGGATTTATCAACTGACTCAGTGAGAAATAGATCGTATTCCAATCTAGATTTTTCCAGATGAGATTTTGTACTCTGAGATGGATTATCTTGGAATGATATGTAGGCTGCATTAAAATTGAGTTCTAGTTTTTTTGCTAGATTTTTGCGTTCCCGTTTAAATAGTGCCATTTGTCTTTGTATTGTACCACGCAAGACAGGCTTATGAGCTTCCCACAGTGTTATTGGGGAGATGTCTGTTGTATTATTAATTGATATGTATTCCTTTAAAGCTTATTCAATGGCCCTCTGATGTAGTGGGTGTTTGAGCATTATGTCCGGTAAGTACCACGTTGGGTCATGCGCTTTTGGTATGGCTGAGGCTATAGTAGTGTATACTGCATTATGGTCAGACCACGGAATCAGAATTATATCTGATGCAATAATTTCTGGTATCATTCCTATTGTTAGAAAAATATGATCTATTCTGGTGAAGGTTTGATGAGGGTGAGAGAAATAAGTGAATTTCTTTTTCATTGGGTTACTTTCTCTCCACGAATCTACCAGATTGTATTTGGAAAGAAGTTGAGAAAAAGGTAATCTAGAGGTTATTTTGGATGGTGTAAAAGGTGATTTATCTAGAAATGGGAGGAGGACCTGGTTCGAATCCCCACACATTATCACTGTTCCTGTTTTGTGTGTATTAATCACTTGTAATATATGTGAGAGGAATGGTGTAGGTTGTTTGTTAGGAGCGTATTAGGAAATCACCGTGATTGCTGTATCCATTATATAACCCATGAGTATCAGGTATCTACCTTCTGGGTCTTTAATTTCTGATGATAAGGTGAATGGTGTGGATCGGTGAAATGCAATTAGAGTTCCCCTTTGTTTGGTACAGGCAGAAGCCTGTAAATTTGTTGATAAAAAGGAGAAATATATTTTGGAGTAGTATCTTTGGTGAAGTGTGTTTCTTGGAGGCATACTATGTTAGCCTTCTTGTTATGGAAAGTACGGAAGGCTTTGGTCCTTTTTTGAGGGACATTTATTCCCTGAACATTCAGGGAAAGTATATTCAGTGGTGCCATGGCAACAGATCAAATAGTTTTGACTTACTTTTTGTTATGCAGAGCTGACTGCGCAGATCAACCTGTGTGGTCTGAAGAGATGAAAAGATAGAAAAGAAACCAGTGAATTCGGGAGTAGAGAGTAAACAAAAAACATATGAGATTAGATGATACATTGTATAAATTATTTTTTGCAAGTAATCACAATTTACCCATGAAAGAGAATAAATATCTCTCTCAGGGGAATAAGTGCCTTCGTCACACTCCCACATAATATGGTTGGGAGAATGAGGAGGGCTAATGGGGGTACACGGATCTTCCGCTTACAGGAGAGAAGTGCTATGTCAAAAGACATCAAATGATGATTCATTCATTGGAGTGCAGAATATAGTTTTTGTTGAAATTATTTATTCCAGGGTGGTTGTATATGGTTAGTCTTGCCCTAGGCTAAATAATTCAGTTAGAAAGGTACTGTTAATAACTTTGGTATTGATGAAGATAGTTTGAATTATTTTGGGATTTAACCCTTTTAGAGTAAACAATTACATATTTTATTCATATGTAACTGTTTAGATATGTTAACTCATAAAATTGAGGTTGTATTGCTTCAGATTAGAATAAACAAAAACATAATTCTAGGAACTAGTTAGGTAATAATATATTTGTTTTAAGAAAAGAAAGAAAAAGCTTCCATTACTTCTGGATCATTGAACATATTTGTCCTAAAAAGTAATAAATCTATTGTTATTACCTGATAATATATAACTGAACAAGAATTTCCTTATTTCACTTATATATTCTAAGGCTATATGAATCAGAAGTAATAAGAAATATAACTGGAATGTAACATGATCCCACACAGTGTGTGACCATCAGAATGCAGTTACATTCAGTTATAAATACAGTTTTTTTATAGAGAACCATTTCTTAGTATAATAAATGAAGAGATATCAAGAATTAGGATGTCAGTCCATTGAATCTTCTTGGTCCATGGATGATGTGGCATAACGGCCTCTTTTGTGAGAATGATGATTCCCATTTTGTTCTGAAATTTTCTGGGTGCTGCCTGAAGGTGAAGATGATGTCATTCTTCTGCGTGTGGGAGAGTTGCTGCTTGTGGGTTTTGTCAGATTTAATTTTAAAAGGGTCTGTTGTAGTTCATCTGCTGATCTGCTTCTGTAAATTGTACCTTGGTAGTTAAATCTGACTGAAAAGGGGAAGCCCCATTGATACATAATGTTGTGGCGTTGCAGTTCCATTAGTTGGGGTTTCATGGATCGTCTTTTAGTAATAGTAAGTTGGGATAGGTCAGCAAAAATTTGATAATTGTGTCCTTGAAAATTAAGTTCCTTTTTTTCTCTTGCAGCAATTAGTATTTGTTCTTTCGTTCTGTAATAATGAAATTTTGTGATTATATCACGTGGGGGTCCATCTTTCTTTTTGGCTGTGAGGGCTCTGTGTACTCTGTCCAGTTCTAAACATTCAATAGGGATATCTGGCTTTAGTTCTTGTAATAGAGCAGTAATAGTAGATTGCAGGTCTGTCACAGTTTCAGGTATTCCCCTTATGCGCAAGTTTGAACGTCTAGCTCTATTTTCGTAATCTTCAAGCTTAGTTTGAAGTATTAAATTCTCTTCTTTTAATTGTTCCAATTCTGTTATATTTTCTTGGGTTGTAATTTCAATTTCATCTATTTTTATTTCTAAGGCTGCGGTGCGGTTTCCCAGCTCTCTTATTTCTTTGGTTAGGCTTTTTGTTATTTGGTCTGAGGTTTGTTTTAAAGCCTTATGAAGCATCTTTTCAAATTGTAATAATATTACTGGGGATGCTGAGGAGGCTTGTGGAGAAGTTTGTGAGAGGATTTGTTCTGTATCTGACTCAAATGGAGAGTCTTGCTGTGACATTTTCTGTCTGTGAGAGCGCCCTGATGCTGTATATTGTGAGGTGACTGGAGCTGCTTTAGTTGCAGTGAGTGCCTGTGAGCTCTTTGTGAGGTGATTTTTATTTCTGCCACGGTTTCCTCCCAGTACCATATTTCCTGCCCAAACTTTCACAGTTTGTTCCCTGGGGCAAAAAGGTTCAAATGGATACCTTTTGAGCCTGCAGGTTCCGCTTTGTCCTTCTCTTCTCTCCTCAGCGGTGTGGAGCTCTAACAATGCATGTCTGCTCTGCTAGGCTCCGCCCATCTCCCCCGTCCCCTACTTTCAAACATCCAACTTACAAATGACTCCTACTTGTAAACAGAAGGAGACAACAGGAAGTAAGATGAAATCTACCCCTAGAAAGGGAAATTCTCTCCTGTAATGCCCCGTACACACGGTCGGATTTTCCGATGGAAAATGTCCGATCGGAGCTTGTTGTCGGAAATTCCAACCATGTGTGGGCTCCATCGGACATTTTCCATCAGATTTTCCGACACACAAAGTTTGAGAGCAGGCTATAAAATTTTCCGACAACAAAATCCGATTGCGTCAATCCCGACCGTGTGTGGCCTGTTCCAACGCACAAAGTGCCACGCATGCTCAGAAGAAATTCCGAGACAGAACAGCTCGATCTGGTAAACTTAGCAGTCACAATGGATACAACACTTTCGTCACGCAATGTTAAATTTGGTTTAATCCAGCGCACTCTTTTCTTCTTTATAATGTGAGAAGAATGAAGTAGTTTATTTATCGGGATTCCCTTAATATATTTTGATTTGTCACATCTGACAAAAATATTTTTTTGTTGTTTTTTTTTTATTTTTTAAAGGCAGAATTTTTTTTTTTTTTTAATTTTTTTTAGGTTTGTATTTTTTTCAAGGCTGATCTTTGTTTTATTTTATTTTTAGTTTTACTCCAGAATATTTTTGTGTGTGTTTTGTGTGTCAAGTTACCACAACACCATTGGTATATTGTATTATTTAATCTCAAGGAGATTGTTTGGTGTTGTTGTCCCTTGTTAATTTCACATTGTACTTTAGAAATGTACCTGAATCCTCACAAACAAACTGTCCTTTTTGAAGTAAAAAACATAGGAGAGTATAATTGAAACCAAAAATCCTTTATTAAGGGCTCAGAACCAAACAAAGTGGGAGGCAACGCTGGAGAAACAGCAGAAGTTGGCGAAGCCTTGGCCCCCCCCAGGGCAGACATCAATTCTTGAACATCAAAATTGGTGGCCTGAGGAGTCCATATGTAAGGGAGTGCAGTCTGGTCCAGAAGTCCCAGAGATCTGGAAAGCAGCAGATGACATCTGTGTCCCCAGGCTGTGGTACCACAAGAGGCTGCATCTTTTGCCAGACCAGACTGGATCCAGGGTCATCACTTTCTGGTCTTCCTTCCACGCTTCCTTCCTGGCTGTGGCTCTGCTGTTGGAGATGTGGCAGGAGGAGGAGTAGGACCTGGAGGAGGAGGAGGACTAGTAGGACCTGGAGGAGGAGGAGGAGGAGTAGTAGGACCTGGAGGAGGACTATGTGTGAGGTCACAAATGTGGGTAGCAGATGTTATTTGGCCCCTCAACCCTTTATTGAGAGCTTCCAAAATTAATGACTCACACATGAGTTGTTGGCCCTTCTCCATCCGCTGCATTTTACAGGCAATTATGCCAGCAAAGTCCTCCTCCCCAGTGTGGGGGGCTCTCAGGGCCTCTGTAGCCTTCCAAATGAGGCCTATGGCAGCCTCCTCTAGGGTGCTCCTCTTCCTGCCACTTTCTCTTTGCGGGTGCAGGGGAGGGACCTGCATATCAGGCAGCCTGCTTGGCCCGGCCACCTCCTGGCTGAGACTTCCCTGTGTAGGAAAAAGGGACATGGTTTAATGTTTTGCATCATCAATCACAATCATAAATTAGTACTCCAAACTAACATCTAGTTAACATCATTGATTGGACAACCTGAAATATTTAGAGGAATGCTATACCTGGCTCAAGCTGGGCTCCTCCACATGTTGCTGCCTGGAAGGCCCAGGTTGGGCGTCAGAAGCCTCAGCTGGGGGGGAAGGAAGCATGGAAGGAAGACTGGAGAGTGATGACCTGGGTTCAGTCTGGCCTGCCAGAAAATGCAGCCTGTCATAGTACCACATCCTGGGGACATAGATGTCATCTGCTGCTCCAGATCTCTGCGAATCCTGGACTTTCTTGCACTCCCTTAGATATGTGCTCCTCAGGCCACCAATTAGGATCTTCAAATAGGTGATGTCTGCCGTGGGGATCACCTGCTTCACAATTTCCAGCAATTGATCCAGCGCTGCCTTCCTCTTTGTTTGGTTCTTATAATGTGGGTGATTTATCTCCCACAGACAAGGCAGCTCCCTGAACATGTCAATGAAGATCGCCATAAAGTCGGTATCTTTAAAGATCTCCATTTGCACTGCAAGACACAACACAAGACAAATCCTAATGTCAGGCAAAACTCTCCTAATCTTGTTACAATATAGGCCTCAATCTAGAAGCAGTATAGGCCCAAGTTTGTCTCTTACCTTCGTTATCACGATCCTCCTTCCTCCGCTCACAGATCGTACGAAATACGCACGCGTGTTACGCTTTATACACATGCGTGTAACTCCGCCCGCCCCTGACGTTCTTTGTAGTCTATTCCCCGCCCCTTTTTGTTTGGCTCAGTGGGGGAAGAGCACATGGCGGAGACACAACAGGTGCGTGCTAATTACAGCTACGAGGGGGAGGGGGAGGAAAGCCCGGATCCGGAAACGTCCCGATCCAGAAGGAGAAGATTTAAGGCATCAAATATGTCCTTTGGGGAGATGTTGGAGATGGTCGACATCCTGAAGAAGGCCGACTATGATGGGAAGTATGGACCTTACCCCAACCCCAATGTCAGAAAGGCCAAGATCATGGCAAAAGTGGTCAAGAGTCTGCACCGGAATTTCGGGGTACGACGATCGAAAAATCAGCTCAGGAAGCGGTGGTCGGACCTCAAATTACGAGAACATGAGCAGTACAGAAAGATCCGGAGAGTGCTGCAAAAAAGTAAGTAGTTGTGCTGTGTTCCTATTCTTTTTGTCTTTATTACATTCGTGCTGCTCCATGTGCTTTTGTTAAAAGTGTACATTTTAAAATGGCAACTTTCATGTTCATGGGCACATTATTCATTTGTATCAAACATTTTTCTTTCGGCCTATAAAACACCATTGTTTTGGCCATATGCATTTGACCACATTTTTTAGGGACTACTTGTATGAAACTAATTTGGTTGTGTAGATATGTTTGGAACAAAAGAAAGAAGGTTTCCCCACATTGGGGTTTTTAGGCAGCGCAATAATGGATATAGACTCAGTTGTATGAAAAAAGTATCACAATTTTTATTAAGTAATAATAGACCATCAAAGTTAAAAAACAGTGAGCTTCAGTGGGAATTATTTAAAAAGTGAGCTGAACATACACAAGCAGACATTTGTTCATAATCATAACTTTGAAACATGAACATTAAACCTGACGCGTTTCAACCCCTACAATTGGGGTCTTCTTCAGAGGATCAGTCTGCTGGGGAGAACATGAAAATGAAGTTGATATACATATACATGTTCCATTAATATAAATATAGTATGAACTACATTGACTATACGATATTTTAGTGCAGCATAGTTACCAAATATAGGTATGTTCAACAAAGAACACAGATTCCCACATGAAGATCCCTTTAAAAAGTAAGTTGCTTTGTCCTCTTCTCCAGTGGGGGGCTCCAACCACCCCTATCACCGCTGCGGCCCAGACCAGGATTGTGAGGTATAGCGTGGCTTACGAGAGATCACACTTTTAAGACGCCGCCCGTCAAAAAGGATGACCGGCCGGAAAACACCAGAACACCTGTGATGAAGGTTTGCAGGGAATAATCAGTAAGGACCCATATGGGAATAGTCACAGTTGATCAGTGGGCTGAGAAAGCCGCTATAAGATCAGGGGTATTGTGAATATGATATATAAGGCCCAAAACCAAGAAATGTTCTGAGCCGTAGCCCTCTGGTGCATGTTCAAATGAAGAAGAGACGAACATGCACGAGGCAAGACTGCAAAGGGATTAAGAAATATTGTGCAAGTGCTGGAAAAAAGATGGTGATGCCAAGGTGAAAAGGAGTGATGTAAAAAAGACTAAGGAGGTGAGAAGAGACATAGAGTCTGTGAGTGATGAAATGAACAACAAAAACAATGAGTGCAAGTGAAGGGGAGAGGGGGGGAGGGGGGGGAGGGAAGGAAGGAGGGGGGGAAGGAAGGGGGAAAAAGGGGTGGAGGGGAAAGGGGGAAAGAGACAAAGAAGGGAAGAAAAGAAGGAGGAAGGAGAAAGAGAGGGAAAGGAAAGAAAGGAAGGAACCGTTAGGGGATGAAGGTGTAATTATTACCTCAAGGGGTGCTATATAGCTCATGTGGATGCATCGGATTGTCCCATGTGTCTAGACTGTTGTTGTATTGGCCAACCCGGGATTGGTCATAAGCTGTGTGAGACTCAGGTAATGGCAACCAAGCCTGAGTCAACCAGTCTAAGAATAAACAAAGTATATAATTATAAATATAAAGTATATGACCACATGTGTTGTCAGTGGTCAAAAAATATTTAGCAAGCCTAGTAATCAGTAAATCCCAACTATTTTGGGGCAACGCGATGCTATAACAACACATGGCTTGGAGGGTGTACTTACTGTGTGGTAGCTGAGTGTAGCAGCAAATGTGATAGCAAGCAGCAGAATGTGTTTGCAGTTAGCCAGATGGAGGAGGATTGAGGGAAAATATATCAGGTGTACCTTTATATACCAATAGTTGGGGGGTGTATCCGCCCTGTATCCCTCCCCACAGGTGTATGTAATCCGCCGATAAACCAACGACGGGCGGTAAGGCGGCCAAACGTGGCAGCCCAGTGTGATCTCCCCGGCGTTCCGGAAGAGCGGAGCTCCGAAATCTCGTCATCCTCGCCGAAATCTCGCGATGTCTGTGACGTCACGTCGCTCGCGCGGGGCCCCGCGCATGCGCAGTGATGAAAGGCATCCGAGGATGTTCCGGAATGCCGCCGGCAAGGAAGGAAAGTCCCCAATGTGGCGCTCGGTGGCCAACCGAGCGCCCAAGGGGAAACATGGGGGGGGAGGGACCGCCAAAATGAAGGCAGGCCTGTCCCCTCCCCCTTACCTTGCCGGGAAGGCACGTCATAGGTCACTCCCGCCTCCGGGATAACAGCAGAGAGGGTGCCAGAGCTCCCCCAGTGGAGGGAGAAAGCAAATCTACAGAAAGGGGAAAAAAAAGAAGAAATTGAATAAATGTGAACCATGAGCATGTCAGTTCCCCATGGCTCAAAACTATCATTATTAATACATCTCTTAGAATTATTTACCCACGTGGAGAGCCTCAATAAAAAATGGGAGAAGATCAGTCATATGCATAGATATCTTCACACCATCAATTTAATAATGAAAAAGAACAGCAATATCAAGAATGATAACATATTATAAAATAAAAGATACAAATGGATCAGCACAGGGGAAACGGGGAGAGGGTGACATGGAGGAGGGGGGGGAGGGGTTTGGGAGGGGGAAAGAGAAGGAGGGGGGAGGGGAAGGAAAACCGGGACATAGTCAATGATATCAGTTATTTTAATTCTTTTGGACTATATTGAATTATACTATAGCCCATCGGAGGAGGGGACAGGACTATTGTGTTTTGCCAGAAACAAAGCCTTTTAGAAATGGGGCAAACGAGATGGCCTCGTTCAATCCTGGGAACGAAGTGGAATTTAGTTTAAATATCCACCTCTGCTCGTGCTGCAATAGAATTTTATTCCAGTCGCCGCCTCGCACTGGTATATGAATTCGGTCGAGCGCGACGAAGGATATTTTAGGCATTCTATAGTTGTGAGTTTCCATCGCATGTCGCCCAAGTGGCACATATGGGTTGCCAATTTGCATGTGGTAGATGTGTTTAGATATGCGCTGATGGAACTCTTGTTTGGTCTTTCCGACGTAGTGTGCTCCACATTCGCAGGACATGAGGTACACTATGCCACGTGTTTGGCAGTTGGTGAAGTGTGATGGTTTAAATGTTGTCCCATTTGGGAGGGTAAAGAGCTTTTCACGTCTTATGTAAGGGCAGCAGGAGCAGTGTCCACAAGGGAAAGATCCCAGGATAGAGCAGTGCCTACGTCGTTTTTGTGCAGTTTTGAACTCACTTTGAACCAATTTATCCTTTAGTGAGGTTGCTCGTCTAAAGGTAATTGAGGGAATATCTGCAATGAACCTACTAACTTTTGGATCATCTCGGAGTATGGGCCAATGCTTACGAATAATGTTTCTAATCTTGTGTAGATATGTTTGTTACTAGAATGAAATGCAAACTAGATTCTGTGTAAAGAGAGGACACTGAGCAGCTGTTTTCACATCTGGACACTGGAGCACTAGTGTGGGACACAAGAACACCATTTTTATTAGGGGGGCCACACAGGTGCTCCAGTGTATACTATAGGGGTGTCTCCATTTGTGAAGCTTGTACCAAACAGGTAAAGTATTGCAGCTTGACAAAGGACAATAAAATTCTACATCTTGGAACTCTGCCAAAATAGACAATTGTACCCCACTTCTAAGCAATGTTTCATCTTTATAGTTCTTCCCTCAAATATCTGTGTGCTAAGTATACAATTTTTGTTTTACATAGGGGAGAAAAGACTCGGAGGACACCCCTCATCCGAGGAGACCAGAGATCCCCTCCTCTGGAAGAAGGGGAAATTCCCACAACACAAGAAGAGCAGGAGGAGGAATAAGACGTGGTGGAACTAGTCACCAAAACAGGTGAATGTCTGCGACCACAGGCTTAGGTAAGAGATGGATGCCGGCATATTTTTAATACCTGTTTTTGTTTGGTTTCTCTCTTTTTAGGTGATCGTGATGTTGTGGATCCAGATCCTTTCACATCAGAAAGTGCACAGATCCTGATCGGGGAGATCATGGGCTGTAATTTAGCATTGGAAAACCTCAAGAAAAAATCAATGATGTTATTCAAAAAAATAAGAACATCATTGATGTTTTGGGGAGAGTTTAAAACCCCTCCAAATCACTTTGTTTTTTTGTGTGCTACAATGTTCAAAATGTTTTAGCGATTTTTCAAAAAGCCAAATTTGGAGGATGCACACAGTGTGTCAACATGTGCTATCTGCCATCACGGAAGATCAATGGACGCGTTTTGGGGGTGCAACCCCTTCCCCAATAATAAAGTAGCCGAGAGGAAGGGGTTTCTCCCCAAAACACGTCCCTTGATCTCCCGTGATGGCAGCTAGCACATGTTAAACTTCTTAAATTGGTGTGCATCTTCCAAATTTGGCTTTTCCTGGGGTGACTTCACCCCATCTGAACGCAATATCAAACACAGTTCCTAAATACTCATGTCTGATATTGCCTTCAAGTTCTACCTAATGTGAACTTTGTAAGTTCTAAATTTGTGTCTTTCTTGTTGCTTTGAAACATGCCTGTTTTATCTTAAATGGACATTTATATTTTTGATAATGCCACCCCAAAAATTGTTATACAACAAACATGTTGGTTTGTTATAAAAACCTTATCTAAATGCACATGTGATTGTGCAGGTATTAAAAAGATTGTTAATCAAGAATGTGTGGATTATTGTCTCAACGCTACAACACTTTTGTGGTGATGTAATTGCTGCCTTCTGTGACAATGGAGGTTATTTCCTAAGGGCAAATCCTCTTTGCACTACAAGTGCAGTTTCAGTGCAGTTTCAAGTGCACTTGTAGTGCAAAGTGTCTTTGCCTTTAGTAAATAACACCCAACAGTGCTTTGTATAAGGTTACACAATCACGCCATTTTCTGGACTCACCACATTTCTTTCAGGGTCAGCTAAAACAAACACAAGCAGTAAATGTCACCAAAGATTTGTGTAATTTTTTTTTTATTGGATCAAGGTTTCACAAATTGTCTGGCATATTGATGGCCCCCCTACCCACAAAGAACTCAAGGTATCTTAACCAGACATCATGGGCACTCAGGGAGGGCAAGCCAGGACGGCCACTTTCAAGCACCGTCAGGGTTGTTTCATTTATAATTCCGGCCTCAGGCCCAACTGAGCCAGCATAGTTGCCCGAATGTTGCCGTAAAAAGTTATGTAGAACACAGCACGCCAGGATTATATGATTCAGTTTATACTCCGCCATATGGATGGGTATAAGAAATAGGTGGAACCGGCTGGCCATAATTCCAAATGTGTTCTCCACCACTCTTCTGGCTCTGGCCAGCCGGTAATTAAAAACCCTCTGTTCTGGTGTGAGGGTCCTCATCGGGAATAGCCGCATAAGATGGTCCCCCAGCGCAAATGCTTCATCCGCAACAAAGACGAATGGGAGTCCTTCCACATTCTCTTCTGGAGGTGGCAAGTCCAAGCTGCCATTCTGGAGACGCCTGTAAAACTCTGTCTGGGCGATGACTCCACCATCGGACATCCGGCCATTCTTCCCCACATCCACATACAGGAACTCGTAATTAGCCGACACCACCGCCAACATCACAATACTTTTGAACCCCTTGTAATTATAATAGTACAACCCCGAGTTGGGTGGTGGGACGATGTGGACATGTTTCCCATCAATTGCCCCTCCGCAGTTAGGAAATTCCCACCGCTGGGCAAAGTGGGAGGCCACAGTCTGCCATTCCTGTGGCGTGGAAGGATACTGTTGTGGAAAACAAAAAAAATTTGTATTTTTGCACATAAACATGGAAAGCAGATTAGACACAAACATTCTTGGCCAACATCCAGATAACATGTATTAAGGGGAATTTTACAACACCAAAGTATAAGGTACACCTATCATATCCCCCCCTCTCATGGGCCATTTCTAACATTATAGGAGGGGGGATCTTGGACAGGTAACCCTCTCCACTTCATTGAGAGATGAATGCCTAAATAATGGTTATTACTTGGAAAAACCCCTCCTTAGTTACACTATTGGCAGCCCACTGGGCAGGTAAGAAGTGTCATAATACAAAGATAAAAATACACACTGTACACATTTGAGCACATTTGGACATTCTGCTATTACCTATCAAGATAATAATAGGATACAAAAACTTTAAACAGTACCATTTGAAAGTATTCAGGCAGGCCCTTGCACTACATGCTTTGGGGAATTCATCAATAAATCTGACCACAAAAGAGATGGGTATAGTGTGTATGGGTTTGGCAAAGTCAGCAGATAGATGATTGAGGATAGATAGAGAATTGTTATCAGCTGACTTAGCAGATGGGGGGATGGAGGCTTAAAAATGATTTGGGGACACCACAAAAACAAGCCTCTGGCACTCTGCCTGAATTTAAAGCACAAATCACATTTCTAAACATTTTAGGGGTGTTTGGGGTAAAGCACTACTATGGAGCTGATAAAATACATTGTTAAGTGACTACATGAGCTGAATATAGGCCCAGGAGATCATGCTGGGGAGGTAAGTTAAGGCAAATATGTATGAAGGACAAAAAATAATTACATAAAATTCCAGCATGCATGAGGACAAAGGGCACATTCACAGCATATTACAATCATGGTAATTAGGGAATGAGGAAAGAAATACAATATACTAGCAAACATTATATACAATAAAATGTGATATTAAAGGATAAAAATCTTACCTTCATATACTCCTTCTGCAGGACCTGAATGATGGCAGAACAGGTCTCTGGGATAATGATCCCCAGAGCCTGGGGGGAGATGCCTGTCGAGAACTTCAAGTCCTGCAGGCTTCTCCCCATCGCCAAGTACCGCAGGGTAGCAACGAGCCTCTGCTCCGGAGTGTTGGCTTGCCTCATGCAGGTATCCTGCCTGCTGATATAGGGGGTCAGCGAAGCCAACAAACGGTGAAATATGGGGTCCGTCATCCTGAGAAAGTTCCTGAAATCATCAGGATTATTCTCATGGATCTCACGGAGCAAAGGCATATGAGAGAACTGGTCACGCTGAAGCAACCAATTCTTGGTCCATGAACTCCTCCCCACCCTGTTCATGGACTGGACTTGTGTCAAGGTCAGGACCCCAACACCAAACCCCTGCACAGCACGAACTCTACGAGGAGTACGTATACGCAACATGGCTAGAAATCGGTCGGCTGCTCAGAACGAAGTAACAGAACGCACTGAAGAACAGCAAGGCCTGTGAAGAGCGAACTGAAAAACAGCAACGAGCGTACAAGATCACACAGAGGACTCCAATACGAACTGACTGCACACACTGAAGAGCAGATACAAACCCACAAGCACAAACTGAACGGCAGAAAACGATCTGAAAACCACGAGTCTGAAAAAGCGCGAATCGTCTCTCACCAAACTTTTACTAACACAAGATTAGCAAAAGGAGCCCAAAGGGTGCCGCGCTTGGTTCTGAAATGGCCTTTTCTAGTCTCGTCGTACGTGGTTGACGTCACCATGTTCTTGGCAATTGGAAATTCCGACAACTTTGTGGGACCGTGTGTACACAAAACAAGTTTGAGCCAACATCCATCGGAAAAAATCCTAGGATTTTGTTGTCGGAATGTCCGATCAATGTCCGACCGTGTGTACAGGGCATAAGAGTTAATATGGGAAAAACGTGTCTCCTCTCCACTGATGCTTTATCACTAATCCTTGTTTCACTAAAAACCCCAAATTGTCAAAAAACATTTGTCATTGGGACAGAAAGTGAGGTGAAATCTTCTGAAGAGGTGCACAGACAGCAAAACAAATGTCACAGGGGTGATAACCCTTCCCTATGTTTTCCAAAAAGCTTAAAAATAGATTCTTTGGCTGGAGCTACACTTTAAAAATGTACCAGTTCAAAATTACAAACAGATTATACTTAACCCCTTCCTGACCGGCGCACGGCGATGTACGTCGGCAGAATGGCACGGCTGGGCAAATGGACTTACAGGTACGTCCATTTAAATTCCCCGCAGTGCCATTGCGTGTGCGCCGCAGTCGCGTGCACGCGCCGGCCGGTAGCTCCGTGAGTCTGGTTGCGGGTCCCGTGGACTCGATCGCCGCTGGGATACCCGCGATCGCCTCACGGAGAGGACGAACGGGGAGATGCTGATGTAAACAGCATCTCCCCGTTCTGCCTAATGACAAGTGTCACTGATCACAGCTCCCTGTAATCGGGAGCAGTGATCAGTGTAATGACACTGCTAGCCCATCCCCCTACAGTTAGTAATCACTCCTCTAGGACATACTTAACCTCTCCCCGCCCCTAGTGGTTAACCCCTTCACTGCCAGTGTCATTTACACAGGAATCAGTGCATTTTTATAGCACTGATTGCTGTATAAATGAAAATGGTCCCAAACATTTGTAAAAAATGTCCGACATGTCCGCCATAATGTTGCAGTCACAATAAAAATCACTGATCGCCGCCATTACTAGTAAAAAATAAATTATTAATAAAAATGCCATAAAACTATCCCCTATTTTGTAAACACTATAACTTTTGCGTAAACCCATAAATAAACGTTTATTGCATTTTTTTTAATGAAAAAATATGTAGAAGAATACGATCGGCCTAAACTGAGGAAAGAAATTTTTTTATATATTTTTGGGGGATATTTATTATAGCAAAATGTAAAAAATAATGAATTTTTTTTAAAATTGTCGCTCTTTTTTTGTTTATAGCACAAAAAATGAAAATTAAAAAATTTAAATGAATTTTATTCCTTTAAAAATGTCATTTTGTGCAGGGACTGTTCTAAGCAAGGGAAACATGTGCCACTTTACAGGCATACTATAGACACTCCACAGGTACGATATTTAAAGGAATATTTCACTTTTTTTTCACTTTAAGCATCATTAAAATCACTGTTCCTGAAAAACGGTTGTTTTTAAAACTTTTTTTGCATTGATACATGTCCCCTGGGGCAGGACCCGGGTCCCCAAACCCTTTTTAGGACAATACCATGCAAATTAGCCTTTAACCACTTGCCGACCGCCGCACGATGATGTACGTCGACAGAGCGGCACGGGCAGGCAAAAGGGCTTACCTGTACGTCCTTGCCTGCCCACGGGTGGGGGGTCCGATCGGACCCCCCCCGGTGCCTGCGGCGGTCAGCAAATGTCCCCCGGCGATCGGTGTGAGGGGGAGGCCATCCATTCGTGGTCCCCCTCGCGATCGCTCTGTATTGTACACAGAGGCAGAGGAAATGATGTCATCTCTCCTCGGCTCGGTAGTTTCCGTTCCGGGCCGAGGAGAGAAGACTGTAATGTGAGTGCACCAACACACACACACAGTAGAACATGCCAGGCACACATTACACCCCGATCCCCCCCCCCGATTGCCCCCCAATCCCCCCCGATCACCCCCCCGTCACAAACTGACACCAAGCAGGTTTTTTTTTTTTTTTTTCTGATTACTGTATTGGTGTCAGTTTGTGACAGTTAGTGTGTTAGGGCAGTGAGTGTTAGGCCCCCTTTAGGTCTAGGATACCCCCCTAACCCCCCTAATAAAGTTTTAACCCCTTGATCACCCCCCGTCACCAGTGTTGCTAAGCGATCATTTTTCTGATCGCTGTATTAGTGTCGCTGGTGACGCTAGTTAGGGACGTAAATATTTAGGTTCGCCGTCAGCATTTTATAGCGACAGGGACCCCATATACTACCTAATAAATGTTTTAACCCCTTGCTTGCCCCCTAGTTAACCCTTTCACCACTGATCACCGTATAACCGTTACGGGTGACGCTGGTTAGTTTATTTTTTATAGTGTCAGGACACCCGCCGTTTATTACCGAATAAAGGTTTAGCCCCCTGATCGCCCGGCGGTGATATGCGTCGCCCCAGGCAGCGTCAGGTTAGCGCCAGTACCGCTAAAACCCACGCACTCAGCATACACCTCCCTTAGTGGTATAGTATCTGATCGGATCAATATCTGATCTGATCAGATCTATACTAGCGTCCCCAGCAGTTTAGGGTTCCCAAAAACGCAGTGTTAGCGGGATCAGCCCAGATACCTGCTAGCACCTGCGTTTTGCCCCTCCGCCCGGCCCAGCCCAGCCCACCCAAGTGCAGTATCGATCGACCACTGACACTTACAAAACACTAAACGCATAACTGCAGCGTTCGCAGAGTCAGGCCTGATCCCTGTGATCGCTAACAGTTTTTTTTGTAGCGTTTTGGTGAACTGGCAAGCGCCAGCGGCCTAGTACACCCCGGTCGTAGTCAAACCAGCACTGCAGTAACACTTGGTGACGTGGCAAGTCCTATAAGTGCAGTTCAAGCTGGTGAGGTGCCAAGCACAAGTAGTGTCCCTCTGCCACCAAAAACACAAACACAGGCCCATAGTGCCCTTCCTGCTGCATTCGCCAATCCTAATGGAGAACCCACCGCTTCTGCAGCGCCCGTACTTCCCCCATTCACATCCCCAACCAAATGCAGTCGGCTGCATGAGAGGCATTTTCTTTATGTCCTCCCGAGTACCCCTACCCAGCGAACCCCCCCAAAAAAGATGTCGTGTCTGCAGCAAGCGCGGATATAGGCGTGACACCCGCTATTATTGTCCCTCCTGTCCTGACAATCCTGGTCTTTGCATTGGTGAATGTTTTGAACGCTACCATTCACTAGTTGAGTATTAGCGTAGGGTACAGCATTGCACAGACTAGGCACACTTTCACAGGGTCTCCCAAGATGCCATCGCATTTTGAGAGACCCGAACCTGGAACCGGTTACAGTTATAAAAGTTAGTTACAAAAAAAAGTGTAAAAAAAAAAAAAAAACACAAACAAAAATATAAAAAAAAAAAAAAATAGTTGGCGTTTTATTGTTCTCTCTCTCTCTATTCTCTCTATTGTTCTGCTCTTTTTTACTGTATTCTATTCTGCAATGTTTTATTGTTGTTATGTTTTATCATGTTTGCTTTTCAGGTATGCAATTTTTTATACCTTACCGTTTACTGTGCTTTATTGTTAACCATTTTTTTGTCTTCAGGTACGCCATTCACGACTTTGAGTGGTTATACCAGAATGATGCCTGCAGGTTTAGGTATCATCTTGGTATCATTCTTTTCAGCCAGCGGTCGGCTTTCATGTAAAAGCAATCCTAGTGGCTAATTAGCCTCTAGACTGCTTTTACAAGCCGTGGGAGGGAATGCCCCCCCCACCGTCTTCCGTGTTTTTCTCTGGCTCTCCTGTCTCAACAGGGAACCTGAAAATGCAGCCGGTGATTCAGCCAGCTGACCATAGAGCTGATCAGAGACCAGAGTGGCTCCAAACATCTCTATGGCCTAAGAAACCGGAAGCTACGAGCATTTTATGACTTAGATTTCGCCGGATGTAAACAGCGCCATTGGGAAATTGGGAAAGCATTTTATCACACCGATCTTGGTGTGGTCAGATGCTTTGAGGGCAGAGGAGAAATCTAGGGTCTAATAGACCCCAATTTTTGCAAAAAAGAGTACCTGCCACTACCTATTGCTATGATAGGGGATATTTACATTCCCTGAGATAACAATAAAAATGATTTAAAAAAAAAAAATGAAAGGAACAGTTTAAAAATAAGATAAAAAAATAATAATAATAATGAAAAAAAAAAAAAAAAGCACCCCTGTCCCCCCTGCTCTCGCGCTAAGGCGAACTCAAGCGTCGGTCTGGCGTCAAATGTAAACAGCAATTGCACCATGCATGTGAGGTATCACCGCGAACGTCAGATTGAGGGCAGTAATTTTAGCCGTAGACCTCCTCTGTAAATCTAAAGTGGTAACCTGTAAAGGCTTTTAAAGGCTTTTAAAAATGTATTTAGTTTGTCGCCACTGCACGTTTGTGCGCAATTTTAAAGCATGTCATGTTTGGTATCCATGTACTCGGCCTAAGATAATATTTTTTATTTCACCAAACATTTGGGCAATATAGTGTGTTTTAGTGCATTAAAATGTAAAAAAGTGTGTTTTTTCCCCAAAAAATGCGTTTGAAAAATCGCTGCGCAAATACTGTGTGAAAAAAAAAAATGAAACACCCACCATTTTAATCTGTAGGGCATTTGCTTTAAAAAAAAAAATAATGTTTGGGGGTTCAAAGTAATTTTCTTGCAAAAAAAATTTATTTTTTTATGTAAACAATAAGTGTCAGAAAGGGCTTTGTCTTCAAGTGGTTAGAAGAGTGGGTGATGTGTGACATAAGCCTCTAGATGTTGTGCATAAAATGCCAGGACAGTTCAAAACCCCCCCAAATGACCCCATTTTGGAAAGTAGACACCCCAAGCTATTTGCTGAGAGTCATGTTGAGTCAATGGAATATTTTATATTGTGACACAAGTTGCGGGAAAGAGACAATTTTATTTATTTATTTTTTTTTTTTTGCGCAAAGTTGTCACTAAATGATATATTGCTCAAACATGCCATGGGAATATGTGAAATTACACCCCAAAATACATTCTGCTGCTTCTCCTGAGTACGGGGATACCACATGTGTGAGACTTTTTGGGAGCCTAGCCGCGTACGGGACCCCGAAAACCAAGCACCGCCTTCAGGCTTTCTAAGGCCGTAAATTTTTGATTTCACTCTTCACTGCCTATCACAGTTTCGGAGGCCATGGAATGCCCAGGTGGCAAAACCCCCCCCCCAAATGACCCCATTTTGGAAAGTAGACACAAAGTTTTGAAAATTGAAAAAAGAAAAAAAAACATTTTTTTCTCGTCTTTCTTTATTTTCAAAAACAAATGAGAGCTGCAAAATACTCACCATGCCTCTCAGCAAATAGCTTGGGGTGTCTACTTTCCAAAATGGGGTCATTTGGGGGGGGTTGTGCCACCTGGGCATTCCATGGCCTCCGAAACTGTGATAGGCAGTGAGGAGTAAAATCAAAAATGTACGCCCTTAGAAATCCTGAAGGCAGTGACTGGTTTTCGGGGCCCCGTACGCGGCTAGGCTCCCAAAAAGTCTCACACATGTGGTATCCCCATACTCAGGAGAAGCAGCTAAATGTATTTTGGGGTGCAATTCCACATATGCCCATGGCCTGTGTGAGCAATATATCATTTAGTGACAACTTTGTGCAACAAAAAAAAATTGTCACTTTCCCGCAACTTGTGTCAAAATATAAAACATTCCATGGACTCAACATGCCTCAAAGCAAATAGCTAGGGGTGTCTACTTTCCAAAATGGGGTCATTTGGGGGGGTTTTATGCCATCTGGGCATTTTATGGCCTTCAAAACTGTGATAGGTAGTGAGGAGTAAAATCAAAAATGTACGCCCTTAGAAATCCTGAAGGCAGTGATTGGGGCCCCGTACGCGGCTAGGCTCCCAAAAAGTCCCACACATGTGGTATCCCCATACTCAGTAGAAGCAGCTAAATGTATTTTGGGGTGCAATTCCACATATGCCCATGGCCTGTGTTAGCAATATATCATTTAGTGACAACTTTTTGTAATTTTTTTTTTTTTTTTGTCATTATTCAATCACTTGGAACAAAAAAAATGAATATTCAATGGGCTCAACATGCCTCTCAGCAAATTCCTTGGGGTGTCTACTTTCCAAAATGGGGTCATTTGTGGGGGTTTTGTACTGCCCTGCCATTTTAGCACCTCAAGAAACGACATAGGCAGTCATAAATTAAAGGCTGTGTAAATTCCAGAAAATGTACCCTAGTTTGTAGGCGCTATAACTTTTGCGCAAACCAATAAATATACACTTATTGACATTTTTTTTACCAAAGACATGTGGCCGAATACATTTTGGCCTAAATGTATGACTAAAATTGAGTTTATTGGATTTTTTTTAGAACAAAAAGTAGAAAATATCATTTTTTTTCAAAATTTTTGGTCTTTTTCCGTGTATAGCGCAAAAAATAAAAACGGCAGAGGTGATCAAATATCATCAAAAGAAAGCTCTATTTGTGGGAAGAAAAGGACGCAAATTTCGTTTTGGTACAGCATTGCATGACCGCGCAATTAGCAGTTAAAGTGACGCAGTGCCGAATTGTAAAAAGTGCTCTGGTCAGGAAGGGGGTAAAACCTTCCGGGGCTGAAGTGGTAAATTTAGCACTTTTGATTTTGAACGTTCGAGTTCCACAGACTTCAATGGGGTTCTAAATTTCGCACAAATTTTCGGTCCATTCACAGGTTCTGGTGCGAACTTAATCGGGGGGGTGTTCGGCTCATCCCTACTCACGGCTATAATGAATTGTCGGTCCCAGCAATACACATAAAAGTCATTGAAAGAAACGGCATGGGATTTCCCCACATTCCATTACCAGGCCCTTTGGGTCTGGTATGAATATTACGGGGAACCCCGAACCAAAATTTAAAAAAAAGAAAAAATTGTGTGGAGGTTCCCCCCAAATTCCATAACCTTCAGATCTGGTATGGATTTTAAGGGGAACCCCGCGCCAAAATAAAAAAAAATGGCGTGGAGGTCCCCCCAAAAATACCAGGCCCTTATCTGAGCATGCAATCTGGCAGGCCGCAGGAAAAGAAGGGGGAACAAGAGAGCGCCCCCTCCTGAATCGTACCAGGCCACATGCCCTCAACATGGGGAGGGTGCTTTGGGGTAGCCCCCAAAGCATTGTATTAGAGGGTGCTTTGGGGTAGCCCCCAAAGCACCTTGTCCCCATGTTGATGGGACAAGGGCCTCATCCCCACAACCCTTGCCCCACAACCCAGATATTTGAGGGCATAAATAGGAATATGAAACAGTGCTTGCAAGTGTCATACAATTGTCAGTTTTGGCAGAGTTCCAAGCTGAAGACATGATTTTTTCCCTTTCTTCAAGCTGGATTACTTACCCCTAGTATCCACTGGAGCACCTGTGTGGGATACCCTACAAAGTTTGTTCTGCTGTCCCATACTAGTGCTCCTGTGTCCAGATGTGTAAACAGCTGCTGAGTGTCCTCTCCTTACACTAAATCAAGTTTGCATTTCATTCTAGTTACAAGCCCATCTAGACAACAATGTATTAAACTTCTTTGAATACAAATAGGCCTGAACAAATGTAGTTAACCTGTATCTGCCAAAAACATTGTATTAGTGGGTGAACAAAGGATGTTTACTATGAACGATTACTGTGCCCATGATCCTGAAAGTTGCCATTTTAAACTGTGCAACAGTACAGAAAAGTACATGGAGCAGCATGCAAGTAATAATAATAATATGAACACACAACAACTACTTACTTTTTTGCAGAACTCTCTTGATTCTTCTGTACTGATCCTGTTCCTTCAATTTCAGGTCTGACCAGCGTTTCCTCAATTGATCTTAGGATCGTTGTACCCCAAAATTCCTGTGCAGACTTCTCACAACTTTAGTCATGATCTTGGCCTTTCTCACATTTGGGTTTGGGTACGGTCCATACTTCCCATCATAGTCGGCCCTCTTTAAGATGTCCACCATCTCTATAAAGGCCATATTTGAGGCTTTAAATCTCCTCCGGGATCGGGACGTTCGTGGCTCCCTGCTTTCATCGTTGCTGCTGTCTGCATGCACTTGTTCTTTCATGTGCTCTTCCACTGCACCAAAAGAGAAGGGGTGGGGAATATACTAGATAGAAGGTCAGGGGCGGGCAGATTTTTACGCATGCGCAGTGTATATAAAGCGTAACACGCGTGCGTCGTATGTACTATCTGTGAGTGGAGGAAGGAGTAGCGGAAGCACCGATCGTGATAACAAAGGTACAATTTTAACTTGGGCCTATACTGCTTATAGATTGAGGCCTATATTGGGACAAGATTATGAGAGTTTAGCCTGACATTAGAGTTTTTGTCTTGTGTTGTGTCTTGCAGACAAAATGGATCTATTGAATGATCAGGACTTTTTCCCCATATTCATTGATAAGTACAGGGAACTGCCCTGTCTGTGGCAGGTAAACCACCCCTTTTATACCAATAAAAGAAAGAGGTAGGCAGTGCTGGATCAATTGCTGGAATTTGTGAAGCCGCAGATCCCCATGGCAACCATCAACTACTTGAAGGCCACAATTGGTGGCATGAAGAGCACTTATAATAGGGAGTGCAAGAAGGTCCAGGATTCCCAGAGATCAGGAGCAGCAGCAGATGACATTTATGTACCCAGGCTGTGGTACTATGACAGACTGCATTTTCTGGCAGACCAGTGTGAACCTAGGCCAGCACTCTCCAGTCTTCTTTCAATGCTTCCTTCCACCCCAGCTGAGGCTTCAGACGTCCAACTTGGGCCTTCCAGTCAGGAAGATGTGGAGGAGCCCAGCTTGAGCCAGTATAGCATTGTTCAACATATTTCTTGTCAAAAAATTAATGATTTTAACTAGATATTAGTACTGATCACTAATTTTTGATTTAACAAAGTTTTTGATTTAACAAAGCCTTCTACATATCAATAGACAGTAGTGGCCCCAAATGATTGGGACAAGAATGAAAAATGCTGGGGTCAGAAGGATAGTCTTTTCTATTTATTAACATTAAATTTGCAACAGTCATGAGCTGAAAATTGTGTGTGATTGATGAACCAAAAACTAAAACTATGTCCCTTTTTCATACACAGGAGGAGGCTGTGGAAAGTTGCAGCCAGGAGGTGGCGGGGGTAAGTGGCAGCCAGGAGGTGGCTGGGCCCAGTAGCCTGACCAAATTCCAGGTCCCTCCCCTTCGCCTAAAAAAAAAAGGCCCAGGAAGGGGAGTAACCTGGAGGAGGCAGCACTTGGGCTATTTCGGCAGGCTACTGTGGCTCTCATTGAGGAAGTTATCTTACAAGCCATTATTAAGGGGTTGAGGGGCAAGCTCACAAGCCAAAGCCAGGTTTGTGAGTTTGACCATCATTCTCCTCCTCCTCCTCCACCTCCTGCCACAACTCCAACACCAGAGCCACAGTCTGGAAGCAAGCCTGGAAGCAAGCGTGGAAGGAAGCGTGGAAGGAAGACAAGAAAGTGATGGGCTGGGTTCAGTCTGGTCTGACAAAAGACGTAAGCTGTTGTAATATATATGTCATATGTCATCTGCTGCTGTTCACGATCTCTCAGAGTCCTGGACCAGATTATGCTCACTATTATATGGATTCCTCATGCTACCAATTTTGGCTGTAAAATAGTTGATGTGTGCCCTGAGGTACAAAGGCTTTGCCAATTTCACCAGTTTAGCCAGCACTGCCTTCCTCTTTATTTGGTTATGACCCATAATAAATGGCAATTTTTTTTTACAAATACTTGCCTTTTTTTTTTTACTTCAAAAAAGACAGTTTTGTTTGGGAGTAGGCAGGTACATTTCAAAAATACAATGTCAAATTAACAAGAAACACCAACACCAAACAACTACCTTGGAGGTTAAAAAATACAAGTTAATAATGGTGTTGTGGTAACTTGACACACAAAATGAAAAAAAAATATTATGGAGATCAGTAAAAAGAAATATACAACAAAACAGAAGATCTTGATAAAAAAAAAAAAAAAAAGCAGATCACTATAAAAAACAAAAAAAAATGTTGATCTTCATAAAAAAGGAGATTTGACAAAAAAAATATTATTCAGGAGATCACGAGAAATAATAAAGAAATCAGTTTGGGAGAACTCTGTGTGAATATCAGCAGCCAAACAACATCATTATTCTAGCAATATAAAGAAGAAGAGAATGTGCTGCATTGAAAGATTTAAAAATTTGCAGCGTGACGAATGTGCAATCTCAAATACAAACAGTAGTTTTACCAGACCGAGCGCTTCTGTCTCTGCACAGTGTGCACCTAAAGCTACCTGAAGACAATTGCTGGTGTTCTCCTGATCCCATTAATGCCACAGGCAGGCAACTGCAGTATTTACAGTTATAGGGCGTACACACGGTCGGACTTTGTTCGGACATCCCGACAACAAAATCCTAGGATTTTTTCCGACAGATGTTGGCTCAAACTTTTTTTGTCTACACACGGTCGCACAAAGTTGTCGGAATTTCCAATCGCCGACCAACCGGTCACGTACACCACGTACGACAAGACTAGAAAAGGCCGGTTCAGAACCAAGCGCGGCACCCTTTGGGCTCCTTTTGCTAATCTCGTGTTAGTAAAAGTTTGGTGAGAGACGATTCGCGCTTTTTCAAACTCGTGGCTTTCAGATCGTTTTCTGCCGTTCAGTTTGTGCTTGTGGGTTTGTATCTGCTCTTCAGTGCGTGCAAGCAAGTTCCGCATGACTTTAAGTAGTCATTGTATTCTTGTTCGTTCGTTACTGGTTTTCAGGTCGCTCTTCACAGGCCTTGCTGTTCTTCAGTGCGTTCTGTTACTACGTTCTGAGCAGCCGACCGTTTTCTAGCCATGTTTCATATGCGTAATCCTCGTAGAGTTCGTGCTGTGCGGGAGCTTGGTGTTGGGGTCCTGACCTTGACACAAGTCCAGTCCATGAACAGGGTGGGGAGGAGTTCATGGACCAAGAATTGGTTGCTTCAGCGTGACCAGTTCTCTCATATGCCTTTGCTCCGTGAGATCCGTGAGAATAATTCTGATGATTTCAGGAACTTTCTCAGGATGACGGACCCCGTGTTTCACTGTTTGTTGGCTTCGCTGACCCCCTATATCAGCAGGCAGGATACCTGCATGAGGCAAGCTATCACTCCGGAGCAGAGGCTCGTCACTACCCTGCGGTATTTGGCCACAGGGAGAAGCCTGCAGGACTTGAAGTTCTCGACAGGCATCTCCCCCCAGGCTCTGGGTATCATCATCCCAGAGACCTGTTCTGTCATCATACAGGTCCTGCAGAAGGAGTATATGAAGGTAAGATTTTTATCCTTTTATATCACATTTTATTGTATTTAATGTTTGCTAATATATTGTATTTCTTTCCTCATTCCCTAATTACCATGATTGTAATATGCTATGAATGTCCCCTTTGTTCTCATGCATGCTGGATTTTTATGTAATTATTATTTTAGGTCCTTCATACATATTTGCCCTTCAATAACCTCCCCAGCATGGTGTCTCCTGGCCTATATTCACCTCATGTAGTCACTTAACAATGTATTTTATCAGCTCTATAGTAGTGCTTTACCCCAAACACCCCCTAAAATGTTTGGAAATGTTATTTTTGATTTAAATTCTGGCAGAGTGCCGGAGGCTTTTATTTTTTGGTGTCCCCAAATAATTTTTTGTAACCCTCCCTCCCCCAACTGCTAAGTCAGCTGATCCCAATTCTTCAATCTGTGAAGCCTTTTTATAATAAAAAAAAAGAAATTCTTGGTGGACATTTACTGCTTGTGTTTGTTTTAGCTGACCCTGACAGAAATGTGTTGAGTCCAGAAAATGTCATGATTGTGTAACCTTATTATACAATGCACTGTTGGCTGTTATTTCCTAAATGCAAAAACACATTTCACTACAAGTGCACTTGCAAATGCACTGAAACTGCACTTGTAGTGCAAAGAGGATTTGCCCTTAGGAAATAACACCCATTTTTGCAGAAAACAGCAATTACATCACCCCAAAAGTGGTGTATTGTAGTGTTGAGACAATAATCCACACATTCTTGAGTAAGCAACTTTTTTATACCTGCACAATCACATGTGCATTTACCAAAGGTTTTTAAAACAAACCAATATGTTTGTTGTATAACAATTTTTGCAGTAGCATTATCAAAAATCGAAATGTCCATTTCAGATAAAACAGGCCTGTGTAAAACCAACAAGAAAGCCAAAAAACTTGAACTTACAAAGTTCACATTAGGTAAAACCTGAAGGCTATATCAGACATCAGTATTTAGGAACTGGGTTTGATATAGCGTTCAGATGGGGGGAAATCACCCCTGGAAAAGCCAAATTTGGAAGATGTACACCAATTTACGAATGTCAACATGTGCTATCTGCCATCAGGGGGGATCAAGGGACGTGTTTTGGGGGAGCAAGCCCTTCCTCAACGCTACTTTATAATTGAGGAAGGGGTTGCACCCCCAAAACGCGTCCATTGATCTCCCGTGATGGCAGATAGCACATGTTGGCACACTGTGTGCATCCTCCAAATTTGGCTTTTCAAAACATTGCAAAAATATTTAAAAGATTGGACCACAATCCAAAAAGTGATTTTGTGGGGTTTTAAATTCGCCCCAAAACATCAATGATGTTATTATTTTTTTTAATAACATCATTGATTTTTTGCTGTATGTTTTGCAGTTCGACATTACACCCCATGATCTCCCCGATCAGGATCTGGGCACTTTCTGATGTGAAACGTTCTGGATCCCTCACATCACGATCACCTAAAAAGAGAGAAAGAAAACAAAAACAGGTCTCAAAAATCTGCCACCATCCATCTCTTTTACCTGAGCCTGTGGTCGCAGACACTCACCTGTTGTGGTGCCAATCTCCACCACATCTTCTTCTTCCTCCTGCTCTTCTTGGGTTGGTGTTAGTTCCCCTTCTTCCAGAGGTGGAGGGTCTGTGGTCTCCTCGGATGAGGGGTGTCCTCCGAGTCTTTTCTCCCCTATGTAAAACAAAAATGGTATAATTAGTACACAGATATTTGATGGCAGAATTAGAAATAGGAAACATTGCTTGGAAGTGGGGTACAATTGTCTATTTTAGCCGAGTTCCAACATGTATTTTTTTTATTGGCCTTTGTCAAGCTGCAATAATTTACCTGTTTAGTACAAGCTTCATAGATGGAGACCCCCCTATAGTATACACTGGAGCACCTGTGTGGCCCCCTAATAAAAATGGTGTTCTTGTGCCCCACACTAGTGCTCCAGTGTCCAGATGTGAAAACAGCTGCTCAGTGTCCTCTCCTTACACACAATCTAGTTGGCATTTCATTCTAGTAACAAACCCATCTACACAAACAACTATTTGGCATCCAAGTAGGCCCAAAAAAATGTGGGAAAATGCATATGGCCTAAACAATGGTGTTTTAGAGGCCGAAAGAAAAATGTTTGATACGAACGAATAATGGGCCCATGAACATTAAAGTTGCCCTTTTAAACTGTACAATTAAGAAGAGCATATGGAGCAGCACGAACGCAATAAAGACAGAAAGAATAGGAACGCAGCACAACTACTTACTTTTTTGCAGCACTCTCCGGATCTTTCGGTACTGCTCTGGCTCTCTCAATTTCATGTCCGAGCACTGCTTCCTGAGCTGATCTTTCGATCGTCGTACCCCGAAATTCTTCTGCAGACTTTTGATCACTTTCACCATGATCTTGGCCTTTCTGATATTGGGGTTGGGGTAAGGCCCATACTTTCCGTCATAGTTGGACTTCTTCATGATGTCGACCATCTCCAACATCTCCCCAAAGGACATATTTGTGGCCTTAAAACGTCTCCTTCTGGATCGGGACGTGTCCGGATCCGGGCTTTCCTCCTCCTCCTCCTCGTTCCTGCAATTAGCACGCACCTGCTGTGACTCCGCCATGTGCTCTTCCCCCACTGCGCCGAACAAAAAGGGGCAGGGAATAGACTAGAAAGAACGTCAGGGGCGGGCGGAGTTACACGCATGCGCAGTGTGTATAAAGCGTAACACGCGTGCGTATTACGTACGATCTGTGAGCGGAGGAAGGAGCATTGGACGCACCGATCGTAAGAACGAAGGTAAGAGACAAACTTGTGCCTATACTGCTTCTACATTGAAACCTATATTGTAACAAGATTAGGAGAGTTTTGTCTGACATTAGGCTTTGTCTTGTATTGTGTCTTGCAGTGAACATGGATATCTTAGTGAAAGACAATGACTTCATGTGAGTATTCATAGATATCTTAAGAGAGCTGCCCTGTCTGTCGGAGATTAAACACCCCCATTACAAGAACCAAGCAAAGAGGAAGGCAGCACTGGTGCAATTGTGTGAAATTGTGAAGCAGGTGATCCCCACGGCAGACATCACCTATTTAAAGATCTTCATTGGTGGCCTGAGGAGCACATATCTAAGGGAGCGCAAGAAAGTCCTGGATTCAAAGAGATCCGGAGCAGCAGATGACATCTATGTCCCCAGGATGTTGTACTATGACAGGCTGTATTTTCTGGCAGGCCAGACTGAACCCAGGCCATCCCTCTCCAGTCTTCCTTCCACGCTTCCTTCCCCCCCGGCTGAGGCTTCTGACGCCCAACCTGGGCCTTCCAGGCAACATGTGGAGGAGCCCAGATTGAGCCAGGTATAGCATTCCTCTAAATATTTCTGCTTGTCCAATCAATGATGTTAACTAGATGTTAGTTTGGAATACTTATTTAGGATTGTGATTCATGAAGCAAAACATTACAACCATGTCCTTTTTTCATACACAGGAAAGTCTCAGCCAGGAGGTGGCCGGGCCGAGCCGGCTGGCTGATCTGCAGGTCCCTCCACCCCCACTGAAAAGAGAAAGTGGCAGTAGGAGGAGTGCCCTAGAGGAGGCTACCAGAGAACTCTTTTGGAGGGCTACAGAGGTCCTGGGTGCACGACAGACCGTGGAGGAGGACATTGCTGCCGTCATTGCATATAAAATGCAGAGGATGGAGGAGGGCCAACAAGTCTTGTGTGAGGCGCTCATATTGGAGGCTCTTAACAAAGGTATGAGGGGCCAAATGACAGCTCAGACACACCTTTGCGATGGTCCTCCTCCTCCTCCTGCAGGTCCTCCTCCTCGTCCTCCCTCTCCTCCAGGTCCTCCCAGTCCTCCTCCAGGTCCTACTCCTCCTCCTGCCACATCTCCAACTGCACAGCCACAGCCGGGAAGGAAGCGTGAAAGGAAGACCAGAAAGTGAGGACCCTGGATCCAGTCTGGTCGGCCAAAAATGCAGCCTCTTGTGGTACCACAGCCTGGGGACACAGATGTCATCTGCTGCTTTCTGGATCTCTGAGAATCCCGGACCAGACTGCCCTCCCTTACATATGGACTCCTCAGGCCACCAATTTTGATGTTCAAGAATTGATGTCTGCCGTGGGGGTCCAAGGCTTTGCTAATTTCTCCTGTTGATCCAGTGTTGCCTTCCTCTTTGTTTGGTTCTGAGCCCTTATTAAAGGATTTTTGTTTTGAATTATACTCTCCTATGTGTTTTACTTCAAAAAGGACAGTTGGTTTGTGAGGATTCAAGTACATTTCAAATATACAATGTGAAATGAACAAGGGACACCAACACCAAACAATCTCCTTGAGATTAAATGATAAAAGATATCAATGGTGTTGGGGTAACTTGACACACAAAACACACAGAAAAATATTCTGGAGTAAAAATAAAAATAACATTGAACAAAGATCAGCCTTTGAAAAAATTCAAACATTAAAAAAAAAAAAGGCTTAAAATCCCCCCCAAAAAAAAAAATTCTGTCAGATGTGACAACTAATAACAATATATTCAGGGAATCCCAATAAAAAAACAAAAATAAAACTTTGTGAGAAGTGTGTGTGAATATGAGCAGCAAAACTACTTAATTCTTGTCACATTATAAAGAAGAAGAGAGTGCGCTATATTAAACCATTTTTAACATTGCAGCGTAACGAAAGTGCTGTATCCATTGCGAACGCTAAGTTTACCAGAACGAGCTGTTCCGTCTTGGAATTTCTTCTGAGCATGCGTGGCACTTTGTGCGTCGGAACAGGCCACACACGGTCAGAATTGACGCGATCGGATTTTGTTGTCGGAAAATTTTATCTCCTGCTCTCCAACTTTGTGTGTCAGAAAATCCGATGGAAAATGTCCAATGGTGCCCACACACGGTCAGAATTTCCGACAACACGCTCCGATCGGACATTTTCCATCGGAAAATCCGACCGTGTGTACGGGGCATTAGTGTACTATGTCCTCTGCACAGTGTGCACCTAAAGCTACCTGAAGAAAATTGCTGGTGTCCTTGTGTTCTTCTGATCCTGTTAATACCACAGGCAGCTGCAGTATTTACAGTTAGTGTACTGTGTCCTCTGCACAGTGTGAACCTAAAGCTACCTGAAGACAATTGCTGGTGTTCTTCTGATCCTATTAATACCACAGGCAGGCAGCTGCAGTATTTACAGTTAGTGTACAGTGTCCTCTGCACAGTGTGCACCTAAAGCTACCTGAAGACAATTGCTGGTGTTCTTCTGATCCTATTAATACCACAGGCAGGCAGCTGCAGTATTTACAGTTAGTGTACTGTGTCCTCTGCACAGTGTGAACCTAAAGCTACCTGAAGACAATTGCTGGTGTTTTTCTGATCCTATCAATACCACAGGCAGGCAGCTGCAGTATTTACAGTTAGTGTACAGTGTCCTCTGCACAGTGTGCACCTAAAGCTACCTGAAGACAATTGCTGGTGTTCTGATCCTATTAATACCGCAGGCAAGCAGCTGCAGTATTTACAGTTAGTGTACTGTGTCCTCTGCACAGTGTGCACCTAAAGCTACCTGAAGACAATTGCTGGTGTTCTGATCATATTAATACCACAGGCAGGCAGCTGCAGTATTTACAGTTAGTGTGTTATGTCCTTGCACAATGTGCACCTAAAGCTACCTGAAGACAATTGCTGGTTTTCTTCTGATTCTATTAATACCACAGGCAAGCAACTGCAGCATTTACAGTTAGTGTACTGTGTCCTCTGCACAGTGTGTACCTAAAGCTACCTGAAGACTAGGGATGAGCTTCGAGTTCGAGCGAAATCTTGTTCGACTCGAACATCGGCTGTTCGCCAGTTCACCGAACAGCGAGCAATTTGGGGTGTTCGCGGCAAATTTGAATGCTGCGGAACACCCGTTAAAAGTCTATGGGAGAAATCAAAAGTGCTAATTTTAAAGGCTTCTATGCATGGTATTGTCATAAACGTGTTTGGGGACCTGGGTCCTGCCCCAGGGGACATGGATCAATGCAAAAAAAAGTTTTAAAAACTGCAGTTTTTTCGGGAGCAGTGATTTTAATAATGCTTAAAGTGAAACAATAAAGGTGTAATATCCCTTTAAAAAAAATGGTGTGGGGTCCCCCTCAAAATCTATACCAGGCCCTTCAGGTCTGGTATGGATTTTAAGGGAAACCCTGCACCAAAATTAGAAAAAAAAACGGCATGGGGTCCCCCCAAAAATCCATACCAGACCCTTATCTGAGCACGCAACCTGGCAGGCCATAGGAAAAGAGGGGGGGGACGAGAGAGTGCCCCCCCTCCTAAACCGTACCGGGCCACATGCCCTCAACATTGGGAGGGTGCTTTGGGGTAGCCCCCCAAAACACCTTGTCCCCATGTTGATGGGGAAAAGGGCCTCATCCCCACAACCCTTGCCCGGTGGTTGTGTGGGTCTGTGGGCGGGGGGCTTATCGGAATCTGGAAGCCCCCTTTAACAAGGGGACCCCCAGATCCCGGCCCTCCCCCCTGTGTGAAGTGGTAATAGGGTACAAAAGTACCACTACCATTTCACAAAAAGGCGTCAAAAATGTTAAATATGACAAGAGACAGTTTTTGACTATTCCTTTATTTAAATGCTTCTTCTTTCTTCTATCTTCTATCTTCTATCTTCCTTTGGTTTCTTCCTCCATCTTCTTCTTCTTCTGGTTCTTCTGGTTCTTCCTTCGGTGTTCTCGTCCGGCATCTTCCTCTGCGGCGTCTTCTTATCTTCTTCTCCTCGGTCCGCTCCACATCCATGATGGCATGGAGGGAGGCTCCCGATGTGTGATGCTTCTCTCTTCATCTTTTTCTCTTCACCTTTTTCTCTTCATCTTCTTGTCTTCATCTTCTTGTCTTCATCTTCTTTTCAGGCCGCTCCACATCCATGATGGCATGGAGGGAGGCTCCTGCTGTGTGACGATTCTCCTCTTCTGACGGTTGGCCCCGCCCCCATTATTTAAGAACCGTCAGAAGAGGAGAAGCGTCACACAGCGGGAGCCTCCTTCCATGCCATCATGGATGCGGAGCGGCCCGAAAAGAAGATGAAGAGAAGAAGATGAAGAGAAAAAGATGAAGAGAAAAAGATGAAGAGAGAAGCATCACACAGTGGGAGCCTCCCTCCATGCCATCATGGATGCGGAGCGGCCCGAGAAGAAGAAGATAAGAAGATGCCACGGAGGAAGATGCCAGACGAGAACACCGGAGGAAGAACCAGAAGAAGAAGAAAAAGGAGGAAGAAACCGAAGGAAGATAGAAGATAGAAGAAAGAAGAAGCATTTAAATAAAGGAATTGTCAAAAACTGTCTCTTGTCATTTTTAACATTTTTGACAGTTTTTTTGTGAAATGGTAGGGCTACTTTTGTACCCTATTACCATTTCACACAGGGAGGAGGGCCGGGATCTGGGGGTCCCCTTGTTAAAGGGGGCTTCCAGATTCCAATAAGCCCCCCACCCGCAGACCCCCACAACCACCGGGCAAGGGTTGTGGGGATGAGGCCCTTTTCCCCATCAACATGGGGACAAGATGTTTTGGGGGGCTACCCCAAAGCACTCTCCCAATGTTGAGAGCATGTGGCCTGGTACGGTTCAGGAGGGGGGGCGCTCTGTCATCCCCCTCTTTTCCTGAGCCTGCCAGGTTGCGTGCTCGGATTAGGGTCTGGTATGGATTTTTGGGGGGACCCCGTGCCTTTTTTTTTCTAATTTTGGCGCGGGGTTCCCCTTAAAATCCATACCAGACCTGAAGGGTCTGGTATAGATTTTGAGGGGGACCCCACGCCATTTTTTAAAAAAAATTTTGGCCGAGGTTCCCCTTAATATCCATACCAGACCTGAAGGGCCTGGTATGGAATTTAGGGGGACCCCCCACGTCATTGTTTTTTTACATTTTGGTTCGGGGTTCCCCTTTGGGGAATTCCCATGCCGTAAACTTTTATGTGTATTGTCGGACCGGCAATTCATTAATAGCCGCGAGTAGATTTAAATGACTTTTTTTCCTTTGAAATGTCATTTTGCTGTCAGACTGTTCTAAACATGGGAAACATGCGCCCCTTTACAGGCATACTATAGACACCCCTCAGGTACGAAATTTAAAGGGATATTACACTTTTATTGTTTCACTTTAAGCATTATTAAAATCACTGCTGCTGAAAAAATGGCCGTTTTAAAAACTTTTTTTGCATTAATCCATGTCCCCTGGGGCAGGACCCAGGTCCCCAAATACTTTTTATGACAATAACTTGCATATAAGCCTTTAAAATTAGCACTTTTGATTATTCATGTTCGTGTGCCATAGACTTTAACGGTGTTTGTGTGTTCGAACAAAGTTTTTGCCTGTTCGCAAGTTTTGGTGCGAACTGAACAGGGGGGTGTTCAGCTCATCCCTACTGAAGACAATTGCTGTTGTTCTTCTGATCCTATTAATACCACAGGCAGGCAGCTGCACTATTTCCAGTTAGTGTACTATGTCCTCCGCACAGTGTGCACCTAAAGCTACCTGAAGACAATTGCTGGTGTTCTTCTGATCCTATTAATACCACAGGCAGGCAGCTGCAGTATTTACAGTCAGTGTACTGTGTCCTCTGCACAGTGTGCACCTAAAGCTACCTGAAGACAATTGCTGGTGTTCTTCCGATCCTATTAATACCACAGGCAGGCAGCTTGTCAGGAAGATCCTGCCAGTAATCAGCGCCCCAGGCTCATTGGTGTGCGTCTGCGGGCGCCATTGCGCTTGCGCTCGCTCTCGCGGGCGCATGGGCGCGCACACGCGCATCCCTGTTGGCGCCAGCCGGGCTATTTAAACCTGCCTGTCACACTTAGTCCCCGCTGTCTGCTCTACAGCGTTCTGTGTGTTTAAACCTGATCTGATCTGAGACTACCTGTTATTGAACTGGATATCTGTTTGTGACCATCCCAGCTATCTGCCTGCATCTGAACTCCGGCTTGCCCAGACTATCCTCCTGTTTGATCCCTGGTACCTTTGCTCTCTGTTTGATACTGATTACTGGCCTGTCTGACGATCCTTCTGCCTGAACCCTGATATCTGCCTACTTGCCTGCTGTGTTCCTGGTTCCAGTCCAGCATTCCAGTCTCCAGCCTGCTTACCTGCTGTTGTTCCTGGTTCCAGTCAGCGTTCCAGTCTCCAGCCTACTTGCCTGCTGTGTTCCTGGTTCCAGTCCAGCACTCCAGTCTTCTGCCTGCTATTGTTCCTGGCTCCAGTGAGCATGCCAGTCTCCAGCCTTCTCTCCAGTTCCAATTCCCTGGTTTCTAATTATTCCTGGATTTCTGGATGGACTGTTGATCCTGGCAGGCACTCATACCACTCCTCACTCCTGTGCCCTCTGTCCCCATTCAAGAGGGCCATGAGTGGGAGCCATAGGGGAGGCCTCTCTCGGCAGTTCGGGCTCAAAACCCACCAGATACGTGACAGTAGCAGACAGCCATGTCTGAGCCCAAGCTGAGAACCTCTCCCATGGAGGAACCATGTGTACACCTAGCAGGATTAAATGAAGCAGTCAAGAATCTTCAGCAAGGGTACACCGAGCTGGAAGAATGGGTATTAGCCCTGTCTAACCCTACCGGGGTCCAGGGAGCCCCTCCTGCTTCCGCTTCTTCAGCTGGCCCTTCTCCAACCATGGTGATGCTTCCAGAGCCTAGAGATCCGACGCCTAGAAGATTCTCCGGAGATCGAAGTAAATTCAGGGCTTTTCGCAATTCCTGTGAACCGTTCTTCGCCCTCCAACCACGCACCTTTTCCCTGGAGGTCACCAAGGTGGGCTTTGTGATTTCCTTGCTTACAGGTGATCCCCAAACCTGGGCCCATCATCTTCTGGAACAAAAGGATGTGTCCCTGACCAACCTCACTACCTTCTTTGACGCATTGGCCCAGTTATTTGAAGATCCCCAGCTCTCAGTAACTGCAGAAACTGCACTACGTACCCTTCAGCAGGGACGCAGCACAGCAGAGGATTATGTGGCTGAATTCAGACGGTGGAGCGCAGACACAAATTGGAATGATGCTGCTCTCCGCTACCAGTTCCGCACGGGACTTTCAGATCCCCTGAAAGATGAGTTAGCTAGAGTTATGGCATAGGCATACCACAGACTCTGAATGCATTGATCGATTTGGCCATCCAGATCGATCGACGCCTAAGGGAACGTGGGGCGGAGAGGGCTACAGGACTTTCTCACCCAACCTTAATTCTTCCAAAGATTCCAAGTCATACCCCACCGGCACCACCTACCTCCATGTTTAATACACCTGAACCCATGCAGTTGGGGGTCCTTCGGCCTTCCCTCACCCAGGAAGAATGTCAACGCCGTTGGATGAATAATCGGTGCCTGTACTTTGGGGAACCCGGACACTATGTCAGGAACTGCCCTCTCAAGCTCCTCTGACTATGTTGCTCCTCTGGCCAAGATTACATCTCACCTTACCCTCTCTGACTCGTTACAGCCCCCAGGAAAGACTCTGCAAATACCCACCATTATTGATTCCAGCTGTTTCATGGATTCCTCTTTTGCTGCAAAACATCATATCCCCCTTCTTCCAAAGGCCCATGGACTTTCCATCCACCTGGCTGATGGGTCCGCCATCAAGTCCGGACCTGTCACTCAAGAGACCGTTCCAATACCCATTACCATATCTAACTCTCACCAAGAGTTGCTGCGCATGGACATTATTGCTTCACCCTTGTTCTCTATAATCCTCTGCATGCCTTGGTTACAAGCGCACAACCCTGATATTAACTGGGCCACAGGAGAGGTTACCTTTCCTTCTCCCTTTTGTCAACAGTTTTGCGGGTCACAAGACTCTCATAGGGCCACTACCTTACTATGCTTGGACACAGAAACCAGTATACGTCAGTCTATTTCAAAAGTTTCCCACAACTTTCTAGACGTGTTTAGTAAACAAGGGGCACAGACCTTACCACCCCACCGGGCCTATGACTGCCCTATCAAGCTTCTCCCCAGATCTGAGATCATGTTCGGAAGGTTTTTTCCCTGACAGAGGTAGAACAAGGGGCATTAAAGGAATATATTGATGAGAACTTAAAGAAAGGCTTCATTCGCCCGTCCATGTCCCAAGCAGGCGCGGGCATCTTTTTTGTACAGAAAAAGGATCATACCCTTTGACCATGCGTGGACTACCTCAAATTAAATAAAATTACAGTAAAAAAACGCTATCCTCTCACCCTGGTACCGGAACTATTTCAAAGACTTGGAACTGCCACCGTGTTCACTAAGCTTGACCTCTGTGGAGCCTACAATTTGGTCCGTATCAGGGACGGAGATGAATGGAAAACTGCTTTTTGTACCCACTATGGGCATTTTGGGTACTTGGTGATGCCCTTGGGGTTGTGTAATGCTCCCGCCACGTTCCAGTATTTCATCAATGACGTTCTACGGGACTTTTTAGATCTGTTTGTCATCGTCTACCTGGACGATATACTAATCTTTTCTTTTTCCCTTGAATCTCACCGCAGGCACGTCAGAAGTGTGTTGGCTCGGCTTCGACAGCATGGCTTATATGCGAAGGCAGAAAAGTGTGAGTTTGAGCAGGAAAGTATACCATTCTTGGGGTTAATCATCTCCAGTAGGGGCATTAAAATGGATCCTCAGAAAATTTCTGCAATATTGGATTGGCCGGTCCCAACAGACAAGAAGGGAATCCAACGATTCATTGGATTCGCCAATTTCTATCGGAAATTTATTAAAGGGTTCTCAGCCATTATCACTCCAATTACCCAGTTAACCAAACAGGGAACATGTTTTCACTGGTCTTATGAAGCCCAAGAGGCCTTTGGGACCCTCAAAGGTCTCTTCACTTCTGCTTCCATATTAAAACATCCAGATTCCTCTCTGCCATTTGTACTTGAAGTAGACGTATCCGAAATGACTAAAACCTTCCATTTTTAACCCATTTCCAGGTCGAAGTACGGATCCCCCTGATCCTGTTCTGGTAGATGGCGAGGAGGAATTTGAGGTAGAGTCTATCTTGGACTACAGGAGGAGAAATAATCAAGATCAATTCCTGATTAAATGGAAGGGGTTTGGACCCGAAGAAAATTCTTGGGAGCCCAAGGGTAATATCCACGCTGAGAGTCTGTTGCAATCCTTTAAAAGGTCCCACCCCAAAAGATTTGCCTGAAGGGGCACCCGGAGGCTGCCCTTTGGGGGGGGGCAATGTCAGGAAGATCCTGCCAGTAATCGGCGTCCTAGGCTCATTGGTGCACGTCTGCGCACGCGTATGCCTGTTGGAGCCAGGCGGGCTATTTAAACCTGCCTGTCAAACTCAGTCCCCGCTGTCTGCTCTACAGCGTTCTGAGTGTTTAAACCTGATCTTATCTGAGACTATCTGTTACCGGCTACCGGCTATCTGTTTGTGACCATTCCAGCTATCTGAACTCCGGCTTGCCCAGACTATCCTCCTCTTTGATTCCTGGTACCTTTGCTGTCCATTTGATAACGATCACTGGCCCTTCTGATGATCCTTCTGCCGGATCCCTGATATCTGCCTACTTGCCTGCTGTGTTCCTGGTTCCAGTCCAGCATTCCAGTCTCCAGCCTGCTTACCTGCTGTTGTTCCTGGTTCCAGTCCAGCATTCCAGTCTCCAGCCTGCTCACCTGCTGTTGTTCTTGGTTCCAGTCAGCATTCCAGTCTCAAGCCTACTTGCCTGCTGTGTTCCTGGTTCCAGTCCAGCACTCCAGTCTTCTGTCTGCTGTTGTTCCTGGCTCCAGTCAGCATTCCAGTCTCCAGCCTTCTCTCCAGTTCCATTTCCCTGGTTTCTAATTATTCCTGGACTTCTGGATGGACTGTTGATCCTGCCAGGCACTCATACCACTCCTCACTCCTGTGCCCTCTGTCCCCATTCCAGAGGACCATGAGTGGGAGCCGTAGGGGAGGCCTCTCTCTGCAGTTCGGGCTCAAAACCCACCAGGTACATGACAGTGTGCACCTAAAGCTACCTGAAGATAATTGCTGGTGTTCTCATACTAATAATACTACAGGCAGGCAGTTGATTCTGCTAGCTGCAGTATCAGTATATATATACATCCCAGCTTTGTGCAGCTGCATCTCACTGCAGGCCATTGGTATGTCTGGACGGCCAACAAGGAGAGGCAGACAGTCACAAGCCAATAAAAGAGGGCAAGCAGGCTCTGTGTCTAGAGGCAACAGTGCTGGTCGTGGACACGGTGCATCCTCATCAGCACATGGCGGTGGGACACGCTTGTCCTTTTTTTCGGCAGCTGGCCGTATTGAGCCGCAACATGCCGAAGACTTGGTAGAGTGGATGACCAAGCCGTCCTCATCCTCTCTCACCCAGGCTCAGGGTACTTTGTCTGGCAAAGCAGCTGCCAACGCAGCCTTTTCCCTCGGCTCAATGGCATCAGTCACTCCTGTGATGCAGCACACCGACTGCATCACACCGCAGCACTCCGCATGTGCAGGGCACTGCTGTCTCTGCACGTTATTCCAAAAGTTCTTTGGTGTGGGCCTTTTTTGAGACGAGTGCATCAGATCCCACCGCTGCTATTTGCAACATATGTCTCAAGCGTATCTCGCGTGGCCAAAACATCACCCGCTTGGGCACCACATGCTTGACCAGACATATGTTGACCTGCCATGCAGTTCGTTGGCAAGCGTACCTAAAAGACCCACACCAAAGAACAAAGAGGACCTCTCCTTGCTCCTCATCAGCTGGGATCTCCAACCCCACTATACCTTCAGTCCTCTCTGAAACCTGCACTGAGAGGAATGAAGGTGTAGAATTAGGTGTGTCACAGCCAAGTACTTGCAGGCAATCTGCTATCGGTACACCAATGTCAGATTGTACCAGGCAAGTTTCCCTGCCCCAGCTGCTGAAAGAAGTTCGCTCCCAGCCATCCACATGCCCCGCGGTTGAATGCTAACTTGGCTAAATTGATAGCACTTCAACTGCTGCCTTTTCAGTTGGTAGACTCTGCCCCCTTCCGTGAGTTTGTGGAATGTGCGGTTCCTCAGTGGCAGGTTCCCAAATGCCACTTTTTCTCATGGAAGGCGATTCTGGCTGCCTACTGGCATGTGGAAGGCAATGTCTTGGCCTCGCTGGACAGGGCGGTCAGAGGTAAGGTGCATATTACCGCTGACTCATGGTCCAGCAGGCATGGACAGGGACGTTACCTATCTTTCACAGCGCACTTGGTGACCCTCCTGGAAGCTGGAAAGGATGCAGGACAAGGTGCAGTAGTGATGGAGGTTGTACCGCCACCATGCCTCCAAAATGCTACTACTGGTGATTCTGACACATCTCTCTCCCCCACCTCTCCTCTTCTTCTTCCTCAATGGCCTCTTCCTATGCTTTGTCCTTGGAACCAACGGTGCTCCGTAGGCATTCAAGGGGCTACGCAGGTACGCAGGCAAAAAGATGCCATGCGGTGCTTGAGCTGGTGTGCTTGGGGGATAGGAGTAACACTGGGGTAGAGATTCTGTCAGCTGTGCAGGGGCAGGCTCAGAGGTGGTTTACCTCACGCCAGCTTAAGCCAAGAATGGTGGTTTGCAACAATGACACCAACCTCCTCTCCGCCCTCCGACAGGGACAACTGACCCATGTGCCCTGTTTGGCTCACGTCCTTAACTTGGTGGTGCAGCAGTTCTTTGGCAGGTACCCAGGCTTACAGGATGTCCTCAGGCAGGCCAGGAAAGTCTGTGTGCATTTCCGCCGGTCATATAATGTCAGTGCTCGGCTGGCTGACAACCAAAAGGAATTTAACCTGCCCAAGAACAGTCTAAACTGTGACATGCCCACCAGGGGGAACTAACATTGGCCATGCTGCAGCGGCTGCAGGTGCAGCAGAGGGCCATCAATGAGTACCTGTGTGACTATGGCACCAGGACAGGTTCAGGGGAGCTTGTTTTTTTCCCCACGCCAGTGGGCCATGATCAGGGATGCATGCACTGTCTTGTCACTATTTGAGGAGGCCATGAGGATGGTGAGCAGTGACAGTGCATGCATCATTGACACTGTCCCTCTTGTCCACCTGTTGGAGCACATGCTGCATGGAATAATGGACAGGGCACTTGAGGCAGAACAGAGGCAGGAAGAGGAGGACTTCCTTACCTCTCAAGGCCCCCTTTATCCAGACAGTGTTCCTGCGTGCCCGCTGATTACACAGGAAGAGGAAAATGAGGAGGAGGAGGATGTAATTACAATTCTTGATCTAATATTTCACAGCAGAGCCCCTTCCAGCACCCACCAAAAGTAACTGTGAGGACTTACAGTGTTGTGGCACCAGCAGCACCTCCACCACCGCCTAAGGCCCAATTTTTCTACCACTGTTCAACAATGGCATGTAATTACAATTCTTGATATAATAGTTCACAGTAGGGCATTCCAGCGCCCACCAAGAGTAACTGTGAGGGCTTACAGTGTTGTGGCAACACCAACACCTAAGGTCCAAATTTCTGCAGAGTATATAGGGCAGGCCCCTACTTTCAAACATCCAACTTACAAATGACTCCTACTTGCAAACGGAAGGAGACAACAGGAAGTGAGAAGAAATCTACCCATAGGAAGGGAAATTCTCTCCTGTAATGTCCTGTACACACGATAGGATTTTCTGATGGAAAATGTGTGATGGGACATTGTTGTCGGAAATTCCGACTGTGTGTAGGCTCCATCACACATTTTCCATAGGAATTTCCGACACACAAAGTTTGAGAGCTTGCTATAAAATTTTCCGACAACAAAATCCGTTGTCGGAAATTCTGATCGTGTGTACACAAATCTGACGCACAAAGTGCCACGCATGTTCAGAATAAATAAAGAGATGAAAGCTATTGGCTACTGCCCCGTTTATAGTCCCGACGTACGTTACATCACCGCATTCAGAACGATTGGATTTTCCGACAACTTTGTGTGACCGTGTGTATGCAAGACAAGTTTGAGCCAACATCCGTCAGAAAAAATCCATGGATTTTGTTGTCGGAATGTCCGATCAATGTCCGACCGTGTGTACAGGGCATAGGAGTTAAAATGGAAAAACGTGTCTCCTCTCCACTGATGCTTTATCACCAATCCTTGTTTCACTAAAAAACCCACATTTTCAAAAAACATTTGTCATTGGGACAGAAAGTGAGGTGAAATCTTCTGAAGAGGTGCACAATCAGCAAAACAAATGTTACAGGTGTGATAACCCTTCTCTATGTTTTCCAAAAAGGTTTAAAAATAGATTTTTTGGCTGGAGCTACTCTTTAAAAATATACCAGCTCAAAATTATAAAAAGATTCTATTTAACAACAAACCTACAGTCCCTGTCTTGTTTGCACTGCCTGTATACTGCTGTTAGGAGTATATAGGGCCTGGGGGCCCCACACCTTTCCTTTTTTTTAATTTGAGTGCGGGGTTCCCCTTAATATCCATCCAAGACCCAAAGGGGCTGGTAATTGGCTGGTAACCATGCCATTTTTCTCAATGATTTTCATCCATATTGCTGGGACCAGACATTACATTAAAGCTACAAGCAGTTTTAAATGACTTTTTTTCCTTTAGAAATGTCATTTTGTGCAGGGACAGTTCTAAACACGGGAAACATGTGCCACTTCACAGGCATAATATAGACACCCCCCAGGTATGATATTTAAGGGAATATTTCACTTTTTTTTCACTTTAAGCATCATAAGCATTTTCACTTTTTTTTCACTTTAAGCATCATTAAAATCACTGCTCTCGAAAAAATGGCCGTTTTTAAAACTTTTTTTGCATTGATACATGTCCCCTGGGGCAGGACCCGGGTCCCCAAACCCTTTTTAGGACATTAACTTGTATATTAGTCTTTAAAATTAGCACTTTTGATTTCGCACATTCCCATAGACTTAAACGGGGTTCTAAAGTTCACGCGAACTTTCGGTCCCTTCGCAGGTTCTGGTGTGAACCGAACCTGGGGGTGTTCGGCTCATCCCTAGTCTACACACGCTCGGAATTTACCAGAATGAATTTTGTTGTTGAAAAATTTGAGAACCAGCTCTCAAATTTTTGTTGTCGGAAATTTCGACAAAAAATGTCCGAAGGAGCCTACACACGGTCGGAATTTCCGACAACAAGCTCACAACGAACGTTTGTTGGCAGAATGTCTGATCGTGTGTACGCGTCATTTGAGTTAACCGAAAGGATTGAATGAAGATTTTACTGTGTGTGATATATCATGCAATACACACTTTTGTTGAGAAAAAAAAACATTCCTCTCTGGGTGTTCAATGTATAGTGCAAGGATTTTATTAAACTTTTTTGTAGGTTCCTACCTTTTGTTACTCTAAAGAAATAGCTGTTTTTTTTCCCTGTGTCTATAAGCAATGTGAATGGGAGTGTTTTTTAAAATTATCAGCTTCTGCACTTTCGGGGTTCTAATGAGGATAGTTGCAGGGTCTGAATCCCTAAAGATGTGATTTTTCTTTGGGAGTATCTCTCAAAAAAATAGTTTTGTTGCAGAGAAGGTTCATAATCTGACTTATATCTTAGTGCAGACTTCTAGGAAAATCAGCAAGGCAATTACACAAGCAAGAAATGACATTTCTGTGGGGCACTCCATATACCATTTGTGTATAGAATGCTTCCAGGTTATCATATTGCATTGTATTTTACAGGAAATAACAGAGCTGCAGAATGAAAAGGGTATGCAATTTTTAATAAATTTCTATTAAATATGATTTTTGTAGCAATTGTATATGCTGTATTATTTTGTTTTTATTTCCCTTTTTACCCACAAAATTGGAGTTACCCTTTAAGTACAAGTGGACTGAAAAGATAATGTTCTCTATGAGGAATTCTGCTGAAAAATAAAAGGTAACAATTTTGGAAATACATAGTATCATACAGCAAGCTAAAAAGGTGAGCACCTTTTAATCCATAGCCTTTAAACAACAGGCACATAGGCAGTGGTGGCCGCTCCAATAAGGGCACATGGGGCGTGGCCCCTCTAATCCATGCGTCCGACCTCTAATCTACATGCAGGGCACCAGAATCATGGATTTCAATGTTTATTTTTTTTAAAGTGCATGATAAGAGACTGAGGCTCAAAAAGCTTCAAAAAGGGTGGGCTAGGTGCGCAGAACACTACCGACTGAACGGGGGTCAGGTTGTTTGTTTGCTGCCCCCAAAAAATGGAGCACCAGCTGCCATTGCACATACGGTACTATTCTTTGCAGGACTGATCTAACCGTCCTTGAGGAGTCAGCTAGCATTTTTTGTCCTATGTAGCAAAATTAACAATTGCTTCCATGCTGCATGCATGGTGTGCAAGCTGTTAATGCTAAACATGAGGTATGCAGATTGACGTATGACAAAATTAGATTGTAAATGAATCTGTTTTTGTTCTTCAGTGATCATGATTGTATGTGTCCTGACTCAATTACTACCATATTTTATACTTCCCTCACAACACTTCTTTTTCCTCGTACACATGATCGGACATTCCGAGAACAAAATCCTGGATTTATTTCCAACAGATGTTGGCTCAAACTTGTCTTGCATACACACGGTCGTACAAACGTTGGAAATTCCGAACATCAAGAACGCGGTGTTGTATAACACGTACGACGAGCGGAGAAAATGAAGTTCAATAGCTAGTGCGGCTCTTCTGCTTGATTCCGAGCATGCGTGGAATTTTGTGCGTTGGAATTGTGTACATATGATCGGAATTTCCGACAACGGATTTTGTTGTCGGAAAATTTGAGAAGCAGCTCTCAAATTTTTGTTGTCAGAAATTCCGACAACAAATGTCCGATGGAGCCTACACATGGTCGGAATTTCCGACAACAAGCTCACATCGAACATTTGTTGTCAGAAATTACGACCGTGTGTACGTGGCATATCAATCGAACCTATGTCAAATCTATAGAATTATACAGAAACCCATGGTTGTGCACACCTTTAGAAGTCTACACAGTACAATACAGTACTGTATTTTGTTGGTTTGAAAAATATTTCTCAAGAAAATATCTGTTTAATCCCATTGTAATTTAGAGTGCATTCATCCTCCTTTATCTCAACTGCTCCTCCTTTATTGTAAAAACAATAATAACCCTCTAGGAAAAAAAGGAAGAAAACACTTTCTTTCTAATTAAATGTGTAGGATTAAAACCCTAACTTTAGTTTATATATTTGTTTAAATATGAATGCCCCAAAAATAGTTTAACCACTTATGCCATGGAAGATTTGGCCCCTTATTGACCAGGCCATTTTTTGCAATACAGTACTTTGTCATTTTAACTGACAATTGCACTTTCGTGCAACATTGTAGAAAAACAAAATTAACTTCATTTTTTCCCACAAATAGAGCTTTCTTTTGGGGGTATTTGATCACCTCTGCGATTTTTATTTTTTGCGCTAAAAGAAAAAAACATCAATTTTGAAAAAAAAAATATTTTTTACTTTTTGCTATTATAAATATCCCCCAAATTAAAAAAAACAAACAAATGTCTTCCTCATTTTAGGCCAATATGTATTCTTCTACATATTTTTTGGTAAAAAAATCGCAATAAGCATATATTGATTGATTTACGCGAAAGTTATAGCGTCTACAAAATAGGGGATAGATTTATTTAAATTTGTTATTATTATTTTTTTTTTTACTAGTAATGGCGGTGATCTGTGATTTTTATTGGGACTGCGACATTGTGGCAGACAGATCGGCCACTTTCGACACTCGCGGCTGACGTACAGCGGCTCGCCCGGGGGAGCCAACCTGCCGCAGTGCAACACCTCTTACGGCAATACTCACCTCCACAGTGCTGTCCTTCCACTATTAGATATCCTCAGTCATCCTGGGTGAATGGCACTAAGGAGTTAATTTACTAAAACTGGAAAATGCTAAATCTGTTGCAGCTGTGCATGATAGCTAATCAACTTCTAACTTCAGCTTGTTCAATTAAAGTGATTGTTATTCAAAATAAAATGAAGCTTTACAAACATGTTACACTTACCTCCTCTGTGCAAGGATTTTGCACAGAGTGGCCCCAATCCTCCTTTTCTGGGGTCCCCCCGGCGGCCCTCCTGGCTCCTCCTCTTCTCAAGTGCCCCCACGGAGAGCAGCATTCCATGGGTGTACACGTACGTGTGCGCTCCCGAGTTTTGCTGCTGCATCCATTGACACAGACAGCAGGACTCGGCCCCGCCTCCTGGCTCCATGTCACTGGATTTGATTGACATCAGCGGGAGCCAATGACTCCTGCTGCTATCAATCTATCCAATGAGGACTCGAGACAGCGGCTGGAGCTGCTGTGCTCGTCCCTGTCGCTTAAACGGTCGGGTTCAGGTAAGAAAAAGGGGGGGGGTTGGGGGGTGCTGCAGTACAAAAGGTTTTTTACCTTAATACATGGAATGCATTAGGATGAAAAACTATGAGGGTTCACAACCCCTTTAAGCTTTTACAATAAAACCTTAAAGCTGATTTTGCACTCTTCAGTTTTAGTAAATCAACTACTCAGTGTCATTGATCCAGTAAGACTGATGACATCCTATAATATTGATCACTCAAACACGCTTCCATCCAGGCAAGCAGGCCACAACATTTGTGGGTAGGTGCTGTGTGGTGCAGTGACAGAAAACACTCAGAATCCAGTTGCAGAAAATAGAACTGTATTGAAATTGACGTTTAGCAATACACAACAAGCCCGGTGGGAGGGCACCCAACTGGGAACACTCACAGGATGTAATAGCAATGAGTAGTTGCAGAAAGTCTCAGGTGTGCAGACAGCATCTGTCTTGAAGGGCAAACTGCATCCTGGATAGTTCTTAGTGGGGAGGCTTCCAGGAAGGATGGCGTATCCCTGACACTAAGCACTGTCCATGTCAGACGGGTGAGCTGTCCCTACTCTAATCGCACACAAAATGCGCTCCAAACCCAGAATGGTTAGTGGATGTAAACCCAACTTATGCAATTTGAGCTGGGCACATATATCTGCAGTGTTTTCTTATCTCACTTCAAAGCACTATGTCCCGTAGCTATCTCTTGCTCAGTTTCTCTGTTATCAGCCTGATAACTTTTGACAAGTCCTCAGAGACAGCAGCTTGAAGTGTGTGTCAGGGGAGGTTGCTATAAATAGCTTAGATGTCAGCTTGCCATCTCACAGCAGAGTTGTGAAGCACACAAGTTGTTTTTATTTCACAGTTAGTATTGACAGCCAGGAAAGTGAGGAATAATCCTCTTAAGTGGCCTGTCACAGTAACTCAGGAACAACTGGATACCTTATGTCAGGGGTTAGCTCAATGGGGATCACCTACCCTGGAAAAAAGGTAGTTCATACTGCAGGTTTTCTTAACAATCTGACTTGTAGCCAATTTTATTTTAAAAGGTTGCATGAAAATTAAACAAACAAAACAGAAAATAAATCCTTGCCATCCAGACACTAACTGAACATTGCAGGTTCCTAACTCAGAGGTGAAGGGCTTCTCCCAGTCACCCACAAAACAAAGATAATGCAAACCTTTTCCTTCTCTCACAAAGCAAACTTCACATAAGTAGCTCTCTCAGGGTTTGTCTTCCTGAGTCCCAGGCCAAGAGCAATCCTTTGCTCTAGTCCTGCCTAATTTAAACCACCTGTAGGTGGACACAAGTGGACTGCAAAATCTGGTCCGGAACCAACCCTGCCAAGGTGGCTGGTAAAACCCAGCCCAGATTCCACCTTCTCTGTGAATTAAAGCATGCAAGGTGAAAAATAACATCCATTAATCACCTCGCCTTTCATAATGTCACATATACACCACCCATCTGATCAAGCACCTGCAGCTGAGCAACTGTTCTAACCAGACAATGAATACGGGAAAGGGCAACTGCATTATTCTGGAGTTTCCCAGCTCTATGCTCCACTGTAAACTTAAATGCTTGAAGAGCAAGGAACCACCTTGTCACACAACTGTTTTTTCCTTGTTATCACACATCCATTTGAAAGGGACATGATCAGTGACTAGTTTGAATGGTCTCTCCAACATGTAATACTTCAGTGCATCTAAGGCCCATTTGATAGCTTAACATTCCTTCTCAACATTGGCATAGTTCTTATGTCTGTTCAGCTTTCTTCTCAGGTATACCACTGGGTGCTCCTCACCATCTCTGATTTGGGACAGTACAGCACCCAGTCCCACATGAGAGGCACCTATCTGTACTACAAACTCCTTTATGAACACTGGGGTCACAAGCACAGGTTGTACACTAACAGCTTGCTTCAACATATGAAATGTCTTCTCTGCCTCGGGTTTCCACTTAATTATGACTGACCCTTTACCCTTCGTCAGATCTGTCAGTGGGGCTGCAATGGCGGTAAAATTGTGTATAAAATGCCTTTAGTGCCCTGTAATCCAAAGAAATGCACAAACATGCTTTTTATTTATAGGTTGGGGCCACTTTTTAACCGCCTCAATTTTATTGATCTGAGGTTTGATCAGCCCTCGACCAATAACGTAGCCAAGGTATTTGGCCTCCTCCAAGCCTATGGCACACTTTCTGGGGTTGGCAGTGAGTCTTGCTTTCCTAAGGGAATCTACTACTGCTTGCACCCGGGGCAAATGAGATTCCCAATCTAGGCTGTGGATGACAACATCATAAAAATAGGTGGCTGTGTATTGGCCATGTGCTCTTAATGTCTTATCCATCATTCTCTGGAATGAGGCAGGAACACCATGCAAACCAAAAAGCATCCACTTATACTGGAAAGACCCCTCGGGGGTATAAAACTCTGTTTTCTATTTTGCAGATTCTGTTAGGGGTATCTGCCAATAACCTTTAGTCAGATCTAAAGTACCGTATTTATCAGCGTATAACACAAACATTTTTCCCCTTAAAATCAGGGGAAAATTGTGGGTGCGTGTTATACGCCGATCCCCGCCAATCCCCCGCTGACTGTGAGCGGAGGAGCGATCGCCACCGACATTCATACATAGCCGAGTACACTAGCGGCTAGCTCCACTCACAGTCACGCCCAGTCCCGCCCTATGATGGACATAACACAGGGACTGGGCATGACTGTGAGTGGAGCAGGGCTAGCCAAACCTAGCCGAGTACACTCAGCTATGTATGAATGTCAGCTGGTCTCACGGCTCCACCCACAGGGCTACGAGAGAAGCTGAAAAGCAGCCGAGAGCTGCCGAGAGACACGGGACTGGCTCTGTGTCTGTCAGCGGCACCATATTTAAAAACGCCAGTGACACTACAAGGCTGCAGTGTCACTGGGCAAGGCTGCAAATGACACAAGGCTGCAGATGACACAAGGCTGCAGATGACACAAGGCTGCAAATGACACAAGGCTGCAAATGTCACAAGGCTGCAAATGACACAAGGCTGCAAATGACACAAGGCTGCAAATGTCACAAGGCAGCAAATGACACAAGGCTGCAAATGACACAACAAGGCTGCAAATGACACTACAAGGCTGCAGATGGACACTGATGAGGCTGCATTGATGGGCATTTAAATGTAAGTTTTTTTTCCTTAAATAATTTTTTTCCTTAAAATTCCCTCCTAAACTTGGGGTGCATGTTGTACGCCGGCACGTGTTATACGCTGATAAATATGGTAGTTATGTACCGGCACTTCCCAATTTGTCAAAAAGCTCATCCAACCGAGGCATTGGGTACACATCGAATTTGGACACACTGTTCATCTTTCTGAAATCATTACAAAACCTTATAGTTCCATCTGGTTTTGGGACCAACACTATAGGACTTGATCAACTACTGTTGGACTCCTCTATCACATCGAACTCTAATGCCGTGTACACACGGCCAGACTTTTTGACAGTAAAGGTCCAACAGAATGAATCCGCCGGACAATCCGATCATGTGTGGGATTCATCAGACCTTTGCTGTCAAAAAATCAGACGGACTTTAGATTTGGAACATGTTTCAAATCTTTCCGACAGACTCGAGTCAGGTCGAAAAATCCGTTCATCTGTATGCTAGTCCGAAGGACTAAAACCGACGCTAGGGCAGCTATTGGTTACTGGCTATGACCTTCCTTATTTTACTCCGGTCATACGTCATCACGTTTGAAACGATCGGACTTTGGTGTGATTGTGCAAGTCCGTTGCGTTGGAACTCCATCGGAACTCCGTCGAAAGTCCATCAAAAAGTCCTTCGGAGTTCAGTCCGTCGAAAGTCTGCTGGTGTGTATATGGCATAACATGTTCTTTATTTCATTTGCAACTGCTTCTCACCTAGCTTCGGGTTTTCTATAGGGCTTTACATTTACGTGAACACCTGGTTCCGTAATTATGCCATGCTGTATAACTGTGGTCAGTCCGGGCAGGTGAGAGGAAAAGTCTCTATTTCTACTCACAAACTCTTTAACCTCCTTCTGTTGGGCCACTGACAGGGTTTCAGTTATGGGTACCTCAGGTGCCCCAGGGGACATGTCCTTTTGGGGTGTTTGGATTGTCAGTAAAGTCTTTTTGTCCTTCCAAGGTTTCAAGGGGTTAACGTAATATATTTGCTCTAGTTTCCTTTTTTCTGGCTGGTAAACTTTGAAGTTTATTTCCCCTACTCTTTCCATAATTTCAAAGGGACCTTGCCACTTTGGTGGGAATTTACTCTCAACCATGTGGACCAGTATGAGCACTTCATCACCAGGGTTGAAGGTTAGGGTCTTGGCACCCTGATTATAAATCCTTCTCTGGGCCTCCTGGGCTTGCGCCATATGTTCCTGTACAAGTGGCATGACAGCCGCGATTTGATCCTGCATCAGTGAGATATGCTAGAGGATGCTTCTATAAGGCGTGGTCCCTCCCTCCCATGTTTCTTTTGCAACATGTAGCAATCCCCTGGGATGTCTACAATACAATGGTTCAAAAGGGGAATACCCTGTAGATGCCCGAGGTACCTCTGGTATGGCAAACATGAGGTATGGCAGCAAAAAATTCCAATTTCTCCCATCTTTGTCCACCACCACATGTAACATGTTTTTGAGCGTTTTGTTAAATCTCTCCACAAAACCATCAGTTTGGGGGTGATAGACAGAGGTAAGGCGATGGGAGATTTTGAACAACTCACACAATTCTTTAGTGACTCTGGACATAAATGGTGTGCCTTGATCTGTTAATATATCTTTTGGAATACCCACATGACGAAATGCCTGGACAAGCTCCTTGGAAATAGCCTTAGCTGAGGTATTACACAAGGGAATGGCTTCAGGATACCACATTTAACATAATGCAAAGATTTAAATAAGAAATGTTTGCGCTGCGCTTGATAATCTAAAAAAATGGTGTCAAAGATCACTGATATATAAATATCGAATAAACAAATGAATACTTGAGAACTTCCCACATATAGTGTGTACATTGACTTCTATATTGTGCTTACATATCAAACAATTAAAGTGCAATGTGCATATCAATCACGCCAAAGCAAAACTTAATCAAGTGATGTATCAGACAACATGCAATATCTCGCAGCATGCAAGAAATCAAATAACATAAAAATGAAATAGCATAAAGGTGCTCAGTGCTTCCTAAACGCAGTCAATATAATCTGCGTTTAGTGATCTCCATACTATAGTGTCCATAAAATGTCCAAATCAAAAGTGCATCTGTGTCCAGCGAAATCCAAAACATCCAGTGCAATGAATTTGAGTGCTGCAAACAACCGTGGTGTATTTTGGGAACCCCCCAAAGTGATTGCACTCACCTCAGAGCGTGTGACACAGTGGCTAGCTATGTCAAATCACGCTTGGTAGCCACTCATTGGGCTCTGCAAGGTATAATGGATGCGATCTCCACTCACTCTGGGTTGAAAGGCTCCAAAGACATCCACTCATAAAATGAAGAAAGACTACATAGTGTAATACCATCAAACACTATTTTATTAAAATATAAAACCACTTCCCACAGAGGGGTACTCACATTCTCCTGGTGCTGCTGTGCACCAAACAATAAACAATATATATAATCTTGTTTTTCTCTATACCCAGATGTCCACCCATTACATGGCAATGAGCAAAGTCTAATACCATTGGGCGATAGAAAATGATAGAAAAAAGGAAGTTCTGGACAGCCGCACTCCGGAATATAGCCTTTATTACCTCTACCTCCTCATCCACTTGCTATACCACCTGATACAGCAAGTTATTTTTAAGAGCCATGTAGGGAAAAGACACCCCTACATTAGGTTCATCATCTAATGTTTTATCTGGCTCTATTGAGTGTGATGTCTCTTAGTTGTTCCATACAAAAAAATCATCTTTCCTGACTTCTAAGTCAGGCACCACATTCTGCCCACTCTCACAATTAGAATCAGAGAAAATTTCTTGTTCATTATCCTCAAACTGGGGGTGGGATTCCAGCTCCTCCTGCTCCCCAGCCATTACAGAAAAAGGAAAAGGATCTACCCCTTCTTTGGACACACCCACAGTTTCCCTTTCAACTTTGCAATCAAAAGGGTCTGGAGTGAGTTCCAGTGTTTCCTCAGCAAGGGGAGCTCTGTCCTTCTGACTCTTTTTGTTTTCCCACAAACTCCAAAAGTGTGGAAAATTTCTCCCACTAGGGCTTCATGAAGCAGTGAGGGTACCGCCCCCGCTGAATGTGTCAACCCCCCAAGGGATATCAACCTCAACCACAGCAGTCTGGTAGTCACGTGTGTCACCATGTATGCAAATAACCCCAATAGTGCTAGGGTGTAACTTTGCAGGATTTACACAATCACCTTTAACTAATGTCTCAACACTATCAGAATCCAGCAGAGCAATGACTGGCTTTCCATCAACTGAAATCACACACATTCATATTTCTATGCATCCCTGACATGATGCAAGACACGCTACCTGTGCAAAAAGAGACATGCGTTTTCTCAAAAAGGGATTATCACATTGCATAGGTTCATCATTTAGGCTCAAGAGTTAGCAGCAATATGACCTAATGCATGTATCTCAGCCTTCAGCGTCTCATAGTCCTTGGCAGCATCTGGTTCCAGTTTAAAAATAGGTCTTTTGGGGTTCTCCTGTTATAAAGGGTGCTAGCAGTCCGGCCCATTGCTCTTTTTGCCATCCTTCCCGAACAGCAATTCTTTCAAAATCTATGAGGTAAGCTTCCACATCATCTGCAGGTGTCATCTTCTGCAGGTAATAGCTGGCACACACCATTTTCTGTTCCACTGGCAAAGGACCTGCGGACCCCCTCTTTAATTCCACCAGGGCCTCCGCAAACTGGCGATTCACCTTCTGCTGCGCTGCAGTGGCCTTTGCGACTTGGCAGCCTTTGCGCCTTGCAGCAAGGCTTTTAACACATCCTCCATCTTTCCACTTGTTTAGGAAGATGCCCGTCCAAATCCACCATATGTCAGGGGTTAGCTCAATGGGAATCACCTTCCCTGGGAAAAAGGTAGTCTAAACGGCAGGTTTTCTTAAAAATCTGACTTATAACCAGTTTTATTTAAAAGGTTGCATGAAAATTAAACAAACAAAACAGAAAATAAATCCTTTCCAAAAAAAGTGCGCTTGTAAGACCACTGTGCAAATACGGTGTGACAGAAAGTATTGCAACGACCGCCATTTTATTCTCTAAGGTGTTAGAAAAAATATCTATATATAATGTTTGGGGTTCTACATAATTTTCTAGCAAAAAAAAATGATTTTAACTTGTAAACAACAAGTTTGAAAAATAGGTCCGGTCTTAAAGTGGCTAAAGAAGTCGTTCTTTGTTTGGAATATATTAGATTCAGCTATAGGACATCTGTACACAGACTTCAGATCCAAAAGTTAGTAAAACACAGAAACAGATTGCATTTGAGATCAGTTTATGAGAAGTGTGAGGTCAGTTGAGATCAAGTTTGGACACATTTAAAAGGCATTCACATTGACTTTTATGATGGAATAAAGGCAAAACAACACAATTCATGGCAAGATCAGCAGTTAATAGAAGAGTACACTGTTATAAAGGATGGCATACAAAATCCAAATGTTGCTTGAGATTCCTAGCTTCAAAAGTGAAAATACTATAAACAATAGCCCTTACTTTTATAAACTTGTTGGCCTATGATGAAAAGACAAAAGTTCACATTTATGCACATGTGAATCTCTTAAAAATTAATTCCATTTATTTTTTTTTGTGATTTGTTATTTGTCACACTGTTTTGTTATTCTCTCCTCTCCAAGTATTTACACAGTACAGAAGTGAAACCCACGTGTGTGTAACTAAACTTGTCCTGTTTTTTTTTACTGAGCTTTTTTTCTATTTTAATGTTGTGCTTTTCAATTGATTCTGTGAGTTTGACCCCAGGATCAGTAAGTGACCGCATAGAATACACCAGCATTGGGGACACAATATATCATTGTACTGCTATGTGGCTGCCTTCAAAAATTTAACTTTATCATTAGATTAAATTAATAAACCCAAATTTCCTGGCTTGTTTGTACATCTATTAAGGCCAATTTAATGGGCATTTAGTTCTCATAAATAATTCATATTTTGTTCTAATATCAGATATATTTACAAGAAGAAATGAAACATTTTGTTTTTCTTTCTGGAACGGACATGATATTTTTTATTGGTGGGTCAGATATTTCCATTTGGACAATCTGATCCTTCTGTGGATACAAATGTGGAGATTTTATCTTCAAATGCATCAACATCCTTCTGCTGTTAATAGTAGCTCTTGGAAGAATTACAGGAAGATTAAGTAAACAATTATCTTAATATGACCATTATGAAGCTGCCAAATTGGAAATAAAGTTTTATTTTCTATTCAAATCTGTTTTCCAGCTCACCAATCTGCTATAAAGTAGCCACAGTTTAGTATTTTAGTATATGTTTTATACTGTGTGCCTTTTACAATCTTGATATTGATAAATACTGTTTAATTTTTAAAGTGTTAGTTAAGGTTTATAGTACCCTACTTTACCACCCATTGTCTGTTCAAATCAGGATTGCTTAAATCCTATTTTAATGTACTGGTCTATATGTAGCTACCCAATGATTTTCGACAATATTACAATCAAGATTACAGATTCTTCCAATTACTGTGCTAATTTTCCAACTATTCTCTTTTAAAGTGGAACTCCAGGGAAAAAATACATTTTTTGACATTTGCTGATTTCAGCTTAGTTACTTCTAATGTTTGGTATACTATGTCCATAGGGCTTCTGGGAGTGCTAAAATTTTAGTTTCATTCATGCTTGAATTTGCTGTCAGCTTTTATATTCTGGCTTAAATTCTGGGAGTTCCATTATTTGTACATAGATGATAGCGGATCACTCACTCTCTACCTTATCCATTTAGAAAATGTTTTGTGTTCACTTCACAGAAAAGGGTTTTGTGGTTGGATGAGGGGAAATTGGGACATTCATCTTCTTCTCCACTTCTGTGAAAAGAATACACGGTAATCTCTGAATGGACAAGGTGAAGAGTGAGTGGTCCACTATCATCACTGTACGAGTGGCTGAACTCACAGCAACTGAGCCAGAAGATCAAGGCTGACAGTGATATCTGGTATAATACATCAATTTTTTGCATGCCTAGAAGCCATCTGCATATAGTATACAAGAATTAGAGGTAACTAATAGGGATGAGCTTCGAGTTCGAGTCGAACTCATGTTCGACTCGAACATTGGCTGTTCGCAAGTTCGCCGAACACCGAACAATTTGGGGTGTTCGCGGCAAATTCGAATGCCGCGGAAGACCCTTTAAAAGTCTATGGGAGAAATCAAAAGTGCTAATTTTAAAGGCTTATATGCAAGTTATTGTCATAAAAAGTGTTTGGGGACCCGGGTCCTGCCCCAGGGGACATGTATCAATGCAAAAAAAAGTTTTAAAAACGGACGTTTTTTCAGGAGCAGTGATTTTAATAATGCTTAAAGTCAAACAATAAAAGTGTAATATCCCTTTAAATTTCGTACCTGGGGGGTGTCTATAGTATGCCTGTAAAGGGGCGCATGTTTCCCGTGTTTAGAACAGTCTGACAGCAAAATGACATTTTGAAGGAAAAAACTTATTTAAAACTAGGGATGAGCTTCGTGTTCGAGTCGAACCCATGTTCGACTCGAACATCGGCTGTTCGGTCGTTCGCCGAATTGCGAACGATATGGGCCGTTCGCGCCAAATTCGTGTGGCGCGTCACGGCCCATAATTCACTGCGGCATCGCAGTGCATTGCTGGCTGATGATTGGCCAAGCATGCACTATGACCCGCATGCTTGGCCAATCACAGCGCCGTCAGTAGAGAGAGCTGTAATTGGCCAAAGCCAGGGTGGCTTTGGCCAATTATGGCTCAGGGGATTTAGTACACACCCCACACTATATAAGGCCGCCTGCACGGCGGCCCTGTGTAGTGTGTGTTCCGGTGTGCTGAGAGATAGAGAGAGAGAGAGACAGTGTCATTTGATTTGAGTTAGATAGATTAGGCAGAACAGTCAGTCAGTTAGCTGCACTTACAGTGTATTGTGTATATATATGCATCCCAGGTGTTGCATATATATATATACACTGTATTCAGTTTAGATAGATCCGTTCCTGTTATCTTCTATCTAGACTATTTACATTTAGTGCAGTGTGTCCTGCTCACAGTGTTCAGCTAGATCCGTTCCTGCTATTTACATTCAGTGCAGTGCGTCCTGCTCACAGTGTTCAGCTAGATCCGTTCCTGGTATTTACATTTAGTGCAGTGCGTCCTGCTCACAGTGTTCAGCTAGATCCGTTCCTGCTATTTACATTCAGTGCAGTGCGTCCTGCTCACAGTGTTCAGCTAGATCCGTTCCTGGTATTTACATTTAGTGCAGTGCGTCCTGCTCACAGTGTTCAGCTAGATCCGTTCCTGCTATTTACATTCAGTGCAGTGCGTCCTGCTCACAGTGTTCAGCTAGATCCGTTCCTGCTATTTACATTCAGTGCAGTGCGTCCTGCTCACAGTGTTCAGCTAGATCCGTTCCTGGTATTTACATTTAGTGCAGTGCGTCCTGCTCACAGTGTTCAGCTAGATCCGTTCCTGCTATTTACATTCAGTGCAGTGCGTCCTGCTCACAGTGTTCAGCTAGATCCGTTCCTGGTATTTACATTTAGTGCAGTGCGTCCTGCTCACAGTGTTCAGCTAGATCCGTTCCTGCTATTTACATTCAGTGCAGTGCGTCCTGCTCACAGTGTTCAGCTAGATCCGTTCCTGCTATTTACATTCAGTGCAGTGCGTCCTGCTCACAGTGTTCAGCTAGATCCGTTCCTGGTATTTACATTTAGTGCAGTGCGTCCTGCTCACAGTGTTCAGCTAGATCCGTTCCTGCTATTTACATTCAGTGCAGTGCGTCCTGCTCACAGTGTTCAGCTAGATCCGTTCCTGCTATTTACATTTAGTGCAGTGCGTCCTGCTCACAGTGTTCAGCTACATCCGTTCCTGCTATTTACATTCAGTGCAGTGCGTCCTGCTCACAGTGTTCAGCTAGATCCGTTCCTGCTATTTACATTCAGTGCAGTGCGTCCTGCTCACAGTGTTCAGCTAGATCCGTTCCTGCTATTTACATTCAGTGCAGTGCGTCCTGCTCACAGTGTTCAGCTAGATCCGTTCCTGGTATTTACATTTAGTGCAGTGCGTCCTGCTCACAGTGTTCAGCTACATCCGTTCCTGCTATTTACATTCAGTGCAGTGCGTCCTGCTCACAGTGTTCAGCTAGATCCGTTCCTGCTATTTACATTCAGTGCAGTGCGTCCTGCTCACAGTGTTCAGCTAGATCCGTTCCTGCTATTTACATTCAGTGCAGTGCGTCCTGCTCACAGTGTTCAGCTAGATCCGTTCCTGGTATTTACATTTAGTGCAGTGCGTCCTGCTCACAGTGTTCAGCTAGATCCGTTCCTGCTATTTACATTCAGTGCAGTGCGTCCTGCTCACAGTGTTCAGCTAGATCCGTTCCTGCTATATACATTTAGTGCAGTACGTCCTGCTCACAGTGTTCAGCTAGATCCGTTCCTGTTATCTTCCTACTGACAGGCAGGCTTGTCTGGTTACAGTATATAAAGCTACCTGAAGAAAATTACAGGTGTTCTTTTTGATCCTATTAGTACCACGGTCAGGCAGCTAGACTATTTACATTTAGTACAGTGTGTCCTGCTCACAGTGTTCAGCTAGATCCGTTCCTGTTATCTTCCTACTGACAGGCAGGCTTGTCTGGTTACAGTATATAAAGCTACCTTAAGAAAATTACAGGTGTTCTTTTTGATCCTATTAGTACCACGGTCAGGCAGCTAGACTATTTACATTTAGTACAGTGCGTCCTGCTCACAGTGTTCAGCTAGATCCGTTCCTGTTATCTTCCTACTGACAGGCAGGCTTGTCTGGTTACAGTATATAAAGCTACCTGAAGAAAATTACAGGTGTTCTTTTTGATCCTATTAGTACCACGGTCAGGCAGCTAGACTATTTACATTTAGTACAGTGTGTCCTGCTCACAGTGTTCAGCTAGATCCGTTCCTGTTATCTTCCTACTGACAGGCAGGCTTGTCTGGTTACAGTATATAAAGCTACCTTAAGAAAATTACAGGTGTTCTTTTTGATCCTATTAGTACCACGGTCAGGCAGCTAGACTATTTACATTTAGTACAGTGCGTCCTGCTCACAGTGTTCAGCTAGATCCGTTCCTGTTATCTTCCTACTGACAGGCAGGCTTGTCTGGTTACAGTATATAAAGCTACCTGAAGAAAATTTACTGGTGTTCTTTTTGATCCTATTAGTACCACGGTCAGGCAGCTAGACTATTTACTTTTAGTACAGTGTGTCCTGCTCACAGTGTTCAGCTAGATCCGTTCCTGTTATCTTCCTACTGACAGGCAGGCTTGTCTGGTTACAGTATATAAAGCTACCTTAAGAAAATTACAGGTGTTCTTTTTGATCCTATTAGTACCACGGTCAGGCAGCTAGACTATTTACATTTAGTACAGTGCGTCCTGCTCACAGTGTTCAGCTAGATCCGTTCCTGTTATCTTCCTACTGACAGGCAGGCTTGTCTGGTTACAGTATATAAAGCTACCTGAAGAAAATTACAGGTGTTCTTTTTGATCCTATTAGTACCACGGTCAGGCAGCTAGACTATTTACATTTAGTACAGTGTGTCCTGCTCACAGTGTTCAGCTAGATCCGTTCCTGTTATCTTCCTACTGACAGGCAGGCTTGTCTGGTTACAGTATATAAAGCTACCTTAAGAAAATTACAGGTGTTCTTTTTGATCCTATTAGTACCACGGTCAGGCAGCTAGACTATTTACATTTAGTACAGTGCGTCCTGCTCACAGTGTTCAGCTAGATCCGTTCTTGCTATTTACATTCAGTGCAGTGCGTCCTGCTCACAGTGTTCAGCTAGATCCGTTCCTGGTATTTACATTTAGTGCAGTGCGTCCTGCTCACAGTGTTCAGCTAGATCCGTTCCTGCTATTTACATTCAGTGCAGTGCGTCCTGCTCACAGTGTTCAGCTAGATCCGTTCCTGCTATATACATTTAGTGCAGTACGTCCTGCTCACAGTGTTCAGCTAGATCCGTTCCTGTTATCTTCCTACTGACAGGCAGGCTTGTCTGGTTACAGTATATAAAGCTACCTGAAGAAAATTACTGGTGTTCTGTTTGATCCTATTAGTACCACGGTCAGGCAGATAGACTATTTACATTTAGTACAGTGCGTCCTGCTCACAGTGTTCAGCTAGATCCATTCCTGTTATCTTCCTACTGACAGGCAGGCTTGTCTGGTTACAGTATATAAAGCTACCTGAAGAAAATTACTAGTGTTCTATTTGATCCTGTTAGTACCACGGTCAGGCAGCTAGACTATTTACATTTAGTACAGTGCGTCCTGCTCACAGTGTTCAGCTAGATCCGTTCCTGTTATGTTCCTACTGACAGGCAGGCTTGTCTGGTTACAGTATATAAAGCTACCTTAAGAAAATTACAGGTGTTCTTTTTGATCCTATTAGTACCACGGTCAGGCAGCTAGACTATTTACATTTAGTACAGTGCGTCCTGCTCACAGTGTTCAGCTAGATCCGTTCCTGTTATCTTCCTACTGACAGGCAGGCTTGTCTGGTTACAGTATATAAAGCTACCTTAAGAAAATTACAGGTGTTCTATCCCAGCTTAGTGCAGCTACAGGCCATTAGTATGTCTGGAAGGCCAAGAAGGAGAGGCAGACAGTCACAAGCCAATAAGAGAGGGCAAGCAGGCTCTGTGTCTAGTGCTGGTCGTGGAGACGGTGCATCCTCATCAGCACGTGGCCATGGGACACGCTTGGCCTTTTTTTCGGCAGCTGGCCGTGTTGAGCCGCAACATGCGGAAGACTTGGTCGAGTGGATGACCAAGCCGTCCTCATCCTCCTCATCCTCTCTCACCCATGCCCAGGGTGCTTTGTCTGGCAAAGCAGCGGCCTCTTCCCTCAGCTCAATGTCATCAGTGACTCCTTCCCTAGCTCCACCATGTCCTCATGAGGATTCCCTCGAACTGTTTGACCACAGTGTTGGGTACATGCTCCAGGAGGATGCCCAGCGTTTGGAAGGCTCTGATGATGATACTGAGCTCAATGAAGGCAGTAACATGAGCACGGACAGAGGGGGTGCCCAAGAAGGACAGCAATCTGGCAGTCATGCTCCCCCTGCTGCAGCATACTGCCAGGTTTGCTCCAGTGATGAGGAGGGAGGGGATGATGAGGTCACTGACTCAACGTGGGTGCCTGATAGGAGAGAGGAGGAGGAGGAGGAGGAGGAGGAGGTGGCACATCACCAACTAGGCAGGATGCCCTCCAGGGGCCAGCCTAAGGGCAGCACATTGACTGCATCACACCCCAAAGCTCCACATGTGCAGGGCGCTGCAGTCTCTGCGCGTTATTCAAAAAGTTCTTTGGTGTGGGCCTTTTTTGAGACGAGTGCATCAGATCGCACCGCTGCTATTTGCAACATATGTCTCAAGCGTATCTCGCGTGGCCAAAACATCTCCCGCTTGGGTACCACATGCTTGACCAGACATATGTTGACCTGCCATGCAGTTCGTTGGCAAGCGTATCTAAAAGACCCACACCAAAGAACAAAGACGATCTCTCCTTGCTCCTCATCAGCTGAGATTTCCAACCCCACTAGACCTTCAGTCCTCTCTGAGACCTGCAGTGAGAGGAATGAAGGTGTAGAATTAGGTGTGTCACAGCCAAGTACTTGTGAGCAATCTGCTTTTGGTACACCGACGTCAGATTGTACCAGGCAAATTTCCCTGCCCCAGCTGCTGCACCGCCGAAAGAAGTTTGCTCCCAGCCATCCACATGCCCAGCGGTTGAATGCTAGCTTGGCAAAATTGCTAGCACTTCAACTGCTGCCTTTTCAGTTGGTAGACTCTGCCCCCTTCCATGAGTTTGTGGAATGTGCGGTTCCTCAGTGGCAGGTACCCAAACGCCACTTTTTCTCACGGAAGGCGATTCCGGCTCTCTACCGGCATGTGGAAGGCAATGTCCATGCCTCGCTGGACAGGGCGGTCAGCGGTAAGGTGCATATTACCGCTGACTCATGGTCCAGCAGGCATGGACAGGGACGTTACTTAAGTTTCACGGCGCATTGGGTGACTCTGCTGGCAGCTGGGAAGGATGCAGGACAAGGTGCAGTAGTGTTGGAGGTTGTTCCGCCACCACGCCTCCAAAATGCTGATTGTGACACACCTCTCTCCTCCACCCCCTCCTCTTCTTCTTCCTCCATGGCCTCTTCCTCGGAACCAGCGGTGCTCCGTAGGCGTTCAAGGGGCTACGCAAGTACGCAGGCCAAAAGATGCCATGCGGTGCTTGAGCTGGTGTGCTTGGGGGACAGGAGCCACACTGGGGCAGAGGTTCTGTCAGCTCTGCAGGGGCAGGTTCAGAGGTGGTTGACGCCACGCCAACTTAAGGCAGGAATGGTGGTTTGCGACAATGGCACCAACCTCCTCTCTGCCCTCCGACAGGGACAACTGACCCATGTGCCCTGTTTGGCTCACGTCCTTAACTTGGTGGTGCAGCGGTTCTTGGGCAGGTACCCGGGCTTACAGGATGTCCTGAGGCAGGCCAGGAAAGTCTCTGTGCATTTCCGCCGGTCATATAATGCCAGTGCTCGGCTGACGGACCTCCAAAAGGAGTTTAACCTGCCCAAGAACCGCCTAATCTGTGACATGCCCACCAGGTGGAACTCGACGTTGGCCATGCTGCAGCGGCTGCACACGCAGCAGAGGGCCATCAATGAGTACCTGTGCGACTATGGCACCAGGACAGGGTCAGGGGACCTTGGTTTTTTTTCCCCACGCCAGTGGGCCATGATCAGGGATGCATGCACTGTCCTGTCACCATTCGAGGAGGCCACGAGGATGGTGAGCACTGACAGTGCATGCATCAGTGACACTGTCCCCCTTGTCCACCTGTTGGAGCACACGCTGCGTATAATAATGGACAGGGCACTTGAGGCAGAACAGAGGCAGGAAGAGGAGGACTTCCTTAGCTCTCAAGGCCCCCTTTATCCAGACAGTGTTCCTGCGTGCCCGCCGATCACACAGGAAGAGGACGAGGAGGAGGAGGAGGAGGAGGAGGAAGATTGTGTCAGTATGGAGGTGGAGCCTGGCACTCAGCATCAGCAGTCTTTAAGGGATCAGTCCCAAGGAACACATGGACTTGTACGTGGCTGGGAGGAGGTGGCTGCGGACGTTGTTGTCCTTAGTGACCCAGAGGACTCCGGACCGAATGCCTCAGCAAACCTACGCTGCATGGCCTCCCTGATCCTGCAAAGCCTGCGTAAGGATCCTCGTATTCGTGGTATCAAGGAGAAGGACCAATACTGGCTGGCAACCCTCCTTGATCCACGTTACAAGGGTAAGGTTGCGGACCTTATCTTGCCATCGCAGAGGGAGCAGAGGATGAAACATCTTCGGGAGGCCTTGCAGAAAGGTCTGTGCAAAGCGTTCCCAGAGACTGGGAGGTTACAAACTCCTGTTTCTGGACAACGTGTTGCTGAGGCTTCGGTCAGTCAAAGAAGGAGCGGTGGAGAAGGTGGCCGTCTGACCGATGCGTTCAGACAATTTTTTGGTCCGCAGCCCCAAGGTATGATCGGTTCCAGCAACCATCGCCAGCGTCTGTTTTACATGGTGCAGGAATACCTAGGGGCAAGATCAGACTTGGACACCTTTCCCACCGAAAATCCTCTGGGTTACTGGGTCTTGAGGATGGATCACTGGCCAGAGCTTGCACAGTATGCAATTGAGCTACTGGCCTGTCCTGCATCCAGCGTTCTTTCGGAACGCACATTCAGTGCTGCTGGAGGCGTGGTAACCGATCACAGGGTGCGTCTGTCCACCGACTCGGTCGATCGGCTGACCTTCATAAAAATGAATCAGTCTTGGATCACCACCAGCTACCAAGCACCTGATGCAGATGTAACCGAATAATTTTTTTTGAAATCTCAGATCCCTTCAAAGACTGCCTATGCTGATGCTGAGTGACTATCCCTGAGTAATTATCCTCTTCCTCCTCAATCATCACGCTGATAGCTTGTAAGAACATTTTTGGTTCTGGGCGCCACCACCAGTGCCTAAGGCACAATTTTTCAGCCCCTGTTTAACAGGGGCGTGTAATTACAATTTTTGATGTAATACTTTGCAGCAGGGCTCGTTCCTGCATTCCAACTAGAGTGTCTGTGAGGGGTTGCAGTGTTGTGGCACCAGCACCAGTGCCTAAGGCCCAATTTTTCTGCCCCTGTCTAACAGGGGCGTGTAATTACAATTTTTGATGCAATACTTTGCAGCAGGGCTTGTTCCTGCGTTTCAACTAGAGTGTCTGTGAGGGGTTGCAGTGTTGTGGCACCAGCACCAGTGCCTAAGACCCAATTTTTCTGCCCCTGTCTAACAGGGGCGTGTAATTACAATTTTTGATGCAATACTTTGCAGCAGGGCTCGTTCCTGCGTTCCAACTAGAGTGTCTGTGAGGGGTTGCAGTGTTGTGGCACCAGCACCAGTGCCTAAGGCCTAATTTTTCAGCTCCTGTTCAACAGGGGCATGTAATTACAATTCTTGATCTAATATTTCACAGCAGGGCCCTGTGAGGGCTTACAGTGTTTTGGCCACAGCAACACCTAAGGCCCAAATTTCTGCTGAGTATATAGGGCAGGACCCTACTTTCAAACATCTAACTTACAAACGACTCCTACTTGCAAACGGAAGGAGACAACAGGAAGTGAGATGAAATCTACCCCTAAGGAAGGGAAATTCTCTCCTGTAAGAGTTAATATGGGAAAACAATTTCTCCTTTCCACTGATGCTTTCCAATCCTTGTTCCACAAAAAAACCCAAATTTTCAAAAAACATTTTTCATTGGGACAAAAAAGTGAGGTGAAATCTTCTGAAGAGGAGGAAAGACGCAAAACAAATGTCACAGGGGTGATAACCCTTCCCTATGTTTTCCAAAAAGCTTAGAAAAGATTTTTTGGCTGGAGCTAAACACATTAAAAATGTTCAAAATTACAAACAGATTCTACTTAACAACAAACCTACAGTCCCTGTCTTGTTTGCACCGCCTGAATACTGCTGTTCAGAGTATATAGGGACCTTTCCTTATTTTAATTTGGGTGCGGGGTTCCCCTTAATATCCATACAAGACCCGAAGGGCCTGGTAATGGACTGGGGGGTACCCATGCCGTTTGTCTCACTGATTTTCATCCATATTGCCATGACCCGACATGACATTAAACCCGCAAGCAGTTTTAAATGAGATTTTTTCCTTTAAAAATGACATTTGGTGCAGGGACTGTTCTAAACATGGGAAACACGCGTCACTTTACAGGCATACTATAGACACCCCCCAGGTACGATATTTAAAGGAATATTTCACTTTTTTTTTTTACTTTAAGCATCATTAAAATCACTGCTCCCGAAAAAACGGCCGTTTTTAAAAGTTTTTTTAGCATTGATACATGTCCCCTGGGGTAGGACCCGGGTCCCCAAACCCTTTTTAGGACAATACCATGCAAATTAGCCTTTAAAATGAGCACTTTTGATTTCGAACGTTCGAGTCCCATAGACGTCAATGGGGTTCTAACGTTCGTGCGAACTTGCGGTCCGTTCGCGGGTTCTGGTGCGAACCGAACCGGGGGGTGTTTGGCTCATCCCTATTTAAAACTACCCGCGGCTATTAATGAATTGCCGGTCCGACAATACACATAAAAGTTCATTGATAAAAACGGCATGGGAATTCCCCACAGGAAAACCCCGAACCAAAATTTAAAAAAAAAAAATGACGTGGGGGGGTCCCCCTAAATTCCATACCAGGCCCTTCAGGTCTGGTATGGATATTAAGGGGAACCCCGGCCAAAAAAAAAAAAAAATGACGTGGGGTTCCCCATAAATTCCATACCAGACCCTTCAGGTCTGGTATGGATTTTAAGGGGAACCCCACGCCAAAAAAAAAAAAAAAAAACGGCGTGGGGTTCCCCCAAGAATCCATACCAGACCCTTATCCGAGCACGCAACCTGGCAGGCCGCAGGAAAAGAGGGGGGGACGAGAGTGCGGCCCCCCCCTCCTGAACCGTACCAGGCCACATGCCCTCAACATTGGGAGGGTGCTTTGGGGTAGCCCCCCAAAACACCTTGTCCCCATGTTGATGAGGACAAGGGCTACCCCAAAGCACCCTCCCAATGTTGAGGGCATGTGGCCTGGTACGGTTCAGGAGGGGGGGGGCTGCACTCTCGTCCCCCCCTCTTTTCCTGCGGCCTGCCAGGTTGCGTGCTCGGATAAGGGTCTGGTATGGATCTTTGGGGGAACCCCACGCCGTTTTTTTTTTTTTTTTGGCGCGGGGTTCCCCTTAAAATCCATACCAGACCTGAAGGGTCTGGTATGGAATTTAGGGGGAACCCCACGTCATTTTTTTTTTTTTATTTTGGCCGGGGTTCCCCTTAATATCCATACCAGACCTGAAGGGCCTGGTATGGAATTTAGGGGGACCCCCCCACGTCATTTTTTTTTTTTTAATTTTGGTTCGGGGTTTCCCTGGGGGGAATTCCCATGCCGTTTTTATCAATGAACTTCTATGTGTATTGTCGGCAATGCAATAGCCGCGAGTAGTTTTAAATGTGTTTTTTCCTTCCAAATGTCATTTTGCTGTCAGACTGTTCTAAACACAGGAAACATGCGCCCCTTTACAGGCATACTATAGACACCCCCCAGGTACGAAATTTAAAGGGATATTACACTTTTATTGTTTGACATTAAGCATTATTAAAATCACTGCTCCTGAAAAAACGGCCGTTTTTAAAACTTTTTTTTGCATTGATCCATGTCCCCTGGGGCAGGACCCAGGTCCCCAAACACTTTTTATGACAATAACTTGCATATAAGCCTTTAAAATTAGCACTTTTGATTATTCATGTTCGTGTCCCATAGACTTTAACGGTGTTCGCGTGTTCGAGCGAACTTTTTTCCTGTTCGCATGTTCTGGTGCGAACCGAACAGGGGGGTGTTCGGCTCATCCCTAGTAACTAAGGATCCAGCAAATGTCTAAAAATATTTTTTGATGGAATACCACACTAACTTACATGTTTGTGCCAAAAAAGTAAATAGACACATGAGAAAAATACCATAAAAATTAGTAGAAAAGAGTCACACCAATTTCAACATTCTTAACAAGTTAATTCCTCCTAGTATTATAGCGGGCAAATGACAAGATTTGTTGATTGCTGTCAGTAGATGATTATCAATGTTTTCTACTGAGCTATTTAGGCTTTTATACCTTGCACCTTGTAAAGAGATAGAAAATGTTTACAATAATCTACCAGATAATGGAAACTGGAATTTTATAATTCAAATTAATGAATTGTAAAACCTATTCAATACTCCTGGTACTTGCATCTGGTCATCTTAATTCTACTAATACGAATACTATTGCAGCTATTGTTTTCAGAAAACAACAAAAAATTATGGATTTTGGCAAAGCTGTTACTTTACTAGCACAGGGAGGAGGTCTTTCATATTTTATTGAACATGGAGAACACCTCCAATTGGATATTTACAATTGTGTATGTTAGGATGAACCATGAATATAGTTCAGCATGGTGAGAATAGGAGTATAAAGAAGTGTAGAGTTAATTAGGGTATCATTTTTACTATATAATGTAGAAAATGTTATAGCTGCTCATGTATTACAGAATGCAATTGTATTTAACTTTTAACTTATAACAGATATTATTTCAGACATACACAGTTGTATATTGCAAGGCCATAATACATTATCTTATATTTTGTTTCTTACATTTATATTGAATTAGCCTTTGAGGATTATTGTGATTGATTGAATATTTAGTTCTCATCTCAGCTTGTATATAACTTTGGATAAGAGACAGTAGCTTTCCTGCATAACTTATGCAAAAGCTAATAGGCATAACACTAACTATAAGATTACTGAAGAATTTTGCATATATTTTAAATCCTGACAGATTGGATACAAGTACTTAGCTTACTTTTTTTATTTATTAAGATTTAATCTTATCATTTTTATATGCGTATTAGCATGGCTAAATGATTTACAGTTATTCCTGTTTATTCTTCAAAAAAGGCTCATTTTCTTTCCCACAATTTATTTCCTTCTTAGAGTCTCAGATGTTCCACTACAAACTCATCAATCATACTAAGAATCTAAGTTATATTCTCCACACTCCACCACTAACTGGATTACAAAGCTGAAAACTTACTTGAAGTTGAAAATGTGATAAAAGTAATCAAATTGCTGTAGTCAAATTCTAACAGTGGTGAATAGATGACACTAATTATTGTCTCTTATTATGCTACAAATGTAGTTTACTCTATCTTTATTCATGAAGAGGTATCATAGATCTCATCATGGGAATTGCAGTAGCTGTGTTCAATAATGGTAGGTTAGTTTGCTCTCATTTTTCATTTCTTTCAGTATGCTTAAGGTGGAGCTTTAGATTCTCATGAATTTGTGACTGTGTCTCATTGCTTATGTCCATCATTTTCCCTGTTTGCTTACGAGGCCTGCTTCATTGACTGTTCAAGATTAAACTTAAGGAAAATTCAAACCTGCATTATTGTTACAATTTACTTGTATATTTTAGCTATCCAGTAGAATATTCTCACAGTGAGACATATAATGCCATGAAATTCATGGGTTTAAAATAACATAGTGCTTTCTGAAATGTGCATTGCCCATAATATTAGGAAACCTAGATGTGGCCTATAGAAATGGACACTCTTGAATCTATCAACAGTATAATAATGTATGCTTTCTTTACTGTCTAGTAGAGCTGTTTGTGAAATTTGGTGAGATTCATACAGAATTTCATGAATTTAGAAGTCCCAAGGTGAATCTGAATTTCAGTGTTATATTTGTCAGTTCGGATTCCCAAATAGCAAAATAGGGAAAAAAGGACAAAGGGCTGTTACAAAGACTGTTCCTTCCTCCTGCTTTTCTTGGACACCCTTATTTTGTTCGCCAGTGCCACCAGGCCCTAACCTTATATTTCAGTATCTCTGAAATTCAGTATCTCTAAATTTTTTAACCACTTGCCTACCAGGCACTTACACCCCCTTCCTGCCCAAGTCATTTTTCAGCTTTCAGCACTCTCGCACTTTGAATGACGATTGCGCGGTCCTGCTACACTGTACCCAAACAATTTTTTTTATCATTTTCTTCACACAAATAGAGCTTTCTTTTGGTGGTATTTAATCACTGCTGGGTTTTTTATTTTTTACAAAAAAAAGACCAAAAATTTTGAAAAAAAAAGTTTTTTTCTTTTTCTGTCAGTAAATTTTGTAACTAAGTAATTTTTCACCTTCACTGATGGGCACTGATAGACTTAACTGGTGAGCATTGATGAGGTGGCACTTATGGGCGCTGATGAGGTGGCACTTATGGGCACTGATTAGATGGCACTGATGAGGAGGCACTAATATGCCACACTTATGGGCACTGATAGGTGGCACTGATATGTGGCACTGATGAGCACTGATAGGCAGTACTGATGGGCACTGTTAGGTGGCACTGATTGGCACTAATAGGCGGCACTGGTGGGCACTAATAGGCAGTACTGGTTGGCACTGATAGGCAACACTGGTGGGCACAGACAGGCGGCACAGATAGGCAGTACTGATGGGCATTGATGGGTGGAACTGATGGGTGACACTGATGGGCATTACTGATGGGCATTGATTGACAGCAGTGATGGGCATTGATGGGCAGTACTGGTAGGTGGCACTGATTGCAAGCACTGACTGGCTTCGCTAATGGGCACTGATTGGTGGCACTTGTGGGCAGTGGTGTGCACTGATTGCTGCCACTGATTGCCCACCAATGCCAGCTATGGTGGACACTGATTGGTGACACTGTGTTGCACTATTGTAATCAGGGCACTGATGATAAGTGAAAATATACAATAATAGCTGTGCAGGTCACAGTATAAGACAGAAAACAAAATGCAAACTCATCAAAAAAGTCCTTTGAGCCAATTGCTCTGTGTGAGAATGTGCAGTCTGTATAGCAGGGCAGCCTTGTGGGGGGAGTTGAAGCCACTCCAATATGCAAGAGAGAAGAAAAACAGCAACAGGCGCCTCTTAGTAAGACTGTAAACATTTAATAGCACATTTGCATTAAAACACTCACATGTAAAGACATAGTTGCCAAGCGCAGGGGAGTCCACTATTCGCCATATGTGATCTCCGAAGTCTGGTGGAAAAAAGCTTTGTTGCTCTGTGATGTCGGCTTGCCAGTCTACAGTGCACTTCCAGAATTCGATTGTAATCCACAACGAGGCTTGCAGCACGGCCAAACAGTCACATGGAGGGCTGAGGTGCAGAGTTCAAAGTATTGGCTGTACTGCCGTAAAGCAACGCGTTTCAGAGCATGCACAGTAAATCGCGCTCCTTTCTCAAGCTGAAGTAAATGGGCTATGTGTGGTCTATTTATGTGCCTGCTCGGCACTACCACCTAGTGGTTAAATTTACTATTATTATAATGGTGATATACCATGACATGGGGAAATGAAAGAAAGGGAAATACAATGTGCATACATTTAATACTTCACTATAACTTATCTTGGTTAATAATCCAAATTTTAAGTAGTGGATATGTTGATACATAAACATGTTGAATTTATAAAAGAAATATATATATATATGTATATGCTATAAAAACATTTTATATGGTTAAATGACCATTAATAAGTAAATTATCAATTCACATGGATTAAAAACTACATTTGCATGATTTGCTAAATTTGTGATCTTATATAAAAGGACCATTTTAGTTGTCACTTGCATTATTATTTTATAAGTGGATTGTGTTATATTTTATTTTATTATATGATCTTCATATATTTTTAAAACCAGCTGGCTATGGGTCCAACACAGGCTGCTAAAAGGGGTTCATACATGGTCAATGACAAATTAATAAAAGGTAATAATAAGCAAATAAAAAGTATATATTTACACAATAATTTAGATAATTAAAATAGTAGGAGAAAGTATAAGGTATTTATAAGTATTTAGATTGGCTTATGAGTGTCTATTACAGAGGTGGAGGGTGATATAGAGAAAAAGGGCAAATGGGGAAGGGAAAAGGGTATGGGGGAAAGTAGGGATGAAGGAAAGGAATGGAGGGGAGGGGAAGAAAAAAAGGGGGGGAAGGGAGAAAGGAGGAATATAGGCAGGGAAAAATAGGAAAAAAGGGTCCGATATTAACAGGTTATTAGGAAGGGCCCGCCAACCCAAAAATCTTTATCAAGACTATATTGCCTATAAGGAGTCAACATGTGACATCACCTAGACCAAACAGGGAAGGTTAGAAAAATGGATTTAACAATATCATATTACAAAATTGTAGAGATCTCCAACTCCTCATTAATTCCACCAGGGTTTAAAGTGTCTAGGGAATAAATCCAGAAGGACAGAAACACAGTTTATGAAACAGTTTATGAAACTTTCAGCTTCAGAAAGATTTTGGGGTATTTGTTCTAGGATCCAAACTTTGAGACCCTCTGTAGATTTGTTGTGGTGTTCTGTAAAGTGACGTGGAATACTATGCTTGTCCTTGCCTACTTCAATCTTCCTCCGATGCTCACCAAACCTTTGTCTTAGGGGGCGTATGGTACGCCCTACATACATTAGGTTGCAAGGGCAAGTGAGACCATAGACTATGAAGTCAGAACTGCAGTTATAAAATTCTCCCAAAATATAGGTTTTTCCTTTAGTAGAAAATTGTTTCTTACCATGTTTAATGAAGCTGCAAGTTTTGCACAATGACTTGTTGCACCAGAACATGCCCCTTAAAGGGATCAAGCAGGCATGTACCGGTGTAGTTTCTTTAATTGATTTTATTTTACTGGGCGCAATTTTATTTTTAATATTGGGGGCCTTTCTATAAGTGATTTTGGATAGTCAGGCAGGATTGGTCTGAGGTGTGGGTCTTCAAGAAGAATTGGCCAATGCCTCTTGAAGATAGTTTCCATTTTGGAGAAAGCGGTATGGAATCTGGTGATGAAGCGACCAGATTGGTCAAAACAATTTTTATTGTTTTTCTGACCAACTAAAGGACTATATTGCAAATATTGTTTATAGGCCTGGTCTATTAGAAATTCCAGATACCCTTTGTCCTTAAGTTTGTTTCTAAGTAGGCAACTTTGTTCCACATAATCTGATGTTTTTGTACAATTTCTCTGTAGTCGGCAGAACTGACCTTTTGGAATATTGTCTTTCCATTTTTGGTAGTGACAGCTCTTATAGTGCAGTAGGGAATTTCCTGCTGTCGATTTAAAAAAGTTTTTTGTGTGAATTTCATTATTAGTATGATAGAGGTCTAAAAATGATAATTTTTTTTTATCCACAACACAGGTAAACCTAAAGCTATATGGGTTATTGTTGCAGTGGGAGACAAAATCATTGATGACATTATCCACGCCATCCCAAATAATTATGATGTCATCAATGAATCATCCATAAAAGATGAGGTGCTTGAGGTAGGGATTGTTTTGCCAGATGTGTCTGTGTTCCCACAATCCCATGGACAAATTAGCGTAAGAGGGTGCGAAATTGGCACCCATCGCTGTTCCTTGGACCTGCAAATAGTACTGGTCATCAAAACTAAAATAGTTGTGCGTTAAACAGTACCTTGCACAGTCCAGGATGAAAGCAGCTTGTCCATTACTCATATATGGGTCTTCAGATAAAAAATGACTGAGTGCTGTTAGACCGAAAGTATGGGGAATAAAGGTATTTAATGAATTGACATCTAAGGATATCCATGTGTATGTGTCCTCCCAACTGTATGGCTTTAAAAGATCCAACAGTTGGGTTTCATCCCGAATGTACGACTGTAATCCTTGTGCCAATTGCTGTAAGTGGTGATCTATGTATTTGGACAATGCAGAAGTAATACTATCCATAGCGGTGATAATGGGCCTTCCTGGGGGGTTATCCTGATTTTTGTGAAATTTAAAAATATGGGGTACGGTAGAAATCTCTCTGTAAAAAGGAGGCTTCACTTTTGTTGATAATATTCTTTTCAATCTTAGTTTATTTCAAGATAAAAGTATAACAGAGGAAGAAAGCTCTTTACAATATAATATTACATACATTTTACACAGAATAATGAGGTGAACCTTAACTATAAATGTACAGGTGAAGACAATTTGACGTAAAGTCTCTGGTGAAACAATGAAATATCACATTGTATATAAAAGCCTTCGATATAAGAGAAGAATAACATGTGTGTGGGATCCAACATATATTTACCCTTAGGGTTTCGCGTGTTGGTATTGTCATGAGGATCCTCCTATTCAGGCTGATATGCTGTAGGGATCTCTTATTTACTTATAATAGACATTTAATTCATTGAGCTATTCTGGGTATATGGCCTTTAATCATATGCTTGAGTAATTGGTTCAAAACATAGGGAAAAGTAAGCAAAGAGAGAGAAGAGAATGATAGCGTGTAAAGAAATAAGGGATGGTATAGAAGGTGGAAGTCACTCCAGCATGGCTAGCTGGTGGATGAGGATGGGGCATCCCCGACCCATACAGAAAAGTCATCGGAGTATCGAAACATTGACCACGAGGTCCAGGTGGTGGAGAACTGTTCCTCCTTCCCCGCCTCCTGCGCCAACAGGCACTCCAGATCTCTTATCTGATCCACCTCGACAGCCCAATCGCCCAAGGAAGGTACATTCGCTGTTCTCCAATGTCAGGGAATCACTGTCCTAACTGTGGCCAGAAAGTGGCCCAGTGTATCTTTTTTAATCGACTTGAGACCAGGGAGCATAGATAGTAGGGCTATCTCTGGTGTGGGCTTAATTGAGGTCGCCATCAGCCTGCTGTATAGATCAAATACTTTTTGCCAAAGTTTCCTAATTGGAGGGCAAGCCCACCAAATGTGAAGCATTGTCCCCCTAGAGGATAGGCATTGCTAACAAGTATCTGACAAAGAAGGGTTAAACCATTGAATAGTCGCTGGGCATCTGTACCACCTCGTTAATAGCTTAAACCCTTTTTCTTAAATCTTAGTTGCCAAGGAAATCCTATGCGTCAGGATAAAGCTTTTTTGACAATCAGCAGGGGAGATGGAGTGTTGTAAGTCTGTTTCCCATTTCTGCGTGTATGTTGGAAGGTCAGGGACAGATACGTTCAGTAGTAGGAAATATAACAGTGATATTACGTGTGTTGGTGGGTCCGGTTGTAGGAGCAGCTCGTCAAAGTCTGATGGGTCATCTAGGATCTCTGAACTGGAGGAGAAAGTACATATGTATGACATTAATTGACCCCTCTGTAACCACATTGTTGGGGGCCTCAGGTCCGTCTGGGAGGGTATGTCCATTCTCAAGGATGGGTCAGCGCGTAAAACATGTGCTAAGCGTCTATGACTATCCCTATTCCAGGGTCCAAATCTCCTCTTACTTACAGCTGGGGCGAAGGCTGGAGTCCCGAAGAGAGGGGTCATAGGGCCCTGAGGTATAGATAATTTACCAGTTAAGATCATACGGTCCCAAATCTGAAGTGTTTGATGAGTGAGAGCAGTAGAGAGTGTACTATCCTTACGCTGAGCCGTAGGGGTCCACAGCAGGGCGCAAAGATCAATCTCATTGAGATGTCTCTCCAGTTGAACCCAGAGCTTGGAGGAAGGGTGGTGAAACCAATCCATGATACGTATGAGTACCGCCGCCTTAGATATGTAGAAGCATCTGGGACCCCCCAAAAAACACAGTCACTTCCAGCGCTAATAGGTCTTCACAGGTGTGGAGTAACAGATGTCAGATAAAATGGGGGTGTAAAAGGTATATATGGTATCCCAAAACTAGGTGGATGCTGCCTTCCTCAGAGAGTAATCCGAAAGGAACTACAAGAAAAACAGAAATGGAAGGCGCGCACACCTAGTGCATTACCAGAGATAATTTAATAAGACATTTTTTATAAAACTGGGTACTCACAAAATGCAACTGACAAAAGGCCATAAACACAGTGCATGGACATGCACAGAACACGGGGTACAGCTAACGCGTTTTGGGGAAGCACCACCTTCCTCAGAGCTAGGCTAGTCTCGTACACCATGGGCAAGTGCTTTTATAGGGAATGATGGAATAGAAAATTGTGTGCCAAAAAGAGCCACGCCCTCAAAGGGGCGGAAAAAAAAGTTCAGATAGTTGCACTAATGTAAAAACTACAGAATCCATATCAAAAACTTATATCCAAAACAAAAAACTCCATCATAAATACAAAAATAAATAATGATAATTCATTCAAATTCAAGATATATTGCACATTCATTTATATTTATTCATGAAATTGGGTGTTCACTGATCGGCGCTGCTGGCATCTGTTGGGGTTTTTCTCCCGTTCCTGGCAATTCTGAAGCTTCCGGTCGGGTGATCCTAGTGTGTGGGGGGATGGGGGGATTGGGCACACCTCTGAGTGCCCAATCCCCCCATCCCCCCACAGCTACTTCAGGCATGTAGAAGTGAGACATGGATTGACCAATTTATCAATCCTGCATCCCTTTTTTGCTTATGTGTTCCTATATCTGTATTCATCTGACTAAATATAAATGAATGTGCAATATATCATGGATTTGAATTAAATATCATTATTTATTTATGTATTTATGATGTAAAGTCTGTCATTTTTACATTAGTGCGACTATATATATATATATATATATATATATATATATATATATATATATATAGTGGGGACAGAAAGTATTCAGACCCCCTTAAATGTTTCACTCTTTGTTATATTGCAGCCATTTGCTAAAATCATTTAAGTTAATTTTTTTCCTCATTAATATATACACAGCACCCCATATTGACAGAAAAACACAGAATTGTTGACATTTTTGCAGATTTATTAAAAAAGGAAAACTGAAATATCACTTGGTCCTAAGTATTCAGACCCTTTGCTGTGACACTCATATATTTAACTCAGGTGCTGTCCATTTCTTCTGATCATCCTTGAGATGGTTCTACACCTTCATTTGAGTCCAGCTGTGTTTGATTATACTGATTGGACTTGATTAGGAAAGCCACACACCTGTCTATATAAGACCTTACAGCTCACAGTGCATGTCAGTGCAAATGAGAATCATGAGGTCAAAGGAACTGCCTGAAGAGCTCAGAGACAGAATTGTGGCAAGGCACAGATCTGGCCAAAGTTACACAAAAAGTATGCTGCACTTGAGGTTCCTAAGAGCACAGTGGCCTCCATAATCCTTAAATGGAAAACGTTTGGGATGACCAGAACCCTTCCTAGAGCTGGCCGTCTGGCCAAACTGAGCTATCGGGGGAGAAGAGCCTTGGTGAGAACGGTAAAGAAGAACCCAATGATCACTGTGGCTGAGCTCCAGAGATGCACTTGGGCGATGGGAGAAAGTTGTAGAAAGTCAACTATCACTGCAGCCCTCCACCATTCGGGGCTTTATGGCAGAGTGGCCCGACGAAAGCCTCTCCTCAGTGCAAGACACATGAAAGCCCGCATGGAGTTTGCTAAAAAAACACCTGAAGGACTCCAAGATGGTGAGATGAGACCAAGATAGAACTTTTTGGCCTTAATTTTAAGCAGCATGTGTGGAGAAAACCACTGCTCATCACCTGTTCAATACAGTCCCAACAGTGAAGCATGATGGTGGCAGCATCATGCTGTGGGTTTGTTTTTCAGCTGCAGGGACAGGACGACTGGTTACAATCAAGGGAAAGATGAATTTGGCCAAGTACAGGGATATCCTGGACGGAAACCTTCTCCAGAGTACTCAGGACCTCAGACTGGGCCGAAGGTTTACCTTCCAAGAAGACAATGACCCTAAGCACACAGCTAAAATAAGAGTGGCTTCACAACAACTCCATGACTGTTCTTGAATGGCCAAGCCAGAGCCCTGACTTAAACCCAATTGGGCATCTCTGGAGAGACCTGAAAATGGCTGTCCATCAACGTTTACCATCCAACCTGACAGAACTGGAGAGGATCTGCAAGGAGGAATGCAGAGGATCCCCAAATCCAGGTGTGAAAAACTTGTTGAATCTCTCCCAAAAATACTCAGGGCTGTATTAGATCAAAAGGGTGCTTTCACTAAATACTGAGCAAAGGGTCTGAATACTTAGAACCATGTGATATTTAAGTTTTTCTTTTTTAATAAATCTGCAAAAATGTCAACAATTGTGTGTTTTTCTGTCAATATGGGGTGCTGTGTGTACATTAATGAGGAAAAAAATGAACTTAAATGATTTTACCAAATGGCTGCAATATAACAAAGAGTGAAAATTTAAGGGGGTCTGAATTTTTTCCGTCCCCGCTGTATATTTATAATATATATATGTTATTCATTTTTTTTTTTAAATAATTTCTTATGAACTTCGTCAATTCCACCATTCCCTATAAAAGCACTTGCCCATGGTGTGCGAGACTGGCCTAGCTCTGAGGAAGGGGGTGCGCCCCCAAAATGTATTAGCTGTACCCCATGTTCTGTGCATGTCAATGCACTGTGTTTATGGCCTTTTGTCAGTTGCATTTTGTGAGTACCCACTTTTATACAAAAATGTCTTATTATTAAATTATCTCTGGTAATGCACTAGGTGTGCGCGCCTTCCATTTCTGTTTTTCTTGTAGTTCCTTTTGGATTACCCCATCTGAGGAAGGCAGCATCCACCTAGTTTTGGGATACCATATATACCCTTCACACCCCCATTTTATCTGGCATCTGTTAATCCACACCTTGGAAGACCTATTAGCACTGGAAGTGACTGTGTTTTTTGTATCTCTACTGTATGTAACATGTATGTTGCCACGCTAAAGGTCCATGAGCCATGTGCATCAATACTTCACCAAACAAATACTCAAAAATATAACTAGCACACTAAGCAGTAAAAATGGGCATGTACCAGGAAAATCATCAGGACTAAAAAAATGTTTTTTTTTTAAATATTGCATGCAAATTGCAAATCCAAAAAGGTAGCAATAGAAATTTCTTGAACATTATATTTTTTGTCTTGACCACCCTGCAAGCAGGCATAATCCTTCTATTTGCTATGGACTAGAAGAAAGAAAGCTCAAAGTACTGCATGTGAGCCATTGTTTGTCACCATCTGGTATTGAGGTAATCAGGGGTATCAAAGAGTATTGAGGATGGGTCTAGCAAATACTGAGCTATACTGACCGTATTGGGTTGATTTACTAAAACTGGAAAATCTGGTGCAGATGTTCATGGTAGACAATCAGCTTCCAATTTCAGCTTGTTCAATTAAGTTTTGACAAAAAAATCCTGGAAGCTGTTTCTACACACAAATGCACCTGATTTTGCAATCTCCAGTTTTAGTAAATCAGCCCCTTTGTTTTCATACAGATGATATCAAACTATGTAAACACTTTATGCTATAACAAAAATGTGCACATGTGCATAGTAAAATGCATTAACATATTGTTGTCTATTAATACATATAATTTCCTGAAAATAATTTTGCCTAATGCATAAGTCTTTGTATCTTTGCTCAGAAAGCTTTTTTTTTCCAACTTTTTAAGGTAAAAAATCATAAATCATAAAATAAAAATAGCTAACAAAATAGAGGTTCGTACTAAATGACCTTTTACTTAATGCCTAGTACATGAAATAGAGCATACTTAAAGGGTGGATGACCTTCTTTCGTTACAGACCATTATGAGATGCTCCATCAAATAAAACTACCCGTAGGTGATGCTTATTATACTGGAAGTAGTCACAAAAGTAACTTAAATTCTTGTATCCAAAGTGTGTACAGTGTCAATTGTTATGCAAAATGTAACAGATGTAATATTAACATTATTATCAAAATTAATTGTTATGCTCAGACTATATAATAACTAATCACTATGGCTACATGTATTCTGAAATTATAATACGCTTTACCAACATGAGGCCAGACAGTACAGTTACAATACAATTCAGGAGCAATCAGAGGGCCCTGCTCATTAGAGCTCACAATCTAGAAGCGAGGTTCAAGTGATACAAAAGGTAATAACTGTGGGGGATGATCTGATGGAGAAAATAAAGGGTACAGTTGTTAGGCGGAGCAGAATAGGCTTCTCTGAGGAGAAGGGTTTTCAGAGATTGTCTAAAATCAAGCAGCATAGGATTATAGTCGGACAGATTGAGGTAGGGAATTCCAGATGATGGAAAGGCTTGGGAAAAGTACTGGAGGCGAGCATGGAAGGAGGTGACAAGGGAACTAGAAAGCAAGAGGCCTTGGAAGGAGCGTAAAGATGGATTTGGTTGGTATTTTGAGGCTAGGTTAGTAATGTAGCTGGGGCAGAGTTGTGGATGGCTTTGTAAGTTATTGTTAGCATTTTGAATTTAATTAGTTGGGTGAGTGGAAGCCAGTGGAGGGATTGTCAGAGAGGAGTAGTAGACACTGAATGGCTGGTAAGGTGGATGAGTCTGACAGCAGCATTCGTGATGGACCTATCTAAGGGTTATCCCATGAGGAGGGAGTTGCAGTAGTCGAGGCGGGAAATGACCAGGGAGTGAATTAGGAGCTTTGTGGTGTCATTAGTTAGGAAGGAGCATATTTTGGAGATGTTGCAGAGGTTGAGGTGGCAAGATTTGGACAGTGATTGGATGTCGGGCCAAAAGGAGAGTTCAGAGTCTAAGATTTCACCTAAAACCTTGGCAAGTGGGGATGGACTGACAGTAGTACTATTGATCTTGACAGATAAATCAGGGGAAGAGCCACATAGGGAGGACAAATTATGAACTTGGTTTTGGATAGATTGAGTTTAAGGATGTGATGTGACATCCAGGCTGATATGTCTTTTAGTAAATTAGTGGTACGTGAGAAGACAGAAGGAGTGAGCTGAGGGGTAGAGAGATAAATTTGGGTGTCATCTGCATAGAAATGATATTAGAAGCCATGGGAGACTATCAACTGACCCAGGGAGGTTGGTAATGACCATGATGAAATAGGCCTGCCTGGCAGTGAGGAGGCAGGAATTGTATTTTTGGAGGGCAGATTTATATTAGTCGAAATCTTCCTGAGACATAGTCATAAGCTACAGGCACTCAAGATCACAGCTATGTTTTTTAAGACTTCTGGTTTCATCAGTTTGCCAAGGTTGTAGAGGTCGGGCCTGATTCTGTGTAATGAGGGGGGCCAGTGTATCTGGGGAGGATGACAGTGAGCTGTTGTAGACAGAAGTGGCTAAGTTGGGGCAGGACAGAGATGAGATTTTGTCATAGAGGTGGTCAGTAGGAGTGGAGAAGAGAAGGTTTGAGGTGGCAAAGGTTTCTATGGGTAATTGTTAGGTGATTGAAGGGAGAGGAGGCAGAAGAAAGAGAGAGAGTAAAAACTAATGAGGTGGTGGTCAGAGAGAAAGAAAGGATTGTTGGAGGGGTTGCATGAGAGATTGCATGGAGTATGTAGGTGGGAGAAAACAAGGTCAAGGGTATTACTGTAAGAGTGAGTAAGAGCATGTATCCATTGCTTCAGGTCAAAGGAGGAGGTTAGACTGAGAAGTCTGGAAGTAACAGTAGTGTTAGTAATAACAGGGATGTTGAAGTCACCGAGAATGATTGTGGGGATTTCAGAAGAGAGAAAGTAGGGTACCCAGGCAGAAAAGTCATCAAGAAAGGCTGATGCTAGTCCAGGGGGCTGGTAGATCACAGCTATCCTTAGAGAAACTGGAGATAAAAGAGAAATGCAATGTGTCTCATATGAGGAGAGTGACAGAGAGGGAGGTGGGTGAAGTACTTGAAAGGTGCTATGTGGGGCTAGAGGTTGGGTCTAGGGGAGTGAGTCCAGAGAGAGCAACCATGGGAGAGGGCAGCAGGGAAAGCAGTGGCAGATTCATATAGCCAGGTTTCAGTAATGGCAAGTAGATTAAATGAGGTAGCGATAAAGAAGTAATGGAGAGAAGCAAGTTTGTTGCAGTAAGGGCGAGCATTTCAAAGGGCGCACGAGAAGGGGAGTCTGGTCTTAGGAAGAAGAGGAATGGAAACTAAATTGTGTGGATTGCGGATGCTGCCAGAGGGTGCAGGGTAATGGGTATGTAGGGTACAGTTAAATGATGGAGGCCCAGGGTTTGGGGATATATCTCCTGAGGTTAGGAGAAGAAGGGTGAAGGAGGTAATCTGGGAGTGTGATTTATATGAAGGGACATGCCCCACCATCGTGGAGGTTTTATTAGCATGTGGATTTAGAATTAGCAAGAGTTGGTGAGTTCAGTAATAAGAAGATGACAGAAGGGAGGGAGTTATATGTAAGGTGTTGGGTGGAGATATGGGAGAAGGAAAGAGACATTAAGAAGAGAGGATACAACTGTCAGAAAGTGTGGTAGAGAGCGCATGTTTAGTAAAAGGAGAGATGACAAGGTCACCTGTGTTCTGTGTGGTGTTTTTCAAAGTATTTTCCAGTGTACTTTTACTTTGTCCATTTGCTGAACTCGGAAGTGTTCCCACTTAATAAACCCCACTTCTTGAAAGAACCCCAACAGCAAATGTGCCTCCCTCATAAAGCTGCTTACTTTTATACTTTTAGGGATGAGGGTGGTGCTTGCCAATTAACTAATCAATAGTTAATAAAGAATGGCTGCCTAGTAGGACAAAATTTCCACTCAGAATCAGACTTGCAGGAGCATAGTTGTAAAGATAAGAAAAGGCCATAATTTAGGTGAAACACAAAGGAGAAAAAATAAACATCAGAATGGGGACAGGGTTGCTGATGGTTAAACAGAAAGAGCATACTATAGTAACATACAAACAAGGAAAGCAATCACTTTTCAATTTTTCAGTTCTGGGTGGATGTAAATCAGAAGGGACATACCATAGCAACATATAAACAAGGAAAGTAATCAGTTTTCAGTTTTTCAGTTCTGGGTGGATGTAAATCAGCTGAGACCCACCATAGCAACATACAAACAAGGAAAGCAATCACTTTTCAGTTCTGCGTGGATGTAAATCAGCTGAGACATACCTGTCAAGGGACAGAGAAGAAAACTTCAGATGATGCAGAGTTTGAAGTGCTCCCACCTAAACAAATAACCCCACTTCTAGAAAGAACCCCAGCAGTAAATGTGCCCATGTGCCTCCCTCCATAAAGGCACTGTTAAGGATGGGGTACAATTTCTCCCACTTATACCTTTGACGTGGCACTATTCCTTCCATTGCCACCAACAATGGAACAGTATTCTTCGCTCCTGCACAACATATTCGGATACAATTTGCTCCACTGACACCAATGATGGGAAACACCGCTCCTCTCACTAATACCATTATTGGGGCATCATTTCTTCCACCGATTTTAAAGAAGGGGCACTATTCCTCCCCCTAAAGTCTTAGCAGCTGTAGACCAATCCTTTTTTTAAAAAAAGTTTGAGGATACCTGCTATAAATGGAAGCTGACATTCTCATACTCTTGGGCTTATTCTAGTTCACTGACATCACTGTCATTAAGGCTAAATAGAGTCACATAACCCTTAATATGCGGCCTATGTGGGGTATGGGATCGATGTGGGATCTCACACAATTACCTACAGTATATATATATACACTGTATTCAGTTGAGCTAGATCCGTTCCTGTTATCTTCCTACTGACAGGCAGGCTTGTCTTGTTACAATATTTACAGCTACCTGAAGAAAATTGCTGGTGTTCTTTTGATCCTATTAGTACCACAATCAGGCAGCTAGACTATTTACAGTTAGAGTAGTGTGTCCTCCTCACAGTGTTCAGTTAATGCTACAAGTTAGTTTAGTGTGACCTCTGCACAGTGTTCAGCTAAAACTACAAGTTAGTGTAGTGCGTCCTCCTCACAGTGTTTAGCTAAAGCTACAAGTTAGTTTAGTGTGACCTCTGCACAGTGTTCAGCTAAAGCTACAAGTTAGGGTAGTGCGTCCTCTGAACAGTGTTCAGCTAAAGCTACAAGTTAGTGTAGTGCGTCCTCTGAACAGTGTTCAGCTAAAGCTACAAGTTAGCGTAGTGCGTCCTCTGAACAGTGTTCAGCTAAAACTACAAGTTAGTGTAGTGCGAGCTCTGCACAGTGTTCAGCTAAAGCTACCTATAGAAGGTTAGAGGTGTTTTCCTGATCCTATCACTACTGCAGGCAGCTAAATAAGCTACAAGTTAGTTTTTTGCGAGCTCTGCACAATGTTCACCTAAAGCTACCTGTAGAAGGTTGGTGGTGTTTTCCTGATCCTTACACTACCGCAGGCAGCTAAATAAGCTACAAGTTAGTTTTTTGCGAGCTCTGCACAGTGTTCACCTAAAGCTACTTGTAGAAGGTTGGTGGTGTTTTCATGATCCTATCACTACCGCAGGCAGCTAAATAAGCTACAAGTTAGTGTAGTGCATCCTCCTCACAGTGTTCAGCTAAAACTACAAGTTAGTGTAGTGCACAATGTTCAGCTAAAGCTACAAGTTAGGGTAGTGCGTCCTCCTCACAGTGTTCAGCTAAAGCTACAAGTTAGTGTAGTGCGTCCTCCTCACAGTGTTCATCTAAAACTACAAGTTAGTGTAGTGCGACCTCTGCAGAGTGTTCAGCTAAAGCTACAAGTTAGTGTAGTGCGTCCTCTTAACAGTGTTCAGCTAAAGCTACAAGTTAGTGTAGTTAGTGTAGTGCGTCCTCCTCACAGTGTTCAGCTAAAGCTACAAGTTAGTGTAGTGCGACCTCTGCTCAGTGTTCAGCTAAAGCTACCTGTAGTAGGTTGGTGGTGTTTTTCTGATCCTATCACTACCGCAGGCAGCTAAATAAGCTACAAGTTATTTTTTTGCAAGCTCTGCAAAGTGTTCAGCTAAAGCTACCTGTAGAAGGTTGGTGGTGTTTTCCTGATCCTATCACTACCGCAGGCAGCTAAATAAGCTACAAGTTATTTTTTTGCGAGCTCTGCACAGTGTTCACCTAAAGCTACCTGTAAAAGGTTAGTGGTGTTTTCCTGATCCTATCACTACCGCAGGCTGCTAAATAATCTACAAGTTAGTGTAGTGCGTCCTCCTAGTGTTCAGCTAAAACTACAAGTTAGTGTAGTGCGACCTCTGCACAGTGTTCAGCTAAAGCTATAAGTTAGTATAGTGCATCCTCTAAACAGTGTTCAGCTAAAGCTACGAGTTAGTGTAGGGCGTCCTCCTCACAGTGTTCAGCTAAAACTACAAGTTAGTGTAGTGCGACCTTTGCACAGTGTTCAGCTATAGCTACCTGTAGAAGGTTGGTGGTGTTTTCCTGATCCTATCACTACCGCAGACAGCTAAATAAGCTACAAGTTATTTTTTTGCAAGCTCTGCACAGTGTTCAGCTAAAGCTACCTGTAGAAGGTTGGTGGTTTTTTCCTGATCCTATCACTACTGCAGGCAGCTAAATAAGCTACAAGTTATTTTTTTGCGAGCTCTGCACAGTGTTCACCTAAAGCTACCTGTAGAAGGTTGGTGGTGTTTTCCTGATCCTATCACTACCGCAGGCAGCTAAATAAGCTACAAGTTAGTGTAATACATCCTCCTCACAGTGTTCAGCTAAAACTACAAGTTAGTGTAGTGCACAATGTTCAGCTAAAGCTACAAGTTAGGGTAGTGCCTCCTCCTCACAGTGTTCAGCTAAAGCTACAAGTTAGTGTAGTGCGTCCTAATCACATTGTTCAGCTAAAACTACAAGTTTGTGTAGTGCGTCCTCTGAACAGTGTTCAGCTAATGCTGCAAGTTAGTGTAATGCGTCCTCCTTACAGTGTTGAGCTAAAACTACAAGTTAGTGTAGTTCGACTTCTGCACAGTGTTCAGCTAAAGCTACAAGTTAGTGTAGTGCGTCCTCTGAACAGTGTTCAACTAAAGCTGCAAGTTAGTGTAATGCGTCCTCCTCACAGTGTTCAGCTAAAACTACAAGTTAGTGTAGTGCGACCTTTGCACAGTGTTCAGCTAAAGCTACCTGTAGAAGGTTGGTGGTGTTATCCTGATCCTATCACTACCGCAGGCAGCTAAATAAGCTACAAGTTATTTTTTTGCAAGCTCTGCAAAGTGTTCAGCTAAAGCTACCTGTAGAAGGTTGGTGGTGTTTTCCTGATCCTATCACTACCGCAGGCAGCTAAATAAGCTACAAGTTATTTTTTTGCGAGCTCTGCACAGTGTTCACCTAAAGCTACCTGTAGAAGGTTGGTGGTGTTTTCCTGATCCTATCACTACCGCAGGCTGCTAAATAAGCTACAAGTTAGTGTAGTGCGTCCTCCTCACAGTGTTCAGCTAAAACTACAAGTTAGTGTAGTGCAAAGTGTTCAGCTAAAGCTACAAGTTAGGGTAGTGCGTCCTCCTCACAGTGTTCAGCTAAAACTACAAGTTAGTGTAGTGCGTCCTCTGCACAGTGTTCAGCTAAAGCTATAAGTTAGTATAGTGCGTCCTCTAAACAGTGTTCAGCTAAAGCTTCAAGTTAGTGTAGGACGTCCTCCTCACAGTGTTCAGCTAAAACTACAAGTTAGTGTAGTGCGAGCTCTTCACAGTGTTCAGGTAAAGCTAAATGTAGAAGGTTGGTGGTGTTTTTCTGATCCTATCACTACCGCAGGCAGCTAAATTAGCTACAAGTTAGTTTTTTGCGAGCTCTGCACAGTGTTCACCTAAAGCTACCTGTAGAAGGTTGGTGGTGTTTTCCTGTTCCTATCACTACCGCAGGCAGCTACATAAGCTACAAGTTATTTTTTTGCAAGCTCTGCACAGTGTTCACCTAAAGCTACCTGTAGAAGGTTGGTAGTGTTTTTCTGATCCTATCACTACCGCAGGCAGCTAAATAAGCTACAAGTTCATTTTTTGCGAGCTCTGCACAGAGTTCTGCTAAAACCACAAGTTAGTGTAGTGCGAGCTCTGCACAGTGTTCAGCTAAAGCTACCTATAGAAGGTTGGAGGTGTTTTCCTGATCCTATCACTACTGCAGGCAGCTAAATAAGCTACAAGTTAGTTTTTTGCGAGCTCTGCACAGTGTTCAGCTAAAACTTCAAGTTAGTGTAGTGCAAGCTCTGCACAGTGTTCAGCTAAAGCTACCTATAGAAGGTTGGAGGTGTTTTCCTGATCCTATCACTACTGCAGGCAGCTAAATAAGCTACAAGTTAGTTTTTTGCGAGCTCTGCACAATGTTCACCTAAAGCGACCTGTAGAAGGTTAGTGGTGTTTTCCTGATCCTATCACTACTGCAGGCAGCTAAATAAGCTACAAGTTAGTTTTTTGCGAGCTCTGCACAGTGTTCACCTAAAGCTACTTTTAGAAGGTTGGTGGTGTTTTCCTAATCCTATCACTACCGCAGGCAGCTAAATAAGCTACAATTATTTTTTTGCAAGCTCTGCACAGTGTTCACCTAAAGCTACCTGTAGAAGGTTGGTGGTGTTTTCCTGATCCTATCACTACCACAGGCAGTTAAATAAGCTACAAGTTATGTTTTTGCAAGCTCTGCACAGTGTTCACCTAAAGCTACCTGTAGAAGGTTGGTGGTGTTTTCCTGATCCTATCACTACCGCAGGCAGCTAAATAAGCAACAAGTTATTTTTTTGCGAGCTCTGCACAGTGTTCACCTAAAGCTACCTGTAGAAGGTTGGTGGTGTTTTTCTGATCCTATCACTACCGCAGGCAGCTAAATAAGCTACAAGTTAATTTTTTGCGAGCTCTGCACAGTGTTCAGCTAAAACTTCAAGTTAGTGTAGTGCGAGCTCTGCACAGTGTCCAGCTAAAGCTACCTATAGAAGGTTGGAGGTGTTTTCCTGATCCTATCACTACTGCAGGCAGCTAAATAAGCTACAATTAGTTTTTTGCGAGCTCTGCACAGTGTTCACCTAAAGCTACCTGTACAAGGTTGGTGGTGTTTTCCTGATCCTATCACTACCGCAGCCAGCTAAAAAAGCTACAAGTTAGTTTTTAGCAAGCTCTGCACAGTGTTCACCTAAAGCTACCTTTAGAAGGTTGGTGGTGTTTTCCTGATCCTATCAGTACCGCAGGCAGCTAAATAAGCTACAAGTTATTTTTTTTGCGAGCTCTGCACAGTGTTCAGCTAAAGCTACCTGTAGAAGGTTGGTGGTGTTTTCCTGATCCTATCACTACCGCAGGCAGCAAAATCAGCTACAAGTTATTTTTTTGCGAGCTCTGCACAGTGTTTACCTAAAGCTACCTGTAGAAGGTTGTTGATGTTTTCCTGATCCTATCACTACCGCAGGCAGCTAAATAAGCTACAAGTTAGTGTAGTGCATCCTCCTCACAGTGTTCAGCTAAAACTACAAGTTAGTGTAGTGCACAATGTTCAGCTAATGCTACAAGTTAGGGTAGTGCCTCCTCCTCACAGTGTTCAGCTAAAGCTACAAGTTAGTGTAGTGCTTCCTCCTCACAGTGTTCAGCTAAAACTACAAGTTAGTGTAGTGCGTCCTCTGAACAGTGTTCAGCTAATGCTGCAAGTTAGCGTAATGCGTCCTCCTCACAGTATTCAGCTAAAACTACAAGTTAGTGTAGTGCGACTTCTGCACAGTGTTCAGCTAAAGCTACAAGTTAGTGTAGTGCGACCTCTGCACAGTGTTCAGCTAAAGCTATAAGTTAGTATAGTGCGTCCTCTAAACAGTGTTCAGCTAAAGCTTCAAGTTAGTGTAGTGCATCCTCCTCACAGTGTTCAGCTAAAACTACAAGTTAGTGTAGTGCACAATGTTCAGCTAAAGCTACAAGTTAGGGTAGTGCCTCCTCCTCACAGTGTTCAGCTAAAGCTACAAGTTAGTGTAGTGCGTCCTCCTCACAGTGTTCAGCTAAAACTACAAGTTAGTGTAGTGCGTCCTCTGAACAGTGTTCAGCTAATGCTGCAAGTTAGTGTAATGCGTCCTCCTCACAGTGTTCAGCTAAAACTACAAGTTACTGTAGTGCGACTTCTGCACAGTGTTCAGCTAAAGCTACAAGTTAGTGTAGTGCGTCCTCTGAACAGTGTTCAACTAAAGCTGCAAGTTAGTGTAATGCGTCCTCCTCACAGTGTTCAGCTAAAACTACAAGTTAGTGTAGTGCGACCTCTGCACAGTGTTCAGCTAAAGCTACCTGTAGAAGGTTGGTGGTGTTATCCTGATCCTATCACTACCGCAGGCAGCTAAATAAGCTACAAGTTATTTTTTTGCAAGCTCTGCAAAGTGTTCAGCTAAAGCTACCTGTAGAAGGTTGGTGGTGTTTTCCTGATCCTATCACTACCGTAGGCAGCTAAATAAGCTACAAGTTATTTTTTTGCGAGCTCTGCACAGTGTTCACCTAAAGCTACCTGTAGAAGGTTGGTGGTGGTTTCCTGATCCTATCACTACCGCAGGCTGCTAAATAAGCTACAAGTTAGTGTAGTGCGTCCTCCTCACAGTGTTCAGCTAAAACTACAAGTTAGTGTAGTGCGACCTCTGCACAGTGTTCAGCTAAAGCTATAAGTTAGTATAGTGCGTCCTCTAAACAGTGTTCAGCTAAAGCTTCAAGTTAGTGTAGGGCGTCCTCCTCACAGTGTTCAGCTAAAACTACAAGTTAGTGTAGTGCGACCTTTGCACAGTGTTCAGCTACAGCTACCTGTAGAAGGTTGGTGGTGTTTTCCTGATCCTATCACTACCGCAGGCAGCTAAATTAGCTACAAGTTAGTTTTTTGCGAGCTCTGCACAGTGTTCACCTAAAGCTACCTGTAGAAGGTTGGTGGTGTTTTCCTGATCCTATCACTACCGCAGGCAGCTAAATAAGCTACAAGTTATTTTTTTGCAAGCTCTGCACAGTGTTCAGCTAAAGCTAACTGTGGAAGGTTGGTGGTGTTTCCCTGATCCTATCACTACCGCAGGCAGCTAAATAAGCTAAAAGTTATTTTTTTGCGAGCTCTGCACAGTGTTCACCTAAAGCTACCTGTAGAAGGTTGGTAGTGTTTTTCTGATCCTATCACTACTGCAGGCAGCTAAATAAGCTACAAGTTCATTTTTTGCGAGCTCTGCACAGAGTTCAGCTAAAACCACAAGTTAGTGTAGTGCGAGCTCTGCACAGTGTTCAGCTAAAGCTACCTATAGAAGGTTGGAGGTGTTTTCCTGATCCTATCACTACTGCAGACAGCTAAATAAGCTACAAGTTAGTTTTTTGCGAGCTCTGCACAGTGTTCAGCTAAAACTTCAAGTTAGTGTAGTGCAAGCTCTGCACAGTGTTCAGCTAAAGCTACCTATAAAAGGTTGGAGGTGTTTTCCTGATCCTATCACTACTGCAGGCAGCTAAATAAGCTACTAGTAATTTTTTTGCAAGCTCTGCACAGTGTTCAGCTAAAGCTACCTGTAGAAGGTTGGTGGTGTTTTTCTGATCCTGTCATTACCGCAGGCAGCTAAATAAGCTACAAGTTCATTTTTTGTGAGCTCTGCACAGTGTTCAGCTGAAACTTCAAGTTAGTGTAGTGCGAGCTCTTCACAGTGTTCAGCTAAAGCTATCTGTAGAAGGTTGGTGGTGTTTTCCTGATCCTATCACTACCGCAGGCAGCTAAATAAGCTACAAGTTCATTTTTTGTGAGCTCTGCACAGTGTTCACCTAAAGCTACCTGTAGAAGGTTAATGGTGTTTTTCTGATCCTATCACTACCGCAGGCAGCTAAATAAGCTACAAGTTTGTTTTTTGCAAGCTCTGCACAGTGTTCACCTAAAGCTACCTGTAGAAGGTTGGTGGTGTTTTCCTGATCCTATCACTACCGCAGGCAGCTAAATAAGCTACAAGTTATTTTTTTGTGAGCTCTGCACAGTGTTCACCTAAAGCTACCTGTAAAAGGTTGGTGGTGTTTTTCTGATCCTATCACTACCGCAGGCAGCTAAATAAGCTACAAGTTAGTTTTTTGTGAGCTCTGCACAGTGTTTATCTAAAACTTCAAGTTAGTGTAGTGCGAGCTCTTCACAGTGTTCAGGTAAAGCTAAATGTAGAAGGTTGGTTGTGTTTTCCTGATCCTATCACTACCGCAGGCAGCTAAATAAGCTACAAGTTAGTTTTTTGTGAGCTCTGCACAGTGTTCACCTAAAGCTACCTGTAGAAGTTTGGTAGTATTTTTCTGATCCTAACACTACCGCAGGCAGCTAAATAAGCTACAAGTTCATTTTTTGCGAGCTCTGCACAGAGTTCAGCTAAAACCACAAGTTAGTGTAGTGCGAGCTCTGCACAGTGTTCAGCTAAAGCTACCTATAGAAGCTTGGAGGTGTTTTCCTGATCCTATCACTACTGCAGGCAGCTAAATAAGCTACAAGTTAGTTTTTTGCGAGCTCTGCAGAATGTTCACCTAAAGCTACCTGTAGAAGGTTGGTGGTGTTTTCCTGATCCTATCACTACTGCAGGCAGCTAAATAAGCTAAAAGTTAGTTTTTTGCGAGCTCTGCACAGTGTTCACCTAAAGCTACTTGTAGAAGGTTGGTGGTGTTTTCCTGATCCTATCACTACCGCAGGCAGATAAATAAGCTACAAGTTATTTTTTTGCAAGCTCTGCACAGTGTTCACCTAAAGCTACCTGTAGAAGGTTGGTGGTGTTTTCCTGATACGATCACTACCACAGGCAGTTAAATAAGCTACAAGTTTTTTTTTTGCGAACTCTGCACAGTGTTCACCTAAAGCTACCTGTAGAAGGTTGGTGGTGTTTTTCTGATCCTATCACTACCGCAGTCAGCTAAATAAGCTACAAGTTAGTTTTTTGTGAGCTCTGCACAGTGTTTATCTAAAACTTCAAGTTAGTGTAGTGCGAGCTCTTCACTGTGTTCAGGTAAAGCTAAATGTAGAAGGTTGGTTGTGTTTTCCTGATCCTATCACTACCGCAGGCAGCTAAATAAGCTACAAGTTCATTTTTTGCGAGCTCTGCACAGAGTTCAGCTTAAACCACAAGTTAGTGTAGTGCGAGCTCTGCACAGTGTTCAGCTAAAGCTACCTATAGAAGGTTGGAGGTGTTTTCCTGATCCTATCACTACTGCAGGCAGTTAAATAAGCTACAAGTTAGTTTTTTGCGAGCTCTGCACAATGTTCAGCTAAAGCTACCTGTAGAAGGTTGGTAGTGTTTTTCTGATCCTATCACTACCGCAGGCAGCTAAATAAGCTACAAGTTCATTTTTTGCGAGCTCTGCACAGAGTTCAGCTTAAACCACAAGTTAGTGTAGTGCGAGCTCTGCACAGTGTTCAGCTAAAGCTACCTATAGAAGGTTGGAGGTGTTTTCCTGATCCTATCACTACTGCAGGCAGTTAAATAAGCTACAAGTTAGTTTTTTGCGAGCTCTGCACAATGTTCAGCTAAAGCTACCTGTAGAAGGTTGGTGGTGTTTTCCTGATCCTATCACTACCGCAGGCAGCTAAATAAGCTACAAGTTAGTTTTTTGCGAGCTCTGCACAGTGTTCACCTAAAGCTACCTGTAGAAGGTTGGTGGTGTTTTCCTGATCCTATCACTACCGCAGGCAGCTAAATAAGCTACAAGTTATTTTTTTGTGAGCTCTGCACAGTGTTCACCTAAAGCTACCTGTAAAAGGTTGGTGGTGTTTTTCTGATCCTATCACTACCGCAGGCAGTTAAATATGCTACAAGTTAGTTTTTTGTGAGCTCTGCACAGTGTTTAGCTAAAACTTCAAGTTAGTGTATTGCGAGCTCTTCACAGTGTTTAGGTAAAGCTACCTGTAGAAGGTTGGTGGTGTTTTCCTGATCCTATCACTACCGCAGGCAGCTAAATAAGCTACAAATTAGTTTTTTGTGAGCTCTGCACAGTGTTCACCTAAAGCTACCTGTAGAAGGTTGGTAGTGTTTTTCTGATCCTATCACTACCGCAGGCAGCTAAATAAGCTACAAGTTCATTTTTTGCCAGCTCTGCACAGTGTTCAGCTAAAACTTCAAGTTAGTGTAGTGCGAGCTCTTCACAGTGTTCAGCTAAAACTTAAAGTTAGTGTAGTGTGAGCTCCGCACAGTGTTCAGCTAAAGCCACCTGTAGAAGGTTGTTGGTGTTTTCCTGATCCTATCACTACCGCAGGCAGCTAAATAAGCTACAAGTTAGTTTTTTGTGAGCTCTGCATAGTGTTCAGCTAAAGCTACCTGTAGAAGGTTGGTGGTGTTTTCCTGATCCTATCCCTACCGCAGGCAGATAAATAAGCTACAAGTTAGTTTTTTGCGAGCTCTGCACAGTGTTCACCTAAAGCTATCTGTAGAAGGTTGGTGGTGTTTTCCTGATCCTATCACTACCGCAGGCAGCTAAATAAGCTACAAGTTATTTTTTTGCGAGCTCTGCACAGTGTTCACCTAAAGCTACCTGTAGAAGGTTGGTGGTGTTTTCCTGATCCTATCACTACCGCAGGCAGCTAAATAAGCTACAAGTTATTTTTTTGCAAGCTCTGCACAGTGTTCAGCTAAAGCTACCTGTAGAAGGTTGGTGGTGTTTTCCTGATCCTATCACTACCGCAGGCAGCTTAATAAGCTACAAGTTATTTTTTTGCGAGCTCTGCACAGTGTTCACCTAAAGCTACCTGTAAAAGGTTGGTGGTGTTTTTCTGATCCTATCATTACCGCAGGCAGCTAAATAATCTACAAGTTAGTGTAGTGCGTCCTCCACACAGTGTTCAGCTAAAGCTACAAGTTAGTATAGTGCGTCCTCTAAACAGTGTTCAGCTAAAGCTACCAGTTAGTGTAGGGCGTCCTCCTCACAGTGTTCAGCTAAAACTACAAGTTAGTGTAGTGCGACCTTTGTACAGTGTTCAGCTAAAGCTACCTGTAGAAGGTTGGTGGTGTTTTCCTGATCCTATCACTACTGCAGGCAGATAAATAAGCTACAAGTTATTTTTTTGCGAGCTCTGCACAGTGTTCAGCTAAAACTTCAAGTTAGTGTAGTGCAAGCTCTGCACAGTGTTCACCTAAAGCTACCTGTAAAAGGTTGGTGCTGTTTTTCTGATCCTATCACTACCGCAGGCAGTTAAATAAGCTACAAGTTAGTTTTTTGTGAGCTCTGCACAGTGTTTAGCTAAAACTTCAAGTTAGTGTATTGCGAGCTCTTCACAGTGTTCACCTAAAGCTACCTGTGGAAGGTTGGTGGTGTTTTCCTGATCCTATCACTACCGCAGGCAGCTAAATAAGCTACAAGTTATTTTTTTGCGAGCTCTGCACAGTGTTCACCTAAAGATACCTGTAGAAGGTTGGTGGTGTTTTCCTGATCCTATCACTACCGCAGGCAGCTAAATAGGCTACAAGTTATTTTTTTGTGAGCTCTGCAATGTGTTCACCTAAAGCTACGTGTAGAAGGTTGGTGGTGTTTTCCTGATCCTATCACTACCGCAGACAGCTAAATAAGCTACAAGTTAGTTTCTTGCGAGCTCTGCATAGTGTTTAGCTAAAACTTCAAGTTAGTTTAGTGCGAGCTCTGCACAGTGTTCAGCTAAAGCCACCAGTAGAAGGTTGGTGGTTTTAGCCTGATCTTATCACTACCACAGGCAGCTAAATAGGCTACAAGTTAGTTTTTTGTGAGCTCTGCACAGTGTTCACTTAAAGCTACCTGTAGAAGGTTGGTGGTGTTTTTCTGATCCTATCACTACCGCAGGCAGCTAAATAAGCTACAAGTAATTTTTTGCGAGCTCTGCACAGTGTTCAGCTAAAACTTCAAGTTAGTGTAGTGCGAGCTCTGCACATTGTTCAGCTAAAACCACCTGTAGAAGGTTGGTGGTGTTTTCCTGATCCTATCACTACTGCAGGCAGCTAAATCAGCTACAAGTTAGTTTTTTGTGAGCTCTGCATAGTGTTCAGCTAAAGCTATCTTTAGAAGGCTGGTGGTGTTTTCCTGATCCTATCACTACCGCAGGCAGCTAAATAAGCTACAAGTTAGTTTTTTGCGAGCTCTGCACAATGTTCACCTAAAGCTACCTGTAGAAGGTTGGTGGTGTTTTCCTGATCCTATCACTACTGCAGGCAGCTAAATAAGCTACAAGTTATTTTTTTGCAAGCTCTGCAAAGTGTTCAGCTAAAGCTACCTGTAGAAGGTTGGTGGTGTTTTCCTGATCCTATCACTACTGCAGGCAGCTAAATAAGCTACAAGTTATTTTTTTGCGAGCTCTGCACAGTGTTCACCTAAAGCTACCTGTAAAAGGTTGGTGGTGTTTTCCTGATCCTATTACTACCGCAGGCTGCTAAATAATCTACAAGTTAGTGTAGTGCGTCCTCCTCACAGTGTTCAGCTAAAACTACAAGTTAGTGTAGTGCGACCTCTGCACAGTGTTCAGCTAAAGCTATAAGTTAGTATAGTGCATCCTCTAAACAGTGTTCAGCTAAAGCTAAAAGTTAGTGTAGGGCGTCCTCCTCACAGTGTTCAGCTAAAACTACAAGTTAGTGTAGTGCGACCTGTGCACAGTGTTCAGCTATAGCTACCTGTAGAAGGTTGGTGGTGTTTTCCTGATCCTATCACTACCGCAGACAGCTAAATAAGCTACAAGTTAGTTTTTTGCGAGCTCTGCACAGTGTTCACCTAAAGCTACCTGTAGAAGGTTGGTGGTGTTTTCCTGATCCTATCACTACCGCAGGCAGCTAAATAAGCTACAAGTTATTTTTTTGCAAGCTCTGCACAGTGTTCAGCTAAAGCTACCTGTAGAAGGTTGGTGGTGTTTTCCTGATCCTATCACTACCGCAGGCAGCTTAATAAGCTACAAGTTATTTTTTTGCGAGCTCTGCACAGTGTTCACCTAAAGCTACCTGTAAAAGGTTGGTGGTGTTTTTCTGATCCTATCATTACCGCAGACAGCTAAATAATCTACAAGTTAGTGTAGTGCGTCCTCCTCACAGTGTTTAGCTAAAACTACAAGTTAGTGTAGTGCGACCTCTGCAGAGTGTTCAGCTAAAGCTACAAGTTAGTATAGTGCGTCCTCTAAACAGTGTTCAGCTAAAGCTACCAGTTAGTGTAGGGCGTCCTCCTCACAGTGTTCAGCTAAAACTACAAGTTAGTGTAGTGCAACCTTTGTACAGTGTTCAGCTAAAGCTACCTGTAGAAGGTTGGTGGTGTTTTCCTGATCCTATCACTACTGCAGGCAGATAAATAAGCTACAAGTTATTTTTTGCGAGCTCTGCACAGTCTTCAGCTAAAACTTCAAGTTAGTGTAGTGCAAGCTCTGCACAGTGTTCACCTAAAGCTACCTGTAAAAGGTTGGTGCTGTTTTTCTGATCCTATCACTACCGCAGGCAGTTAAATAAGCTACAAGTTAGTTTTTTGTGAGCTCTGCACAGTGTTTAGCTAAAACTTCAAGTTAGTGTATTGCGAGCTCTTCACAGTGTTCACCTAAAGCTACCTGTAGAAGGTTGGTGGTGTTTTCCTGATCCTATCACTACCGCAGGCAGCTAAATAAGCTACAAGTTATTTTTTTGCAAGCTCTGCACAGTGTTCACCTAAAGCTACCTGTAGAAGGTTGGTGGTGTTTTCCTGATCCTATCACTACCGCAGACAGCTAAATAAGTTACAAGTTAGTTTCTTGCGAGCTCTGCATAGTGTTTAGCTAAAACTTCAAGTTAGTGTAGTGCGAGCTCTGCACAGTGTTCAGCTAAAGCCACCAGTAGAAGGTTGGTGGTTTTAGCCTGATCTTATCACTACCACAGGCAGCTAAATAGGCTACAAGTTAGTTTTTTGTGTGCTCTGCATAGTGTTCAGCTAAAGCTACCTTTAGAAGGTTGGTGGTGTTTTCCTGATCCTATCACTACCGCAGGCTGCTAAATAAGCTACAAGTTAGTGTAATGCGTCCTCCTCACAGTGTTCAGCTAAAACTATAAGTTAGTGTAGTGCACAGTGTTCAGCTAAAGCTACAAGTTAGGGTAGTGGGTCCTCCTCACAATGTTCAGCTAAAGCTACAAGTTAGTGTAGTGCGTCCTCCTCACTGTGTTCAGCTAAAACTACAAGTTAGTGTAGTGTGACCTCTGCACAGTGTTCAGCTAAAGCTACAAGTTAGTGTAGTGCGTCCTCTGAACAGTGTTCAGGTAAAGATGCAAGTTAGTGTAATGCGACCTCTGCACAGTGTTCAGCTAAAGCTACCTATAGAAGGTTGATGGTGTTTTCCTGATCCTATCACTACCGCAGGCAGCTAAATAAGCTACAAGTTAGTTTTTTGCGAGCTCTGCACAGTGTTCAGCTAAAGCTACCTATAGTAGGTTGGTGGTGTTTTCCTGATCCTATCACTACCGCAGGCAGCTAAATAAGCTACAAGTTAGTTATTTGCAAGCTCTGCACAGTGTTCACCTAAAGCTACCTGTAGAAGGTTGGTGGTGTTTTCCTGATCCTATCACTACCGCAGGCAGCTAAATAAGCTACAAGTTATTTTTTTGCGAGCTCTGCACAGTGTTCACCTAAAGCTACCTGTAGAAGGTTGGTGGTTTTTTTCCTGATCCTATCACTACCGCAGGCAGCTAAATAAGCTACAAGATATTGTTTTGAGAGCTCTGCAATGTGTTCACCTAAAGCTACCTGTAGAAGGTTGGTGGTGTTTTTCTGATCCTATCACTACCGCAGGCAGCTAAATAAGCTACAAGTAATTTTTTGTGAGCTCTGCACAGTGTTCAGCTAAAACTTCAAGTTAGTGTAGTGCGAGCTCTGCACAGTGTTTAGCTAAAGCCACCAGTAGAAGGTTGGTGGTGTTTTCCTGATCCTATCACTACCACAGGCAGCTAAATAAGCTACAAGTTAGTTTTTTGTGAGCTCTGCATAGTGTTCAGCTAAAGCTACCTTTAGAAGGTTGGTGGTGTTTTCCTGATCCTATCACTACCGCAGGCAGATAAATAAGCTACAAGTTAGTTTTTTGGGAGCTCTGCACAGTGTTCAGCTAAAGCTACCTGTAGAAGGTTGGTGGTGTTTTCCTGATCCTATCACTACCGCAGGCAGCTAAATAAGCTACAAGTTATTTTTTTGCAAGCTCTGCACAGTGTTCAGCTGAAGCTACCTGAAGAAGGTTGGTGGTGTTTTCCTGATCCTATCACTACCGCAGGCAGCTAAATAAGCTACAAGTTATTTTTTTGCAAGCTCTGCACAGTGTTCAGCTGAAGCTACCTGTAGATGGTTGGTGGTGTTTTCCTGATCCTATCACTACCGCAGGCAGCTAAATAAGCTACAAGTTAGTGTAGTGCGTCCTCCTCACAGTGTTCAGCTAAAACTACAAGTTAGTGTAGTGCAAAGTGTTCAGCTAAAGCTACAAGTTAGGGTAGTGCGTCCTCCTCACAGTGTTCAGCTAAAACTACAAGTTAGTGTAGTGCGACCTCTGCACAGTGTTCAGCTAAAGCTATAAGTTAGTATAGTGCGTCCTCTAAACAGTGTTCAGCTAAAGCTACAAGTTAGTGCAGGGCGTCCTCCTCACAGTGTTCAGCTAAAACTACAAGTTAGTGTAGTGCGACCTTTGCACAGTGTTCAGCTAAAGCTACCTGTAGAAGGTTGGTGGTGTTTTCCTGATCCTATCACTACCGCAGGCAGCTAAAAAAGCTACAAGTTAGTTTTTTGTGAGCTCTGCACAGTGTTTAGCTAAAACTTCAAGTTAGTGTAGTGCGAGCTCTGCACAGTGTTCAGCTAAAGCCACCAGTAGAAGTTTGGTGGTGTTTTCCTGATCTTATCACTACCGCAGACAGCTTAATAAGCTACAAGTTAGTTTTTTGCGAGCTCTACATAGTGTTTAGCTAAAACTTCAAGTTAGTGTAGTGCGAGCTCTGCACAGTGTTCAGCTAAAGCCACCAGTAGAAGGTTGGTGATGTTTTCCTGATCCTATCACTACCGCAGGCTGCTAAATAAGCTACAAGTTAGTGTAGTGCGTCCTCCTTACAGTGTTCAGCTAAAACTATAAGTTAGTGTAGTGCACAGTGTTCAGCTAAAGCTACAAGTTAGGGTAGTGCGTCCTCCTCACAGTGTTCAGCTAAAGCTACAAGTTAGTGTAGTGCGTCCTCCTCACTGTGTTCAGCTAAAACTACAAGTTAGTGTAGTGCGACCTCTGCACAGTGTTCAGCTAAAGCTACAAGTTAGTGTAGTTCGTCCTCTGAACAGTGTTCAGCTAAAGATGCAAGTTAGTGTAATGCGTCCTCCTCACAGTGTTCAGCTAAAACTACAAGTTAGTGTTGTGCGACCTTTGCACAGTGTTCAGCTAAAGCTACCTGTAGAAGGTTGGTGGTGTTTTTCTGATCCTATCACTACCGCAGGCAGCAAAATAAGCTACAAGTTATTTTTTTGCAAGCTCTGCACAGTGTTCAGCTGAAGCTACCTGTAGAAGGTTGGTGGTGTTTTCCTGATCCTATCATTACCGCAGGCAGCTAAATAAGCTACAAGTTATTTTTTTGCAAGCTCTGCACAGTGTTCAGCTGAAGCTACCTGTAGATGGTTGGTGGTGTTTTCCTGATCCTATCACTACCGCAGGCAGCTAAATAAGCTACAAGTTAGTGTAGTGCGTCCTCCTCACAGTGTTCAGCTAAAACTACAAGTTAGTGTAGTGCAAAGTGTTCAGCTAAAGCTACAAGTTAGGGTAGTGCGTCCTCCTCACAGTGTTCAGCTAAAACTACAAGTTAGTGTAGTGCGACCTCTGCACAGTGTTCAGCTAAAGCTATAAGTTAGTATAGTGCGTCCTCTAAACAGTGTTCAGCTAAAGCTACAAGTTAGTGCAGGGCGTCCTCCTCACAGTGTTCAGCTAAAACTACAAGTTAGTGTAGTGCGACCTTTGCACAGTGTTCAGCTAAAGCTACCTGTAGAAGGTTGGTGGTGTTTTCCTGATCCTATCACTACCGCAGGCAGCTAAAAAAGCTACAAGTTAGTTTTTTGTGAGCTCTGCACAGTGTTTAGCTAAAACTTCAAGTTAGTGTAGTGCGAGCTCTGCACAGTGTTCAGCTAAAGCCACCAGTAGAAGTTTGGTGGTGTTTTCCTGATCTTATCACTACCGCAGACAGCTAAATAAGCTACAAGTTAGTTTTTTGCGAGCTCTACATAGTGTTTAGCTAAAACTTCAAGTTAGTGTAGTGCGAGCTCTGCACAGTGTTCAGCTAAAGCCACCAGTAGAAGGTTGGTGATGTTTTCCTGATCCTATCACTACCGCAGGCTGCTAAATAAGCTACAAGTTAGTGTAGTGCGTCCTCCTTACAGTGTTCAGCTAAAACTATAAGTTAGTGTAGTGCACAGTGTTCAGCTAAAGCTACAAGTTAGGGTAGTGCGTCCTCCTCACAGTGTTCAGCTAAAGCTACAAGTTAGTGTAGTGCGTCCTCCTCACTGTGTTCAGCTAAAACTACAAGTTAGTGTAGTGCGACCTCTGCACAGTGTTCAGCTAAAGCTACAAGTTAGTGTAGTTCGTCCTCTGAACAGTGTTCAGCTAAAGATGCAAGTTAGTGTAATGCGTCCTCCTCACAGTGTTCAGCTAAAACTACAAGTTAGTGTTGTGCGACCTTTGCACAGTGTTCAGCTAAAGCTACCTGTAGAAGGTTGGTGGTGTTTTTCTGATCCTATCACTACCGCAGGCAGCGAAATAAGCTACAAGTTAATTTTTTGTGAGCTCTGCACAGTGTTCACCTAAAGCTACCTGTAGAAGGTTAATTGTGTTTTTCTGATCCTATCACTACCGCCGGCAGTTAAATAAGCTACAAGTTAGTTTTTTGCGAGCTCTGCACAGCGTTCAGCTAAAGCTACCTATAGTAGGTTGGTGGTGTTTTCCTGATCCTATCACTACCGCAGGCAGCTAAATAAGCTACAAGATAGTTTTTTGCGAGCTCTGCACAGTGTTCACCTAAAGCTACCTGTAGAAGCTTGGTGGTGTTTCCCTGATCCTATCACTACCGCAGGCAGCTAAATAAGCTACAAGTTAGTTTTTTGTGAGCTCTGCACATTGTTCACCTAAAGCTACCTCTAGAAGGTTGTTGGTGTTTTCCTGATCCTATCACTACCGCAGGCTGCTAAATAAGCTACAAGTTAGTGTAGTGCGTCCTCCTCACAGTGTTCAGCTAAAACTACAAGTTAGTGTAGTGCACAGTGTTCAGCTAAAGCTACAAGTTAGGGTAGTGCGTCCTCCTCACAGTGTTCAGCTAAAACTACAAGTTAGTGTAGTGCGACCTTTGCACAGTGTTCAGCTAAAGCTACCTGTAGAAGGTTGGTGTTGTTTTCCTGATCCTATCTCTACTGCAGGCAGATAAATAAGCTACAAGTTAGTTTTTTGCGAGCTCTGCACAGTGTTCACCTAAAGCTACCTGTAGAAGTTTGGTGGTGTTTTCCTGATCCTATCACTACTGCAGGCAGCTAAATAAGCTACAAGTTATTTTTTTGCGAGCTCTGCACAGTGTTCACCTAAAGCTACCTGTAAAAGGTTGGTGATGTTTTTCTGATCCTATCACTACCGCAGGCAGCTAAATAAGCTACAAGTTAGTTTTTTGCGAGCTCTGCACAGTGTTCAGCTAAAACTTCAAGTTAGTGTAGTGCGAGCTCTTCACAGTGTTCAGGTAAAGCTACCTGTAGAAGGTTGGTGGTGTTTTCCTGATCCTATCACTACCGCAGACAGCTAAATAAGCTACAAGTTAGTTTTTTGCGAGCTCTGCATAGTGTTTAGCTAAAGCTACCTGTAGAAGGTTGGTGGTGTTTTCCTGATCCTATTACTACTGCAGGCAGCTAAATAAGCTACAAGTTAGTTTTTTGCGAGCTCTACACAGTGATCAGCTAAAGCTACCTGTAGAAGGTTGGTGGTGTTCTCATACTGTAGGCAGGCAGTTGATTTTGCTTCAGTATCTATATATATATATATATATATATATATATATATATATATATATATATATATATATATCCCAGCTTAGTGCAGCTACAGGGCCATTAGTATGTCTGGAAGGCCAACAAGGAGAGGCAGACAGTCACAAGGTAATAAAAGAGGGCAAGCAGGCTCTGTGAGACGGTGCATCCTCATCAGCACGTGGCCGTGGGACACGCTTGGCCTTTTTTTTGGCAGCTGGCCATGTTGAGCCACAATATGCGGAAGACTTGGTCGAGTGGATGACCAAGCCGTCCTCATCCTCCTCATCCTCTCTCACCCATGCTCAGGGTACTTTGTCTGGCAAAGCAGCTGCCAACGCGGCCTCTTCCCTCAGCAATGGCATCAGTGACTCCTTCCCTAGCCCCTCTATGTCCTCCTGAGGAGTCCCTCGAACTGTTTAACCACAGTGTTGGATACATGCTCCAGGAGGATGCCCAGCGTTTAGAATGCTCTGATGATGATACTGAGCTAGATGAAGGCAGTAACATGAGCATGGACAGAGGGAGTGCCCAAGAAGGACAGCAATCTGGCAGTCATGCTCCCCCTGCTGCAGCCTACTGCCAGGTTTGCTCCAGTGATGAGGAGGGAGGGGATGATGAGGTCACTGACTCAACGTGGGTGCCTGATAGGAGAGAGGAGGAGGAGGAGGCACATCACCAACGAGGCAGGATGCCCTCCAGGGGCCAGCCTAAGGGCAGCACACTGACTGCATCACACCCCAAAGCTCCGCATGTGCAGGGGGCTGCTGTCTCTGCGCGTTATTCCAAAAGTTCTTTTGATGTGGGCCTTTTTGAGACGAGTGCATCAGATTGCACCTCTGCTATTTGCAACATATGTCTCAAGCGTATCTCGCGTGGCCAAAACATCTCCCGCTTGGGCAGTGCACCACATGCTTGACCAGACATATGTTGACCTGCCATGCAGTTCGTTGGCAAGCGTATCCAAAAGACCCACACCAAAGAACAAAGAGGACCTCTCCTTGCTCCTCATCAGCTGAGATCTTTAACCCCACTATACCTTCAGTCCTCTCTGAGACCTGCACTGAGAGGAATGAAGGTGTAGAATTAGGTGTGTCACAGCCAAGTACTTGTGGGCAATCTGTTTTCAGTACACTGACGTCAGATTGTACCAGGAACATTTCCCTGCTCCAGCTGCTGCACCGCCGAAAGAAGTTCGCTCCCAGCCATCCACATGCCCAGCGGTTGAATGCTAGCTTGGTACAATTGCTAGCACTTCAACTGCTGCCTTTTTAGTTGGTAGATTCTGCCCCCTTCCGTGAGTTTGTGGAATGTGCGGTTCCTCAGTGGCAGGTACCCAAACGCCACTTTTTCTCACGGAAGGTGATTCCGGCTCTCTACCGGCATGTGGAAGGCAATGTCCATGCCTCGCTGGACAGGGCGGTCAGCGGTAAGGTGCATATTACCGCTGACTCATGGTCCAGCAGGCATGGACAGGGACGTTACCTAAGTTTCACAGCGCATTGGGTGACTCTGCTGGCAGCTGGGAAGGATGCAGGACAAGGTGCAGTAGTGTTGGAGGTTGTTCCGCCACTACGCCTCCAAAATGCCACTACTAATGATTGTGACACACCTCTCTCCTCCACCCCCTCCTCTTCTTCTTCCTCCATGGCCTCTTCCTGTGCTTGGTCCTCGGAACCAGCGGCGCTCCGTAGCCATTCAAGGGGCTGCGCAAGTATGCAGGCCAAAAGATGCCATGCAGTGCTTGAACTGGTGTGCTTGGGGGACAGGAGCCACACTGGGGCAAAGGTTCTGTCAGCTCTGCAGGGGCAGGTTCAGAGGTGGTTGACTCCACGCCAATTTAAGGCAGGAATGGCGGTTTGCGACAATGGCACCAACCTCCTCTCTGCCCTCCGACAGGGACAAATGACCCATGTGCCCTGTTTGGCTCACGTCCTTAACTTGGTGGCGCAGCGGTTCTTGGGCAGGTACCCGGGCTTACAGGATGTCCTGAGGCAGGCCAGGAAAGTTTGTGTGCATTTCCGCCGGTCATATAATGCCAGTGCTCGGCTGACAGACCTCCAAAAGGAGTTTAACCTGCGAACCGCCTAATCTGTGACATGCCCACCAGGTGGAACTCAACGTTGGCCATGCTGCAGCGGCTGCACATGCAGCAGAGGGCCATCAATGAGTATCTGTGCGACTATGGCACCAGGACAGGGTCAGGGGAGCTTGTTTTTTTTCCCCACGCCAGTGGCCCATGATCAGGGATGCATGCACAGTCCTGTCACCATTTGAGGAGGCCATGAGGATGGTGAGCAGTGACAGTGCATGCATCAGTGACACTGTCCCCCTTGTCCACCTGTTGGAGCACACGCTGTGTGGAATAATGGACAGGGCACTTGAGGCAGAACCAAGGCAACAACAGGAGGACTTCCTTAGCTCTCAAGACCCCCTTTATCCGTACAGTGTTCCTAGGTGCCCGCCGATCACACAGGAAGAGGAGGAGGAGGAGGAGGATTGTGTCAGTATGGAGGTGGAGCCTGGCACTCAGCATCAGCAGCAGTCTTTAAGGGATCAGTCCCAAGAAACACATGGACTTGTACGTGGCTGGGAGGAGGTGGCTGCGGACCATGTCGTCCTTAGTGACCCAGAGGACTCCGGACTGAATGCCTCAGCAAACCTATGCTGCATGGCCTCCCTGATCCTGCAAAGCCTGCGTAAGGATCCTCGTATTCGTGGTATCAAGGAGAAGGACCAATACTGGCTGGCAACCCTCCTTGATCCACGTTACAAGGGTAAGGTTGCGGACCTTATCTTGCCTTCGCAGAGGGAGCAGAGGATGAAACATCTTCAAGAGGCCTTGCAGAAAGGTCTGTGCAACGCGTTCCCAGAGACTGGGAGGTTACAAACTCCTGTTTCTGGACAACGTGTTGCTGAGGCTTCGGTCAGTCAAAGAAGGAGCGGTGGAGAAGGTGGCCGTCTGACCGATGCGTTCAGACAATTTTTTAGTCCGCAGCCCCAAGGTATGATCGGTTCCAGCAACCATCGCCAGCATTTGTTTTACATGGTGCAGGAATACCTAGGGGCAAGATCTGACTTGGACACCTTTCCCACCGAAAATCCTCTGGGTTACTGGGTCTTGAGGATGGATCACTGGCCAGAGCTTACACAGTATGCAATTGAGCTACTGGCCTGTCCTGCATCCAGTGTTCTTTCAGAACGCACATTCAGTGCTGCTGGAGGCTTTGTAACCGATCACAGGGTGCGTCTGTCCACCGACTCGATCGATCGACTGACCTTCATAAAAATGAATCAGTCTTGGATCACCACCAGCTACCAAGCACCTGATGCTGATGTAACCGAATAATTTTTTTTGAAATCTCAGATCCCTTCAAAAACTGCCTATGCTGATGCTGAGTGACTATCCTGCGAAATTATCCTCTTCTTCCTCAATGATCACGCTGATAGCTTGTAAGAACATTTTTGGTTCTGGGCACCACCACCAGTGCCTAAGGCCCAATTTTTCTGCCCCTGTTAAACAGTGGCGTGTAATTACAACTTTTGATGCAATACTTTGCAGCAGGGCTTGTTCCTGTGTTCCAACTAGAGTATCTGTGAGGGGTTGCAGTGTTGTGGCACCAGCACCAGTGCCTAAGGCCCAATTTTTCAGCCCCGGTTCAACAGGGGCATGTAGTTACAATTCTTGATCTAATATTTCACAGCAGGGCCCGTTTCTGCTCCCACCAAGAGCGAGTGAGGACTTACAGTGTTGTGGCACCAGCACCACCACCACCACCAAAGGCCCAATTTTTCTGCCCCTGTTCAACAGGGGCATGTAATTACAATTCTTGATCTAATATTACACAGCAGGGCCCTGTGAGGGCTTACAGTGTTATGGCCACAACAACACCTAAGGCCCAAATTTCTGCTGAGTATATAGGGCAGGCCCCTACTTTCAAACATCCAACTTACAAACGACTCTTACTTGCAAACGGAAGGAGACAACAGGAAGTGAGATGAAATCTTCCCCTAGGAAGGGAAATTCTCTCCTGTAAGAGTTAATATGGGAAAAACATTTCTCCTTTCCACTGATGCTTTATCACCAATTCTTGTTTCACAAAAATTTTTCAAAAAACATTTGTCATTGGGACAAAAAGTGAGGTGAAATCTTCTGAAGAGGAGCACAGACAGCAAAACAAATGTCACAGGGATGATAACCCTTCCCTATGTTTTCCAAAAAGCTTAAAATAGATTTTTTGGCTGGAGCTAAGCACGTTAAAAATGTACCAGTTGAAATTTACAAACAGATTCTACTTAACAACAAACCTACAGTCCCTGTCTTGTTTGCACCGCCTGTATACTGCTGTTCAGAGTACAGAGCCTGTATACTGCTGTTTCCTTTTTTTTTTGGGTGTGGGGTTCCCCTTAATATCCATACATGACCCAAAGGGCCTGGTAATGGACTGGGGGGTACCCATGCCATTTGTCTCACTGATTTTCATCCATATTTCCAGGACCCGACATTACATTAAAGCCGCAAGCAGTTTTAAATGACTTTTTTTCCTTTAAAAATGACATTTTGTGCAGGGACTGCACCCCCAGGTACGATATTTAAAGGAATATTTCACTTTTTTTTTTACTTTAAGCATCATTAAAATCATTGCTCCCAAAAAAACAGCCTTTTTTTTGCATTGATACATGTCCCCTGGGGCAGGACCCGGGTCCCCAAACCCTTTTTAGGACAATATCATGCAAATTAGCCTTTAAAATGAGCACTTTTGATTTCGAACCTTCATGTCCCATAGACGTCAATGGGGTTCTAACGTTCGTGCAAATTTTTGGTCCGTTCGCAGGTTCTGGTGCGAACCGAACCGGGGGTTGTTCGGCACATCCCTAATTACTGACAAAAATAATAATAATTTTCAACACCATGCCCTAAATTTTGTGGAGTCCTGAAAATGGCGTGGTTGTGTAAAATTAGAAAGCACTGTTGGGTGTTTTATTTACTAAAGGAAAATACACTTTGCACTACAAGTGCACTTGAGACTGCACTGAAACGGCACGGATTTTGTTGTCGGAAAATTTTATAGCCTGCTCTCAAACTTTGTGTGTCGGAAATTCCGATGGAAAAAGTCAGATGGAGCCCACACACGGTCGGAATTTCCAACAACAAGCCATGATCGCACATTATCCATGTGTACAGGGCATAACTGTGAGTCAGCTATAGATAAAATATATGATGTAACAGCGCTAAAGTCCGTGGATATAACAATAAAATAACGTTAAAAATAAGTGACAGTGGCCCATAAAAGTAGTCCAAAAGAGAGTCTATAATATGTAGATCATCCGTAATATGAATGGATAAGGGAGCCAGGGAGATCTGTGCAACCAGGGTACCACGGGCAGCTTCCTGTTGAGTGAAGTCAATTCTCCATGTACATAAAAAAAATCCAAAAAGAAAGCGCCTCTTAGGTATCAATGATTTATTCAGGTGATAAAAGCATTATAAACACTTACATAAAGATTGACGATTGGCAGCTTCCATAGAGAACTAATCCCGGTGTTCGTCAATGAAATCCCAATAGTGTGGGGCTAGATGGATACTGTGCGGATGGCCGCGGACCTCCACTCAGAAGCGCCGACTGTGTGTGCGCTGTAGTGAGGGAATCACTTCCGCATTCCAACAGATCACATGGGCGATGACGTCACTCGGGTAGTTCAGATTCGCTGGGGACCACTACGCGTTTCTGAGCATGCGCGAAGCTCTTAACGGGCATGCGCGCTCCTTTTTCAAGTGTATTTTGGGACAGCAAACCAGGAGGCTTAAATAGCTGAAAGATACTGATCAGGACCAATCGAAACGAAGAGGGGGAGGGAACAGTATTCGGAAAATAGAATGAAAATGATAGGAATGAATTCTCTATGGATTGCAGACTAATATAAAAAGTGATAGTATATAAATTAATTAATAATGCTGATAGAGTTTATCCGAAGACATGAAGATATAAAGTTGAGGAAATTGGTAATAAAATGGATAATTATACAATGCATAAATAGTGATCGAAAAATAAATCGAAAAATTAAATAAATAAAAAAAAAAATATATATATATATATATATATATATATATATATATATATATATATATATACGTAATCAAAAATAATAATAAGAAAAATAAATACATGAATAAAATTTAAATGATGGACATGGGAGTTTTATACAGTAATTCATGTTGTATGGAAAAATATCTATATAAAAACCAATATATTATCTGTAATATAAACAAAAGTATTAGGAAAAAATATATATACACACAAAATCAAAAAATTGCAAAAAATTATACTTATATATATATATAAGTATAGAAAAAAATATATATTAATAAGATATGGACTGAGGTTTTTTCTACTGGGGAGGGGAAGCCTCAATAAGTTAATGAACTGATAACAGTAAGAATAAGAAATAAAATAATATAATAGATAAAAAATATTAAAGATTATATAATAAAACATAGAGTGTAGAAAAAAATACATAGGCATTACACCCTAAGTTATTCCAGTGATATGATAAAATGAATAGAATGATTAAAAAGGAGTAAAATAGATCAATAGATACGTTCTATATGATGGTGTTAACCTCTAGTTCCTCATTTAACCCATTGGGTGCTAAAGTGTCCAAAATAAAAATCAAAAAAGTTTCACGCTCACATAGTTTAGAAAAACGCTCGGCCTCGGATAATTTGCGTGGAATGGACTCAATTACCCAAACCTGTAGGCCGGCAGTGGATTGGTGGTGATGTTCAAGAAAATGTCTGGGGACGCTGTGTTCGTCACAACCTTCGGATAAACTCTATCAGCATTATTAATTAATTTATATACTATCACTTTTTATATTAGTCTGCAATCCATAGAGAATTCATTCCTATCATTTTCATTCTATTTTCCGGATACTGTTCCCTCCCCCTCTTTGTTTCGATTGGTCCTGATCAGTATCTTTCTATTTAAGCCTCCTGGTTTGCTGTCCCAAAATATACTTGAAAAAGGAGCGCACATGCCCGTTACGAGCTTCGCGCATGCTCAGAAACGCGTAGTGGTCCCCAGCGAATCTGAACTACCCGAGTGACGTCATCGCCCATGTGATCAGTTGGAACGCGGAAGTGATTCCCTCACTACACCGCACACACAGTCGGCGCTTCCGAGCGGAGGTCCGCGGCCATCCGCACGGTATCCATCTAGCCCCACACTATTGGGATTTCATTGACGAACACTGGGATTAGTTCTCTATGGAAGCTGCCAATCGTCAATCTTTATGTAAGTGTTTATAATGCTTTTATCACCTGAATAAATCTTTGATACCTAAGAGGCGGTTTCTTTTTGGATTTTTTTTGTGAGTCAGCTATATGCCAAGATAAAACTATCTACAGCTGTCACAGTTACTGCCGTGGAATTTATGTGCACAGGAAGACTATACAGTATAGCTATCGGCCGGTAGGAGAGAGGCTGAGGGGTGTCACTACCCCTGCCTGGGAACTTTATTTCCACTGGTCTGGTCGACTGTTACAGCCTAGCATCTGTGCCATTCTCTCATGTTAAACTGTAAAGTTCTATAAACTTCACTCCCTGACCCCCCACTACAGTCCCTGACCCCCCCTCTACAGCCTCTGACACTCCTACTACAGCCCATGACACCACAGAAGTGAAAAAAGGTATTGCCTCACTTTAAGTACATTTTCGTTTTACATACATGCTCTGGTCTGATTGCATATTTAAAAGTGGGGTATGCCTGTATTGAGAATATTAATGTATTACAGTATGTGAGCCTATTGCTTTCTTTCAGCCTTCCCTCGAGCATCAGATCAGTGATGTATACAGTATGCGGGCTGGGGAAGGACGGTGGATCTCCAAGTACTGCTGTTTGATGGTCATATGTATGCAAGTGTGTTTTGACTCATCTTCACATATTGGGAATCACTTTTATCCTGGTAAACTCTTATGTCTGATGTTTGAGCACTGGTTGTTTCATCCAAGAAGCTGTTATTAAGTCACAGAGACTTCTGCCTCATTATAGGAATCCATTTTTTTTCTGTTGCTGGATAGACCAATGCAATTACAGTATCATATGACTATTACATAAGACAAAGAACAGGGTACTCGTTGTGGGATGGGTAAAATCCCCTACATCAGACATAAGATACTAGATGATAATTCAGGAAATATAGTGGACATTTTAGCAAGATAGTGTCTGAAAACACCTTATTTACCAGTTCAAATAAGCAGAAAAAAGAGAGAAAAACACAAAAACCAATAAAACATGTGCGTTACCCTGACAGTTGAACATAATATACAGTAGCTGGTGCCTTCACCTATAGCAGTTAGAAAAATATGAATCAGTGGTTGGAGCAGTGGCTGGTAGAGAAATATCCACATCCTGGAATAGGGGTAAACCTCACCATCAAATGAATAGGTTAAATTGATATCTGCTCCCGGGTAGAGTAGCATTAATGTCAGCAAAAGTCACTAGTATCCCAGGTATCAAGCCATTGACCACAAAGCTTATAGAACTTTTTAGAGCACCCTTTTGCTTCATATGTTAGTTTGTACATAGGTAAAGTCTGATTAATAACCTTTTTCCAAAGCCCAATGTGTAGCATCTCCGTACGGGTCCAATTAAGCACACTCTTCAAGAATCTAAGGAAGTGCTTAGTAACGGCAGACACCCCCAGATCTTCAAAAATTCCTAACAGGCATCACCTAGGACAGCATACATTTGGGAGGTTGAAGGTATCCACAAAAAAAAAGCCATCACCTGTGACCAGAAGGGGCGAATCCTATTGTACCCCCAAACCATAAGTAAGAAGTCACCCATTTCACATTCACATTTATGACAAATAGGGATGGTGCGTTTATGCATTTTAAACAGATGAGCTGGGGTATAATATACTCAATGCAAGTAACGTAGCTAGATAAATTTATCTCTGGCCGAGATAAATTGGTGGCAGTCATATTTATCCATAAGTAGGGAATATTATGTAGAGATTAACCATATGTGATCAGGACGAAGGAGGGAGCGCTCAAGTTTTGAGTTACTAAGACAAACATTACTGTCACGATCAGGGGTCAGGCGCAAAGACCAGTTGCTATAGCAGTAGCGGGACTACCACCAACCAGCAGGATAGGTACACAGGTAGTCACTCTGATGGATGATGCAGGCTCACCTGAGGTGCTTAGTCTAAGTACCAACCAGTGTTCATCAGAGCTCCTGATGGTAGAGATGGATTTTGCTGTTTGTTAGTACCAGGTTACGGTCCTCTGGATTGCCCCACCAGGAGGTGAGCAAGCTGGGGTCCAGTAGCAAATAAGCAGGTAACGATCAAATAGAAGCATAGTCAGTAAACAAGCCAAAGGTTATGGGACAGGAGGGCCCATGGAGCCAAGAATCCCTTGGAAAGGTTGGGAAACCCATGTTTCAGCTTCCCATGCACCTCTTATGTCTAAGTCACCCTGTGCCATCCTGGCATAGGGTGACTGAGAAAATATATCTTGGATTACTTAAAATGGGACTGTAATATTTATCCACAATATCTCTCAGGATATATGTAAAGACTATTCTTGGTTTGTTTGATTCTGAACTCAACATGTTAGCTGAGAGAGCTGATCACATTGGCCTCTGTACAATGTAGGAGACAGGCCGACTCCTGCTGTGAGAAGGTGTCCTGTGTTTATACTTATGATAATGTATAATCTACTGTGTGAAGCTCGGTGACAACAAGTCTGACCTGTAGTGAAATCCTGATTAATCATAACAATGCTCAGGAGGGCACGGATGTCACATCGGATGCTTTAAGGGATTAGTTAATTAGCTCATGTTAATTCAGTTTCTGGTTACAGGTGTATTATTAGAGTAATATGAGCAGGAGGGGGGACCTCCTCTTCTGCTGTATATAAGACTTGTATTTTGGTTCTAATAAACAGTCCATGTTCAGCAACTAAACAAGTATCGTCTTGTTTTGTGCTTGTGAGCAGTTGGAATATCTGATATCTATATTCAGACTGGGAGGAAGTGGTACATGACGAAAGCACTCAAGTGGAGTGTGGCACGTTTCGTTACAGGTTAGTAAAAAATAGTTGCAGGTTGGGATCGGGCAGAAGTGTAATTGAGAAACAAAGGGTCGATAACGAATGGTAGCAAAATATGGACGGCAGCAGGGAAGACAAGAGCGAGATACTGGCTGAAGAGAGCACAATAATCTGGCAAACAGGAAGTGCAGAGACATGGTTTTAATCAGGAAGTTCATGGGAGGAGCAAAGAGTTCAAGGTTCAGCAGAAGTCAAGGCACAAGGCAGGGTTGTCCAATGGATCAGACATGGGTGCTGTCCAGCATATCAGGTAGCTCAGTGAGGAGAGTCATCGCCAGACACAGCAGAGGTCTCAGGTTCAAGCCCAGGCCATGACAATACCATAGAAAAAATTGTACCTCTACAGCATTTCTATGTTGTGCTACAAAATGACCACTGTAGTGGCATACATAGTTCCTGATGGAGTAGTGCAAAAGATTTGAACACCCCCCCCTCGTATAATTGATTTAGATAGGTTAGTTCATATCTTGCCCATATCCGACCACAGGGGAGTGAAAAAGAATGTGGTAGTTGAGTACTATGCCATAAAGGCTGGTTAGCAGAGTAAAGATGGTCATGTTGAACTAGGGAGTCAAAGCACTGTATATAAATCCGAAGGGACGTGCCGAGAATAGTTGTGCTTGTAGTAGCATGTACAAATCATCTATATATTAGGTTAGATAAAGTCTCATAGCAAGAGACAATTCTGTAGCCGTTGCTGCATTATTTAATTGTGGGAACCAGTGTTAATTTTGAAAGCAAATTTCGATTTAGTCTTAGGACTAAAATGGCATTTTAGTTTTAGTCCCATTTTAGTCTTCTGGAAGTGTTATAGTTTTAGTTATAGCCTTTGATGAAAAAGCCATTTTAGTTTTAGTCCATTTTAGTCATCGTATTTTAGTCGACTAAAATCTCCAGTACATTTTAGTCTAATAAAATAATTTTATTCGGGGAGCGGAGCTTGCAGCGGAAGGAGATGGACACTTGAGAGAGGAGCTCCATAACCAGCAGGGACACATTGGCACACAGCGAGCTGCAGAATTACAGCCATGATCCCCTGTTCATACCGCAACTGTGCCACGATCCTGGGGCACATCCCAGATATGTCCAGAAAGAAAAAAGAGAACCGGAGACCACAGAAACTAACATTTTACTTCACTCTGGAAGACAGGCAAGATGGCGGCGCACACCATGGTGAATACACCTCAGTACAGATCAACTAAAGGTAATCCAGCCAAAAGGAACAGCTCATTTAACCACTTCAATACCAGGCACTTAGACACCTTCCCGCCCAGGCCAATTTTCAGCTTTCAGCGCTGTCGCAATTTGAATGACAATTGCGCGGTCATGCTACACTGTACCCAAACACATTTTTTATCATTTTGTTCCCACAAATAGATCTTCTGGTGGTATTTGATCACCTCTGCAGTTTTTATTTTTTGCGCAACAAATAAAAAAAGACCGAAAATTTAGAAAAAAAAACAAGTTTTTCTTTGTTTCTGTTAACATTTTTTGTAAATAAGTACGTTTTCTCCTTTCGATGACGGGCACTGATATGGCTGCACTGACGGGCACTGATACGGCGGCACTGATGGGCACCGATGAGGTGGTACCAATGAGGTGGCACTGATGAGGTGGCACTGACGGGCACTGATGATGGGCACTGATAGGTGGCACTGATGGGCACTCATAGGTGGCACCGATGGGCACTCATAGGTGGCACTGATGGGCACTCGTAGGTGGCATTGATTGGTACATATGGGTGGCACTGATGGGTACTTATGGGTGGCACTGATGTGTGGCACTGATGGGCACTGATAGGTGGGCACTGATGGGCACTGATGGGCACAGATGGGCACTGACAGGTGGCACCAATGGGCAATGACAGGTGGCACTAATAAAACATTGCTGGGCAAATCTGGAACATAATGGTGCCAATCAGTGCCCATTTGTAAGCACTGATTGGCACAGATTGGGCACATTGGGCACATGTGAATGGCCATGGGGTACATACCTGGCCATCCACATGTTGCCCCTTCCCTGGGGGTCCTAGTGGCGATCCCTGGTGGTCCAGTGTGGTGATCTGAGGGGGGCTGCGCTGATAAACAATCAACGCAGACCCCCCTGTCAGGAGAACTGCCGATTGGCTCTCCTCTACTCGCGTCTGTCAGACGAGAGTGAGGAAAAGCCGATCAATGGCTCTTGCCATTGACAGCGTGATCAGCCGTGATTGGACACGGCTGATCACGTGGTAAAGAGCCTCCGCCGGAGGCTCTTTACCAAGATCGGTGGAGCGGTGTGTCAGGTTGACACACCGCTCCACCGATCGCCGCGATGCACACCCCCGGGGGCGCGCGGCGGCATGTTATCCTGCTGGACATCATATGACGCCCAGTCAGGATAACGGAACCACTTCCCGGACGTCAATCCACTATAGGGCGGGCGGGAATTGGTTAAGAGCCCGCAGTCTCCACTACGCACTCCTTCATCTGGGAGCCCAGATAAAGTGAGATTAAGACTGGATGGTTCAGATTCTAGCCATGAGGTGAGCCGGGGCCTAGATTCAGGGGAAGATATCAGGGACCTCCCAGACTCCATTGATCTCTTCCCCACCAGCAATCAGCCAGTGCTGGATACTACATTAAAAGACATGTTAGTCTCCCTACGAGCTCACTGCACGTGGAGATGATGTCCTGTGTACACAGATTTGGGGTGGAATTGCAGGCAACAGCATACAGGGTGGATCACATAGAAACAAAAATGGAGGAATTTGCTACCACCATTAATGATCTAGAGGATGCCCACAACACAAGTGAGGATGAAATGGAAGCAGTTAAATCCAAACTTGCTGACATTGAGGACCGCTCCAGGTGGAACAATTTGAAAATCAGAGGGGTACCCGAATCGGTCAAACAATCTGATCTGCGTGAGTATGCGGCACAATCGTTCAAGTCCATATTGCCCGATATCACAGACTAGGACATTACGGTGGATAGAATCCATTGACTCCCAAAGCCATCAGACCTGCCTGACAACATACCCAGAGACGTTATACTGCGGCTCCACTCCTTTCATGTTAAAGAACGTTTAATGGCAGCATCACGCACCAAAGATCAATTCCCCTCACAATATCAGAATTTGCAATTTTTTGCTAATTTATTCCAATTTACCCTTCAAAAACGCAGGAACCTTAACACCATTTCAAAAGCATTGAGGAATCACAAAATCACCTATAAATGGGGGTTCCCTACAAAGCTAATCATAACCAGAGAGGGTAAAGATCATGTAGTCGATTCCCTGGCCAAAGGTCTGCATCTGCATAAAATGTGGCAAATTGTGCCAGACGAATCACCACAACCAACCACTTCAAAAAGTCCTGAACGCATAAGTGGGGAATGGAACCTAGTCACCACAAAGAACCCTCGAAAGCATACCTGAATATTCTGTAGCCAGCCATGTGTATTACCTACTACCCCCTGCATAGGAGAAAACCGATAAGCTGAACTGTTCTTTGTTTTCTCCTTTCTAGCAGTTATTTTTTTTGTTCTCTTCAGTTTTTTACCCCCCAAAAAAGATCAGTCGCAGAAGCCACATCCGGATAGCACTGATCACCTTTTGCTATTTTTTTGATGTTCTGAACTTGTTTGTCTTTTTACTACGTTCCACAGTTAACCATCGTTAATATTCACAGTTGAAAGCACGTTTATCTCTCTATGCCAAAGGGAACCACTATGCCCAATCTGGATACCAAGAGCCTGAAACGGGCGAATGTCACCATTGGAGATCCTACCTCGGAACTGCCACTTCATGGAAGTGTTACCAACACACTCTACACACAAATCTGCACTATCCTACACCCAGATGACCATAGCCTTCTTGACAATCGATGCCAAGGGTCTCAATCACCCTGCTAAACGTAGGTCTAAACGCACAGCCAAGCCCAACCTAGCTGCTCTAATTCCAGTTTCAACACATATCTTTTTTGCAAATATGGCAGCAAAAAAAGGGGAGTTTTCACTGCTGTAAGGGATACAGTTGCATTTACAATGCACAAAGAATTGTCTAACCCACAAGGAAGGTATCACATTTTAGTCTGTGACATTAACTCTACAAAGTACACGATTGTGTATGTGTATGCACCAAATGTGCACCAAGAACGTTTCTTCCATAGGGTCCTGAGGAAAGTCAGCCAGATTCAACAGGGCTACCTGCTGTTGTCAGGAGACGTCAACCTACCCCCTGACCCCAAAATAGACTCTATCACACTCTCCAACAGATATCAAAACTCCTTACAACCTTTGCTCTTCCGATATGATCTTTATGATGAATGGAGGTGTCTAAATGCTTCAGAAAGAGACTACACCTTCTTTTCCACAAGCCACAGGGTCTACACGAGACTGGATCTTTTCCTAACAGACAAACGGCTACTAATGAAAATTAAGGCATCTAAAATCAACAACATTACCTGGTCGGATCACGCTTCGGTAACACTGCTGGTGGATGACACTTCTACTGTCAACCCCACATTTATTTGAAGATCAAACCTACGGTCTATCCAGGCAGATCCTACCAGGTCTGAATTAACAAAAGCATTAGTTGAATTTTTTTTACCTCAATGCAAATTCTCTTACCGATCCCTTTGTAACTTGGAATGCCCACAAAGCATTGATGCGTGGTACACTCATCAAACTGGGAGCGAGGGCTAAGAGAAAGAGGGGGCGGCAAATACAGGAACTTTCTTTTAAGATTCAAATCCCAAGAAGCCCAAAACAAAATTAATACAACCCCTGCAACATCTGAACAATTAACTAAATTCAGATATTATCTCAAACTAATCCTGCTAGAGGACTTTGAAAAGGCCTCTAGGAGGCTAAAAATGTCCTACTATGCTAATGGCAATAAGGCAGGAAAGTTACTTGCAGCCCGGCTCAGAGGGCATAGACAGAGAACCAAAATCCCATTTATCATACATCCAGTGACCCAAGCTAAATTGTACCACCCCCAGGCCATTGCGGATGCTTTTAGCACCTACTATAGTTCATTGTACATTTTGAGTCAGGACCCACATACCACCCAACCCACGCCCTCTATGATTTCCGCATTTCTTAAAATAATTAAACTTCCACATCTTACAGAAGAACAACTAAATACTCTAAACACTCCATTTACTGAGCTGGAAGTCTCTCAAACTGTAGACTCACTACCCAATAATAAATAACCTGGCCCAGATGGTTTCACTGGGGAAAATTTTAAAACATTCAAAAATGCTTTAGTTCGAAACCTAACTGAAATATACAATCATGTTGCTTCCTCCTCCTCCTTCCCCTCTGAGATGCTCCAAGCTATGATTGTTGCACTGTTGAAGCCAGGGAAGGAACCCAACACACCCCAACATTTTTGTCCCATTTCATTGCTCAACAATGACCTGAAGATATACGCTTAAATGATCGCAGGCAAACTGGTGAATTTACTATCATCTCTTATCCGTCCAGACCAATCTGGATTTACAAAAGGCCGCCAAACAGCTGTCGCTAACAAACGCCTGATTAACATTATCCATCTAGCCAACAAAACCAGAACGCCTTCTCTGCTCTAGCCTTGGATGCAGATAATGCGTTTGATTGGGAGTACCTTGCACAGGTCCTAAGGGGTTTCAGCTTTGGGGGCCAAATCTTTCAGGCTATCATGGCATTGTACACCACCCCTTCAGCCCAGGTATACATGTCAGGTTTGCTCTTAACTCCCTTCACAATAAAAAAATGGTACTCGTCAAGGGTGTCCATTATCTCCATTGATTTACTCATGGAGCCTATGGCCGCATACATTCACCAACACCCGGATATTACAGGTTTCACAATCAATGGCAGGATGCATACCATCAGCTTGTTTGCTGATGATATAATCTTGATGCTCACCAATGTTTCACCTTCCCTGGCTTCGGTACATCAAGCATTTCAAATGTTCAACTCGTTATCCTATTATAAAGTTAATGAATCCAAATCATATCTGCTAGGGCTGGGTCTATCGAATGAGGTAAAGAATAGTATTAACAATGAATTCCCCTATACTTGGAAAGACAAAGGTATAACATACCTAGGTATCGCCCTTACCCCCCAAGTAAACGATCTTGTTAAAGAAAACTATAGAAAACTAAAATCCAAACTTCCTGCACTCCATATGCCTCAAACTGGATAACTTAGGGAACTTCCACAACTTCTATATTTATTTAGAACACTGCCCATTCCAGTCCCAAATTCTTTTTTCTCACAGCACAATCACTAATAAATAGATATTTATGAAAGGGGAAAAAAGCACGCTGCGCTTTTAGCAAGCTCACTCGGGCTAAAAAGGTGAAAGGTATAGGTCTCACACACACATAAAAGACTACTAAGCAGCTACCATATTAGCCCAACTAAGGGGTTGGTTTACCACACACCACACCATATTATGGGCTGAACTTGAACAACACCAGGTCACCGGGGGTAACCTCTATAATTATCTTATAACCAGCATTTTCCACTCATCCACCCCTGCAACAGTAGTGCCCACAGTACAGGCTTCCATAGAGGCTTGGAAATATCTTCAAAAATCCAATTTTCCTATGGGTACACTTACACCCCTCAAGTTCCCAATAACAGCGCTTTCACTCCTAATTCCCGACATATCCTTAACCAATTGGAGCACTTCTAGAACACTGCTTTTGGAAGACTTATTTTTAGGCCCAGCACTTAAAACATTTAGATCGTTACAACTGGAATACTCTATCCCTCAATCAGAATTCTATAAATATATCCAAATATCCCATCTCCTGAAACATAATAACAAACTAATCACATACCTACCCTGGCAGTTAGTCTTATTCTATACGTCCAACACCACAAAAAGGAAAGGTACATCACTAATATATAATTGCCTTCAGAATAAACAAATATTCAGTAAAACACCTAACATTTAGGCCTGGGAAAAAGACTTGGGTAAGGAATACAACATGAGCCAATGGGAGAAAGCACTCAGTGTTACTTGCATCTACAAGAAATGTTGGGTGCGTGCGCGGCGGCGTCCAAGATGGCCACTTAGACCAGGAGCTCTGCGCCACTCCGACTTAACGCCCGCCACAGCTGCAGCCTGAGCCCTTGTTCCGGCCCGGCACACATACCAGCTGACCGGGCACACCTCCAGCTACCACTAGATGTCTTTTAACCCCACCCGGAGGAATCTCATTGCCGCACTGAACGACTCCACAGCGTGGACCCGCCATCCCAAGATGGCGACTGTCCCCTCACGAGGCCTGCCCTGCCTGTCTGACTCCATCGCAGACCAGGATCAAGAAGCTCTTCCGTCCTCTCAATCCTCTGATGTCACAGTGAGTACTCTCCCTGGGGTCCCCTTACCAGCATCCACCGAATCTCTTTTAAGGAGGACACTAGGAGGGGCAGCTCTCACCCCTCAGAAGGACTTGCTACATAGCCCGGATCCATGGGACACACAGGCCAGGGACTCCTCTCTCTCCCCTACCGATTTCCCCTCCATGATGGCCGCATTCTCTCAGATGCTCTCAAAAGGCCTTTCCCAAACAGCAGCACAGATCACTGCCTCCATACACACCGATATGCAGCAGATTGGTATCAGAATTGAAGTGATTGAGCAAAAATCTGACCAGGCAATCCTGAGAATTAACCAAAATACTTCTAGAATCCAAGATCTCCAGGATCAACTGGAATCTGCCACCTCTAAAATAGATGACCTCGAGAATAGGTCAAGACGGTACAACTTCCGCATCAGGGGGCTCCCCGAAACCGTTAAAGACACCCACATGGCAGTACAGGACTTTATCAAAAGTTTAATCCCTAACATTTCAGCCCATTGTTTGGAGCTTGACAGAGCCCACAGGGCACTACAACCCCCTCGCCCTGATGGTCTGCCAAGAGATATCATCGTGAAATCGCATTTCTATGCAGTTAAGGAAGAAGTGATGAAACTTTCCAGGTCGGCGGAGAAGCTGATGATCCAGGGGCACCAGATTCAAATCTTCGCGGATCTATCCCCATACACAGTGCAAAAACGAAGGGCCCTGAAACCGCTATTACAAGTCCTGGCGGGCAAAGAGATCACATACAGATGGGCCTTCCCGCTGCGACTAAACTTCTCCTTTTGCAACAAACCATACAGATTCTCCTAATTTCAAGACGGGGAACGACTTCTTCTACACCTTGGATTGATTACTCAGGAAATTCCACAGATTTCTTCTTCTCGAGGAGCATCGTCTGTCAAGAGATCATCACCCACCAGCCCAGTATCTCCAGTATGGCAGAAACAACTACCCAAACGATCGAAGGAATACTTTCCCCCATGATCAGGACTGCAGTAGGTTCAGACCCTATCTATGGTCTTCCCTTTGGACTGCGTCGGTGACCGGTCTACTGCCATACTAATGGCGACTTTCTTCACCTGAGTTCTCCCCAGGGTTACTTTACGGATCTTTACGGGTTCAACTTCCCTTGAAAAATTGTTTCTTTTATTTTATTTTTTTCTTAAACTTTTCAAGGATTTTTGAACATTCCTACTATGCGCTAACAGGGCTTAGACTGCAATATTTATCTACCGCCACAAGTTTGCTAAGAGGCGGCGTTGACCAGAGTGGTCGCAGTGCGCCTCCCTCTGGCTCCGATAGTTGAACTCTAGTTCTTTCACCTATCGGACCCAGACTCTCTTGACCCTTGGGTCGTAGTGCATTTCTTATGGGTACCGGCCCAGGCGGGGATGGGTCCCTCTCTGGTCTGTGGGGATTGGGGTTACTACTGTATGCTGCACTATCTAATGACTTGTTTTTTCACTCCTCTCTCTATCTCTTCATTCCTGCTCCTTTTCTCTCCTCTATCCCCTTCCCTCTCCCCCACCTTCCCCCCTCCTCTTCAGTCACAGGAATTCGCTGGATCTCCTTCTTGCTGTAACACAGATCGAATCTACAATGCTACTGGGTTCGCCACCTATCTGCCTGTGACAGCAACAACGTCAGGTGAGATTCACACGCACATAGTATCACACCTACTGTTTCACCATGACTGACACAACACTGATGATCGGGACGCTCAAGATATTCTCCCACAACGTTCAGGGCCTTAATTCCCCCGTGAAGAGACGCAAAATACTGCAACAGCTTCACACACTGAAGGCTGATGTAGTACTGCTCCAGGAAACTCATTTCCCTGCTACCTATTAGCCAAAGTTTCTCCACAAAAACTTAATGCATTTTCACCTAGCTAATGCTGACAACAAAATAAGAGGAGTGGCGGTCTGCTTCTCAAACAGAACCCATTTTTCGCACTTGAAAACCATCACAGACCCCGAGGGGCATTACGTACTAGTGACTGGAACGATTAATACTGAGACTTACAGGTTTGTCTCATACTATACACCGAACACACATCAAGACCTTTTTTTTTCCAGACTCTAAAGACCCTAAAGCCGCATTTTATTGGCACAGTGATAGTGGGGGGAGACTCCAACACTCCATTTGACTTCTCCTCAGACAAATCTAACCCCCTGCAGCCCAAAACCAAACGGCCCCCTAAACGCAGCCTTTGGGTGGTGCAGATCGTCCAATCTTTTGGCCTGATTGATATCTGGAGGGAAATGAATCCCCAAACTAGAGACTACACGCACTATTCTGTTCCCCACCATACTTTTTCAAGGATAGACCACATATTTGTCTCACCACACGTAATCCCGAGGGTAGTAGCCTCCAAAATATATGACACGCCACTATCTGATCACTTGATAATGACACTGACGCTAAAAAGGTGGGTCGGGAGTGAAGGGACCCTTTAGATGGCGCCTTAATGAAACTCTCTTGAGCAATCCAACTCATTGCACAATACTAGAAAAAGCTTTATCTGATTACTTTGGTGAGAACGACACGGAGTCGGTTTCGCCAGGTTGTCTGTGGGCAGCGCACAAGGCGGTGATGAGGGGTAGGCTCTTACAACTCTCCTCCAAACTTAAGAGGGAGAGCAGGGCAGAAGTTTCACGACTCACAGCAGACTTCCGCCTGTTGAGTAAAAGACATAAACAAAATCCCACGCCAGACAGCCTAGCCAAACTTGACTCGGCTCGAGTAAAACTTAATCTCTCTCTCACTACTTCAGCTGAGAAACATTTGAGGTGGTCAGGCGCCTGTTTCTATTACCAAACAGATAAGATAGGCTCCAAGTTAGCAACCAAACTAAGCACGAGGGTTCGCACCCGGTATTCCCCTAAATTCGTACCTCGTCAGGCAATTTAACACAAAATCCAACAAGCATTATGGAATCATTCCATAATTACTACTCACACCTTTATGAGAAATTACCTCACACGCATCACAAGGCCAGAGAGCTGTTACTCCAAGACATTAACCTGTCTCACCTGCAGCAAACACACCGAGAACTTCTAGACGCACCCTTCTCCTCAGCGGAAATATTAGATGTCATTAAATCCTTAAAATTGAACTCTGCCCTGGGTCCGGACAGTTTTTCGGTTTGTTATTATAAGAAGTTCGGCCCACGTTTGGCCCCTTACATGGCCCGGTTCTTCAACTCCTCCTGGGATGGAGTCCCTCTCCCAAGTGACTTAAACTCAGATTTTATATCGGTTATACCCAAGCAGGGTAAAGACCCAAGCGAGGTTGGCAGCTACCGCCCTATCTCGTTAATCAATAACGATCTCAAAATAATGACAAAAATCCTAGCAAACAGGATGTCTAACTTCATAGCAAGTTACAAGAAGTGTCCATCTATGGAAACAGCACCAAAAAATTCTGTTGCGCTGGTACCTCACCCCATACTGATTATCAAAATTCACTCCTGGACTATCCTCAAGATGCTGGAGGGAATGTGGAGAAGTGGGGACTCTACCACACAATTTGTGGCTTTGTCCATGTATCCAAATATACTCCTAGCAGCTCGACTTACATTGGTCAGGCATTGGAGAGACTTAACAGTCCTGGATACCTCCGGACACATCCCATACTGCAGTACTACATGTGCTGCATGGCCAGAAGAGCCCCAGATAACTTAGCAAGTGCCCGGAACATCCCACATCCATGCACAGCCGGAAGTTACGCTTACGAATGCAGTGTTTCGACAGGTAGTTACACCCACAAATGCAGGGTTGCGACTTATGAACAACTTCGATTTACGAACAAACCTACAGTCCCTATTGTGTTTGTAACTCAGGGACTTCCTGTACCCAACCACTTTTCTTTTCATGTTTTATGTTATTTAACCACTTCAGCCCCAGAAGGATTTACCCCCTTCCTGACCAGAGCACTTTTTACAATTTGGCACTGCGTCGCTTTAACTGCTAAATGCACGGTCATGCAATGCTGTACCCAAACAAAATTTGCGTCCTTTTTTCCCACAAATAGAGATTTCTTTTGATGGTATTTGATCACCTCTGCGGTTTTTATTTTTTGCACTATAAAGAGAAAAAGACCAAAAATTTTGAAAAAAAAATGATATTTTCTACTTTTTGTTATAAAAAAAATCCAATAAACTCAATTTTAGTCATACATTTAGGCCAAAATGTATTTGGCCACATGTCTTTGGTAAAAAAAATGACAATAAGCGTATATTTATTGGTTTGCGCAAAAGTTATAGCGTCTACAAACTAGGGTACATTTTCTGGAATTTACACAGCTTTTAGTTTATGACTGCCTATGTCATTTCTTGAGGTGCTAAAATGGCAGGGCAGTACAAACCCCCCAAATGACCCCATTTTGGAAAGTAGACACCCAAGGAAATTGCTGAGAGGCATGTTGAGCCCATTAAATGTTAATTTTTTTGTCCCAAGTGATTAAATAATGATAAAAAAATTACAAAAAGTTGTCACTAAATGATATATTGCTCACACATGCCTTAGTTATATGTGAAATTGCGCCTCAAAATACATTTAGCTGCTTCTCCTGAGTATGGGATACCACATATGTGGGACTTTTTGGGAGCCTAGCCACGTACAGGGCCCCGAAAACCAAGCACCGCCTTCAGGATTTCTAAGGGCGTAAATTTTCATTTCACTCCTCACTACCTATCACAGTTTTGAAGGCCATAAAATGCACAGATGGCACAACCCCCCCAATGACCCCATTTTGGAAAGTAGACACCCCAAGCTATTTGCTGAGAGGCATGGTGAGTATTTTGCAGTTCTCATTTGTTTTTGAAAATGAAGAAAGACAAGAAAATTTTGTTTTTCTTTTTTCAATTTTCAAAACTTTGTGACAAAAAGTGAGGTCTGCAAAATACTCACTATACCTCTCATCAAATAGCTTGGGGTGTCTACTTTCCAAAATTAGGTCATTTGGGGGTTTTGTGCCACCTGGGCATTCCATGGCCTCTGAAACTGTGATAGGCAGTGAAGAATGAAATCAAAAATTTACACCCTTGGCCAGCAGCCAAGGAGAATGACCGCAGAGTAAGAGAGCTCCGTCATCCACGGCTACGGCCACACAGCGTGACTCCTGAGCCTCGGAAAGCTGTGATTTCAGCCTCTAACAGGTCGGGCACTCCCTGGGAACATGTCCAGGAAAAGGAAAGAGAGTTGGAAACTCAGCAGAATGACAGATTTCTACATGCTGCCCCGCAGCACACATACCCAAGATGGCGCCGGTAAGCACAGCGGCGGAGAGCGTGGAAGGCTCTCTAATCACAGCAACACTGCACAGCGCTCCTTGTCTCACCCACAAAAGGGACATAAGGGAAACTGTAGTCAATCCCAATCATCATCTTCCTCATCCAGTCCTGTTAAGGCGAAACAACAACATATACAAGGGGGAAATATGGATGAGGAAGAAATAGACACTTCTCTTAATGATACCAGGGAACTCCAGGACTCCATCTTGGAGTTCCCTACCAAAAATCAACCAGTGATTGACACAACCTTAAAAGACATGTTAGTGTCTCTCCGCAGCACCATACATGCTGATATATTAACCCTTACAAGCCACTTCAAGACAGAAATTAATGCTGTCAATAACAGGGTTACCCATATAGAACATAAGATGGGAGAATTTGCTGGCGCCTTTAATGAAGTAATTGATGCCCATAATGAGAAGGAAGATGAACTGCAACAGTTACTGTAAAAGCTAAAATGGCCGACCTCGAAGATCGTTCGAGAAGAAAAAAAATTAAAATCCGTGGGATACCTGAGTCGGTTAAACCATCATAATTGAATGCCTATTTTCAAAAAATTCTCCAAGAAATACTTCCTGAGGCTACCTTAATAAACCTATCTATAGATAGGATTCATAGACTGCCAAAACCCAAACATCTGTCAGATCATTTACCAAGAGATACGATCGCACGGATTCATTTCTATCAAACCAAAGAGAAGTTTCTCCATTGCATGAGAAATCCTGATAATGCACCAGCCTGCATCCAAGGCCTCTCTTTCTACCCAGACCTATCGGCTTGCACAATACAGAGAAGGAGAAACATGGCCACTATTACTAAACCATTGAGAAACCATCACATCGCCTACAGATGGGCTTATCCAGTAAAACTGCTAATCACAAAGGAAGGGAAAACATTCCCTATTAATTCGGGTAAAGACGGCATATGGCTTTTGAAAGAGTGGAATATCCTAGACAAAGAAAAGGATCCTCCATCCACCTCTTCTTCACCTCGACCTCAGTCACCCACCTGGCCACAGGACACAATTGACTGAAAGCTCAGGTCACACAACGCTACTACTATGCACCTTTATGCTCCAGTACACCCGTGGAACTTTTTTCAGTTCTCTTTTCGTTCCCTTGAGAGTTATGGGATTATATCCCTACAGATTCGGTTGAATCGTTTTTTTTTATTATTATTTTCATTTTGTATTTCTTGTTCATATCAGAGATTTCACATTTTTTGTTTTGATCTCTGATACATTCTACCTATTGCAATACAACACTTCGGACTCTGGCTCACTACTTTCATAGAACTTCCTGCTACAGTCTACATTTCTACAAGGACTGAGGATCCAAGGATTACTGTGACGCCCACCCTTTACAAAAGGTATCATGGGGTTTAAAATCTCTTCATTTAATGTTCGGGGGCTGAATAGCCCACAGAAAAGAACATTGTTATGGAAAGAAACACGTCTTCTACAAAGTGACATCCTATGTCTACAAGAAATTAATTTTTCTGCATCAAAACCCCCAAAATTTTCTCATTAAAACTTTCCAACAATTTTCTGCTCTAATGCCCCAAAGAAGAAAAGAGGGGTGGCTATTCTCATCAAATATACTGTATATTTTCAACATACCTATACAGAAATAGACGAAATGGGTAGATACATTATACTTGATTGTGAGGTAAACAATACAGTCTACACCATAGTGAATGTCTATTTACCTAATGTGAAACAAATTTCTTTTCTGAAGAAGGTTTGGAAACGGGTCCTTGCAGTGCGAAAGGGATATACCATAATATGTGGTGATTTTAACGCCATACCAAACAAATCCTTAGATGTCTCGGCTGAGACCCCGAAATTTCGGGAAAGAGCGACCCTTTCGAGCTTCATGGACTCAGAACACCTATACGATGTGTGGCGATGTCAACACTCGACTGAGCGGAATTATTCCTACTTCTCGAGTGTGCATCGCACATACTCAAGAATTGATCTTTTTCTGGTTGATAAGTTTCTTTTACAGAACGTTAGTGAATCCACTGTGCACAACATTATGTGGTCAGACCATGCCCCAGCCTCCATTGTGGTGGAGGGATCCCACACTGAAACACGGGCAAACAGATGGAAAAACTATACCTTTCTTTTCGCACATCCAGACCATAAGCACAAAATCACTAAAGAACTCTGCAAGTTCTTTGTCACTAATGCCCCATCTGTGTCAGATCCCTTCACGATCTGGAACTGTCACAAGGCATATATGAGGGGAATTCTCATGAAAATGAGCAGTGTTGCCAAGAAGCCATGCACCAGCAGCTAAATGATCTACTTCTCCAAATAGACAAATTAGAATCGGTTAACAAAAAATCTCCTGACCCTACCATTAGCTCCCAACTGCATACAATTAGCAGTGTTGCCAAGAAGCAACGTCACCAGCACCTAAATGATCTACTTCTTCGATTACTACTTATTTCCCAACACAATCACATGGCTTGGAAATGGAAGGCACATTTTTATAACCAAGGTAACAAGCAGGTGAATTATTAGCAAATCAAGGGAGAAAACAATCAAACAAAAAATACTGTTCATTTCACACCCAACCACAAGCATCAGACTTTCCAATCCAAAGGATATCGCTAACGCATTTAGAGATTACTACAACAATCTCGATAATTTAAAAGAAGATACCTCTACCCAACAACCATCTCCAGAGATGATCCAGAATTTCTTGGATTCAATCTCCATGCCCAAGTTAAATCCTGACCAACCTAAAATTCTAAACGAACCAATTTCCATGGCTGAACTCCACAAAACAATTTTGTCTCTCCCCAATA